>OZ007597.1:230682890-231882890 GCA_963931845.1 Maratus michaelseni | reverse complement strand
CCACTTTTCACAAGTAGATGGATGAACAAAAAACATTCCAAACTTGCCCTTTTTGTGATATTGAAGGAGCTAATAACTTGAAATTTGGCATGGTTGTTGTTTTCTAAAAAAATCTAAATTTAAAAGTGTGAATGAGTGGAAAAAAGTTCTAAATTACAATTTATGTAGAATTGTTAGGAATATAAACTTAAAATTTAACATGTCTGTTACTTTTAAGACGTAAATTCTGGATCAAGGCACTTAAAAAAGGGGGGAATTTTAGAAAATGAAAAAAACTGTGAACATTCTAAATTACGATTTATATGGAATTACTAGGGATAGAAATTTAAAATTTGCCAATTCTGTCATTTTTGATATGTAAACGCTGGTACAAAATACTTTATAAAAAAAAAGGAAATTTCAAAGGGTATAGGACCAAACAAACATTCTAAAGTTTCAAAATCTGTGATAGTTTTGGTGCTGGAAACTTAAAATTTGGCATGGTGGTTAATTTTAAGACATAAGCGACCGGCTAAGAAAGGTTTCTAAAAATTTGGAAATGTAGAATGCTGAAATGAGAGGAAAATGTTATGTATTAGGATTTTTTTTATAAATTTTAGAATAGAAACTTGAAATTAGACACGGATAACCTTTTCCATACGTAAGTGGTCTCATTGTACCCGAACAGTTTCTAAAAAATTCGAAATTTAAAAGGAACTAAAAATTTACTAAAATTGCAATTTCTGTGATACTGTTGGGTTTAAAATTTCAAATTTTGTATGGGGGTTTCTTTTAAGATGTAAACTCTCGCAAAGAATGGTTTCTATAAAATTCGAAATTTAAAAAATTGAAATTATCAGTAATTGTTGTTTATCATTCTAAATTAAGATTTATTTAGAATTAATAGGGATAGAAAACTGATATTCGATATCGGGATTACTTTTAAGTCCCAAATGCTCGTACTCAGTAGCTTTTTCTTAAACTAGATTAGATGCGGCAAATGGTACCCCCATTATTTGCTTTTCAATTCTGTTGAAAAGTGTTAAAACAACTAGATTGGAATGCGGCAGTTGGGACCGCCCCATCCCTACGCTTTTCCACTGCGGGATTCAAAATGAACTCGTATACTAATAAACTACATACTAAATATATTTCATGTTCAAAATGCATAAAAGTGTTAAAACAACCTGATCGGAATGCCGTGATGCGGCAGTTGGGACCACCCCTTCGCTGATGCACGAATGTATACATATTTGCTTGTCAACTATGTTGAAAAGTGTTAAAAGCAACTCGATTAGATGCGGCAGTTGGTACCCCCATTATTTGCTTTTCAATTCTGTTGAAAAGTCTTAAAACAACTAGATTGGAATGCGGCAGTTGGGACCGCCCCTCCCTTCGCTTTTCCACTGCGGGATTCAAAATGCATAATTCGATTCAAAACCCACTTTAATCTAACTTCAATTTGAGCGCGACCAGAAGGGGTACCAGCGTTTATTTATTTATTTATGTTTATTTTTATTTTATTTTATTATTTTTTTTTTTTTTGCAGTCGACTGTAGCATACAAAATTTAGTCAAAATCGCTTAAACCGTTTTTAAATGCAATTTGTTTGACCCATAGTGACCACCAAATGACCCACTAATCGAATTTTCTCGAACATGTAACCCAGCCAAATGGTCTTCTTGTATCCCAAAAAGGTAGGACACAAAACTTAGTCAAAATCGTTAAAGACATTTATTAGATAAGATAAAATTACCTTGGACCTTAACATGTGACCCAGCCCAATAGTCTTTTCGTACACCAAATCGGTAGGATACAAAATTTAGTCAAAATCGTTTTAGTCGTTTTTAGATAAAATTAGTTTGACCCGCAGTGACCCTAAAATGACCCGCTAATCGAATTTTATCAAACATGTGACCCAGCCCAATGGTTTTTTCGTACCCCTAAACGGTAGGATACAAAATTTAGTCAAAATCGTTAGAGCCGTTTTTTAGATAAAATTTATTTGACCCATAGTGATCCCCATATGACCCACTAATGATATTTTCGCGAACATGCGACCCAGTCCAATGGTCTTATTGTATCCCAAGTATGTAGGATACAAAACTTAGTCAAACTCGTTAAAGCCATTTAGCAGATAAAATAAAATTAGCTTTACCCGCAGTGAGCCTAAATGACCCACTAATTTAATTTTCTCGAACATGTGAGATAGCTCAATCATCTTTTATAACCGAAAATGGTAGAATGCAAAATTTAGTCAAATTTGTTAGAGTCGTTTTTCAGGTAAAACAAAATTCTGAAGTGGCCGACTATTGGTGCAGTGATGGCCGAACATTAGAGTTAAAGTGGCCAAATATTGGAGAACTTGCCCTTTTTGAATTTAACTTTGTCTAAAAAAAACTATTACCGTGTTTTTTAAAAATAATTGCTGACACATAATAAGAAATGTATGTTTTAACATATATCACTGTTAAAAATGTTGTGTCGTTTTTTAAAAATTCTACGTTAAGATTGATATACAAAAAAAACAGTTAAGTGGCCGACTATTGGTACATTTACCCTATGAGACATTGTTTCAGTATGCAGCCAAATTTGAGACTTCCAAAATTACAAAAATATTTTTTAATTATTAATTATTAATATTAAGTTTGTTCCGTTATGTGTTGATTTTTGTTTTGTATTTAACCATCATGGATTTTATATGGGTTTCTTTATTAAAAATTTAGGTTTCAAGAATGTTTAGGGCGATTCTGCATAATTTTTCATTATTATCAGAATACATCGAATAAAAATCTTTAATTTTGTAAAAAAAAAAAATAGTTTTCTAACAATGTTACATGAACTATTCACTGGAGTTGGCTACTTTTTATTTTTAGTATTTTATAAGATTTTTCTTGTAATTTAAGTTTTAAAATTGGCACTATAACACTACAGACATTGGTTTAGATAATTCAGAATGTACTAGAATGCAAATTGAAAAATGATTGTATGAAGGAATAATATCCATCCCCATCTTATTTATTTATCATATGATTGTTCATAAGTTATAAGAAATGATAAAAAAGAAAGAGGAAAATGTTAATTTGCCTTAACACACATATTCTTATTACACTAATGTGTGGAGCTAGAAATGTCGGATTTCGATAAAGTAATTAGGCTCAGGCTTTTTCATTTTGGAAACTTGGCAAGTCTGTTTTCAGATAATTGTGCAAAAACACAGTTACATTTTCGAAGAACAGAGAATATATATTTTTTGTATTATTTATTTATTTTAACATATTTATTTATGTATATAAAATACATTTAACATAGTCCAACCAAAGATATTTTTACTTCAAAAAATCAACTGAATAGATTTAGAGATATCTAATTTCGAAAGAAAACAAAAATACCTTTAATGTTTTAAATTAATAGTGTATGAAGGAGTGATCAACAATTCGTAACACAGTAATTTCATAAAATGTTTAAGTATCGAAATATGATTTCCATGCAGCATTTTAACCATCATAAAGTTTCAAAAAATGAAAAATAAACTAAATAATTAAGTCTGTATGCTTCAGAGTTTGTTTCCTCCCAATATTGTTATTTATAATGTTGGATTATATTCGAAGATATAGTAAATATCTAAGAAGGTTTTAAAAGTTTAACTTTCTTATGAATATCTAAAGACAAACTTTTTGTTCACTTAAAAAGAATGCATGTTCTCATAAAACAGTTAAAGTAATTTTTCATGTCTTTTATTATTTTGTCTTCTTTTCTTTCCTTATGAATGATTTTTGAAGCATATTTTAATGATTTTACTAAATTTTATTTGAAATCTATTTGAATAAAAGTGCATTGCAAAAAAAGTAACATATTTTTTATATTATCTATCCTTTTAACCCCTTTGCAATGAGTGTTCTCCACAGTATTCTTAATAATATATCACCGGTAATTCAGCAAATTTTTTGCTTAATTTAATTGCTGAAATTTTGTGATTAAATAAAACAAAATTTTCTACTGACATTTTCTGGTAAAAATAATCGAGAATTCAGTGTACATTATATGTTGAAAAAGGGTTAGTGTATTATACGAACACTATAATATATATAATTGTGCAGTTTTTAATTAAAATTTTTGTTTACTTTCAGGTTTTTAAAAGTTATCTTTGCAAATTGTTTATGCATTTATCAATAACAGTAAGGCGGAAGGGAAAGAAGATTTACAAAAATTATTTAAGGTTTTTTCTTTGCTCAATGTAACATTATTCTAAAATAAATAGTGTTTAATGTTCTCTCTTGTAACATTTGCTCGTTAGCATCATAATACCATTTCATCAGTAATCATATGAAAAAATAGTGTGTTAGAGCGACAAATAATTCAAGGAAACGTAAAAGTACTATTAGTAGGTTTATGCCACTATTGTACAATTTAATCTCAACGATAATCTTATGAGAGTTGAATAAAAATGAATTCTTGTTTTTTAGTATGAAAGACTTTATATATCAAACTTGCAAAAAATAACAACCATAGTAAAAGAATAAATGCATCACTTTTAAACAAATCAGATAGAAATGTAATCATATCAAATTCCAAAAAAATCATAGTTTTATAATATATATTACAGATCATTCCCAAAGAAAGAGAATAAAAAGTAAGAAGGATTTAATCGATTCAGTACAAAAAGCAGAAAATAATATTTTAGTCCAAATTGATTATGGAAAAGAAAAATTCAAATGTCATACATGTGAATGAAGTTTTAAAAGAAAGGCAGATTTAAACATCATATTTTCATACATAGTGGGAAAAAAACCCTTATATTTGTCCTGAATCTCGAAAAGCATTTTCAGAGAAAAACATCAACCAGCAACTACTTATCCATAAAGATGAGAAGCCTGTTAAATGTGTCCAAAATCATTTGTGCAGAAGATAAATCTTAAAAGACATAGTATAATGCATAGTGGAGAGAAAGCATATACTTGACCTGAATGTTGGAAAACCTTTTCATGGAAACAAACTATGGCTCAGCATCTCTCCGTTGATATGGGAGAGAATCCTTATAAATGTGAAATATGTCAAAAATCATTTGTATTCATAGGACAACTAAGACAGCATATTCTAATACACACTGGAGAGAACCCTTATAAATGTGAAATGTGTCCAAAGTCATTTACACAACCTGGAACATTAAAAAACCATCATTTAACACATTCAGGAGAACAACCTCATCAATGTGAAATTTGTTCAAAATTATTTACAGAATCAGGAACACTAAAAAAACATCTTTTAACACATACAGGAAAGAAATCTCATAAATGTAAGGTTTGTCTAAAGTCATTTTCACGATCAGGAGATCTAAAAAGACATTTTTTAACACATACAGGAGAGAAACCTTATAAATGTGAAAATTGTTCAACGTCATTTACACAATCAGGAGCACTAAAACAACATCTTTTAACACACACAGGAGAGAAACCTTATAAATGTGAGGCTTGTTCAAAGTCATTTGCAAGATTAGGACAACTAAAACAACATCTTTTAACACATACAGGAGAGAAACCTTATAAATGTGAAGTTTGTCCAATGTCATTTGTACGATCTGGAAATTTAAAAAGTCATATTTTAACACATACAGGAGAGAAACTTTATAAATGTGAAGGTTGTCCAATGTCTTTTGCAAGATCAGAAGATCTAAGAAGACATATTTTAACACATACAGGAGAGAAACCTAAAAAATGTGAAGTTTGTTCAAAATCATTTACTGAATCAGGAGCACTAAAAAGACATCTTTTAATACATACAGGAGAGAAACCTTATAAATGTGAGGTTTGTCCAATGTCTTTTGTACAATCAGGAGATCTAAAAAGACATGTTTTAACACATACAGGAGAGAAACCTTATAAATGTGAAAGGTGTGTAATGTCATTTCAACGATCAGAAACATTAAAAAAACATATTTTAACACATACAGGAAAGAAACCTTATAAATGTGAGGTTTGTCCAATGTCTTTTGTACAATCAGGAGATCTAAAAAGACATATTTTAACACACACAGGAGAGAAACCTTATGAATGTGAAGTTTGTCTAAAATCATTCGCGCAATCAGCACACCTAAAAAGACATGTTTTAACACATACAGAAGTGAAACCTCATAAATGCAGTGCTTGAAATTCAATTGTTTGTAAGTGTGGAGTCTCCATACTGACATTTATAAATGGAGGGGATTTGAGCTGTTTTGGTGGGGGGAAAAAATCTAAACCTTACTATTATTTTACGTGTTATTTAAAGAGTTACATTAATACAGACATGAAAAAATACCATTGAAAAAATTTAAATGAACAACTCTGAATAATTTTACAGTATGTTTTTTTTTAATTTTAAGAATTAGATATTGTATAAAAGCTTAACTTTCTTAATTTATTTTTCAATTTTCGTCAAATGTCCTTAACTATTGGGTTATTAAAAGAATTTCTGAATTTATATTTTATTGGATTTTGGGCACTGTAACCTCTTTCACAATTGCTACACTCATGACAAGCAGAACAAGATTTACTTTTATAACATTGGAAAGTTCTTAAATTGGTCCTGGGAGAATATTGTAAAATTTGTCTGTTGATCGCAAGAAAATCTGTTGCAAGAGACTGCGAAATTCATCAATCGGTCATGGAAAAAATATTTATTAAAAACATTGTTCTGTCACAGTAAAAATACTGTGACATGTGTCGATCGGTCATGGGAAAATATTGCAAAATTCGTCTGTTGGTCACAGAAGTTCATTGTCGTTTAAAAAAATGATTTTTCCAGACAATAACATTTTTGGGTGGGATCCTAAAGCCCATGGCAATCTTTTGTGCAAGATTTCTAAATTTTAGTACAAATCTCCCATTCTGCCCGGAAATTCAAGCCCTGAAATATAAAATTTGCTTAAAGTCACTTACAGAATCAGCAGCTCTAAAAAACATCTTTTAACACTTACAGGATAGAAACCTCATAAATGTGAAATTAGTTCAAAATCATTTGCACAATCAGGAACACTAAAACGGCATCTTTGGATACATAGAGGAAAGAATCCTTAGAAATATGAGATTCGTCCATTGTCAGATTGACTGCATGATCAAATCTAAAAAGACATCTTTTAACACATCCAGGAAAAAAAACTTTAAAATAATTTGAGTTTTCGAATTTAATAAAAAAAATTAAATTAATAAATTAATGTTATATTAGTTAATTTAAATTTATGTTTTAATTAATTTTAAAATAAACTTAAAATTATTTGATAAAAATGTAGAGAAATCTTATAAATGAGCTTATAAATAAGCTTGTCCAAAATCATGTGCATGATCAGGAATACTAAAAAAAAAAATCTTTCAATCCTCATAAACACACATACCCATTTTCGTAACTTTAGCGTGTGCATGGGGTAAATCTCACCCATTTTATCACTCATTATATTTTTGACTGAATACATTTTAAAATCAGATCTACTCATGTATATTGTAAAATGTATTGGTTTTACTTCTGGTTAAGGAAAGAATTGTATTTTCGATACATATTTAGAGATTTTGTAGCAGTTTCTGTAAAAATCATGTTTTTAAGAAAATATGCTATACATTTCCAAACAATTTATTTTACAACTTAAAACAGGAATTATTTCACAAAATTGATACTTATTACATCCAATACCCTTTTATCAATATTATACAAGTATTGTTTATGCCACTCTTTCATTAAAATATTTTCAGTAAATTGTTAAAATACAAATTTTTCCTTCAATTTTAGCTCATTATTACTTAGCATTTTCAGAATATTAATGAAAAATCTTTGTCGCATTGTATTAAAATATATATGTAGCAATTAATCCATTTGATTGTTGTCAGATTATTTACATTTCATTATTACAGGATTTTTTACATAATAAACGATTACATTTAGAATATGTCAACTAAGTATCTTCTTTTCATGGACAAATACACATTGCCTTTTAGTTTGTTTGTGAAATTTCTTATTGTTCTAATCTTCTTGATTGCCAGCCAATCTTTTAATTCCATTATGATGTTATTTAGAATGTGATGGAATATTTGATTGAGCTGTAAGGTGCTCCTTCACCAGTTCCATACAAAACCCTTTCAGAAAGTTTGATTGGTTGAGCTTGTTCTCCACTTCATTGCTTCAACAGTATGCAATGTAAGCATTTATACCAGCTATATTCACCATTTCAAAAAATGTGTCAAAGGCCAACATTTATATTTCTGTGAAACTGAGTATGTATCATATCATTCATTGACTGCATAAACTCCATTTTTGTTGAGTTATATAACGTGATGATTTCTGGTTGTCTGATAGTGGATCAATATTAGCACCACAATGCATGGAAGACATAACAAGAACATATTTTCTGTTCATGTTATCATATGGAATCAAACTACTTGTTATTCTCATTTAAAAGTGAACGTCCTCTACTCCTACTGTGTTATTGAAATGAAACATTCATACATGTGCGAAGGTATTTACTCCCATAGGATATTTCTGTCCTTCTAACAGACAAAGAAATGACATTTCTTCACCCACCCCTTCTTGATCTTTATCTTGAAAAGTAGAAGACAGGTCTGCAAAAATTTCTCCCTTTTTTTCGAGGGAAAAATGCGACTGAATTGAAATTTATCCCGGCATGTTAGCTTACGGGTTTACACATACAGGAGAGAAACGTTATATAAGTACAACTTGTCCAAAATCATTTACACAATCGAGATCATTAAAAATCATCTTTTAAAACCATTGCCATTCTTAGAAATGTGTGACAATTTTAATCGCACCTAGTGCCTAGGAAGTCCTTGACCAAAGTTATTTTTTTAATCTAGAAAATCTAAATATTTACTATTAATTTCTTTAGAGTTATTTATATAATTATAAAATTTATATGTGCAAACATGCTCATTTATAAAATGTAAAATTTTTATCAATAAAATGTTCGGTGGAGTTTATTCAAGCTTAAGAAGAATATAAAAACTTTTATCAACAAAATGTTAGTAGAAGTTAGGATGGTAAAGATTGGAAAAAATTGTTTATAGCTAAAGAACTTCAATACATGAAAAAGTAAAGCTAACGTAGGGCTAATGTAAACCGTGATCTGTGCTTTTGTGCATCATTATAAAACATTGCTACAAAACACACTTTACAGGGATGAAGTGCAGCAATGCATGCATGTGCACTATACTCGAAACCAGAAAAAAACACTCCGATGCTTTTTGATAATTTATATTGTGACTTTCGCGATTTCATCTTCAGCTATTTTTCTGTACTTATTTTACATCATATCTATTAGCAATAAATTCATTGCAATTAATTATTTTCAGTCAAAACAAGATATTTCAAATCCATATGTTTTCTTCTTTTTTTTCTTTTTTTTAATGGACTGTTTAAACTGCATTTTCTGTTGAGAGCTAGCTGTATTTCCTTAAATCATATTTTTAAGAAAAAATTTACATCAAAATTACATCATCTCTCTTTTCTTAGAATCAATTAAAACCCTCTGTAGTTGAAAGAATTATCTGCTCACTCACTCAGAATAATATAATTTTTTTATTGATTTTTTTTTTCAGTTACAAATATTAAAAAGAATTTTTATCACAAGAACCAATGTTATTGTTATATTATGAATTTTTTTTTTCAAATTAAATTCTCGAATGTCAATAAAAAATCTCATAATTAAAAAAGAAATTCTTTTACTTTTGTCAATAAATGGATGAGACAGCAAAGTATGATTTATAGAATTTTTTTCATTTAAACATATTGTCAAAAATGGAATAGATTGTTTAAAAAATTGTTGATTATATAAAATGATACCATATTTTTTAACCTTATGTTGATATGTAGTTTTCTTTATCGTCTTGTAAACAATGGAAAAAGGGGATGGAGTATTAAATAATAAAATACAATGGATTAGTAAAGCTTAAAATTGTATAAACCACAAATGTTATCAATTGTACATTTTTGTTTCACCATAGAACAAATTTATTCTTTTAAAAATTATAAAGTTTCAATGTGCTTTTGTAATGAATATTTATATCATTTGTTTACTGTTGCTATATTTTCCAGTATTATTTACCTTTCTTAAAAATAATTTTATTCTGTAAATTGAATTCTGTTCTAATTTTTTTTAGAAATATTTTTTTGCATACATCCATTTCAAAATATGTGATGTTGGATTATCTAATATCAAATAATAAGCAAAATTCTTGAAACATTAAACACTGCATTCTATAATAAGAACTACAAATCTCTGTGTCTCATAATTTAAAAGTGATATAAAGTATTTCATTATCATTTGTTTGTGTGTGAGTGCCGTTAATGCTCTCTGTAGCTAAAAGCATCAACTGCACATTCTCACTGTTAATGTCATTTTTGATTCTTTGTTCATGTACAGTGAAATTCATAAATAAAATTATTGAAAATAGCGATACAATATTTTATTCTTTAAATTCAATTTTGTTATGAAAATAACTTATAATTTTTTTATGCATACATCTATTGCAAAATATATGATGTTGGGTTATGTTCAGTGCTGTAGTTGGGGAAAAATATTTGTGGGAACTCATCTTTTCATAGAGTAGATGTCGATGCTACCGGATTTTTGCTAAGCCAAAAGCAAATTTAAAACATTTAGCCAAAAGCTGATTTTTTTAATTAGCAGTTATTATTATTATATTCTAGTTTTTATAGTATTGTATTTGTAAGGCATTAATCTAAAAGCAATATTTAATCAATCTCATAGTAACATTTTCCATTATGAAACAAAATTTAATTGAAATAACAGAAGTAAATCCATATATAACTTATTGGCACATCTATCGTAGAAGTTTCCATAAAGAACGATAATGAAAGGTGTTTTCTGTTCTCTTTGATTTACGGCAAGCTGTCTCGTCTGATAATCTTTCCGAGCGCAACCAAGATTTCACATATGGTTCAGGACAAAATTCTTTTAAGAGAGGTCCTACACGGCTTATGAATGTAAGTAAACTGGCTCTTTCAATAAGGAGTGAATTTTTCGCATTGGTTATGATGTTATTCATACAGCTCAATGCTCTTTCGCATTCAGATATTGAAATCGGTATACTTTTCACAGTCTGGAAGGGAAAAAAGGCTTATGCTCGTACGCAATATTATTTTTTATAGTAACAAACCAAATATTTCTGGGAACGGCGTTCCCACACGGTCCCACCCAACTACAGCACTGGTTATCTTGTATATGTTAAACAACATCAACAATATCATTCTGGAATCTCATGAAATAACATGGTTACCGTAAAATCGATTGTAAGCTCCCCATTTTTTTTCACAGATTTTGGGATTCTGCACCTATACCTTACCCCCAAAATGTCTGCTTCGTCCCTTTGCAGCCTTCTAGAAAATAAAATAGAAAATCTTTAAAATGCTATAAAAAATCGTTTGTCATATTTAATGTTTCTATTAACAATAAGCAATTAACAAATAATATAAATTACAAGCAACCTTATTTCAAAATACATGTTTCCTCCTCATGTCCCCAGAATGCAAAGTTTAAAAATTTTAAAACTCTTGTTTGAAGAAATCTTCAAATGTCCTATTTGTTGTATATGAAGAATGTCCTATTTGTTGCTTTCTATTAAAAAGAAGTACATAATCTCCTACCTAAATTATCACTCTACCCCAAAAATGCCTGCTTCCTCCCCTCACATACAAAATTAAAATTCTCTAAACCTCTATTTAAATAAAAATATGTTGTAATTTTTGCTCTCTGGTAACAATCTAAATTACCATTCTTTCTCCGAAAGTGCAACTGCCTTCCACCCAGCAAATAGTTTAAAATTTTTAATATGTATACATTTTTTAATTTTGCTCTACTTCTTGTTTTGTTAGGTGACTCATCTACATTATCTTATGTAAGTATATCACTCACCTAAAATCTTCATCCCTTTGAAATTACTGCTCTGTCCTTTTCTTTCCAAAGGGGTGGGAATTTCTAAGAAAATCGGAGGAAAGCACAAAATTCTCCTTTTTTGCAGTTTAGCTTTTCTCACCCCTGCATCTCATTTATATTTTGTGTTTTAAAATAAATAGGTTCTCTAAAATAACTGTTCCAGACCCTTGTCCACATTAACAAAGTATCAGAGTTCAAAACATTCAAATTACAAAAAAGAGGAAAATTTTCTCCCAGCACCCCACCCCTCCACTTTCCCATATTTTTTTCTAAAAATTCACCCTTTTTTCTGGGCATGGGGATTGGAAATTTAAGTAGAGAGTTAGATTATAATTTATTTGTTGTTGCTACAAAGTAACAATACAGCATGAAAATCTTTAAAAGGAAAAATAGATTTTTCAATAGATTTCAAAATTTTTGTGCTGGGGGAGAAAAACGAATTTTTTGACGAGGAGGAGTAGTTTAAATAATTATTTAATTATTATTACTAGAATATTTTAAATAAAGCAAAAAAAAAGATTTTAAACTGTGTACGCTGGATAAGGAGGGGGGGGGGGCAGACAAAGGGAAAAATATGACTTTTTTGGTGGAAAGAGGGGTGAGAAAAATAATTTAGATGGTTATTTAAATATTGTTACAATAAAATCACAAATAAAGGAGAAAAAATTTAAGGTTTTTAAACAGCATGAAATGTGGAATATGGGGGAGTATCTTGATAAAATGAGGGGGGGGGACAGGGAGAGATTTTGGGCAGATTGTATAATTTAGGTGATAGTTTATTTATTTATTGCTAGTATAGAATATGAAATTTGTCAGAAAAAAAATTAATTAAGAGTTATAACGGTTAAAATATACATATTTATACAAGAGACAGGGCAAAGGGGAAGTCATAATTTTTTAGGAAGATTAGATGACTATTGTTAATTGTTAGAATAAACTAAGAAATAAAGAAGAAAAGTTAAAAAAAATTAAAGATGAAAAATTTGTTTGGGATTTTTTTGTTAGGGGGGAATGGTAATTTAAATGATACATTTTAAAGTAGAAATCATCCAAAATATGGAATATATTCACCACTCCCCCCCCCCCCCCCATGTACATTTTTTACTTCTAAATTTGTAATAAAAACTGCTTCTTGTGATTTTCTAAAAAAAAAATCCTTGATTATAAGTCTCGCTCCCAAATTTCACTGGGTTTTTTTTAATGTGGGCTTACAGTCGGATTTTACAGTACATATGTAAAGTCAGCACAACAATAACAAAGTAGCAAATGACTTTTAGAAAGATTTGACCTTTAATTTACATATTTTATACCATTAATGAATTGTTTTTCTTATACAATAAATTAAAAAATGAAATTTTATGTTACATTAAACACTATTTTTCTTGAGTACAACATTAAAAGTAAAATAAACTTTTATGTCCTTTAAAAAATAAGTCTTTCTATTTTTTCTATCTCTCTATTTCCTTTTGTTTTAAATACTTTTGTATTCTAGTGCTATTAATCTTTTACAATTAATATTACATAATATGTATAATCATTAGGTTTGATAAGTTCAATAATAAAACAGCTTTTATTAAATTGTTAATTTTTTTAATATAGCCCTTTAAATAAAGTGCCAGATTATTTTATATCAAATAATTAAAATATTAAGACTTTTATTATCTTTAATTTGTGCATATTTTTATTTGAAAGCATCACCATAATATTTTATTCTTAACATACTTTTCAATAGGATATCTTTTATACATTATAAAATAGTTGTTTGTTTTTGTTATAAAGTAAAGCATATTCTATTTAAATACTTGCTTTCTGAAATACATAATTGCCAAGTGTTTTCTTTAAAAAAAGTGATTAATTAAATGTAGTTACACATAATCATAAAATAACTCATTAAAACAAACAAGGTAAGTAATCTTGGAATAGTTATTCTTTATTTAAAATAATGTGTTATAAAATGACATAATGGCATAATTTTCTTCACATTTAAGGAATACATTGGAAAATATATGGTGCATCAAGTTTCAAAACTAAATTTAAACAAATTCAAAATCTGGAAATGAAGAACACATACAAATTTATGAATAAACAAACTGCATTAGTTAACAAAGACTACATACAAGTTCAAGTTCCATAAATTAATGCATATATGCAGTATAGAACCATTTATCCAGAATGATCGAGGCCAGATGTATTCTGGATAACTGATTGACTATTAAGGCAACATCCTTTGATTTGTAGAATATATCTGTACATTTGTAGAATATATGTGGCTGTGGCATTGTTTCTGATTACAAATTACTCATTAGATTACTTAGATTGAGAATCAGATTTGATCCAATTGCGATCAAAGATTTATAAGAGTTTGAAAGAAGGCAATTTATGGGAGTCCCTTGGAAACAACAATTCTGCATAAAACCAAATGCACAATATCTGACTAAATATATTTCCATTTCAAATCCTAGATGGTGGCATCAAGATATATCATGCTTGTGATAACTGATGCATGTCAAACTGACATTATATGTCACTTTTTCTGGAAAGATTCTGAAATTAGTCAGTTGGAAAAATTATTCTGGATAACTGGTTTTCTGGTTAACTGGTTTCCGGATAAACGGTTCCATACTGTATATATTACATATACTCAGGTCTAAACTTTATCTCAATGCATAAATTAGCAACCGTCCCCCACCTCCTTGCATAAAAAGTAGCACAATGAAATATTTATATTTAACAATAAAGGAGTGTGGGGCACATTTGAACACTTTTCAGAAATATAATTTTATCTGCTAAATTCTCATGAAATTGTAAAATATACAAATCTATACTAATATTATAAAGGAGTAAAGATTGTTTGTTTGTTTGTTTGTAGGGGGTAATCTCTGGAACTACCGAACCGATTTCAAAAGTGATGGTGGCAAATTGATGGTGACAACACCTGCTCCAACATAGGCTATATTTTATGTTGATGCCACTAACCCCAGAGGGGTGCAGGAGCAAAAAACGTTCTAAAATTGCGATTTTTTGTATACTGAAGGAGCTAGAAATTTGAAATTTGGCATTGTAACTACTTATAAGATGTAAATGCTCTCTAAGAACAAATTTTTAAAAAATCGAAATTTAAAAGGGTGAAATAAACTAAAAGCGTTCTAAAAACATTCTAAATTACAATTTTTACGGAATCTCTGGAACTACAGAACCGATTTCAAAAGTAATGGTGGCAAATTGATGGTGACAATCCCTACTCCAACATAGGCTATATTTTATGTCGGTGCCACTAATCCGAGGGGGTTGCAGGAACGAAAAACGTTCTAAAATTGCAATTTTTTTTTATTCTGAAGAGCTAGAAATTTGGCATTGTAGTTACTTATAAGATGTAAATGCTCTCTAAGAATAATAAAAAAGAAAAAATCGAAATTTAAAAGGGTGAAATGAGCGAAAAACGTTCTAAAATCATTCTAAATTACAATTTCTATGGAATCTCTGGAACTACAGAACCGATTTCAAAAGTGATGGTGGCAAATTGATGGTGACAATCCCTGCTCCAACAGCCTCTTTAATAAAAAGCTATGCGTTGCTGACGACTGGGTTTTTCGGTAATTGTTGCCACAGATTAATCTCAGAAAATGTAACATTTGAAGTTACTGAAAAAAATAATGGCTCGAAAAGTATTTGTGAGAAAATTGTTAGACAAACTGCGTTTGAAAGGTAAAAAATTGTATTTTTCTTGATATAATTTCAAATCTAATGATTATACCGTTTTTCAAATATTGAATTTCAAAAATTACCAAATTTCAGAATGGAGTACCATAGCGAAACCTTCATGCATAAAAAGATAATGATAAGGACGACGTGTCCTGACGTGTATATTGGCACGAGTCACAAATTATAGTAGCCTTATTATTCTGTTAAAATATAAGAGTGAGTTATGAAATGTCAATATTTTGTTTGATTAAAAGTTCATTAAGAGAAATTGACCAGTGTAGCGGGCGTAACTTGCTAGTATGTTTATAATGTTCTATCCTTTATAAATGCATATATAAAATAGTAAATAATTATTATTAGAGAAATTTGGTATATTAAATTCTTTAAATACACTGCTGGCCATCCAAAATGCAACACCATGAAGGAATCATCCAAACAGCATGAAATTTGCACCATGCACACACCGTGATAGGATATGTAGATGACTGCACACACGCACATCATGGGCAATAGCAGCGCCCCTTACAATCTGTATATAAAGGGGGAAATATTGCCGTTTTGAAAAACGTAAATTGTTCTCTCATGCGAATTTTTGTGTGTGCAGCTTCAGTATGCTTCGTAGAAAAATATGAGCACCATTGGAGCACGTTTCTGGAGTTCGACCGCAGCAGAATCGTTGCATACAGAGATTGCGGATTATCCTTCCGAGAAATCGGTCCTCATGTCGGACGTAGCAAACAAGATTTATAAGATTATTTGAAGAACAATATTTTTCTGTGACTTAATTACAAACTTTGTGGGTTCTTTTCCTGTAACAGATCGACGAATTTTGCAATTTTTTTCCGCAACCGATTGACAAATTTAATATTTTTTTAAGCGACCAAATTTTCTAATTTCACATTATCTTTTTGGCCATTCTGTATAAAATCAGTGTTTTATGTGGACGACTTAAAAGCATAGTAGTTTATTCAAAACGGTGAGATGACTGACAAAAATACAGCATGACTTCGCTGTTAACAGAAGAAAACTAAAGAGGCAATAAAATATGCAGTTATATTTTAAAACAAAAAATAACCAGCAGGCAAGAAGACAGAAGGCAATGTAGTTTATATTTTTCCAAGGAACTTTTCTCTCTTTTTTTGTTATTTTTCGATTGAAATATATATAACTTTTTTGAAATATTGATATATTGCATTTCTTTGTCACTTTATGTAATGAAATTTTACATTTTACTAACGTACTTTATTTTGAAGGGAATTTTTTATGCATTTTAATAAATTTTATTTGAAATCGATCTAAACAAAAGAGTGCATTTAAAAAATTTAAGATTTTTTTAAATTCATTTTTCTTTTAATGAATAGCTGAATGCTCTAATATAGTATTGTGCATTTTTTAATTTTTGTTTTTGCTTTCTTTCAGGTTTTTAAAAGTTCATTATGCCAAGTGTTTTTGCATTTATCAATTAAAGCAAGGAGGAAGCAAAAGGAGATTTCGAAAAATTAGTAAAAATGTATTTCTTTGCTTAATATGACATTATTGTAATATAAAAAGTGCTCAATGTGGTTTTCCATAACATTTGTTTGAAAACATAACAATACTTTTATTATAAGGTAAATATGGCGATATTGTATCATATGAGCAGAAAAATAATCTTATGAAATATTAATAAATTATTGTTTTTAGTATGAAAGAATTTGTACGTGAAACTTTCAAAAACTAACAACCATATTAACATAATAAATGCAAAACCAAACAAAAACACGATCATATCAAATTCCAAAAAGAAACATATTGTAATGTATATTACAAATAATTCTCCAAGAAAGTGAATATAAAGTTATCAGGATTTTATCGACTCTGAACAGAAAGCAGAAGAAAGTAGTTTGCATCACATAGATCATGGAGGAGGAAAAATACAAATGTCATATATGTGTAAGCGGTTTTAAAAGAAAATCAGATTTGAAGCATCATATTTTCACACACAATGGAGAAAGATCATATAAATGTGAAACTTGTCCAGCATCATTTAAAAACACATGGCTTCTAAAGAGACATCTTCTAACACACTCTGGTGAGAAACCATATACTTGTCATAAATGTCGAAAAACATTTTCACAGAAAATTAATTTAAACCAACATCTCCGCATCCATGCAGGAGAGAAGCCTTATAAATGTGAAATGTGTCCAAAATCATTTGTGCAAACGATAAATCTTAAAAGACATTGTTTGACACATACTGGAGAGAAAACGTACAAGTATGCTTGTCCTGAATGTCAGAAAACATTTTCAAAGAAACAAACTATGACTCAGCATCTCCTTATCCATGCAGAAGAGAAGCCTTGTAAATGTGAGGTTTGTCCAGTGTCATTTGCACGATCAGGAGATCTAAGAAGACATCTTTTAACACATATAGGAGAGAAACCTTATAAATCTGAAACTTGTCCAATGTCATTTGCACGATCAGAAGTACTAAAAATTAATCTTTTAACACATACAGGACAGAAACTTTATAAATGTGTAGTTTGTCTAAAATCATTCGCACAATCAGCACAACTAAACAGACATGTTTCAACCCATACTGGACAGAAACTTTTAAAATGTGAAATTTGTCCTAAATCATTTGCAGATTCAGCACATCTTAAAAGACATATTTTAGTACATACAGGTGAGAGACTTTATAAATGTGAAATTTGTAAAAAGTCATTTGCGCAATCAGGAAATTTAAAACAACATCTTCTAATACATACTGGAGAAAAACCATATAAATGTGAAGTTTGTCCAAAGTCATTTGCAAAATCAGGAACACTAAAACAGCATCTTTTAACACATACAGGTGAGAAACCTTATATATGTGAAATTTGTCGAAAGTCATATACACAATCGGGAGCCCTGAAAAAACATCTTTTAACACATACCAAAGTAAAATCTCTTTCTCATCCTTAATGTAAAAATTCCATCTGTAATGGCCGTTATATGAGCCGTAACTCCCCATCCCATCAATAGGGGACTAGACACAATCGAAAAAAATCTTACCCCACATTTATATTTTGAGTCACTATCCTGAAAATCATTCCTGGAATGTTGAACAATATCCCACCTGTCCAGTTTGATGAGAAAGTTATTATGTGACATGACCTACACCGCACATTTGTCAGAGAAAGACAGAAGGAAGAAATGTTTCTGGTTCGAATCATATCTCATAGTGGAACAATGTCATTTGGACTAGTGCCACCACCTATTGAATACTAGGCCTGAGCACCGACACAAAAATGGCGGCCCACTACACTGATTTTTTTAAGCGTTTGTATGGTCCCCTTAATGTACATACCAGTATTTCCTAAAAGTTTGCTTTAACTTATTGAATCTCAGAAAAAAATAGATGGAGAAAACTTTTAGAAATTATTGATATTCAATTGCAAGGATAAATGCTGAAAAAATTCTGCCTATGACAGCCGTCATTTTTGTGTCAGCGCTCAGACCTAGTATTCAGGGAGCGGTGCTAGTGCAATTCACTAAGAGAAAGACAGATGTCTTTAAGAGAGAAACTCGTCGTTCACCTTAAGCGTGTTCATTTGGAACTATTTCCTTTCACTGAATAGCTCATTTGAACTAATTCGTTAGAGTGATGTCAATCAGTGGGTCTGGATTAGAAATGAAAAGAAGTAAAAATACCAAAAAGAACATATAATATCTATATACATAGAGACTTTTAATTAACCTACAACTTTTTCTTATTTATTTATATTTTTTCTCACAAAAAGGTATACTTACTAAGTAAGTTACTAAGTACTCTTTTTAAAAAATAAGTTTGAATTGAGCAGATTCTTTTTATAAATTTTGAATTTGAGCTTGAACTTGATTCATATTTGCGAAGTTAAATTTGAGTTGGAATTAGCTCTTTTTTTAGTGAGTTTGTCCAACACTGGCTAAATGTTTGAAACCGAATTCCTTTGATGAATGTCAAAGAATAGCGCGCAAAACTGGTAAAATTTCAAAAATACCAATGGGCAAAATTTACTATATTAGGCTGAAAGTTTGAAACAGAATTCCTTTTACGAATGTCGAACGTGACAAAATGTTAAAAATCGCATTGGAAATCATATTATTAATCGCGAAAAATAAAAAAATCGTGGAGGATAAAATTTACTATATAAAGTTAAAATTTAAAACTGAATTCTTTTTCAGAATATTAATAAATCGAGGTATACCTCGCAAATATGCTAAAATTGCAAAAATAGCGGCAGACAAAATTTACTATATTTGACTAAAAGTCTGAAACAGAATTATTTTCACGAATGTCAAAATATCGCCACAGAAAGCAAAGAACGCTAAAAATCGCGTTGAAAATCACATTAAAAAGGACTAAAGATTAAAAAGTAGCAGATGACAAAATTTACTATAGTGGGCTAAAATATTGTAACCTCAGTTTTTTCACGAATGTAAAAATATCACCGCGGAGAGTCGAAAATCAATAAAAATCGTATTTAAAATCTATAAAAATTCAAAAAACTTCACATTTTGAAAAGAACAAAATTAACCTTTTGCTTACGAGGGGATTACCGTAGTCATTGAAAAATATGGGGTTGGAAATACCGTCATCAGGAAAATTTACGCACCCCAAAGATGGAGTGTAGGAAATCCTTAGTAGCTTTTGGCTCAACAGATGTCTCAATGCCTATCACAGAAGGGAAATTCTGTAGAGAAGATATTAGTTATAGGGAAATACAGGGAAAACTTATGCAATAAGGAAAGTAAACATCGTTTAAACAGACGATTTGTAACTGTTTCTCCCGCACTTCTTTTAAATTGGTGGAAGATCATTCTTGTTTGTGACATGATAGAGAATAGATTATTTTCAGTAAATTGTTTTAGTATTTTGACATTGTTTTTACAATTTTGACATTATTTAGTATTGTTCCAAGACGTGACAATTGAATCGTTTTGCTGGGAGCGTGTAATTGTCGTCGTCCACTGCCTGCAGTGATACATGTCACATGATATAAACCCACCAACATGTTGCAGGATCTTATCGCAATTTCACAACCCCTCAAAATTTCTTTTTTTTTTCACGTTTCAAGGACAAACCACATTTTTAAACAGAAATGGATGGACGAAGGAACTACAAGTCAAAAACACATTCGAAGGAATGTTTTGGTGAGAATAAACTGCTTAGTCTAGTCACAAATCAGTAAATCTTAATCTCTAAAATTTACAGATAGCACGATAAGTGGTATAAAAATTCTAACAATTTAAAATTGTTTATTATTATTTTTTTAATAATTATGTATAGTCATATTCGTAGTTAAAAATATACTTTGATAAATGGAACTTAATAAATTAATATGGTATATTTCTAATAAGTAGTTAGAAAGAATTGCTGTTTTCCTGAATTAGATAACTAAATTAGAAATATGGAACATTCTTTTTTTTTTTTTTTTTTTTTTTTTTTTGCTAATTTATCTACATAAATTAAAAAATATGAGAAATTATCTTAAATTTAAAGTATTACTACAAAGAACTATTTTGCTCTAAATGGATTTTTTTTTTAATTATAAATTAGAGAATTGTGAGTTTAACAAAAGTAATTTCATTGGGAATTATTTAGGTAAAATTTGTTAATTAGGAAAATTTACAATTAATTAAAACGTATGAAAGTTCGTTCTAATTCAAGTAAAAAATTCTGTTATATGGGAATATTTCCCACTATAAAATGAAAAGAAAAAACCTATTGAGGGTGTAACAAATTAAAATGTGAGAAATTTAATTTTGTTTATGTTTTGTCTTGTAAATCAGTACACAATTGTTCCTTTGCACTTATGTTATTCATTTAATATATATAATAAAAGTAAAGCAAAATACAGATAGTCAACAACATGACTCTGGATCATCATGCAAGCAACACCCGCTACATTTTATGACCATTAATAATAACTAGGGCATCGAACCCGGGCTTCCCGGGATAGAAAATATATGCAAAAACCTTTTTTTTTTTTTTTTTTTTTTGAAAATTTGAATAGATGTTTTACTTGTAATAATTTCTTTAGATTGCCCGACAACAACACCAAAGAGCATTTTTATATGAAATATGTCAATTATATATTCAAATAAAATTTTGAAATTTAATAAAACTGGGTAATTTCGTATTGGCCTCTAGCCATAAGTTAATAGCCGAAGAAATTGCTAAAAATTTCGTTATCTACAGCAGTTTTGAGGGCTTTTTTCAATTACATGTCTGTTAAATCTGTGTTTAATTTATACTATTTTAATTATTCCATAATATAGTTTTATTTTGGAATTGAATATTAACTGGAAACAAATGCTGAACTTTTTATATTGTTTAAACTGCAAACGGATTAATATTTTGTAATCGTCTGCAAGCGATAGAGATAGATTTTTAAAAAAAATCATGCCTGAAATTTAATTTAATAAATCAGTCAATTAAGATACAGTTTCCAAACAAATTGCATCTGAAAGTAGATTTTTTCTTCTATATAACGGTGTAAAAATTAAAAATGTGCGATGTTTAGAACTAAAAAAAAAATTGCAATAGAAAAATCGCACAACCAAAATTTCATCGTCAATTGTTGCCATTCGCAAAATGATGTCAGCGTTACGCACGGACACGTTTGTTCTTTATAATATAGATACTGCTGTTGCCACTTAAGAAAAACAAAATACATACAAACGATTACGATTATAAAAACACATGTATTCTTGGGCACAGATAATATATTCCACCAGATAGAACACTTCCATAAGCTCAATGGTAACCGAATCGCAACTTCAGAGCCCCTAGTGACAACAGTCGCAAACGGTTCGGGCGTGTCGCCACAGGTAGGTATGACTTAACTTATTTGTTTAGTATCTATCTTTTTTTTCCCCGCAGTTTCGGCGATGTTTGTTATTAAAACATCAAACGCATTTTATTTTATCATACAAATACTAGAAACTAAGCAAATAAGTTCTGAATTATATATTTACACGAGTTTCTTACAGATTTACACACTTTTTTTTAATAATTTAAACTGAGAAACTTTCAAATATTTAAACGATTTGATACTTGTAAAATTTGTTTGTTTATGTTATCCTAATACTTATGAAAAGTATTTAAAACCACTTTTATATTTCTTAACGATGTATATGTGGTTATTTAAAAAATAAATAAATATAGCATATTTAAAAATAATATTTAGTGCTAAATTTTAAATGTTATTTTAATACGATTTTAAATATTTTTTATTTAAATATTCCATTTAGTGAAGCGTTTTAAACAACGTTATTTAATACGATTCTAAATATTTTTTTTTTAATTTAAAAAGTAATAAATATAACATATTTAAAAATACCATTTAGTGCCACATTTTAAACAATGTCACTTAATACGATTTTCACAATTTTAATGTCTGCAGTAAAACACACTGCTATTTATTATTATTTTTTTTTTTTTCCATATAAAAAGTTTTACTTAAGCATGATAAAACATTAAAGAGACAAATTTCAAAAATAAAAATTTATTGCACATTTTGTAAAAAATACAACTGTATAGTAGGATAAATTTATGAATGTTTTCAGCATAAATACAAAATTCCATGCATTAAAAAGTAATATTACATGGAATGCAAATTTTTCTAACTACTTACTTATATCTATGTCACTTTTTTATGGACACAATAACTCTAATAATTCTGCATAAATCTCTTCCAAACTGATACATAAAATCAAGGGGCATAAAATCTCGGTCAAGTTTGTTAATAAGCAAAATCTAACCATGGGGGGGGGGGGCTTTTTGTGAAAATAGAAAATCCCCCATAATTTCTTAATTATGCTACGTATCGAATATATTTAAAGTTATTATTACTTGTAGGAAAAGGAGAAAATTTATGTATGACAGATTTTTGATATCATTAAAAATGGCCCCAAAGGGAGCGGGAAGGGGGGTAGAAGAAAAAAATTCATAACTTCATCAATTCACAAGATATGAAATCTGTTTAAATTTATCATAAATCCTCTTAATATTATCTAAAACTTTTGTATTGACAAATTTTTTATAGGACCAACCTTTATAGCAAGAAAAATAAATAAAAACACTCACTACCTATTACATTCTCCCCTAAATTGGAATTTTTGAAAAAATTTTGCAGATCTACGCCGATTATGACTCCTAGAACCCAAAACCACTTCCAGTTCAAAACTTTATAGTATATCTATCTATCTATCTATGTCACTTTTTATGGACACAATAACTCTAATAATTCTGCACAAATCTCTTCCAAACTGATACATAAAATCAAGGGGCATAAAACATCGGTCAAGTTCGTTAATGGGCAAAATCGAACTATGGGAGGGCTTTTTGTGAAAACTGAAAACCCCCCATAATTTCTTAATTATGATACGTATCGAATCTATTTAAAGTTATTATTACTTCTAGGAAAAGGAGAAAATTTATGTATGACAGATTTTTGATATTATTAAAAATAGCCCCAAAGGGAGCGGAAAAGGGGAGGGGGGGGGTTAGAAGAAAAAAATTCATAACTTCATCAAGTCACAAGATATGAAATCCGTTTAAATTTATCATAAATCCTCTAATATTACCTAAAACTTTTGTATTGACAAATTTTTTATAGGACCAACACTTATAGCAAGAAAAGAAAAAAAAACAAAAAAAATCCCTGCTGGCTCCACCTGCAAACAAGTTAGGTTTCGAAGTGGGTGGTTCCAACTATCGCATCATGGCAAAAAGGTCATTTCTTCCGCAATTTCCAACAAATAGGCACCCCATGGTCTGCATCTTCGAAATCTACCTGTGCTTGTAGGCCGAGCTGTCAGGGATTTTTTTTTCTTTAAATAATTTACAAACATTTATTTTACAATAACAAAGTTTTCACCAGATTAAAAAAAAAGCAGCGTGCTGCTGATAAGAAAATGGCACTTTTTAGATTCACAATGATGCATTTTTATCAGTGTTCCTAAATATCATTCAGATATTTTAGATATGTGTAGAGTTAGTTTACTCTGAACTTTTATGTTAGCCAAGCACAAATCTCGCTAAAATCTTTTTTTTTTTTTTTTTTATCCCCCTTGTCACTAACAGATTCTATTTTCCACGTGTGTAAATTAGAAATAATGTTTTGATGTTGAAATAAAATGTTTCGGATTATGGAATTCTTTTTTTTCTTCTGATGAAATGAGTGTAAGGCATGACTTTTAAGGTTCTGCATTTTAAATGGATGAAAGGTTTATATTTTAATGAAATAAATGCATTACAAATCATGATGATGATAACAATATTTGTTGATTTATCATCTGCGCCCAGCTATAATCCATATCCCCTTCCAAAAAAGTATCTTCTGTAAAATTTGATTACTCGAGACAATACACGACTGTGATTTAAATATATATATATAAACAAATGTTTGAAGTGTGTTTTGATTTTTACAGTGCAAAATATTCTCACAAATTCAGATTTTCTTTCATATGTACTTTTGTCTGGCAAAATCAAAATAAGAAATATTGTATTTCTGATATTCCCCGCTAGCATGATTGCTTAGCTTATACATATTTTTTTTAAACCGTATCTTGCCCAACTGATCTTGACCAATCTTCTGACTGTACATGATTTAAGATTTAATTAATATTCAAATTTTGTTGTACACGTGTTTATATTAAATAAATTACTTTACACTTTGAATTCATTATTATTATTATTTTTTTTTTTTTTTTTTTAGTTTTTTACCCTATATAAACACTATTGTTTTTATGTGTTTGTTTTACAATTGTGGCCACTGGATTTTTTGGGTTTAGGAGCCAGTGACTCCTTCCAAATGTTGGGAATCTGCACCTATAATTTAATGCTTCTGATGTCAAGTGAATAGGACTGCATTTTTGCCGTTAAATCCTATAGTTTGGCGATATTTTTTTTTTTCGTAAAAGTGGTCGACGGGATAATGGAGAAGTACCAAAACTTTTTACACATTAATTTTGAACATAAAATTGATATTAGATATATGATTATAGGGTACTTTCAGTTAGCTGGCCACCGGTGAAATATATATATATGTAATGTATGCATAAATATACCTGTATATTGATGCAAGAACTTGTTTAATGTATTTTGAAATTCATAGGATACATATATATATTTCACTGGCGCTGGCTAACTGAAAAGTACGGATTATAGACTAGTTTTCCATTACATTAATATATAATTCTCAGATAGTAGTAGATTTTTGATCATAGAAAATTTTTTTGTAGGTTTCCAGGTAGATTCCTATATTGAATCAGGTCGCTGTGCTGAATATGCCTAAAATAAGCTCTATCTGATATCACTGATTTAGAAATATAAGGAATTAACATAAGATATACATGTTAAGTTGTAAAGTCTATACAGACAACATTGTATAAACTTTGAAGACAGCAACATAACTGAATGGGGGAGTGGGAAAAGGATAACATTCCAGCTGATGTAAATGTTGAGGAAGAATAATAAACATTTATGTAAAAAAAAATTAGAGAAATGTTCACTGTTATTAGATTACAGGACTAGTCGATGAGGGTTCATCTTATAAATTTCAAAGAAAAATACTGATTAATATTTGTTACTTAAACTATCTCAGTTTATTATTATTTTTTTTAGAATGTTATCCTTTTCTACGCACCCACTGAATAATAGAAAATAAAAACCTACTTCTTTTTTGTACACTTTGAATAAAACCTTTGAAGATTTTTTAAATCTCCAATTATTTTTTTAATGTGTTTGTAGAATTTCAATTTTTGAAATCATTATACTAACAATCTTTATGAATTTCAAGAACATTTACACTGTTGAAATCTATTATCTCAGAGAGAAATTTAACCATATTTTGTAGAACATTTGCAGACGAAAACATATGAGCTGTATCAACACTATCCATTTTTTGCACAATATGAAATAATACATCACTAGGCTTTTTTAGACTATTACCCGAACAGTTTTTTTACTGAGTTAGCAAAGAATTGTGATTTACTGTATTTGTAGTGTTAAACAAAGTATTTTGACAATAATTCACAATTTAATTTTGAAACTTTTTCTTGCAACATATCCAGCCATATAATAAATGAAATTTTGTCTTTACTGTCAGATGGCGAGCATGGAATTTCATGAAGAGGAACATCTACATTTAATTTGACATGATATGGAAGTTAAATTTAAATATTTGGAAGCACTTCTATGTTTTAATGATATCAGAATTTCAACAAAATCTACTTCACCGTTCGTAGCCTTAGACATGCTGAAAATTCTGTTTACCGTCACTGCTTGTTCGTAACTTTTTAATTGTGAGCAATTCAGATTTTTCTCATTACCTCTTTTTGTTCTTACAATAGAAAATGTATTTTCTAATGCATCTTGGTTGAAAGGTTTAGTTAGTTTTTGATATGTTTTGAGCATTTTGAAATACAGTCTTTTTTAAACCAGTAAATTAAAGATTTATAGCTGTTCCTTTTTCATCTTTTGGTGTTAGTTTGAAAGAAAAACTGGATGACTATTCTTGAGTGTTTTAAACTGTACTACAGATTTTGGTGTAGGTATCTGTACTGCAGATTTCAGTGTTTAAGTAGCTGGACCGAAGATTTTGGTGCATGCAACTGAACTGGTGCTAACAAAAGCAGAGCAACTAACCAAGGAAGCATTTTTATCCATGGGTGAATCTCCAACATCATTTAAAGAACATCTAAAAGATAAAGAATACATTGTTATAAAAAGCAAGTTTTTACAATTCTTTTTAAGAATATAGAAATTTTTAACATACTCTACTTTACTATTCCATTAAGTTCTAAAGATTAAAGTTATAATTAAGTAAAATAATTGTTTTATATTTATCGAAATACATACAACAAAATGCATTATACTGCAGCAAATTTAAATCAAAGCATAAAGTGTTACACTCTGAAAGCTAAAGTGTATAATGAAACCATATGTAAAAATATCTCTATCTAAATATCTACACAGACATTAGTCAAAATAATCAAACATATATTTCAAGGGGCTGAACTGCAAACCATGAGTTATCATTATTTCTGAATAGTATTCTGCACATTATTTAACTGCAGAATCCTGCGATTAAAAAAGGCCACAGAAATAATGGAAATCTACAGGCTATGTCTTTACACCCCTGATATACATGATCTATTTATCGAGAAATTTAGTAGATAAGTATATGGATGTATAACACAAAAGATATAAAAATATTAGGGTACTTTTCGGTTAGCCGGGCACCAGTGTAATATAATATATATATATATATATATATGAATGTGTATATTAATAAGTATATATAAATAGTTTTTTATTATTATTCAATAGGCTTAAGGATTTTGTGCATTGAGGGTGCAAATGCAAAGTGAAAATTATGGAGAAAGGGTGTGTATTAGGGGGGGGGGTTAAAAAAGGGTAAATTTTTCATGGAAAGTGCTGAAATCTGATTGTTCATTTTATTATTTATTTTCTGTTACTGCAAAATAACAAAGGAGATATTTTTTTGGCTTAGATGTACCATTCGCCTGCAGTCTGCCATCTTGTTTTTTTTTATTATTATTATTAAATATAAATAAATTAGTCAATTAAATTAAATAACATGTTTATAATAAGTAAATATGTATGAAAATTATTTTGGAAATGAGAAACAAAGCAAATGTGTTTTGATTTAAAATATAAGATGGCGGACTGTGGGTGAATGGTACATCTGTTCCATTTTTTTTTTAACATTTAATGATTTTAGACTTTATACAATTGGGATATGGGGAAGACAGAAAGCAGAAATTTCAGGAGCAAGAATAATTTAGATGCTTGATTATTTTAATGTCACAATGAAGAAATAAGAAGCTGGTTGTTTATATATTGTTACAAGTAAACAAACAAGATAGAAAAAGAAAATTTAAGTTTTAAATATTTTAATCTTTGGCAGAAATATGCAGAAAAAATTTCAGAGTAGAAAAAAAAACCTTTAGATGTGGGGGGGGGGGGGGAAAGCAGAGAAAATCTTTGCAAATGTGGTAGATTTTCACCCTTGTAACAGGGTTCGTACTCATTTCTTTAAATAAAATTCGAGGACCAAAACAATAAAAATTTAAGGACATACAAATTGATAAACTATTGAATTTAGAGGAAATTTTAACTAAACTAATTATGCTCTATTATTTATTTTTACAATAAAATAAAGAATAGAGCAGAGAAGTTTTTTGCCCCTCATTTTGAAAAGATGGAGAAAAAAGAAGGGACTTTTTGCAGATTTTCCTGAAAAATAAGGACCTTTAAGGATAAAAAATTACTTTTCAAATTTTTAAGAACTTTTATGACCGTACGAACTCTGTGTAATTAAATTTTCGGAAAGAAAATGAAAATGGAAACGCGAATTAAAACAAGTATAAAAATGGAAATGAATAAAAGGTTAAGGAAAGGGAAAAATTGTTTAAAAAGAAATCTACATTAAAGTAAAATAAAACTAGATTTTTAACATTCGTGCATTTATAATTTATAAATACAGAAATCACTTACCTTCTTTAATTTCCTGTAGGAAAACAGAAGAATGACATGATTGTGTTTTATACAACACCTTATTTTTTGACGTTTTGCAATAATTAATTGCAAGAAAAACAGCCCTGAAACAAGCAATTGGCAATATAAATTAATTATATTCAAGAAAAATAGCTCTGAAAAGAACTTTTATGAAAATGAAATACTAAAATAGCTGTCCTGTCGATATTAAATAAACAAAACACCCAACAGGTACATGTGACCGTGACAATCTGACAGTTTATAGATCGCGCGCCTGTGCGTTAGTTCTTGACTGTGCTCAGTAGTGGCGCTTGTATCGCGCCGGTTCGGGTTTTCGCTCCACTGTCCTATCTGGTGGAATATATAATCTGTGTTCTTGGGTAGCATGATATAAACACATGATAAAAACACAACGTGTATATAACATTTGTGTGTGTATATATTTGGGTATACATCTGTATCATGTGTATACATTTTTCTTAGGTAACATGATATGTCACAGTTTAGAATCAAAAATAGTTTTAAAACGTAAAAATGTTTGTTTTAGTTCGAAAAATAAATATTGTTAATTTGGAATATTTCCTACTATGTGATGCAAAGATATTGACATATCGATTATATAACCAATTAAAACGTAAAAAAAAAAAGTTTTAGTTTAAATATTGCTGGTAAATTATTTAGAGTAACATTTACAATTAATTGCAATTACAATATAAATTATACTTAATTTTTATTTGTAAGATGTAAAAATATTTATAACTAATTTTTATATTAGTAACTAATAAGTAGGAACGTAACTTTTAACTAAAAACATAATGTTATTTGCATCTTACAATGAAAAATTAATTACAATTTAAATTTTAATCATAATTATTTCTATTTTTTATTGGAAACTTATTTAACATCAATATAATTAAACTAAAATGTTTTTTTTACGTTTTAATTATATAAACTGTATGTCAATATTTTTGCATCGCATAGTGGAAAATATTCCCGATTATTTATTTTTTGAATTAAAACGAACATTCTTACATTTTAAATACTATTTTTGCATCTTAAAAATATTCCTATTTGATATCATTAGCTAATCCGCAGAAGATCATATGATACCGCAATGTACTCGGTAAAAGATTACCATCTAAACAAATGATTGAAAACTAATAAACAAAGGCTTCAAAATCACTAGTAGTCTCGCTAGTAGTCAGGTTGCGATGCTCGAGAAGCACTTTGTCTCACAAAGAAGATGTGTTTTCTGCTGACCCGATAGTGTGAGGTCACTCTCACCAGGACGAAAATTTATTGAGTTTGGACATTCGGCAGAAGTTCGATCAGGGAATATTTGCTGCTTGGGCAATGTAAGGACTATAACAGTAATAATTTTCAACATCTGTGGTAGGAGGAAAAGTTATACATTTCATGTAGATTCTTCTGCAATTTAAATATTAATTACATGTGAATAAAAACTGGCGTTGTAATCATTCAAAGTGTGTATACATTTTTCTGATGCACCCTGTATATTTTTAAGCTAAAATAAACTTTGATATGAAAACAAAATGTCAGATATATCATCCCCTCATATACAGTGTTCTTGATATAAAAATTGTATTACAGGCATTTCTGACCAATAATAGAAGTAGACATTAACAACAATCATTGTGCTAAATTTAGAAACAAGGAAATATTTTAAATAATCAAGAAATTAAGCCTCTACAACCCACAGGAGTTGATATATCGAGAACATTATTAACTTTGAAGAGAGATTAACTTTGAAATAGCTACAAGCATTCCTCACCAAACAAGTTATATAAATTAGAATGCTTGATAGTCAGTACAGGGCCGGCACAACATCACATGGGGCTCAGGCAAAGCAGTTAGTGGGGCCCAAATTTGTATACACCATACAATATATAATACAGATGATAAAATATATGAAAAATATCACTACTTTTACATTTAATGTGGATAATTATTTTCAATTTCAAAAACTCCTCTATCCTTTACTTCAGGGTCATCAAATCTATAGATTCCCTGACAGTTATATGAACTTTGCCTGTAGAAAATAAAGAAATTTGCGAAAAAAATGCATTTACATTGCGGTGTAGAATTTGGCATTAGAAGAAACTTATTTTGTGCATGCATATGTTTTGCAGGTTGGAGGGAGGCTGGTGTTTGTTTGTTTACATTTGCAACAAAATGAACATGGAAATATTTTGAGGGTTAATGCGCATGCTAATTTCTTTCTTACTTAAATTACTGTATGCAGATAATTTAAAAAGGATTTTTTTTAAAGCTCTTCTTTTGCTATTATTTTTAAATGTTTGGGACATGCACAGGAGTTTTCACAAAAGATATAGTTGTACCGGGCTGAGAAAGGCTCGGTGAACAGCCAATTTCATATTAAATATAGGCATATACAGGGCATGCAGAAGCTCTATTCCATATGTGTACTGGGTCTCACAATTTCTGTGCACATTTTATTTTCCCTGGTAAAAATAAAAATGTATGGAGATGATACAATTCAGTTTACTGCAAAATAATACTGTCAGAAGTAATTATACATATAAGGTTTAATTTATTATACAAAATAAGAAAATTCCAATCAAGATTTAAAAAAAATATGAACAAGAAGAAGAAAATTATTTTAATAAGTATTAGCAGTAACTTAGCATAGACATATTAATTACATGTAAATTTATAGGAAAAAAGTATTTTACATGCATGTGTGCCTACAATGGGAGCAGGGCAATAGCTGTTCCCTGAATTTTCAAATTTTATTAACTAAAATTTCTTTTTATCTGATTATTTTCAAAAAAAGAAAAAATAATATTTCTAAGTAATTAAACACTAAGACAAAAAGAAACAAAGTTTTTTTTTGGCTGAGGGGCTCTGTTCACCCTTTTCCTCAAAACAAAATTTGTTTCGTTTTTCTTTCTAAATTTAAGTGTTCAAAAATGATCTTAAATGGTGGTTCAGCACCCCCGCCTCCTGACAAAAAGATAATTGAAGATAAAGATAGTTCTATATACGATAATGGAAGATAAAGACAGTTCTATATAAGATAATTGAAAACAAAGACAGTTCTATACAGTTTGTTTGAGATAATATACAGTTCTCCATTTATAAAATGATTGAAAAAATAGAGCAAGTTTGATATTTTATTGGGTAATAAAAATATTGTCCATACATAAGACTCTTTTTATGCAATAGGAAAGAAAAGATTGTATTAGAAAATTTATTTTTTTTTTAAGTTGACAATTTTGCTTTGGTTTTTAAACATGTGTTATATCTAGTTTCTTGAAAGTCTGTCAAAAATTGTAGATTTGTATAAGCATTGGTGCAGTGAAGGGAAAGGGGAAATTCAGTGTCCAAATCAACTTCCAGAGTATTTAAAAAACTAATAAGATGCATATAAAACCACATTTAAATGAATACAACACATACTTTTAACACACTTATAGCAAAGGTTTTAAATTTTATATATGAAAAATGTGCATTATCTGCTCTGAATGACACAATTTCGTATGTAAAAATAGAGCAAGTCTGATATTTTATTGGCTAATGAAAATATTGTCCTTACATAGACTCTTTTAATGCAACAAGAAAGAAAAGATTGCATTAGAGAATTTAGTTTTTTTTAAGTTGACAATTTTGATTTGGTTCTAAAACATGTGTCTATCGAGTTTCATGAAAGTTGGTCAAAAATTGTAGATTTGTATAAGCATTGGTGCAGTGAAGGGAATGGTAATTTCAGTCTTAAAATCAACTTCCAGAGCATTTAAAAAACTAATAAGTTGCATATAAAACCTCTTGTGTTAAGAAAAATAATGTGATGTGTAAAAACCAAAGTAAAGGAAAGCATAAGCAGCATAAAATGTTTACCATTCAACTGTTTCAAGACTTATAAAGATTCTACACAAAATTAATGGAAGAAAAAGTTAGGAGCAATAGCAGCAAAGTAGTATGTATGTTATAGCAATTTCTCTTTTTTTAAAGACATATATGCTAAATATATTATGGTTGTTTGTGCTTTTCATTACGGCAGTTTTTACGTGTTATGTATTGTTATTTACAAATTTGTTAGTTTATCAGTAACAATGGTTTAAAACCCCTTTCAGATGAGAATCCTGGCTGCGGTATTGGTATAAAGTCATACAAACAAACACTTTCCAACACTAACAGCATATTATTAATAAATTTCATTTTTATGAAATGCGATAAAAATAAAGTCACAAAATTTATCCTCAGAAAATTTATTCTGACATTTTTCTACAGGACAGATTTCCGTGGCTCTGTGGGGGAGAGCATTATAGAGTTCCAGAGGAGAAATTGTACTTTTTGACAATTAAAAGCATAAAATTTCAAATCTTCTGGGGGCACATTTTCAATCCTCCAGGAGGAATGTTCCCCACCCCAGACCACCTCCTGAATTCAACACTGCTCTCCCCTTCCTTTGATATTCAATAATTTTTTTTTTGAACTTATATCAGAAAACATGCAAAAACACATTTGCATTTATTATCTCAAAACATTCACTCCTGCAGTTTTGGTATGGTCAATATAGCAATGCACACCAGACAATGTTTAAAATTCAGTTTTCAAATATTGCTATTTTGTTAATCACTTGGAATAAACAAAGTAATTTGAGTAAAGTAAATTACGAAGAATAATAATGAAACTAGCTGGCTTCGCCTGCTAGCGGGCTCCTACTTTACATCAGGCCTCAAATCTAATTGAGTTCTCCATTTGTATGATAATCTCTTAATTTGCACATCGAATAGTGAACATCGGCACATAAGTCCCCACTACCTTTGGCATCATATACCGGTCGTACTAGGCACGCACAGGATAATCCCTTAATTTGCACATCAAATAGTATAAACCTCTAACCCAATGAATGTCCGGCTCACATCCCTGCTGCCTGCGGCACCGTATAGCAGTTGTGCTGCATAGTATGATTATGCAGTCACAGACCTTTCCAACGATATATCACATGAGGGGATGTGCAAAATCTAGAAAAGTACCCCCTATGAGGGGGCAAAGTGGGGAGATGGACACCGGAGATGCATAATATAATTAAGCGGTCACAGACCTTTCCAACAATATATAACATGAGGGATGTGTGCAAAATTTAAAAAAGTCCCCCCTTAGGGGGGGCAAAGTGGGGGTATGGACACCGGAGATGCATATGATTAAGTGGTCACAGGCCTTTCGAACAATATATCACATGAGTGGTGTCGGCAAAATTTGGTAAACTGCCCACCCTGGAGCAAAAGGGGGGGTTATACCTGTGGTGCACAACATGAATAAGTGGTCACAGCCCTTTATAACGATAAGTGACATGACGGGTATCGTTAAAATTTTAAAAAGTGTAGCCTATGTGGTCAATATTATATTTCCAAATTTTGATCTCACCCCATCCCCTCCGTGAAATGTGATTCACTATTCTTTTTTACAAATTTTTTATCATATATTATAAACAATCTTAAAGTTTTAAACAGATTGAATTGGAATTTAATATATTTGCTGAAATTACTATTATATATAGAACTAGCATGCTGGGCCATTTTTCTAAATAAACCTTAAATGAAACGAAATGGTTTTGTATTTTCAAGTAATGTGGATCTTCACCTACAGATGCTACATTAGTAAATATTTTCAAACGAACCTTGAATCAAACGAATTATATCAATGGATTTGAGCGTGTATTTTAAAGCAATAGGGACGTTCACATGGATTTTCCCTCAATATTACTGTAAACGATGCGAACGACATTGTGTTATATTATATCATACATTGGACAAAATTTGGGCTAAAAGAAGCAACTCATTTAGTTGATTATTTATAGTAGAGTTTGGTAGGAAAATGAGGCCATTATGAGATTATGACAACAGGAACTAACATGTTCTCTAGTCAACATACTACTAAAAGAGAAAGCATTACAATGATTGCATAGATTGACTGTTGAACTTAAATAATGTTCGGGTGATTCATTTTCGTCTGTAAGTTCTTGAACTCTGTCCCTCTTTCTTGTCTCCATGTGAGATTCTGGTAACGTAAGTACAATCTCACTCTATACGCCAGCGAAGTGATGACGTCACTGTAATGGCTGCTGGAGACAAGAAGTTTCGGTTTCCCGTTGAGCGTTAATGTTAGCAAAAAATAAAGTCGTGTTAACAGTATTAATAATTTTTTTTAAAGAAATTTCTGTTACAGTTTTGCTAAATCTGAGATATGGCATTCATATGAATTCAACAAACTTCTGATTAAGTGCGTCATTTTTTTTTAATTCATCAAAAAAGATAAGTCTTCATGCAGAGCATCAATGGTCGATGTTTTGAATATTTGAATGCAATTTAAAAATGTTTTTAAGGTTTTAATTTCTTTTAGTTGATATTTCTATTACTCAGGCGTACTCTATGTTAAGTTTCATCTGAGTTAACTTGTGTTTCTGCTGGGTTTTTTTTTTCTATCTTTCTTTTTTTTTTTTTTTTCCTCATTTAGACAAATTTCTCTGCTGAATCGTAAAGCAAGGGTGATATTTTAATATATTTTGCTTGATATTCCTGCAGTTTAAATGTATTTTTCAGTCGTTTTCATGTTATTTGTGATTTTTTTTCTTAATTATTTTACTTGATTACCGAAAATGTCTATATTCAGTTGTTTACTTAGTTAAAAAAAAAAAAAAAACCCTCAAGTTTTCGATATCGCGTCGAATGACGTAAACCCAGTTGAAATCGAGCCCATAGAGCCCAAGAAAAGAATGAGTCCCCAGGTAGTGGAATATTTCTCCCCGTAAATTTAACGAATTTCCTTTAACATTAACCCGATATTTAATTTACGGATGAAATCCCCCCAGCCTCTTTCTAAACTTAACCCCTTAACAGTAACGCGATTTTTAATTTACGGCTGTAGTGAGTAAACGTAAGTTGATGCCGAAAAAGAAGATTAATATTTAAAAAAAAAAATCCCTGACGGCTCGGCCTACAGGCACAGGTAGATTTTGAAGACGCAGACCGTGGGGCGCCTGTTTATTGGGAATGCAGAAAAAAGGACATTTTTGCCATGATGCGGCAGTTGTGACCACCCACTTCAAAATCTACCTGTGTCTGTAGGTGGAGCCGGCAGGGATTTTTTTATTTTTTATTTCCTATGGTCCTATAAAAAACTTGTCAATATAAAAGTTCTAGATAATATTAAGAAGATTTATAATAAATTTAAGCGGATTTGATATCTTGTGAATTGACAAAGTTATGAATTTTTTTCTTCTTAAACTCCTATTTTCCCCCCTTGAGGCCATTTTTAATTATATCAAAAATCTGCCATACATAAATTTTCGGCCCTTTTCCTAGAAGTAATAATAACTTCAAACAGATTCGATATGTATCATAATTAACAAGTTATGGGGTTTTGTTTTCACAAAAAGCCCTCCCCCAATCCCCCCCCCCGTCCCCAAGAATGGTTCGATTTTGCCCATTAACGAACATGACCTAGATTTTATGCCCCTTGATTTTATGTATCAGTTTGAAAGAGATTTGTGCAGAATTATTGAAGTTATCGTGTCCATAAATAAAAGATATATGTATATATATAAAGTTTTGAACTGGGGGGTGGTTTTGGGTACCTGCAAAAATTTTCCAGAAATTCCAACATAGGGGAGAATGTAATAAGTAGTATTTCTTACGAAACCTACCTCGTATTTAATAAAATTTTATAAAGATAGTCAGTCTTCCTGCATGTAATTATGCGATGACCGCGCAAAAAAATATAATCCAGTAACTATGAAGAATCATTTGATAAAATTATCATTAGTGCTCTAGCCGTTAGAAAAAAAAAAGAAAAGAAAAGAAAAAAAAAAACACATTTCAACTCAGATGAAACTTAACATAGGGTACGGCCTGAGTAATAGAAATATCAACTAAAAGAAATTAAAACCTTAAAAACATTTAAAAATTACAATCAAATATTCAAAACACCCGCCATTAATTCTCTCCATGAAGGTTTATCTTCTTTTGATTAATTTAAAAAAAAATGACGCACTTAATCAGAAGTTTGTGGAATGCATATGAATGCCTTACCTAAGATTTAGCAAAACTGTAACAGAAATTTCTTAAAAAATTTTATTAATACTGTTAACACGACTTTATTTTTTGCTTACATTAACGTTCAATGGGAAACCGAAACTTCTTGTCTCCAGCAGCCATTACAGTGACGTCACACTTCGCTGGCGTATGTTGCGTTATATTTCGCAATATACGTCCTCTTCTGGCATGTCTACTACGGTTTTTCATCTTTCGATTCCAGAAGAGTAAAAAATGCAGTGAAAATTGTAATAAATTGTTTGCACATAAAGAACAGTGTTTAACTTTCATATTTAAAAAAATGGTGAAACATAAAAAAGTGAATTTTTAAAGCTGAATATGAATAAAATTAAAATGACGCCATTCTCACTGTCTTTCCATATTTAGACCAGTTGCATTCGTGTAACCGTTAATCTGAAAAAAAAAACCCAATGGTTAACTCTGGTCGAAGAATAAACCTCTAGTTTGTATCCAATAAAATCTTCCTAATCTTCCATAATCTTGCCGATATCCAAGTTTGGCGTCAAACATTAGAAGTGCTTGAAACGATATGGTTACTAATGTACCAGAGTTAGTTACAAAACGAAGTTATTTAAGCGCCAAGCTATGTTCCATTAAATAATGTCAAATTACTGTTAATTCAATTATAGATCTTTCATTAACAAAATTCCATACCTTAAATAAAACTGACAATGATAAAGTTAGTTATGCAAAATGTTTAGTAATATTATTTTTGATAAATACTTAAACCGAAGATTTTTTTTTGGCATTTCTCTAAAGAGCATAATAACACGCAAAAATAAATTCATTTCACACTATGTTTAGCTGCTAGGGCTGTATGTAGGTCGAAAAGGCTTTATAATGATCGAAAAATTATCTAATTAGAATTTCAGGTACTCGTTTTTTCTTATCCAGCCTGAAATGATAAATCGAAAAATATTATTTATTCCATTCGCCACCATTGACATTACAAAGTTTTCCCATACATTGAAAGCGCCAAAACAGTGGCTGAGATGTTCTGCTCTAAAAGCTGGCATACAGGAAGTGCTGGGTTCAATCCCCTGTCGCGCGTTGACCTAACCGTTTGGAGTTTTCCGTGGTTTTCTTTGAACCTTGCCGTAAATACGGGTTAGGATCCCTTTGAAAGACCCCACGGCAGGCACTCCCCTCAGGGTCTATATCCTTTGTGTAGATAATCGGCCGTCATAAAATCAACCAACCGTACATTGGAAGCATTGCTTTTTTGGTAAAACTTTGCTTCATAATGAAAAAAACCCCATAAATTTAGCAATCGCTAATTTCAAAAGTCGTCTAATCTTCTGTAATCTGAATCGTCGTCCAGAGTAACCTTCAAACATAAACGGAACATCAACAATATAGTAAAAATGCCAACTGGCAGGTGACCGGAATACGGACAATTTTTACGGACAATGTCTTTTAAAAACATTCCTGAAAGAAGGGAAGATAAGTAGAAAAAACTAAAAAGAAATGACGAATCAAAAAGAGCATCGAAAATTTATTTCAGCAAACAATTTTTATTGCAAAATGTAGCCTTTTGTGATAGTAATAACGCATAAATGCACACATCTCCTTAAGAATATTCTTTGGTTCCTAACTTTTGAAACAGTGAATATTTCTGTAAGTGAAATTGGCGATATATTAAAAAAATAATAAAATAAAAATAAAAATAAAAGAATAGACAATATTCGCTGATCTGAGTTCGAGGCTATAAAAGTAATATGTTTGGTGAAAACAAACCGGCATGTTTCCGTAGTAAATTTTTAAATGTCTAAAATTTAATCATTTTACAATATGTGTTTGAGTGGCAGACATTCACTAAAATTTAAATATTTGATCCCATATTCATAACAATAACTGCTATTTATATAATTTGCATTTGAATATAAAAAAAAATTCCAAAAAGGATCTTGTATACACGAAAAAACACTATTATTGCTAATACCGCTCAAGCTGATGTCACGCTTATGCATTTTTGGCTTAAAATCACATTGCTTTGCGACAAAAGTAAAATCAAAACCGTAAATAAACAAATAACATGTAACTCATAAATGCAGTCATTTTTACAATTATATCTGCTAGTTCCTTCTGTAAGACACATGATAAGGGAGTTATATAAAAAAAAATTTAACAGAAAGAAAATAGGGAAAAAAATTACTCATATTTTATTAAAACAAATTATCAGATGCATCTTTGTTAACCTGACGCAAACGATAAATCGTCAAATATTGACTTAATCTCAATTGCAATCTCATGCATTACAAACATTCCTTTGGGTTTTAAATTAAATACTATGCCTCATTAAAACAGTTTTTTTCTGTCTTTTTCTATTTTTTTGCGGGGAGGGGATTTTAAATAAATTAATAACAGAATTTTTCTTTTATTTTTCTATGTGTTTGCATTATTTTCTGATATAGCCGTTTCAATGCTTTCGCCAACGATAATGGTCGCCAAAAAAATGACCTATGGTAACCTTATCGTCCAAAATAACAGAACTTTCCATCATAATTCTATAACTAATCTATGTAGAACTATGTGTTATATACTAAAACCTTCCCTGAAAAATTATCTATCCGACAGTGCAAATTCCATCAAATTCCATTCAGCAGAATTCGAGTTATAAAGGAACGGAACGAAATTTCCGTTTGTGTTTTATATATATAGTAGATGATATACGAGGGTTGTAAATTAAATAGCGACAACTTAACCTTGAAACTCACAGAAGGGCAGGCATGCGCAAATAGGATATGGGAGCGGTGAGGTGGCGCTGTTGTCAATGTGTAGAGTGCAAAAAACAGTCGATCTGCTTAGAAGGGTAGTTGTTGTGTGGCGTTAAATTGAGGAGTTTCGTTTCCATCGCTCTAAAGCATGTTTTCAAAAGGTGATCAGCGGTCGTGGCTTAAAATCGAGGTTGCCCGCAGCAAAAATGTAACAGAATGCTATCGAGGATTAGTGGAAGCCTATGGCAGAAGTGCTTTACCGTATAGGACAGTAGCACAACGGGTTCAAGCATTCAGTGTTGAATCCAGGGGGTGGCCCGGGGGGGAATGTCCCCCCCGGAGCATTGAAATGTCCCCCCCGGAAGATTTGAAATTTTATGCTTTCAAGAGTCAAAAAGTGGAATTTCCCCCCCGGAACTCTATAATGTCCCCCCCGAAGCCACAGAAATCCCTCCCGGAGAAAAGTGTCTGAATTCAACACTGCAAGCATTTCACCGATTTCATGACGTTTCATCTGTACTCCACGCAGTAGGGCGCTCGGTCGCTCACATCAACAACTGGTCTACAACGGCTTCCCGACATTTGGTAAAAGGTTATAAGCTTTGCTGGTGATTACATAGAAGGAATGTAATGCAATTCTACTTGTAAGTTCATTAAAAATTGATTTATACCTATGTTGCCATTACTTAATTTACAGCCTTCGTAGAAATAAACCCTCCTTTAGCTTGTAATTAAGATATATGAATAATTTTTAGAATTTCTGAAAACTGATTTTCTTTAATTAATACTATCTCAGCTTGTAATGAAGATATACGAATAATTTTTAGAATTTCTGAAAGCTGTTTTTTTTTCGTTGACCTGTGTAAGTTTGGAATCTTTACGCCCCTTAGAGTCTGAGATGGGAGGCCCTTTTAAAGCCCCAGTACAAAAGTCACGTGACATTTTCTTAAATTGCTCCCCTGTGGTTAATATCTCCGGTGGTGCTGAAACGAAATCAAATCGACCTATCTTTACCATGAAAGAAAAGGAATTTTTTATCGATCGGTTTTTAATAGATATCTAATGATTTTATAGGCCGATCATTACGTTTTTTTTTTGTTGTTGAATTCAAGTTTTGTCTTTTACATATGTATGCCGATTTTGGTGTGCATAGAGCAATTCGTTCGTTGTTTTTCGAAAAAGGAGTGGGGCGATAAATCTTTGCCTCTGGCTTTCGCCTTTGTCTGGCTATTCTCTCTGAGATGTCTCAGTTAAAGCGCGAATCAAATCACGCCTCTCTTTACGATAAAGAAAAGGAATTTTTTATCGATTGATTTTTATAGAATTTTTTTAGTTCTATACATCGCAGAGAAATTATTTTTTGAATTTCTGAAAGTAGATCGTCTCCTGCATCTCTCTGTGCAAATTCCGAATTTCTAGGTCCAGAACTTTCTGAGATGCGAGTCGATTTAAAAACCCCAATAGACCTTTTTTGCTTAATTTCTTCCCGGTAACCTGGAGACTGTGGACACTATCTGGCTTTGACTTTTTCTGACAAACCTGGGGAGGAGAAACCTTTGTGGTTTTGATAAAACGCAAACTTCTTTGTCAAATAGGTTTCATTTCGAGTAATTAAAACAGTTTAGTTAATAATTAACTCTCTTGATTGGGGCCAGACTTCTTCAAAAACTGTAACGGCAGATTTTTCCAATTTTTCCAGACCCCGGATTTTTCCGAATCTTTTTAGACCAAAAGTGCCCCAGTCCATCATCTGCACACAGAGTTTTTGTGTTTACAGACTGCAGACAGACATTTACCGACATTAATATTATAGAACTAGCTCGCTTCGGCCGCCAGCGGGCCCCTGATATTTTAAAAACTCCTTTTTTTTTTATAAAACATCGAAACGAACAACCCTCTGGCTCGCATCCAAAGCGAGCCAAATGAACCTCTGAACCGGGTCCCTGCTGCCTTTGGCACCGTATACCGGTCGTGCTACACACGCACCGGATAATCCCTTAATTTGCACATTGAATAGTACAAACCTCTAACCGAACGAACCTCCGACCCTGGTCCCTGCTGCCTTCGGCACCAGATAATCCCTTAAATTGCACTTCGAATACTATAAACCTCTAACTGAACGAACCGCCGGCTCGGGTCCCCACTGCCTGTGGCACCGTATAGTGATGGTTGATACTTTAACGTATCACCATAAAAATTGATTAACAATTAAGCAGAGGTTAGTCATTAAGACTAACACGCAGACTGAAAGCGTATTAGCTGAGGTCAAATTTATTTGTAAAAATGTGTCTTATGATTTATGTAAATAAAGCATTAATCTAAAAATAAAAAGGAAGTCAAATTTAAAATCAACAAATATCTTTATTAAAAATAAAATAAAAACAAAAGAAATTAACATAACTAAATTATAACATTTATGAAGATCAAGATTTTTACAACAAGTACTTTAAATTAATTTAAATTAATATTTAATTGATATACAAACTCAACTGAAAATGGAACCATTGTTAAATTGAACGTTAAGCTAATTTCCAGCACGTCAAAAATGAAATTAAACTAAGTAAACTTTAAATATTCATTATAAATAGAAACCCAATTAAAACTATTGAAAAGATTAAACATACTAACGATATGATGACGATGCCGACCGCGAGAAAATAAACATCTGCCGTCTGCCGTTTAATAAAAATGATGCCCGAAACCTCTTAACGATAGAAGAGGGGAAACCTGTTTTTCCTGCACATCTGAATTGTCCCTTCACAATCAATTCACAATCTTCTTCGTTATTCATACTTCTTACACTAATCAAATATGAAGTTGATAACTGTTAAACAAGCAGGCGAAAAACACTTATACTTTTAATGGATCATCACATCAACTCCACGGCAGCTTACACTTTAATGAAAACAATATTCTTCACCAGACGGTATCTGTTTGTTTATAAAGCTGAACAAAATGACCTACTAAACCACCTGTAACTAAACATCAACTTAATAACTAAAGAAGCAAAACTAAAAAGGTTTAAAAACAACATACACGAAGCCGATTCAAAACTTCCAGCCATCTGCTTATATACTCTCCCGTTGAAGAAAAACAAACATACTACGCAGCTCGTACACGTGCCTTCCGAACTCTAGAAGCATCTGGGAAGTGACGCAATACGTGACAGCCGCAGTAGTGAGAATCGTATACTGATTGAAGGACACCATCTGTTGTGATTTCGACAGTAATCTTAAATTAGTAAATTGATTACTCAATAATTATCTAGATTATACTTTTAATAGCAGAAAATATACTTATAAATTGGACGGCAACAAACGCACGTCATACCAGCATGAGTTACATCAGTGTACTAGCGAGATGGCTCACAAGCCACGCCAAGGAAAGGAAGGTCGCCAAGCACAACCAGAATTGGCGAGATATTGCTCAAATTCAACACTCCTTCCTGATATCAAGGCCAATTTTGTTTAACACATCACAAAATAAACAATTAGCAAACAAAAAAAAATTATACACAACAAAAAAAACACTAAATAACAGATTTAAACAGTCAGTTTAACTTAACCAGTCCAAACTTAACCAGTAACTTAACCAGTCTCTCTAATCGAGTGAAAACGCACATCAATATGCTTAGATCTTCGATGATGCTGTGGATTTTGGGCAAGTTTTATAGCACTTTGGTTGTCGACATACAAAATGGGAGTGCCATCATATCTTATTATCTCTTTGAAGAGCAACTTTAGCCAAACAAGCTCATTTGCTGCTTCACTAGCAGCAACATACTCGGCTTCTGTCGATGAAATTGCAACCGTATGTTGCAATCTAGACCACCAAGTTATAGATGCACCTGCATTTACTGAAACCATACCAGATGTTGAACGTCTTGTCCTTTCATCACCGGCATGGTCAGCATCACTAAAAACAGAAAACTCGGTTTTTCCTTGTGACTTGTATAGAAGGCCAACACTGCTCGTGCCTCGTAAATATCTGTAAATTCATTTTACACGCTTCCAGTCATCTTTTGTAGGATTGCACAGAGCTCTTGATACCAAAGCTACAGCAAATGCTATGTCTGGCCTAGTAGCAACTGCAAGATATTGTAGACAACCTACTGCTTCTCTATAAGGAACATCAACCATGGCTGTATCTCCTTCCTGAGATTTAGTCACATCACAAGGTGTAGAGAGAGGTTTTGAATTTTCAAGCCTAAATCTTTGTAGTATCTTTTCGGTATACAAACACTGTGAAATAAAAATGTCACCATTATCTCTCTGATTAATTTGCACTCCTAAGAAAGAACCGAGAGGACCATCGGTAATTTTGAACTCTTCTTTTAGACTACTAATCAATATTTTTATTTCTGAAATACTTGATCCAGCTACAAGTCCATCATCTACATACAAGGCCACTATCAGTACAGATGAATCCTTTCTCTTTGTAAATAAACAAGGATCAGCATATGATTGCTGAAATTGCAATTTTTGAATTGCTTGAACAAAACGCCGGTTCCAACAGCGTGGAGCTTGCTTCAAACCATAAAGAGAGCGAACTAATCTGCACACACGACCAGAACCATCATCAAAACCTTCTGGCTGTTTCATGTAGAGCTCTTTATCAAGAAAACCATAAAGGAAAGCTGTTTTCACATCAAATTGATGTAGGTACAGATTTTGCGAAGCAGCAATACTAAGAACTGTGCGCAAGGTGTCAAATCTAGCTACTGGTGCAAACAGATCATCATAGTCATAGCCAGCCTTTTGCGAGAAACCTCTTGCCACCAGACGAGCTTTAGCTTTACAAAGAGAACCATCAGTATTTGTTTTTATTCTATATACCCACTTGTTGTCAAGTATCCTTTTATTTTCTGGGGGTTCTGTAAGTTTCCAGGTTCCATTTTCTTCATGAGACTGCAGTTCTTCTGTCATGGCTTCTTTCCACAGCTTAAATTCGGGTGACTTCATTGCTTCACTGTAACAGGCAGGAGTTTCAATGCCAGTAAGAGTACTTACAAAAAGTACGTAATTTTCTGACATAAATTCTGGCTTCTTATGTTCTCGTTGAGGGTAGCGTCTTCCAGGATCAGGTTCATCTTGGCATTCATCTTCATCCTTCTTTTGGATACTTCCATTTTCTTCTTCTGAATGCGTATCACTACAACTTGTGACTTCGACAGTCAATGGCTCATATGGGAACTCATCACAAAATATAACATTGCAGCTTCTTTCCACTTTATTTTTAGAAGGTATAAAAACTCTATATCCATCATAAGCTTCATATCCGACAACCAGTCCTTCAACAGCCTTTTTATCCCACTTTTTACGTCTTTGTTTTGGTTCATGTACATAGCATTTTGTACCAAATATTCTCAAACGTTTAATGTTGAAATTCTCCGACTTTCCATACCATAACTGATACGGAGTTTTATCTTCTACTGGAGTGGGACCTGTGTGGTTTAATACATAGACAGCAGTATTACAGGCTTCAGCCCATAACTTCTTTGGCAATTCTTTTTGGTGAACCATAGCTCTTGCAGCTTCCACAATGATGCGTATCTCTCTTTCAGCAGCTCCATTTTGTTCAGGCGTCTCAACCATTGCCTCACGTAGATCAATACCCCGATCATTTAAAATCTTCTTCAGAGAAAAGTTGTCAAACTCTTTGCCAGAGTCGCACCGTATCTGTTTAACCATATGTCCAGCAGTCTTTGCTTCATTAAGGAAGGTTTCTATACAATTTGGTACTTCACTCTTGGTTTTCAAGAAGAATACTCTGCGAAATTTTGTATAGTCATCTTTAAGAACTAGCACAAAACGTGAACCACCAACTGAGTCTTCTTCCATCGGACCAGCGAGATCTGCGTTGATTTGTTCAGCAGGCTCTGTTGGTCTAACAGTTCTTGAGTGGAACGACTCTCTGTGGGCTTTGCCATATACACACCCAACACAAAATTCAGAGTTCTCGTTTGGTAAAGAAATGCCCTGTCTTTTAAGAAATTTAATACACTGCCTCTTGTTTTGATGTGCCATTCTTTCATGCATTACTTGGAGAGTATCACTAGTACTTGAAATAAGAACAGTTGCAGGTTTCCTAGGATCTTTAGCAAGCATTTCCATCACAAATAAACCATTTTCTGATTTTTGAGCCACTGCAATGGTTTGATTACCATTTTTCACCAAACAAAATTTATTTTTAAACACAACATTCAGTCCTTTACTTAAAGCATGAGAAATAGAAAATAATTGGTATTTTAACTCAGGTACATACCAGACATCTGTAAGGTAATTTTCTTGCCATTTACCAGCCACTAGAGTTTTCACATTAATTTGTCCAGAACCATAAGCAATAAGTTTCTGACCACCTGCAGCATTGACTACTTCTGGAACAGCAAATTTCTTAAAACTTTCAAATATAGAGCTATCAAATGTCATATGCTGAGATGCTCCAGAGTCAGCAATCCAGCTTTTATCATCCTGTGAAACTGTACATGGCATGGCTACACCAGATGAGGAAGGAAGTGTCTTATTTTTATTTTGAGGACAATTTATACGTTTGTGACCAAAAAATCCACACTGAAAACAAGTAATGTTAGCGTTCATAGGCTTCTTATTTTGATTTTGCCATTTCTTCTGTTTTGATTTATTTCCTCTTAAGTATTTGGTGTTGACGTCATCTCTTCCATAACTCGGCAACGGCACTTGCCGACTGGATTGAATTTGCAGGGCTGTACTATCACATTGCTGTTGCTCTATTTGTTGCTCAAAAGCACATAATCTTTCAGTTAACAGTTCGATCGATCGATCTTTCAACGGAATTCCATCCCACACAGTCTTAAATGCGATGTATTCTTGCGGTAGCATCGAAATAATTCGGAACAGTAACATTGCTCCGGGAACAGCACATTGTAGAATACGTTGCAATTCATCGTTTGCTTCAATAAATATATTTTGAGTTCGACTTATGAAGGATGCAATATTTTCATTTTGTTTCCATTCCAGATGAAAAAATTCAGTCCACAAACGATCGAGTCGATGCGTTGATGATTTATCATAAATCGCGATTAACTTTTCATATGCATCTTTCGCCGTTGAACACGTTTTAATATAATCGAAGTTCTTGTCATCAAGTGCTTGGGAGATAAATAAAAGTGCCTTTGCATCGGCTAATTCAAATTTATTTTTCGCTTCTCCAAAAGCGGCAGCATCGGCGTGATACGCCATTACAGGGACAGTCTTTTCTCCATTCACATAACTCAACAAATCGTGCGTTTTAAGTAATAATGACATAGACATTTTCCATCTAGTCCAGTCTTTTGCTGATCCCAATTTTTCAATCGTGAACTTAAAATCCATAGGTGCCATTTTCTTATATATTTTCAATTCGGAGTACACAACACGAGAAGAAAAAAAAATGGCGCGATGCACTTCAATCGCTTAAAGTTCACATAAATACGACATTTTTCGCAGTAGAAGCGTTGCTGAAAGCCATAACCTGTTGTGATTTCGACAGTAATCTTAAATTAGTAAATTGATTACTCAATAATTATCTAGATTATACTTTTAATAGCAGAAAATATACTTATAAATTGGACGGCAACAAACGCACGTCATACCAGCATGAGTTACATCAGTGTACTAGCGAGATGGCTCACAAGCCACGCCAAGGAAAGGAAGGTCGCCAAGCACAACCAGAATTGGCGAGATATTGCTCAAATTCAACACTAGACGGTAATCGCTGGGATGCTCTGCTCTTTTACAACCAATCACAAAGAACCAGTGGGGGTGGCAATGGGGCTTTGGCAGCTAGCTTCGCCAACGCGCCAAAGAGCACTATCGAGCTTCCCAGCTTTTCAGAATAGCTCGTCTTTCTCCTTTCCTTGTTCCTTCGCTTTGATGATGACGCTTCGGCAGACCATTCGCATTACTGAATATATATATAATGCTCATGTAGATCGTAAAAAAATGGTTAATATTTATTCTATAGCATTTTTAAATATTAAAGTGTACCAAAGACTTACGAAAAAAAACCTCATATTAGTTTGGAGCTGCCGATAGAGCAAAATAAACGTGACGGTGCACGTGGACTGATTGTCAGCAAGGTGCAATCTGCAAAAGTCCAAAAAATCAAGATCTTATTAAAGTGACGAGACCACCTTAATTGAATGGGTATTGCTTGTGATGTATGCTGTAATTCAGATCATATACATTAGCAATATTTCTTCAATTATGCTGCAGGAGATGGCTGAAAAACACGACATTTTGGAAAATGGTGCAAACGGATTCCTGGATTCGATTAAAAATTCATACAGCTCATATTGTTTTGCTAAAAAAGAATTACATTTAAGTAAGGTAAGATTTATTAATACCGGTAATTTGTCCATTTTTTTAAAATGTATTTAATCTTGCAGTGTTTTTTATTTTCTTTAGTACCGCCTACTATTAATTACTATATGTCGACAAGAAACTTTATAAAAATATTTTAAAGCAACAGCAAGCTTTTATCTTTATATTCTACTTTTTAATGTGGTTCAAGTTATTTAAAGAATGTACATCTCATGGTAGGGTTCACATGCACAGGTGCAGTTTTGACAATTTATTTAAATATGTGCTTCTGGTTACATATAATATAATTAAATGTACAAACATCAAGCTTTGACTTTCTCCGAATATTTTGTAGATTTCCATCTAAAAAAAATATTGTGTACATTATTCAGGGGTCGATCCAGGGAAAATTTGGGGCCTATTTAGGACCCCTTCACAAAATTCTATTCCATAAAAACTTACTATTTATTATTTTGTGATGTTTTAAAATGTGTAATTTGCAAACAAGCTTGTTCACCAGAGAGGAAAACTTCAGCAAAAGGATTTAGTTTTTGTTTAGAAAGGCTTGGTTTGAATTTGATTAACTGGATATCAACTTTCGTTACAAAAATATAATAAATTTCACAAAAATAACCTTTACTTTCACAAAATGGGCCCCCAAGAAAAAAAAAAGTCTGCATTGACCCCTGTTATTTAACTTACAAATTGACAAGAAAAAAAATATATAAACTGAACAAAATCTGTATACTGTACATTCCTCTTTTCAACAGAAAATATTGTTCCGGATTTAAATCTGATCCAATGTGTTAATGTTTCTTTGCATTATTGTCATTAAAATCCTCAAATCTTAACTATTGTCTGAGGACCCAGGGTTTAAAAAATGGTGGCTAATATTTAATTTACAAAGTAATGCTTGTATTCTAATTATACCATGGAATGGGATTTATAATTAGAGAGTATAGCCATCTGATTAAGTAAGTTTTAAAATGTTTATATTTGTAATATATTATTTGGTTTATTGTAATTAAACCTGTTAGAAAATTGTTTTTCCCCAATTTGAACATAAATTGAAATGATCATAGCATAAAAAAAATTGTTAATTGTGGTTATTTTTAGTACATTCAGTGAATAAGCTAGGGTCAGGGCTGTAGCTAGAAATAAACAATAGGGGGTGCTCAAGAAAATGCAGGGGGGGGGGGGGGGGCTCATACTATTTCTCTCTCTCGACACATGCACACACAAACACAGATATATATGATCAAAGTGTAGAAAGGTAAATTAGTGCATATTCATATTGTAGGCACTATGTTTCCTATTAAATTGTTTATAGTAATAACTTTATTTGATGCTAAGAACAGTAAAGGCTGCAGACAGGGATGTAGTGGAGGATATACAGTGACTACGCCATATAACTTCTGGAATACCCAGGGGTCTGTCCAGACTTTTTTCCCAGGGTCCTGTTTTTGTGAAATTGTGAACAGCTTTTTATATTTGTGAAAAATCTAGTCATAATTTTGTGAATTTGAAATTATCGTTATTTTCAGATTCTTGTTTATACATTTTTAAGAAGAAATATGGATGTAAAATACATATATTTTCTTTATGTATGTAAAAGTAACAGGTCAAATTTTACTTTTTAAGTGATTAATTTGGGAAATGTCTGGTTTAAAGATGGAAAAATTTGGTGAAAAACCTATTTTTAAGACAAATATTTTTGTGAAGGGTCCTGTTTTAGAAAAAATATTTTTGTGAAGGGTCCTGTTTTAGGGAAAATAATTTTGTGAAAGGTCCTGTTTTGAAATGAATAATTTTGTGAAGGGTCCTGTTTTGAAATGAATAATTTTGTGAAGAGTCCTTTAAAGGACCCAATTTTTTCCTAAACAGATCCCTGATACCGTATACCCTCTTCTCAAAAACACTATAGCATATACTTTTTAGGGTATACCCTCTGTCGAAAGCGTATGCCTTCAGGTTTTTTTACTACTACATCACTAGCTGCTGATAATGAAAATTTTCAATAAGTAAATAAAAATCTGGCAGTTCACCTGTTTCAAAAGAGTGGCAACCTTTAATTTTTTTCTGAATATTCCCTGCCCTTAAGGATTCTAAAGTTATGTTTTTATATGATAAAAAACTTTTGAAAAATCAAGGGTGTATTTTGCATTTTAAAATTATTTTTGTGTCTAGTCAAAAGCTAAAACCACTTGGATTTAAATTGGCTATATAACTCATTAGAATAACTTTGTTTTATGCTAATAATGGAAAACGCTGCAAAATGAAAAATTTCAGTATATAACTAATGCAAAAGTCAATGTTTGCATCAGCAACAGGTTGCTAATTCTGAATATGTGCAGATAGGATGGATGTGTGCCTATTGAAGCATTTATTTGCTGTTTTTAAACAAATACTACAATTTAGTATTTATGCAAAACTGTAAAAAGTCCTCAAAACTAAGTTCAATTTTTGAACAGGGTTTCATTTGGATTTTTGAAACAGAATTTAAATGATGGCCTTGGCAACTTTCCCAGGGGGGGCTCAAATTTTCAGGGGGTGCTGCCCCCCCTGGCTAGGGTATTATTTTTCCTTAATATTTCCTATTTACTTTTACTACCAAGATTGCTAATTCTCATTTTAACATATATGTTACGGTTGGTTTCAACAAATTTTTTTTTTTTTTAGTCTACATTAATTATTTAAATCACTTTCTCAACATTTATTTAAAAGCACTCTTTTTTTCTGTTTCTAATAAAAATTTAAATAAATAAAAGTAATTGTAATAATTATAATAAAATCAGTTTTTATTTTTTCTTCTTTCTTTTTCTTTTTGCAAAGTAATTTCAACGTTTATAGTCTAACGTAGCTTCCTGTTTTTCAAATACGAAAAGCAGACAGCAAGGGAGGGATGTTTTGTCAGTAGACTGCACAGGTGGAAAATTTGGAGTCATCTAGTCTGACTTACGTTACGTTACGTCTGAATTACGTTATCTTATGAGTGTACTATACACGCAATTAGGCTTTGTAAGTTTACGTCAGGCTTCACTTGGCTCTGCTATCAGGCGGATAGCTGGCGCCCATGTAAACAGAGGCTAACAGGACCCCCTTCAGCACACGCCATGGGGGTGATGCATGGTTTCCTTCCCCCATGAAGCGGCCGGCAGAGTGGAGCGGCAAGCTGTAGTCTTCACGATGAGTCCATTTTTCCTTTTGTTTCCATTCCCGTACCCCTGGCAGAGTGGATCGGTCCCGTTTTTCAAGCAGCGCGGGAGAATGAATGTTTACGACACTTGTTGCTTGGCCAAGAGACCTGTCGTTTGACTCGTAAAAAAAAATTCGACTTATTACGGGGCTCGAAGATTGGCCTGTGGGCTGGATCGCGAAGTTGTTGAAGGCGGACAGGTTTCTGGAAGATTTTTTTTTTGAGAGTGGGGCATTGATGGCCCTACATTAACCATCCTAAATCATGATGTTATGATGAAAAGAGGCTATAAGGGCATTTTCGAATTGCGGATCTATAACTGTTAACGAGAAATTAAGAAGAAGATATGTGTAGCCTTTTTTTTTTTTTGGCGTAGTGGCGCTCCAAGATTATGACTTCTTAACCATCAGAAGTGATCATAGATATTGAACTAAACCGGTCGTTAGAAGTCGTAGTGTTCTGAGTTACGGTGATGGCTATCTTCGAATAAAACACATGCTTCAGGAAGGTGAAATTACTGACTCCGACGGTGAAGTTCTGGACCGTAGAACGATTTTCCCCTCCGGACTAGATGATGGACCTAGTAGTTGATGGCAAGTGATGCAGTGAGATGAGAGGATTGATGAATGTTAGCTTGAAACCACGTCTGAATTTTTCCCCAGCCTGAATACTCCAGCTTAAGTGCTTCATCAGATTTTGAAAAAGGAGGAAATGCTCCTAAGTGCCCATTGACTAAAATTGTAGAACTCTCTACCTGTTGTAAGTACTATTTGCATAGTTTTTCTTTTTATTTATTTGTACCTCTTTTAAAAAAAAAAAAAAAAAAATATGTTTGCTATACCAGAGTTTAAAAGTGAAATGAATATCTTTGGATAATTTCAATAAGAATAAACATTGTGAACAGAAATAGTCTGTAGGTTAATATATAATGTTTGTATGTTTGAACGACCATTAAATGGTAATATGATGGTAATTTTAAAAATATGATGTGTAATTTAAAAGTAACCAGTGAGTGGTTTCAACTTAAAAGATCAGCTGTTATATTGTTTTATTAAGATTATTTTTGATAACTTAGTTGCTTCATTATTTTAAATGTTCAAATAAATTGTGTTTTTTTTTTTTGTTTATTATCAAAGATGGTATGTTTTTCTTTGTATAAATCTCTAAATAATTAATTTTTTATATTCACAGTAGACCTATAAGAATGGCCTAACCTTTCTGTGATTAATTAAAAAAAAAAAAAAAAAGGGAGAGAAAATTCAACTTTATTAAATTAGGACTTTAAAATTTTCTTAAGTTTAAATTCATAACTGACTGTTTTAATGAACATAAATTGAAGTTCACTCAATGTTATACAATCGTATTTTTGATCTTGATTTAAGGATGGATAGATTAATAAGTGAAACAGTAATATTAAATTTAATTTCATAAAATGTTAAATTAAGCTTTAACTCTCCTCTTTCAGAAACATTGTTTTTCTAAAATATACACCAAAATTGTTTTATTTTAAAAAGTAAAAAAAAAAAAAAAAATATCCAGTCATTATACACCACTATACGATTCTTGGTTAACCGATCGGATCTTGTTCAGAATCTCTATGGTTGTTCTAAAATTTTAGTACATCATCATATCCCTATTCTATTAACGGATTTAACTCTTTCCCCTTTTGGTCCTCATATTGGAGGAATTTCAGGTTGCCTGCACTTTTCCAAATTATATGATGATTACACTTTTGTTAATTTAATGTGTATGGAGATTTGAGCTTGATCGGGTTGGAGTGGAGTTGGGTGTTCTTTATGCAATCCAGTATGCTACTTGATTTAGAAATCTGTTGCCCCTTACTACATTTAATATTGTCTTAAAATGATGAGTTCAAAATTATCATTGTTGTATTAACCTATTCGGATTCTTAAGTTTTGATATTTTGATTAGTTTAATATAATTTGCTACCTTTTCCATGGCAACAGATTTCAGTGGAGCTAATCAGGGTATACTTATTTTTTTCTAAATATTTAATTGTCAAGTGAAGATTGAGTAATAAATGAGCTTTTTAAGTTTAAGTAAGTTGTGTTTTAGAAAGAACCCCAAAAAAACCACAACAAATGGAGCCGTAACAATTCGGTCTCTGGGTTATTGATTTTTTTTTACTTGTATGTATTTATGTATCAAAGAGCAACTGGGTGTTTTTGCAATTAAAATTTTATTTATATGTTCAAGTGTAAAATGAGGTCTAGGCTCTCTCTCTGTGCTAGTAAGCTACAATTCCCAGTCAAAATTATGCCTTGTGAGCATAACCTTTTCTTATTTACAAAAAGCATAGTCCTGTACTTAAGTTTTATGTATTTATAAGGTTTTCCTTTCCCCTCTCTTTTTCTCATTTTTAAGTTGTCCCCCCCCCCCTTTTTTCATTTTCTTTTTGGTTTGTTTGTGATTTTCTAACTCTAACTATGGCTGATAAGCACTCGGAAGCAATTGCCACTATTCAGCGAAAAAATGCTTTAGTGGATAATTTGTCAAACATTCCCCCATTCAATGGAGAGGCCAGCTCAGTCTGCTTCTCAGATTTTTCTGAGAAATTTGAGAGTTTTGCCAAATTATTCGACTGGAATGAGGAGGAGAAAAAATTCGTTTTGTTAGCTAGATTATCAGGAGCTGCTTCTAGGCGAATAAAAATTCACAAAGCAAAAACATCTGATGAGCTATTAAAAATCTTAAAAGAAAGTTATACTTCACAGGCCACACCAGATGTTGCCCTCAGTCATTTTTTAAATTTTAAACAGCCACCCAATATGAGTGTTCAGGAGTTTTATGACAAGGCATATGATATGTCATTAAGAGCCCTTGTAATTGAAGGTATCCAGGGTGAAGTAGTCGATAAAAGCCGAACGGCTCTACTACACTCCATGCTGTTGAGCAATCTTACACCAGAAGTGCGAAAGGGGGTAATTGCGAGAAATCCACAATCCCCAGAAGAGGTCCTCAAAATTGTGCTTCTTGAGGAAAAGGCTTATAGGAGCATTAACCCTTTCTACAACCACCGCGAGGAAATTCTCAACCCTAATTTGACCCAAAACCTACCCTGTGCTGCAGTTTTTCAGCAAGATAGCTCACAAAAGAAGGAGATAGACCAACTAAAATCTCAAATTGATGTTTTAGCAGCTAAGATAGACAGTTTAGTTGATCTTAGGGCTAGGGATGTACAGGAGAAAAACCAAGAGGTAAGACCCGTAACCTGCTATAGGTGCTCCGTACAAGGCCACTATGCCAGAGATTGTCCACTAAATTTTGTCGACTATAATTTTAGAAGGGGAGGTGGTCAAAATTTCAGGAGCCGTGGGCAAAATTATAGAAACAGAGGTGAAAATCCTAGAGGGAACCACAACCAGCGAGGCGGATATAGGGGAAGAAGAGGTGGTTATTACCAAAACAATAGGAGCACAGCTGCGAACAGAAATGAAGAGCAGGCGGTAAATAACACCCCAGTAGCTAACAATGAAAGTGAGGCTTTAAACTATTAGTGGCCGGATCAGATGTGGTCAAGTCGATCCCCAACAGGCCCCTGGACCCCCCAACTGTGTATAGTATGTTTCAGCCCCAATCATATACATTACCAACTGCAAGAATTTACATAAATAAAGTTTGCCTAAATGCATTATGTGACACGGGTTCTGCAATTAATCTCCTGAGTGGTACTGATTGTAACTGTTTAGAGAATTTTGAAATGGAGAATTGCAATATCCCCATTATGACTGTCACCGGTGAGAAAGTTCACCTAAATAAGAAAGTATTTTTAAAATTTGTTTTTGATAATGTTCAATGTCAAGCTGAATTCTATGTAGTGGAAGGTAAATTAGCAGAGGAATTTAATATGATTTTGGGAATGCCATTTTTGAAAGAGTACCGGGCAAGTATAAATTGTGATACAAATGCTGTCGCTCTTAAAGTGCCAGTTTCAGGCCAATGTAAACAAAGCGTAGAAACCCCAAGTAATACTTCAGGGTGTAATACTTGTCTTGCTACTAATTCTGTAAATATTTCTAACTCTGTATATAGTGTAAATTCTAATAATAATTGTATAAATAATGATTGTGTTAAAAATAATTCTGTAAATATAAAATGTGTCAACAAAGTAGGGGAGAATTCAAAAAGTAGTAATGCCAATAGCCCTCCTGAAAATTGTGCATGTGAGAAAGTTCATGACTCAGTTAATATTGAAAATGGGAATCATAGTAGTGAAAATATGGTAGTTCAGGACCCGCAGTTGAGTAATATGGGAAAAGATGTTGAGATAGTCATTCAAACTGAGTCAGATAAGGAAGTTGAAAGTGTTGCGCAGAACTTTTGCATGCAAACAACATCAGGCGGTAGCTCTGAGGGTAAAAATAGAAATTAATATTCTGATTTAAGTCTCAAGTATATTATGTAAAAAATTATATTGTTTGTTATATATATTTTTTTTTATCCAATAATTTTTCAGTTTTTGCCACTGTCCTACCAAAAATACCCTTTTGCCAGCAAAATGACCAACTCTACATATGAGCTATATGTTTAATAAACTGTATTTTATCTATTCTTTTTCTGTGTGGCATTTTTTAAATGTGGTTTTGTTTTTCTCTTTTCAGTGTCAATTTGTGCTCACCACCATTACCAGCAACTCCCAGTATATTAATTGAATGAGTATTGTCTGTGCCATATGGTTTGTTAATTCATATCATATCATTGACAATACTTTCTCGATTACACCTAATCCTTTATAAATGTTGGCTGTGGAAATGAAAAAGTAGGGAGTTTTCTCCAATGTTTAGAATTGTGAACAATGGAAGATAATATAATCTACTTCAGCATTAATTCAAGAGCTATAATTTTTTTCAATGCTACTGTTGATTAAATAATTTCAGGTTTTATATTGTTTTATAAATTAATTTCATGACTTTTTGAGAGTATAGATGTTTCATTTGTCAATAACATTTTTTCCTTTTATTATGATTTATGACTTTTCAGTTTGTAAGAGAGTTAATATTAACTGTGAGTTATTCTTAAATGAAAAGCTTATCCAGACTCATTTTTAAATATCTATTTGTTTGGTTTTTATTATTTTATTTACTTATATCTCAATAAAGAATAAACAATTAAATTATTCAGATTTCGAAGTTAGAATTAAAATTTGGCTTAATATAAAAAATATGTCATGAAACCAGATGTATTAAAAATTAATTATATATTGTAAATAATTGTTAAAAAGCCATTCAATAGTATTTCGTGTAAAAATGAATGTAGGAATCATAAAAAACAAAAACCTGTTGTGAATAATTATTGTTCATAATTGGTTTTTAAAAAACTGGGTACTTATCTCAGCTAGGAGATAATCGCTAAAAATGGTTGATTGCCAATCTTGTTTATTGTAACCACATACACTCAAAATTAGTAATTTGACATGTTTATTAAATACATAAAATTGTTTAAAATGGCAAATAACATGAATTTAGTAAACTTAATAAATTTTAAGTAATATAAGAAATGGTAAATAATATATCATAATGTAGTACACATTTATTAAATGCATCATATCAGGTTGGAAATTTATAGCACTATAAGTAACCAACATAATACAAAACAGTATATTTCTGCAATAGTCATGGCACCAAAAATATTGTTTTCTTGTTTTACCATGTAGGGAAAAAAATAAGGGTTGCTGTAATTAGTATTATTATTACCATGCTTGGCACAATTGTATCTGACCTGCCCCAGATAATACGAAGTGCCAATAACTGTTGTTGCTTTGTTTAGAAATAGGTATAGATTGTTTTGTTATTTTGCATGTTTCACTGGTGGCTGTTAGTATACCTTTAAATAGCATTGTATTCCTGCTATCAGAGAGGGGGAAAAAATCTTCATTTTTAAGAGTAAATTGCTAGTATCAATGATTTATAAAATTATTCTATAAAAATGGCATCCAATAATGATGATTGTGTAATTATAAATTTTAATATGTATGGCATAAATTGGTTAGTTTTTTTGTAATTCAAGCCTACTGGAATATTTTTTAACAAAACTTTAACGTATGAGAAATTATTTTGTTTAAATCACCAACAATAACAATTGCGAAGTTATTTTTCAAAATATGTAATTTTAATTAGAAACACATTCTGCTTTTTTAGACAAGGCAATAATTGTACTTGATAGTCACTTTGTCAACATCATCAGTAATCACTACCAGAGACAGTGCAACACAGAATATTTTAACGTTTTCAGATTAATCTTAACTAATATATATATGCTGTTTAAAAGAAAAATTGTTACAATTTACTTTGTTTCTATATTTTTGTATATATTGTATTTGCTTTGCAAATGTAAAATTCCCTTATTAATAGATTTCTATTATTTATTATGATAATAGGCTAGTCTAGCATTGTTGGGGTCACCAATAAATCTTTGTTTGCTGCAAATTGACATATGTAATTCTGAAACTAAGCTATTGCATAGTGATCAGTAAAGAACAGTAAAAAACGTTTGTCATCATGCATTATAAAATGTTGCTGTGGGGCTGACAGAACTTACTTTTATCTTTGATGGGATACCAGATCTTTGCTGCATCTAGCGAAGGGAGTTTTTTTTTAATTAACTATTGCTGTAATTTTATTTAATACTGAACTAGCTGTGTCATGACACCAACAATTGCCTGCCTCTGGAATTTCAAATGTAATAAACCAGATTTTCTTTTTGGCACATGATTTTGGGGGAAAAAAAGTAACATTTATTATTCTCAGGTAATTAAGTATATTAACACCAAGAGAAAAACAGTAACTCAGGATTTTTTCTGACAACCCCCTCCCCTTCCCATGGGAGATAACTTTTAGTTTTGATTTCCTTTATATGTTTTTGTGTTTGAATATAATCTTAAACTGGAGATTCGGAAGGATGAAAAAAAATATTCTTTCAGTTGAATAAAGTTGTTTGAAGTTTATTTTTGGATTTTTAACATGTGTTACATTTCTGCAATGCTTTTTATGCTAATATGTTAAAAATTACCTTGCATACAGAGTTCTGACAAAAGCACTTAGTGGCTTAGTTTATTTCACTTTTACATTCTTCATTATAAAAAAAATATGGCCTTCGCAGTAGACTGCAGGCACATGTTCAAAAATCTTACCCCTCTCTGGATTTGTTCTGCAGGCACTTATGTGCTGGGCGGTTCCAAATGAACCTGGTGTTCAGTGTCCCATTGTCATGGTAGTCAGCAATATAGATACAGGCTTTGCTTATCCAGCCAGTCGAATTCGTCAAAAGACCCTTAAAGTAACCCTCTAATAACTACTCTGACAAATTCTGAGATATGATTTTACTTCTCACCTCCTTAAAAAATATTACTTAGTATATTTCCAAACAGTCTGGCAAAAAATAAACCTAAAAATCAGTAATAACAGATATGCCAATCAATGATCTGAATCAAATGGCACTTTCACTTGGCATGATGTAAACTGGGAGAAATAATGATTTTCAATGCTTTGTTTTTTGTTGTTGTTGTTTTGTTAAAAACTTATCTACATTTTGTCTAATATATTAACAACATTTTTATAAAGAAGTAGGAAAGAGAGGGGCTAAAGCCAGCCCCATTCAAATGAAAACAATTTTGTAAAGTCTCATCAGCTTTTGCAAAAACTTAATTTCTATTTTCTATGTTTGATAATTCATTTGTGAAAAACAACTCTGTACATAAAGAAAAAATAAATATTGACTAAATTTCTAACATGTAAATCTTTAGATCCAAGGCCTCAATGGCAGCACTTCACTTTTTTTAAAGAAAAACTCATTTTATTTAATAATAGAAGCAGAGTTTCCCCCAGACAGTTTTAGAAGGAGGCTGCACCCTGCCTGCCCTTTGGTTTACAAAATAGCACCTTTGTTGCCCCTCATAAAAATAATTAGCACCCTTCTTGCACCTCATTAAAAAAAGTGCCCTTTCTTCTTTTTGCATTAAAAAATTTGCTTTCTTAGTAAAAACTGACTCAATGTCTTAAAAAGAGTGCCTTGACTTTTAAATATCAAAAGTGGCTTTAAAAACCAAAAGAATAACCTTTAACAATTAAAAAAGTGCCCTTGAGAATAAAAAAAGTGCCCTTTTCTGACCAGCAGCACCCTGCCCTTTTTAACACTTTCCAACCTAGTTGAAAAGTGTTTATGACTTCGGTTTGTCTGGCCGTCTGCCGTCTGTCCGTGCTCTAACTCCCGTAAATATGCTCGGATTGCCCTGCAATTTTTATATGTTATAATCGTTATCTATAGCATGTTCCCTATTTCAACGGAAGTGTGTAGCACTTATAGTTTTTTTACAGGGACACTCAAAAGAATTCCGTTACATTGCGGTCTATGGGGAAAAATCATTTGCGGTTTATTTAAATAATGGTTCACTATTTTAAACGCATTGAAATTTATATATATCACTAAGGTGCATTAGAAGAAGCTTAATATGGAATAGGGTGTGCATAGCACTTATACTTACTTTACAGGGACAGTCAAAAGAATTCCGTTACATTACGTCTATGGAGAAAAATCGTCTGCGGTTTATTTAAATAATGTTTCACTATTTTAAACGCATTAAAATTTATATAAGGTTCATTACAAGAGACTTACTACAGAATATTGTGTGTATAGCAGTCATCGTTCATTTACAGGGACACACAAAAGAATTCTCTACTGTCTGTTAACAATAATTCCTGGAAGTGCGTTTTAAGTTACTGAATGCGATTTTAATTTTAAATCGCTTTTTGTATATTACGTGGTGTGTATAAATTCTGTAGATCCTATACAGGGAAGCACAAAAGTTCGGGAACACATTTCCGTATTATTTAACTCCAGAAGGAGAATTTTAAACTGTGCTACGTGTTTCCTAACTGAACTAAAATTTAGCATCCTATGTAGTATATATACAAATCTATAGATCCTATACAGGGCTGAATAAAAGTATTCGGATTACTTAGATGTTATCTTTTAGCTTATTAAAGAGTATGATTCGTAAAATTATTTTGGAAGCGTTGGAAAGTGTTACATAATCTATGCTTGACGCATGATTTTTCGTTCTTGTTTAAACCTGGGAGGAAACTCTGTTAAAAGCTTGGGAGGGGGGGGGGGGGTTCGTGAAAATATTACTTTTTATTTGAAGATCGTGAAAATATTACTTTTTATTTGACGGGTCTTATATTTTATTTATGTTAAAATTTGGCTAGCTTCAATAATAAAATGGCCGTCTTATGATAATTATGTATTCTTGCATAAAATTTGGGCATCCTTCAATAATTAGAGCTGAAGTCATAGACATTTTAATGTGTCAAGACCTTATATTGATATTAATTTATATATATTGGGGTGGTGGCTTAAACAAATAAATCCATCCATTTATATTTACAAAAAAAGAGCAGAGCTACATCAATTATAACCGAGTTATAATCATCTAAAATTTAGGAGGCTTTGATTAAAAAAAAAAAAAAAAAAAAAAATCCCTTCCTTTTATAAAATGTGTGTCTGTTGCATTAATCAGAGCCCAAGTTATAGTTATTTTGTCCTTATATTACAATTACATTAAAATTTGGCTGGGTTACATCAATTAAGATCTGAATTATTGCTATTTTAATTTATCGGGTCTTATATTTATTGTATACTAATATCTGAAGGGACTTTTAAAAAAAAGCCAAGAAATTTTTCTCTTGTGATGATTATGTATAAATATTATGACATGCTGTGTTAATTAGAACCCAAGTTGCAATTGTTTTAATGTGTCAGCCCTTTATATTGTAATTAGACAAAAAGTTGGGGATTTCAACAACTAAATCCCTCCTTGTTAGGACTTCTCCTTATGTTTATTGTACAAATCATAGCAGTGCTACATCAGTTAGACTCCAAGTTATAGACGTTCGAATATGTAGTCTTATATTTATCTTATGCTAAAATTTTAGCGTTAATTAGAACCCAAGTTATAGCCATTTTAACATGTTGGACCCTTATATTGTAAATTACACTGAAATTGGGAGTTGCTACTTGGACAAAAAAAAAAATTACAAAGTTTTTCTTTATAATGATTATGTTTATAAATGTAAAATTTGGCTGTTTTACATTGATTTGGACCCAACCTATAGCCATTTTAATTTGTCAGCTTTGTATTTATTTTATATTAAAATTTCGGGGTGAAGCTTTAATACGGTGAAGCTTACTTGTGGTTACTTACGGTGAAGCTTACGGTGATACTTCGGGGTGAAGCTCTCTTGAGGTACGCAGAGACACTGACAAGTTAATATTAAACCAATGGGAGGATTCTTTTTAAATTTCTCATTTGAAATTCAATATTTTTAAAAGATTATTTTTGCATAGAACAGCTGAGGTTGATCTCGTTATTAACTTTTTCGATTTTGGTTCCAGTTTTCTTCTTTAATAAAGATACTTTCACTTTCAAAACTAGTTCTGAGAATAAAACTGCCTTTATTAAAAAATCTGCAACCAAAATCGAAAAAGTAAAAAAAAGATTGACCTATGCAAAAAAAAAAAAATAAATAAATAAATAAAAATTCAAATTCAAATGAGAAATTTGGAAAGAACCCTCCAAGGTTTAACATTAGCTTGTGAGTGTCTTTGCATGACTGGAGAGTCCCTTTAAGCTGCAACGCTCTATTAACTGAGCTATCTTGGACAAATTTGGAGAACACAATTCACTCAGACAACCTTTTAATAACATCTAGTCTGAAACAGTTCAACAGAATGAATCACAGTTAATGGATTTCCAAGTAAACACTGGATGTGTAATTACATTTCATTAAATCAACTCAATTATTCTAATTGGAAAATAAGTCATAGGAGTTGTAATTTTTCAACTGAGTGAAAAAATATCTAGGCAAGGATTTGTACTGATTAGAAGAATCGGGTTTGATTAATGAACTGTAATTATGTATCCAACATTTACTTGTAGTTCCATTGTCGGCAATTTATTCTATTGAACTGTTTCAGATAATAACAGAGCTCATGTCATTAACAAAAGGTTACCTGAGTGAATTGTATCCTCTTTATTTGTGCAGAATAGCTCAATTGGTAAAACATTTCCGCTTTAGCCAAGGTCCTGGGTTTAAATCCTGGCCTGGACACTTTTTCATTAAGTTGGGAAACTACAACTCCTATGATTTATTTAAGAATTAGAATGGTTTTGTTGAATTAATTAAATGTAATTAGATATTCAATGTTTACTAGGAGTTTCATTAACTGTGAGGTAATCTGTTGAAATGTTTCAGATAACAGACCACATATTATCAAAAGGTCTGGGTGAATTGTATTCTCCAGATTTGTTAGCTCAGTTGGTAGAGTGTTGGATGCTTAAGCCTAGGTCAAAGGTTTAAATCCCGGCCTGGACACTTTTTTACTCAGTTGGAAAATTGCAACTCCTATGATTAATTTACCAATTAGAATAATTGTGTTCATCTAATAAAATGTAATTACGTATTCAACATTTACTTGGAATTACATTGAATTATTTCAGATAACAGACCACATGTTATTATCAAAAGGTTGTCTGAGTGAATTGTGTCTACCCAATTTGTCCAGGATAGCTCAGTTGATTGGTATAGTGTTGGCAACTTAAGCCAAGGTCCTGGGTTAAAATTCTGGCCTGGATATTTTTTCACTCGGTTGGAAAATTACAACTCCTATCATTATGTATACTTGTATAAATTTTGCCCTTGTTACATTAATTAAAGCTAAATTTTAGCCCTGTTAAGGTGTTATGTCTTTCTATTATAACTACAATAAAATTTGGGCAGGCTTCCACAAAAATAACTCTTTTTTTTTTTTTTCATGATTATGTATAACCATACAAATAAATGGCAGGTCTTCATCAAGTAGAGCCTCAGTTATAATTTGAATATATTTCTCCTTATAATTATTTTATACTAAAATTTACAGATAAAACTTATAAAAAAAAAAAAAAAAAAAAAAAACCTCTTATAATGATTATGTATACTCAAATAAAATTTAGGTGCAATGTTGAATTCAGATGTTTTTCTCCAGGGGATGCATTTTGCAGCTGGAAAAAACATTATGTAATTCAGCGATGAAAATTGTATGTTTGAACCATTATCAGATACAAAATCTCAAATCATCTCGTGTGCGGGGTCTGTAACCAAAATCGAAAAAGTAAAAACTAACAACATTAGATTGACGTCAGCTATCCTATGCAAAAAATAATAATTTTAAAATTTTAAAATGCGAGCGATAAATTGCGAAAGAACCTTCCCATAGACTTAACATTAGATTGAGCGTTTTTCCGCATGACTGATGTAGGCTCTTAACTGCATACTACAGATCAGTTTAAACCACGTGATCCAACCAGTCGAAATTGTTAATCAGCCTGTATTATCGCCCAACCAATCAAAATCCACAAAAACCGATGGGCAAACAAAATTCCCATCTGGTTGTTAAAGTGGTTGCTAGCGAGGCTAACGAAAAAGAAAGGCTGCCGCGGTGCTTTACGCGTATCTTTTTTTACAGACTGTCGGAGTCACGTGATGCTCAAATGCACCAATGCAGTTGTACGAAAAGAGCATCACGTCACTCTAGCGGTCTGTAAAAAAAGATAAGTGGAATGCACTGCGGTAGCCTGTCTTTTTCGTTAGCCTCGGTTGCTAGGGTATGACGTCAGTTAAAACTGAATCACTGAGTGCGTTCAGCAGACCTAACCAATGTGACCGGTTACTTACAGGGGCGGTAAGTAACTGGTTTCTAACTGGACGAACTGGTATTATTTACTAGCAGCGCTATCTGTATTACATCATCGTAATTATAGTCGCCAATTCCTTTGAGATAAATTTTCATGTAACCAATCACGTGACCCACCTAACCAAGATTTTTTTTCGATTAGTTCGGTCCTTTACCGGTTACTTGCGCTGAACGACGTTGGTTGCGTATCGGTTAGCAGCACTGAACGCCTTGGTAACTAACCGACCTTACCGGTGACATTGCTGGACACGAACAAAATGTTGCATTCCATATTTTTTACGAAAAAAGAAATATTGAACTTATTAGTCATGATTACATATGTACAAATGGAAACTTTTGAAAAGCGAAGACATTTTATTTAAAAGTGTAATTCATAAAATATTTGAACGCTATATGTTTTAGGCTACAACTTCTAAATTCTTTAAAAAGATGCCCAAAGGTCAGTTCAAAAAACAAATGAGAGTTTAAAGAACAAACTCTCAACATTTGAGAGAGTGCTTGTTCTTGCCATGCCACCAATCTGCACACAAGTGTTTTACTACAAAATCGTCTCAATCAAATCAATTTTCTTTCCTGTATGTGGTTACTCTCACATAGAGATACTCTAGAAACAGGGTGCCTCGATATGAGAGTGGCGACATACGGGGTATACACGTTTGATTGGTTGAGATGATTCTGGACAAAATCGAATCTCCAAGCATTTTGGACAGACCGCCATGGACCCTGTTCTCCGTTTGGGTTCGAGGCTACAATTTCCGAAATGTTTCCCCAAAGCACGTGACTCAACATCACGAAAATCTGGACCGTTGCTGCTCTATGACATGTAGGATTGCGTTGCAAACGAGTCGTTGCATAATAAAGGACTACAATGTGGGCAATGTTTACGCAAAGCACGTGACTCTGACGTCAGTAGGAATAGGGTCCATTATCGTCAAGCTAACCTAAACGTCATACCTTGGTCATCGAGGCTAACGAAAAAGACAGGCTACCGCGGTGCATTCCACCTATCTTTTTTTACAGACCGCTAGAGTGACGTGTTATTCTTTTCGTACACCTGCATTGGTGGATTCGAGCATCACGTGACTCCCACGGTCTGTAAAAAAAGATACGCGTAAAGCACCGCGGTAGCCTTTCTTTTTCGTTAGCCTCGTTGGTCATACACGACCGGTTCGTGACATTTTAAAACGGCACACTGAGTGTACATCTTTATACGGCGATTGGCACAAAGTTTTGTGCCAATGCCGTGTAAAGATCATCCACGCCGTGTGACGCTTTAAAAGTCATGAACCGGCCACGTATACCGTAGGTCGCCATCGAACTCGTCCAGGCGAGTATAAGGAAAAGGCGAGGCTAACGAAAAAGAAAGGCAACCGCGGTGCTTTACGCGTATCTTTTTTTACAGACCGCGAGAGTCACGTGATGCTCGAATCCACCAATGCAGGTGTACGGAAAGAGCATCACGTCACTCTAGCGGTCTGTAAAAAAAGATAAGTGGAATGCACCGCGGTAGCCTGTCTCTTTCGTTAGCATCGAGGAAAAGGCATCTGACATCACTGTTGGTTCAATTACGGTTGGTTAGCAAAAAAACCTGTTTGTTCGTTTTGACTCCTACTATACACATGAAATGGGGAAATTTGATTGGTCTACGTTGAACTGGTCTATAATATCAAGGCAACACTAGATACCGGGCTTGCTCATTCACTCTCAAAACGTCACAAATGGTGGCTGACCGCGACCAGCGATTGGTCCAAAGCAACGCGCCCATCGTTTTTTGCCAATCGCTGTATGTCTTTCCTCCTAGTCAGCCACCTTTTGTGACGTCATCATAATGAATGAGCAAGCCCGGTATGTAGTGTAGCCCTGATAATATCATTGGCCTATGTCGTCATGACGATTCCTGCAATGATAGCTATGACAAAAATGAAGTGGAGATTGGTTGATGGAACAGTTTGTTTGTAAACATGCCCTTTCCTTATTAACAAGTTCTTGTTCTTGAAATAGAATATGCATAGTTTGGACAAACGCGTATGTCTATGCAGAATCTCAGCATCATATGGCGCCACTCTCATATAGAGGTACACTACAATACACCGCTAGGGTCGCGTGGTATCACGTGACTCAAGAAGTCTGAAAAACAACTGTAACGCAATTACACCACACAAAAAACACTGACGCAAATGGCGAATTCTCAGCCTGTGCTTAGGCTTAGATACAGCGCCTAGAATACATAGTGTGGAAACCGGCTATCCTTGTAATGCTTTAAAAAGTGCTAAAAAGTTGTAGCCTGTAAATGTGCAACGGTGCTCCGACGATAATAAGCTCTAATAGCATCGTAATAGCGCGACCCTATTCTCCGTTTGGGTTCGAGGCTACAATTTCCGAAGTGTTTCCCCAAAGCACGTGACTCAACATCACGAAAATCTGGTCCGTTGCTGCTCTATGACATGTAGGATTGCGTTGCAAACGAGTCGTTGCATAATAAAGGACTACAATGTGGGCAATGTTTCCCCAAAGCACGTGACTCTGACGTCAGTAGGAATAGGGTCCATTAAGCTGCTTTCTGTATTATATAAGCTAGCAGATGGCGCTGCGATCCAATCGTTATCTTTTCAACAACGTTGTACATGTATTGGATTCAATTTTTTAGTACTATTTTGTAGCAGATTTCCACACTATGTATTCTAGGCTCTGCAGCTTAGACAGTTGTTTTTGTCCAAACTATGGCAAAACTACATTCTGGACTTCACGATACTCGCCTCGACGAGTGAGAAAATTTAAGAAGCATTAGCTTGGCGATAATGTCAAGCTCTCTAAGATGCTTGGTGATTCGTTTTAGTCCAGAATCGTCTCACAACATCAAATTTTATATACAGTGTGCCCGCTAAAGTCCGTTGTCACTCCAATAATTTCTGAACGGCAAGAGCTATAGTCATAAAAGTGGGGTCTAGGTATAGTAAAGTTTCCATGCGCTACGCAAGGAAATCACTTACAGCGCCACCTGGTGGCTAAATTTGGAGTTAGCGTTCTTATTTCAAAAACGGTACGAGATACGGGAAAAAAGTCAATTACAAAGTTGTTCAGCATCATTGATTTATTACAAACAAATCTTGCTCGCAAAAATGATTCAAATGGTAAGCACAAAGCGCTCATGAGTTTGATCGCGTTGTACAAAACTGCACTTATCGGACATGAGGTTCATATATCTGTGATACTCAAAATGGTGTCCTTGAGCAACAATACACGTCTGGACACGGGATTGAACTCCCCGCTTCACATTGTACAACATGGCAGGTGACACGCTGGCACAAGCATCCATAATATGGTTTCGAAGCTCCTGCAATGTTAGTGGAGGTGTTGCATACTCTCGCTGTTTCATGTATCCGCACCATTTATACAAAATGGAAAAAAATACTTTTTCACGGTATGGGATATTAAGATTTATTTATCTAAAGATGAATACTGTATATCTACTCACAATTGAAACTCTGGAGTGTGACCTTTTCTCATTTCTTCCGCAGTATGTCGCGTTATAATTTTGGAAGTTTCGAACCAAATAAATTTGCATTTTATGCCTTCTACTTTAAACATTACTTACTTTATGGAAGGTGTCTTCTCTTACTAAATCTATGGTGCTGAACAACTTTGCAATTGACTTTTTCCCCGTATCCTTTACTGTTTTATAAATAAGAACGCTAACTCCTAATTTAGCCACCAGGTGGCGCTGTAAGCTGTTTCCTTGCGTAGCGCAGGGCAACTTTATTGTACCTAAACCCCACTTTTATGACTAAAGCTCTTGCCCTTCAGAAATTATTGGGGTGACAATTGACTTTAGCGGGCACACTGTATAGAGGCACCTTTAGTCTCACTCATATAATTGAACTAATCCAGGCAAGTATTGCTAAGTTCTGGAATGTAGGTAGGTTTGCCATAGTTTGGACAAACATGTCTGTCTAAGCACAGTCTGATCATCGTATGCGGCCTGTCTAGGCTCTCGGTTAGTCTAGGCATAAAGGCACTCTAGGCTGAACTTTTCACATGGTTTCTCGGATTGCTACTCTATCAGCATGGGATCACTTGATACTGGCTCGGTGGGGTTTTTAGTTTTACAAAATGCAGGGCCTGAATATCACAGGGACATGTGTCCCGAGGCCACATTTTCAGGCGATCTCAAAATATATTTTCTCCACTCTCTGTTTCAAATTAACACAAATTTCCTTTTATCGATCACATAAAAAATTAATTTTTACCATTCATGCAAACAAAACTATTGCAATGTTCTTCAGTGACGACAATAAAATGCAATGTATATTTCGAAATTCAGAGAAGAACAGATATTACACCAAACATGTTTCATTCAGTCCCTTAAGTTTAGAGTTTTACTTACTCTAAATAGCATTATAGCGCAGAAGATTTTACAGTCCCATAAATTTTGAAACAGATGTGTTACACTCACGCACAGAAGTTTGGCGACTTTTTGATTGGCGCGATTTTCAAGCCCGTGCCAAACCAAATAACTTAATACAATAGCCAAGTTACCAGTAAATGTAAAAATCTCCAAAATTTGGCGACTTTTTTCCTTTTTATAAAAAAAAAAAACGGTGCGTGAGTGTACAACATCATCGCCAATTTTTTAATACATTTTTACATGTGTCTATAATGTATTTTTCTTTTAAAAAGCTAGGGTTAAAATTTTGAGCTGCACATAAAGCAATTTATCATGTTTAGAATACAATTTTTTGAGAAAGGGGAGCTCCGAGCTCCAACGCTATCTATGTGGCCCGGTTCCACTTAAGCTCGTATTCACAGTCAACCTCAACCTAGAAAACCTGTGTCGAACGCTCAAATAGCATCCATCATTAATCTGATTGGACATTGGCCGCAATCAGGTCTAATCAGGTTAATCGAGAATTTCAATTAGGCATTCGACCGAGGTTTTCTAGGTTGAGGTAGATGGTGAATATATAAGCATTAGGGTTGATCAGGCTATGACCAAATGCATCCAGACCGCTTCCTTCTACAATGGATGGATAGAGTGATATCGCTAGCGAGCACAGAAGAATGCGGAGAGTTTCTTTTAGAGCGCATAGAACCCCCTTGTCGATGCGTAATGAAAAAACAAAATTTACAAGATCCACTTCACTGATAAAACATTTAAATGTGACCAGTTGACGAGCTAGAAACAACGTTTATGTTGAGAACAAGTACGTAGAGTGCCTCCGTATGAGACTGGTGATATATGGGGAAATACAAATTGATTGATCGGGACGATTTTGCGCAAAATCGATCAAGAAGCAACTTGGTGACTCTGCCAATATCGCCAACTAATATTTGTCGACTTCTCTCATTCGTCTAATGGATCAATTTCTTTTGACACCATAGCCTAGAAACTATAGTTGCTATAGTATTTAACTTAGCAATCCCTGGGCATTTTGCTACCCCACTAGCTTTTGTTGATTTTGATTGGTTGTATGCAAATTGGAGAATTGTGGTCACGTGTTTGAAATTGACCTGACGAACTCGTCCATGCGAGTATTACTACAGTGCCTAGAAGTAAGTAGTGTGCTTATCGCCAATACAACCGCAATAAAAAAAATGTCCCTAACCAGGAGGAAAACCAGATTCTCCGCGAGAGGGCGTCGAGTTCCCACCGCCGTTATTAACGTTTGAAGTTTCATTTAACAAGCTTGATCCTAATGTTAGTTTCAATGTAATTAACGCTGTATTTTCAAACAAACTATACGAATGTTTCTATTTCTATAATATTTTAAAGTAAACATATATTATGCCTGTTTAATGATAAATCAGTATGGATAAATCTGCAAATACTAAGAAAAGAAAAGATGATCGAACATGCTCCGGGCTTAATTTCTAAGAAAAAAAGTGCCGGAGCCCTAATATTCTGCGGTACTAACACGCAACCCCCCCCCCCACCGTCACTCCAGTCTGCCTATTTATATTTCATACATTATCTTCAAAATTTAAAACACTTTTTTTTTAAGCAAAATAAAAATAATTAATAATTAATAATAATAATTAAATAATTATATCTATCTGCGTATACTTAGATATCAACTGTTCCATTTTTTTGTTATTACTACTTCCAAATAGAAACCTTTGCTTTACCTAATCTTAATGTTAATTGATCGCAGAATTCTGCGATTAAATAAGCTCAGGATTATGATTCGGAAATAGTGTTAACACAAAAAATTAATAGTTCGCAGCTATGCGGAATAGAAAAAAGACTATTTCTGTTTACTCGTTATTCTGATCAAAATAGCATTAAAATGATTTGAAATGGAAATAAATAAAATTTGAATTTAAGACAGATTGAGTTCAAGCCTGCCCAAGACTGATATAAAAACCGAGTCCGTTTTATCTCAATCTCTTACGTGAGCGACACATTACCTCACTTATAAGTGTTTTGATACAAAAGCAGGCAAAAAATTGGGGATGGGAGGGAAAGGAAAGGGTAATTTAGGATTCGTTTTTCGGAAGCGTTATTGCACTGGGCTCCGGAGCGCAGTGTTTATGAGCTCCGGTGAATTCTGGCCAATATTTAAACATTTACTAAAAATAGAGAAGTACCGGAGCTGAGGTCTGGTGGGCTCCGGTGCAAATTAAGCCCTGAACATGCTTCGTTCCCGGATATACTAGTGGATATAAAAGCAACAAAACTAACATAACTCTATCCCCCCCCCGACCCCCCAAAGACTAAAACTAATTTGAAAAATGGTTAAAAATCATTCCTCGTGCCGACAAAGATCTGAACCAACATTCAGTTGCATGTGAATTAGAGTCCTGCACGGGTCGGGTTGTACCCGACCCGAACCCGCAAATTTCATTTGAAGTCAACTAGCAACCCGACCCGAACCCGACAAAAAATTTACCTCGATTTCCTTAATCTGAAAAAATATTGGACATTCTTTTGAAAAAGCGGGTCATCCCGAACCCGACCCGCAAGAGTAAAAACCCAACCCGAACCCGAAAAAGTGAATGTCAACCCGACCCGCAGCAAAAAGTAGAAGTCAACCCAACCCGAACCTCAACAACAAAAAAAAAAGAGCGCCAACCTGACCCGAACCGCGGGACGGGTCGGGTGCGGGTAACCCGACCCGATGCAGGACTCTAATGGGAATCGCATTTTCATGAGCGATTTATTGAGAGAAATTACAAATACACTATTGAAGGGAAAGAAGATTTGCTCAATTATTTTTAATTTAGTATTTTAATTTTTCTATCTAAAATAATTAAAATATTTATCTTGTGATAATGACAATAAATAATTTAAACAATGAACATTATCATAAATATTTTATTAATTATTGATATCCTAACTTTAAAATTTATTTTAACATGACTATTTTGTTTCATTAGTATGCTTTCATTCAATCATGGTTTTAAATACATTCACAAAATCAATGTATTACTTTTTGTAGGGTGTCTATTACTCGAAAAAAACTGGAAAGTGTTTGATTTATTTCTGTTATTAAAATTTTGATTCACATTTGAGAAATGTGAGTATGAGAATGGTTAAATATTGTTGATAACTTAATGTAATAATAATAATATATATATATATATATATAATAACTATTAATCAAAAATAATTTTTAAATAATTTTTTAAGGATGATTGGCACATCTACCCTAATTTAAAGAAAATGCATTCTTGTCATACTTTCAGGAGAGTAATTATTTTTTTTTTCTAGATTTGAAATTATCATTAATTTAATGTTTGATGTTTGCTAGTATACCTTAAATTATTTTACTCAAAACTAAAGCTCCGAAATGTCAGAAATTTTTAACAACTCAATTTACTCTTAGTTTGTTAACAGGATGTAAACAAGTTATGTAATAATGAATACAGATTAAAAAGTTGTCAAAATAGGGACATGTTTTTGCAAGAATTCATCATAGTATAATGTATTTATCCAATATATTGTATTTATCCAATTTTAGAAATAACTAAATATTGTAGGAAGAAAAACATTGTCCTATGATAAAGTTTGTAACTGTTTGAGTTCATTACAATTAGTTGTTAAGAAATCAATTACATTTCTCTTCAACTGTATTTTCATTATTAGAATTTTTTTCCTTGTTTATTTTTTATCTAGAGCATTAGTACTGATTTATACAGAAAAAAATAGATTTAAAATGAGGTGTATGTAAAAACGAAAGTTACCATAGCCGCGGCGAGAACACTGGCGCCATCTATCGGCGTCCTCTATTTCTGAAGTATAATATTGACGGCGATAACAACACTATATACTTCTAGGCACTGTAGTATTACCAAACTCTGGAATCTAAGTTTGTTATATTTTGGACAAAATATCTAGTCTGAGCATGTACATATTGCTGCTCTCTTATAAAGACACCCTATCTTTAAAGTACCTGGAACTTATGAACCGTTTAATTTTGAAAGGTCTGTGTTTATTGGTCGTAAGTCGCCACTCTCTTATAGCGAGACCAACGATACCAATCCATCGTTTTGTGCCAATCGGCGTGCAAAGATTATCCAACCCGTGTGAGGTTTTAAAAGTCAGGAACTGGCCGTGTATTTCGTTGGTCGCGCTTAAGGCTCCTACAATCCGGGCTGACTCACGACGCCATTTAATTGCCCGTAGGAGAAGAACGATTGGCCATGCCCATGGGCAACAAAATGATTGATGATTAAACTTGTGTTATCGCGACTTACGTTATACACGACCAGTTCGTGACATTTAGAAGTCACACTCAGTGATCATCTTTACACGGCGATTGTTACAAAGCGGCACGCCCACCATTTTGTACCAATCGCCGTGTAAAGATGATCCACACCGTATGACGTTTTAACCCTCTAACCGAGGCTAACGAAAAAGAAAGGCTACCGCGGTGCTTTACGCGTATCTATTTTTACAGACCGCCGGAGTCACGTGATACTCGAATGCACCAATGCAGGTGTACGAAAAGAGCATCACGTCACTGTAGCAGTCTGTAAAAAAAGATAAGTGGAATGGACCGCGGTAGCCTGTCTTTTTCGTTAGCCTCGCCTCTAACAGTCTTGCAAAAGGGCAAATCTGTAATTTTTTTCTCTGCATTTTGTTTTAAATGCTAAGAAAAACTAATTTTTCAGCACTGAATATAAAACAAGTTAATTGATTATTATTCATTGCTCAACCCATTAAAAATGCATTAAATCAATAGAATTTTATTACTTTAAATAATGCTTATATTGCAATGAAGCCTGGAACTTAGTGAACGTATTAACACGGGCTTGTCAATGAGAGGGTTGTTAAAAATCATGAACCGGCCACGTATAACGTAGGTCACGATCGAACTCGTCCAGGCGAATATTAACAAGTTCTTGTTATTGAAATAGAATATGTCTAGCTTTGGCATAATTTGGACAAACGCGTTTGTCTAAGCAGAATCTCAGCATCGTATGGCGCCACTCTCATATAGAGACACACTTCATTAGACGGCTAAAGTTACGTGGTATCACGTGACTCAAACGGTCTTAAAAAATTTATAACGCAATTACACCAAACAAAAAACACTGACGCACGCTCATACTGTGCTTAGGCTTAGACAGATGTTTTTGTCCAAACTATGGCAAAACTACATGGTCTTTATCCACGAGTGGCAACAGCCACGCCTCTTCGGGTATTTGCCCTCCGAAAAAGACTGTTTATTGGAGGCAGGAGAAGCAGTGTTAAAATGCTCTTCACGCCTATTGCTGTTTTGTCTTCTATATACCCGCAGATGACGTGACAAGGGTGAAGTCCATTCCAGACTTCACGATACTAGTCTTGACGAGTGAGACAATTTAAGAAGCATTAACTTGGCTATAATGAAAAGCTCTCTAAAATGCTTGTGATTCGTTTTAGTCCAGAATCGTCTCACCGCATCAATTTTTATATATCGAGGCACCTTTAGTCTCACTCATATAATTGAACTCGACCAGGCGAGTATCGCTAAGTTCTGGAATGTCGGTTTACCATAGTTTGGACAAACGCGTCTGTTTAAGTACATCTAAGTACATACATTAAGTTTGATCTATGTCACCAGTTTCATATAAAGGCACTCTAAGCTGAACTTCACATGGTTTCTTGGATTGCTACACAAACCGCATGGGATCATTTGATGTTGGCTCGGTGAGCTGCTGGTCTGGCGTTTGTTTTATCAAATGCAGGGCCTGAATATCACAGAGGCACACCAGGCATGTGCCCCGAGCTACATTTTCAGGCGACTCCAAAATATATTTTCTACACCCTCCGATACAAATTTCCTTTTATAGGTCACAGAAAAAATTAATTTTTACCATTCATTCAAACAAAACTATCGCAATGTTCTTCAGTGACGACAATAAAATGCAATGTATATTTCGAAATTCAGAGAACAGATATTATAGACCGGGAGGCGACAGCACAAACAATCACCTCATCGAGTTCACGGCTGAAATTCCAGAATTAGTTAAAACTCGATTCGCATATTAAAACGCAATCGGTCTGCCAAGTCATATCTTGGTGGAAAACACCTTAAAACCTGATTTTAGCGGTTTATTTGTAGGTTTACCATTGTGTTTTCCTGCACCCAAAAGTATGAAAACGTGGAGGACTGGGAGCAGGAACACACAATGTTAAAAATCTTCAGTTTTTGCTGGAGACACACTCCACCGCTTTTAGAGAAAACGGTTACTTTACTATATTATGAAACATTTTCATTGGTCAAAATAGGGATATTCTATAGGGAAGTTGCAATCAGCTGATCAACCATTGTACTTCAATTGGAGGTCAGGGGAGTTAAACCAATCAGAACTGCCTATTTGAACCACGAGGCTAACGAAAAAGAAAGGTTACCGCGGTGTTTTACGCGTATCTTTTTTTACAGACCGCGGGAGTCACGTGTTGCTCGAATCCACCAATGCAGGTGTACGAAAAGAGCATCACGTCACTCTAGCGGTCTGTAAAATAAAGATAAGTGGAATGCACCGCGGTAGCCTGTCTGTTTCGTTAGCCTTGCGTGCGAACCATGTGACGTCAGCTGCCCTTTCCTTATACTTATGTATAACGTAGGTCGCGCTTATAGTGTGACGTCAATCATGACGTTTAGCTTGAAAACTGACTCAAAAGAAACGGTTGCTACGTTGTATTCTCTTTATCATTTGTATATTATAGCTATATCTCACAGCTAAATGTTTTAATACTTTATAAACAGTCGTAACATTTCCTACGATTTATATTAAATAAGAAATGAAACATTGCAACCATTTGTTTGGAGTCATTTTCCAAGCAAAACGTCACGACTGAAAGCCCCTATTTACAAAGATAGATTGCATTTATTGTTCACTGCATTATCAAATGTTCCCAATACTGGAAATTACAGTATTGCAAACGTTGGATATCGCAGTAGGCTATCTTATATTAAAATAATTGATATGTTCCTGTAAAAGAATTCACACACGATGCGATAACTACTCTGAGATTAAAACCTTCCCTAATGTACTAAAACTGTAGTGTAAAAAGTTACATCCAAATAACGATATTTTGACACTATTTATTGATATTTTGACACTAAATAAACCCTGCGTAAATGGAACCTGTTTATAATGGAATTATGTTTTATGGTAAAAATTGTATTGTCCCGACATTATGAATACTATACAATTAACCTTTCACAGGTTTTACTGTATAAGTTCTTTTTTTTACCTATTTAAAAACCTGCTAATACGAAATCACAAGGGACAGGAGAAAAATCTCGTTTTTTAGGGTCTTTCATTTTAGTAGGTATGTATGGTAGTCCTAATGTAGAGACAATGAATTTTATATGTTTAAGACAGGATTTCATATTCATACAATGTAGTATATTTTTGTGTCCCAATTTAGAAGCCACTGTCTCACGTTTTGTGAGATTGTACCTGGCAACACTATGTGGTGTTCTATTAACTGAAAAACTAAGAAAAGCTTTTATTATTATTACTATTAAGCATAAAAGTTTGCATTAAACATTAATTTTTAGTGAAATTATTTTCATTAATGTTCCAAAATTTTAAATTCCCTTAAAATACAACTTCTATTTTTCATAAAAATTGTGACAGAAAAGCAATAATTTTATTTAAAAAAACCTGATATCAGCAACTTATTTATATCCTGTTTTTTTCAGACCTTTTTTTTTGCATTTCACTGAGACCACTTAGGAGGGGGAAGGGAGCTGTAACCCCATAACTCCCTTCTTTAGGTAGGGTATGCTGTAGTATCACTGTGCACTAATATGGGACTATAATCTAGAATAGTTAGTCTCTTGTATGATAAATAAAAAATTTAAAAAGAAAAAATAGCACTTTTTCATTTCACTGCGATCGTTTCAGAAGGGTGGGAGGTCATAATCCTATCAGCACCCACTCCCTCTTTATGTATGCGGTGGGGTCACTGTAAACTAATATGGGATTGATGAGAATGGCTAATTCATAGTGCTGGAGTCGTAAAACAAAAGTGCCAGGGGGTATATGCTATAGGCTAAGGGTATACACTAGAGAGTACATGCTTTAGCATTACTTGAGAAAATCACTGTATATGTAAAAAATCCAGAAGATATATTGCGTATACCACTGTACACCCTTCATTACATCCATGCTAACTCGTAGTATTATGACACAAAAAAATTACAAATTTAACTCAAAAATAAACAAAAAATCAGCACTTTTTTAATTTTATTGCAACCATTTCGCAGATGGAAGGGGTTATCTCATCAGCACCTTTCCTCCTTTTTGGGTATGCTGTGGTGTTACTGCACAGATATAGGAGTAATGAGAATGGTTAGTCCGTTGTTGTAGTTGTATGACAGAAAAAGAATTATAAATATACCTTGAAAAGCAAGAAACAAAATCAACCATTTTTTTCATTTCATTGCAAGCATTTCGGAGAGAGAAGGAGCGTGATAACCCCATCAATCCTTTTCCTCCTCTTTGGGTATGCTGTAGCGTAACTGTACACTAATATGGGACTAAACAGATAGACTAGTGCATTGTATGAAAAAAAATTAAATTTACAAATTTATCTAAAAAAAAGTTTAAAAAAAATCATTCTATTAATTTACATTTCTACTTTAGATAGACTATTTTTGGGAGGGGGTTGGTAGCTGTAACCTCATCAGCCTTTTTTTTTTGGGTTTACTGTGGTGTGACTGTGCACTATTAAGGGAATGACGAGTATGACTTTAACCGCATCAGCTCCCCTTCGCCGTATTTGGGTATACTGTAGTGTCACTGTACACTAATATGGGATTAACAGAGTGGCTAATCCATTGTATCATAGAAAAAAATTTAATCTCTAAAAAAAAGAAAAAAAATTAGCACTCTATTGATTTCTCTCTTGACTATTTCGGAGGAGGCTGTAGCCCCATCATCCCACCCTTTGGGTATGCCCATGGTTATATTTCTACAATACATTCTTTCAAAGTAGCTGTTGAACAACTGTTACTATTCTTTATTTTCTTTTAGCTGCAATTTGTATGCTTAATTTATAGAATTATAAGGAATCAAGAAAATTACTAATTACTATTTTACTTAAAGAAATTTATTGTGATTGTTTTATTTAACCCTATTACTATGTCCTATCAAAACATGCCCTGTTGTTGCCCAGGACAAATATGCTATCTATTTTTCAAATTAAAACAAAACGAGTACCACTTATATTTGTACAGTTTAAGTTTTACTGTGTGTTACAAACATTATGATATGAGATGTCACCGGCTGAGACTACTTAGTGAGTGATAGATTTTTTTGACAACTTGTTGAAAGTGCTTGGGGTCCGTGTGGACCCCAGGACATAGTGATAGGGTTAAAAGAAAAATAATTTGACTACTGAAAGAAAATTTTATGACATAATTGCCGAGACGTCAATGAGGTAATAAATGTTTGAAATGCATTTTAATAATATAATAACATTTGAATATGAAATGAGTTATTGTGGTGAACAACAAAAAAAAAAATATTTTATTTTTATTTTGGATCCAGAACGGATGTATAGTTATACTTTCTGTATTTTGTTGAAAGATTTTTTGTAGCTGGAGAAAAAGTAAATATTAACTTTTGTATTTATTATAATAAAGTTTTATTGCATTTTATTTTGTTGTTTTATTCAAAAGAAATACATATATTAAAAGGTGATATACAAATAAGTATAATCAAAAGTTCTTATAAAAATAGTTTTCTATTCAATTTATATACAATTAAGTTTTATTTTAACTATGATAAATGCATTTTAAATATGATATTCCTGAAAAGACTATAAAAAATAATAAAAGTAACCAAAATATTGAAAAGAAGACTGTGAAATATGAAGGGTGTTTCAAGGTGTTTGATGAAGTTTTTAATGTATGGAATTATTAACGATTCTCAGAAACAGAGATAGAAGTATTCTCTGGCAGATTTGGATAATTATTCTAATCTCTATAGATTTTCACATTATGTAGTTTTTTGAGCAATTAAAAAGCAAATTTAAATTAAAAAGAAAAGTTACTAAACAAGTCTATAAAACAAGCATAACTTCTTTGATGGATATTATTGCAATTATTTCGACTTGCAGTATTCATATAATTCCATCAGGGATGTTGACAGAAGTTGTGTCATCTGATAAGGATTATACTTAAGGGTTACTGTATACACATATATCAACTACTAAAACTTCTTTTTATAAGTATTCTTGTAAGAATAACAGGGCCCTGAAAAGCTCAGGGTCTAGTACAACTTTCTTCAAAGCCACCTTTCCTATCCCCTGTAGTAGAATTTTCAATATGAAACTTCAACAAACCAAAATTTATTAGGTACTTTTATGTTAGCTGGGCACCAGTGATATATATATATACATATGTATATGTACACATATTAATATACATATATATGTAAACTTTTTACAAAGATGATTTAATATTCCACGAGAAAATGGCAGTTTGTTAAAGATGGTGAATGATTGCAGTCGATATTAAGAATCATGGCGAGGAGGTTAGGCAATGATGAAACACCACAAGTCTCTTCAATAATCAGCAGCCAATTTCCAGATAAATTGTTTATTAATGAACAGGAGCGATGCCAGTAACAGTTCCCACAGTATCAGGTATAAACTTATAGCCCTCCCCTCAGGCTTGACGATAACTCATTTAATAGATCTTAAAAGGCTGTTGTGAAATTCTAAGTCGCAGAACACCAGATAACGATTTGGTCAGCACTTCACACAACACGACAAAAATCTGCTCTCTAAAAGCTTGTAATGCAGTTTTGTTAACCGCGTGTAGAGTTATTGAAACGACGTAACGTATGCAGGAACCAATGAGTGACAGACAAAATTAAGCTAAGCGAATGAGGTGCGATGGAGAAGATTTAACAAGAAAGAATTCCCAACACAATGGCACATTGATTTTGATGTGAAAAATACCCAGCGCACGAAGCAAAGCATGGAATAAAAAATGGATCTTAAAAACATTCGAAATGACAATAAGTGTCTCTCAGAATTTTATAGATTGGGGAGTTGATAAAAGTTACGAATGAACTTAAAGTTTTAGATTAAGATTTGGAATAAGATAATTAAATTAATATACGTGTTATTACTTTTAAAAGGACATTAAATAGGAATAAATATTATTAAGAATTAAGGAAATAATGACTATGTCAGAAGTTAAGATTAATTTAAAGGTATAATGCGAAATAAAATTTTTATATAACATATATATGTGTATATATCTATATATATGTGCATTATATATGTATATATATCACTGGCACTCAGCTAACATAAAAGTACCATTTATCAATATATATATATATATCAAGATAGCTCATTTGATTACTTAATTCTCAGTTGAGTAACTAACTTGCTCTAATTAAGCATTAGTCACACAGCATCTCACAGATAAACAATTATAAGTGGGATAATGTAGTCTTGAAAGTACTCCTCCGATACTGCATCAAGGAAGAAGGTTAGAAACTTACTTTTAATAAGACTTGTTCACATTAATTAGATGATAAAATCAGTGAATAAAAGCAAACAATTAAAATCAGAAATATTCTCTCTCTCTCTATATATATATATCTACCCTATATATATAAAATCCTAATGAAACGAATTTGTGAAACGATTTTATGAAACGAATTTATGAAACGATTTTATGAAACGACTGATTATGTTTGAGGGCTATCAAGAAAATAATGCTTAAGATTTTACTAATAAAAACTGTATAATCATTATTTTGTAACTTACAGTTAGTCTGTGATTTTTGGATTTACACCTACGAAGCAAATAATTCATCATGTGTGCAGTTATGTCCCATTATACCTGTTTTTTAGTTAATCAGCACTTATTTCAATGGACTGTAACTTAGATTTTTGTATAATTGTTTTAGGGCTTATTCTACACACTATAAACAGGGATCCAAAATTTGCAAAAATAAATAAATACATATTATATATATTATGAACTGTACCTTCCACCTAAATAATAGTTTTCAAAATTAATTTCTTTAAGTGACAATACACAATACTTCTTGAAAGAAGGTGTAAAAACTCAACTATTAAATGTCAAATCATTCCAGGAATTCGTTATGAAAAGCTTTTTTTAAATAAAAAAACCATAATTGCTCATTTCGTGTTCTGACAGAAAAATCAGGCATCCTAGATAACAAATATTTCATTAAAAAAAATTTCAATAGCTGTGAAAAAATTAATTATATTCATGAAACTACATAAAATATTTATTTATTATTATTAAATCAAAAGATTCATGATAAGATTTTTAAGATATCTATGTTTCACTGTGTAGAGCAGTTTATTCTTTGAACATAAGACATAGCTGTTACCAATAATGCATAATTTACAAATGATTTCAACTTTTTTCCATAACTGACTGTAATTATATCATTTGAACTGTAATTATATCATTTGAATTTCAAATTAAGTTATATTACCTATCTAATATCCAAAAATATTTATTTTTATGAACAAATATGTGTCTATATGTAATAGAAAATAATATTTATTAAAAACAAAACAAATCCAGTTTAAACAAACAAACAAACAAACAAAAAAAAAAACAGTTTTTTTTAAACCCTGTTAAATAACGTATGATGTTTAAAAGACAATGTCCTCGCCTTAGGAAAGACTTCAATTATGTACCTCTGAAATAAAACAATATTAATTAAAAGCCTCTTGAATTACTTCCTTTGAGATCTGCACCCCTATTCTTATCCCCTAGTTACAGGGTTGCCAGATTTTATTAGCCAGGCTAAAAAAAAGCCTAAAAGAAAAAACAGTATGTGCGATTTACAGTTAATTCACAATAACTTATTGTTAATGTAGTTATAAAAGTTTTCTACAAAAAAAATATAAACTTTTATTAAATATTAAAAAAAAAGTCTTTAGGACTCCTAAAAGACAATTATGAATGAAGTATGTCTAAAAGAAAAATTTGAGAAGAATGTATTAAATTAGACTTGAAGATATTTTAAAACTCTAAATTACATAGCTCCGCATATTACTATACATTAAAAAATTTAGTTAACCAATGATAAGTCTCCACACATAAAAAATACATACATACTGCTATTAACGTTAAAAATTGAATTAAAACTAAATGCTATTTTTCCGATTATGTATTTGTATCTATTAACTGATACAGTATTTGACAAAAGAAAATATTTGATAAATATTTAATAAATAAAAATTATCTGACTTGAGAACACCCATATTTAGTTAGTAATCAGTGGGTCTAATGACTTACAGAAATTATATATTTTGATGAATATAAAATAAGGTTTTCGGATACTAAGCAGATTCATTACTTATTTCAGGTAAATCCATATAAACAGATTAAAAAATGAAATAATCAATATTGAAAGATGAATGAGGAAGGAGATAATATTTGAGATTTTACTACATGTAGGTATGTAAAAAAAGAAAACTAAAATAAAAAAGAATGTTTTCAAAATAAAATGTTAAAACAAAATAGGAAAATACTTTTTGCTATTCAAAAAAGATATTCATGCATATTTTATTCCTGAAAACTGTTTCAATATTGAGAAATAGTATTTATTACGCTACTTTATGCATGATTTTAAATATTTATGAAAAAAAGATTATAAGACTGACCAATACCCCTTAAATTTAGTAAAAAGTAATATAATATATAACAAAACAACTATTGTCCTAAAATTACAATATTTCATTATTGAAAGCAGTAAAAAATAAAAACAAAATCACGTTAAAGGCCAGTGCACACAAACAAACAAAAAAAAAAAAAAAAAAAAAAAAAAGCAATTGGTATGCCTTTTTAAAATTTAGTTGACACATTTGCAAATCTGGGTACAAATCACTAACTCCATAACTATTCCAATATTAATGTTTTCATTATTAAGAAATTGGGATATTTATTGAAATTTAACTCAATAAAATGTCTTTAAAATCAGCTTAAAAATACTTTAACAAGTGCAGTTTATAATTAAAAGGCTTCACTGTATAAAAGCCAATTTTGGCCAAAGAGAAAAAACCTGTTTAAACCATTAAAAGCCAACCACCTGCTTTTAGGTAGATTTCGTAAGAAATACTACCTATTACATTTTCACCTAAGTTGGAAATTTTGAAAAATTTTTGCAGATTTACGCCGATCATGACTCCCAGAATCCAAAACCACCCCCAGTTCAAAATTATATATATATATATATATTAGAGATGAGACGGGCTCAGCCTGAGCCCGAAAGCTCGGACCCGACATGGGCTCGATTTTTATACCAGTCTTCGGGCCCGGGCTCATTCTTTCCGAAACTGACAATTTTATTTATTCTTATATAGAAAAAATAAAAATAAACTTTCTTTTTCTCCTAAAAAATTACATAATGTTTTTCAAATCATTTTAATGTTATTTTGATCAAAATGAATAGAAAAAATGTTTCTAGTATACTAGACTGCTACCTTAAAAAAAAAAAATGTTGATATTTGCAGATTTATGTGTGGCATTGACACGACGCAAAGACTGGGTGATAGCACCAGTGGAAAGTGGCGTGAATAATTTGTTGCTGCATTTTCGTTTTTGACGGGATATTTTTTAATTGGAACGTTTAGTTTTTTTTTTTTTTTTTTTCAGAGATCTAACGTGAAATGAATATTTTCTTTTATTTTCAGTCAATCAGCATTAGCTTAAGGTTTGCAAATTTTTTAGTCTAATAATGTTTTCGAGTCATAATCGCTCTTCATATGAAAATAACGTTAATGAATCTATTTTTCATAGTGAACTCTGTTCGTGCTTAAGCTCCGCTCTGCATATTTCCGAAGTCACTTCCATTCGTAAATAGATATAATTGTCATGTATTGTTATTCCAATTCCGATAGCAAACAATCGAACAGTGTTCCTCCTTTTCCTATAAAAGCATAGAATCTTTCCGATAACGGTGTAAAACTTTTAATTTAAGCTGATTTTCAGGAACACGAAATATTGTTTTAATTAAGGGATCAATTATAATTTACGATATACACCTTTTATGAGAAGTAGAAAAATGTTGTTCAATTTTTCTGCATAGAAGAAGTAATTTCTTTAAATTCCATGCCTTTATTCATAAAACTCACTTCGTTAATGTATCCATCATATTTGCTTGTTGAGAGAGAAAAATATGAGAATCCTTTTAAGGAAGTATATTTTTATTTGCTAGAAAACTTCTCTTTTGATAAGATTAAATGTAAATTTCCCAAAAAATAATTATGTACTGGTGAGTAACAGTTATTTTCATGTATAAAGTTTTTTAAAAATGGATTATTACTTTTGAAACAATTTTTAAATATTATGCAATTTTTTTTGGTATTGGGCTCGGGCTCTGATGACATAAAATGTTTCGGGCTTGGGCGGGCTCCGATTCCAAAATTGTCGCGCCCGGGCTCCAAAAAGAGAGCCTGAACTTATCTCTAATCTATCTATCTATCTATCTATGTCACTTTTTTATGACCATGATAACTGGTAAAATTCTGCATAAACCTCTTCCAAACTGATACATAAAATCTCGGTCAAGTTCGTTAATGGGCAAAATCGAACCAAGGGGGGGGGGGGGGGGGGGGGGAATTTATGTATGACAGATTTTTGATATAATTAAAAATTGCCTTAAGGGGGGGAAGGGGGGGGGGTTAGAAGAAAAAAATTCATAACTTCGTCAATTCCCAACATTTCAAATCCGCTTAAATTTATTATAAATCCTCTTAATATTATCTAAAACTTTTATATTGACAAGTTTTTTATAGGACCAATTGTTATAGCAGAAAAAAAAAAAAATTAAAAAAAAAAAAATCCCTGTTGGCTCCGCCTGTAAACAAGTTATTTTTCGAAGTAGGCGGTTCCAACTCCCGCATCTTTTCGAAACTGATACATAAAATCAAGGGGCATAAAATCTCGGTCAAGTTCATTAATGGGCAAAATCAAACCAAGGGGGGTGGGGGGGGGTGATGTTTGTAAAAACAGAAAAAAACCCATAATTTCTTAATTATGATACATATCGAATCTGTTTGAAGTTATTATTACTTCTAGGAGAAGGTCCGAAAATTTATGTATGACAGATTTTTGATATAATTAAAAATTGCCTTAAGGGGGGGGGGGGGGAGGTGGGTTTTAGAAGAAAAAAATTCATAACTTCGTCAATTCCCAAGATTTCAAATACGCTTAAATTTGTTATAAATCCTCTTAATATTATCTAAAACTTTTATATTGACAAGTTTTTTATAGGGCCAACTCTTATAGAAAAAACAAAAAAAATTCTGCTGGCTCCACCTGCAAACAAGTTAAGTTTCAAGGTAGACGGTTCCAACTGCCACATCATCGCAAAAATGTAATTTCTTTCGCAATTCCCGAAAAACAGGCGCCCCACTGTCTGAGTCTTCGAAATCTACCTGTGCCTGTAGGCCGAGCCGTCAGGGATTTTTTTAATTCTAGCTGCTAGCTGGCTTTTATTGCATAGTTATGGTGCTCAGCATCCAAGCAACTCTTAGTGTATGGTGATAAAAATTTATTTTGTAGTTTCACAAATTGTCAATACATTAATAATAATTCACTGCACTACTTTAAATGACCTTGGCACCTGAAGCTAGGTCGCCATCATCAGCACACTTTTTTCTATTCAAACAGCACTACGTATATCATAAACAAAACACTCAAACAAATAGTAATTCAGGGAAACAACTGAAAATTTACAAAAGAAGAGCTCATGTATGATTTGTTTACTACTCTTAAATCAAATATATAAATAAATTAATGTTTTATGTAGAATTTTATAACAAAGAGTCAAGTTTGACTCATAAAAGCATACACTCGGCAAACATTGTCTAATTTTTTATCTTAGCAATTGCGTTTAAAAGTATATTCTAGTGGTTTGTATTTTCTCTTATTCAATGAGTAACTTTAAAAATGTATATCTAAATGGTATTTCCAAACATCTGGAGGCACAGCAGTGCCTCTGCCAAGTCGAGAGAGCACAGCCATAAGCATACTTTTCTGGAAGCAACTTAGGGCACTTTTGACCCCTCCATATCTCTGCGCTGGAGTTTCCCAAAAACCCGGAACTTTATTTTTCTAGAGTATTTGGCACACAGAACCAAAATTTTAAATTACAAGTTTCTGTCTTTTCTAGTTCAGATGATATATGAACACAAGCATTCGATTTTTTGTCACTCACTCACGCGTCATCAAAAAGATTAGGTAGATCCCATAGTCCTAGAAACTTGACATTTGGAAAAATGGTTTAGGATACAAAGAAAGAAAAAATTACAAAATCTGGAAAATTCGAAAAAAAAAAAAACATTCGAAAATTCAACAAATTCCATCAAAATTGAAAATTGAAATTAATACGATCTTGTAGTCTTAGAAACTTAAAATTTGGTGTGAAGGTAGTGTTTAGCATCCAAAAAAAGAAAACATCAAAAACACCAAAAAAATCGAAAGGAAAATTGAAAAAAAAAATGAAAAAATTGAAGACAATCTGATTTTGTTGCGATAGAAACTTCAAATTTGGAATAAAAGTAGTATTTAGGATACAGAAAAAGGGAAAAAAAAAAAAAAAAAAAAAAAAAAAAAAAAACCAGAAAATTTGAAAAAAAAATTGAAAAAATGAAAATAATTTGATCTTTTAGCCTTAGAAACTTAAAATTCTGCGTAAAGGTAGTGTTTGGAATTCAGAATAAGAAAAAATTAAAAACACAATAAAAATCGAAAATAAAATTAAAAAAACGAAAAAATAGAGAAACATCAAAAATTTGAAAACAATTCGATTTTATAGCGCTAGAAACTTAAAATTTGGAATAAAGGTAGTATTTAGGATACAAAAAAAGAAAAAAAATCCAGAAAATTTGAAAAAAAAAATTCAAAAAAAATTGAAAAAAAAAAAATGAAAATAATTTTATTTTTTAACCTTAGAAACTTAAAATTCGGCGTAAAGGTAGTGTTTGGAATTCAGAATAAGGAAAAATTAAAAACCGAAAATAAAATTAAAAAATCGGAAAAATCGAAAAACGAAAATTTGATAATTCGATTTTGTAGAACTAGAAACTTGAAATCTGGAATATAGGTAGTACTTAGGATAGAAAAAAAAAATTGAAAAATCAAGAAAATTAAAAAAAAAATTTTGAAAAAAAATCGAAAAAAAAATTTGAAAAAAAGATTGATTTGTTGGAATTTTCCTGAATTTTTAATTTTGTATCTGGAGGCACGGTAGTTTTGTATCTGGAAGCACAGCCATAAGCATCCTTCTCTGGAAGCAACTCAGGGCACTTTTGACCTCCCCATAGCTTTGAGCTAGTGTATCCCAAAAATCAGAAACTTTATGTAGTGTATGTGGCAAATAAGGCACAAATTTAAAATTTCACATTTCTGTCTTTTCTAGTGCTAATGATATATGAACTGAAGGTTTCAATTTTTTGTCACTCAGTCACTCACTCACACGTCATCAAAAAGATTAGGTGGATCCCGTAGGCCTAGAAACTTGAAATTTGGAATAAAGGTACTGTTTAGGCTACAAAGAAAAAAAAATTATAAAATCCAGAAAATTCGAAAATTCAACAAAATTGAAAATAATATGATCTTGTAGTCGTAGAAACTTAAAATTTGGTGTAAAGGTAGTGTTTAGAATTTAGAAAAAAAAATAACCAAAACACAATAAAAATCGAAAATAAAATAAAAAAAAAATCAAAAATTTGAAAATAATCCGATTTTGTTGCGCTAGAAACTTTGAATTCGGAATAAAGGTAGTATTTAGGATACAAAATAAGGAAAAATTTAAAAATCCAGAAAATTCGATCTTGTTAGAGACTTAAAATGTAGTGTAAAGGTAATATTTACGAAAAAAAAAAAAAAAAAAAAAAAAAAAAAAAACTTTTAAAAATTTCTAAAATTCGAAATATCTGTAAAAAATTGAAAATTCAAAAACAATTCGATTTTGTAGTTCTAGAAACATGAGTTTTAAGATAATTGCCCGATTAGCTAGTACACCGCCCGTAATTGTTTTATGATTTTTTCTCTGGATTATGCTGTTTTTTTTTTGTGTTTACGAATTTCGGTATAGAAAAGTTCCGTTATAGACCGGCTACGTTATGGGTGGTTTCTTTATAGACATGTTTGTTTTCTTTCACAGGTTATACTCTATTTAATTTGCATATGAAATATGGATTGTTAAATGATGACACCAAAACAATCTTCACAGCTCCCCCTCTCCTCCCGACATTACTGGCTGGTTATGGCTTGATAGTCCTTTCTAAATAAAATCATGGTGACTCTAAGATTATCTTGATTTATCTTTAAATTGAACCTAAATGATCCTAAGAGGACGGATCAAAGAATTACTATATTGGCATGACAATCAGGAAACTTAGAAGTAAAATCGAAAAATAAATAAATTTATAAAAAGTCGAAGGTTTGAATATAACTTGATTTTGTAGTCCTACCATTGACATTTGGCAGAAAGGTAGGGTTTAGGATACAAAATAAGAAAAAATTTAAAAATCCAGAAACCTTCGAAAAATCAAATATAGTTTGATATAAAAACTAATGAGTGCCGTCGGCGCCGAGCGAGCCCAACTCCTCATCGTCCCCAAGTCCTGAAGGACTTTTAATGCAGACCATGGCTTTGTCTCGCCAGGTCGCTACGATCGATTCAGAGGGTTCGCGTTCCAGCGACGCCTCCTCATCTTGCCCCAGAGTCGACGACAGATGTCGTTACGATTCGGCGGAAGTTCCCACCATCAAAGGAGACTTCCCCACGCGACACCTGATGAACCGTAGAGACTGTCGGACGGCTTCATCGCCGAGCACCCATAAGGGAGTCGGGTCATCCACCATATGTCCGGCATCCCTACGGCCCTTGCTTTCCCGCAGAGTCCAATCATGAAATGTATGGAAGAACAAGCCACTGGTCTCTTCTTCTGCGGGCATATAGTTTGATATATTGAAAATTTTAATTTTAGCTTTCTTTTTATCCTAAACAGTACTCTTGTGCTAAATATCACGTATCTAGGCTGCGAGTAATATCTCAGATGGATAGCCCCTTTCCTGGAAGCAGTTGAGAGTACTTTTGACTCCCCCCTCCCATAACTTAGTGCTTGCCTAGTTACCTGAAATTCCTTTAAGGTAACTTCATCGAAAATCAGTGGATGATCTCCAAAAAAAGCCCAAAATCAAGAAAAGGAGGATTACTTACAAAAAGAAGTGAAATCTCATCAAAAAGTCACCTGTAAAAAATGCAGCCAAGTCTTGTAACTCATTTACCGTAAAAAGTACTGAGATCGTATAAAGCCAAGTTTAACAATCTTATTAACTCTGAAATTTTCATTCACAAATCACTCCTAGTCTCTACATCTTTTGTTAATTATTATTTTGTGACTTAGCAATTACGTAGCACAAGAATGTGATGTATGTAGTTAGTCTTAATCAAATAATACTATAACTTATTAAGGTGTAATAACTTCCCTGTGCGTACATAATTTGCCTTAATTAAATTATCCCATCCCATAACATAGTAAGGTGTAATAACTTTCCTGTGCTGCGTAATTGCCAAGTCACAAAATAATAATTAACGAAAGATGTAGAGACTAGGAGAGATTTGTGAATGAAAATTTCAGAGTTAATAAGATAGTTAAACTTGGCTTTATACGATCTCAGTACTTTTTACGGTAAATTAGTTACGAGACTTGGCTGCATTTTTTACAGGTGACTTTTTGATGAGATATAGTTTACTTACACATCAGCACTTATGAATAGGGATTACAGTGCATTTCTCTGAACACTGAGTGATCTGCAAATTAAAAAAAAAAAATAGCACAACAGTGCCCCAGTTTGCATGCATATGGTACATAAGTTTAAATTTATGCAATTAGAGTAACTGTATAAATTGCAAATGCGTCATTACAGTTGCGAAAGAGCTGTCATATTTTATTTCCACTGATAATTAATGAAATAACTTATTTGCAGTTCTATTATACCTATAATTATTAATTATAATTCTTTTAATGGTAAACAATCTAGGTAACCATATCATCTAATTAGAGGCTTAGTTGTTTACAAATCTTGAGTCATCCATACTTTAATGGTGGAAAAAAACCCTTCCCCCCCCCCCATAAAAATCTAATTTAAAAAAATCTTAAATCAGAAAAAAAAAAAAAATCCCTTTGAATTTTTTTTTTTTTTTAACTTCCTACTTGCTTGTGAAGATAGATATTGGAATTTTCTAAGGTCACATCCTTTTATAAGTGAACAAAAACTTCTAACTGATTGCAGGTTTCAAGAAAATATTTTAAAATAGAAAAAATGAATATTCTAAAACTAACTGTTGATTAAAAATTTCTAACAGTGAGGATAATTTCCAAAAATTGTTCATTAAACAAATAGTTCTTTAATGAATTAATTTAAATTTTCATAATATATCTATTTTTATTAGCATTCAGAACATATAAATAGCTGTTTCACAAAGATATAACTATTCTGGCGAGGTTAAAATGAACACAAAACAATGACCACAAAATTAACAAAATCCTCAGTCCCAAACTGTGTACCTTCAATGAAATATTACATTTCATCTTACAACTTATGAAAATAATGTAGTATTAAACATTTGTTATGAAAAATAAAAGGTTTAAAAAGTTTTTTTAAGCATCAATCAGTATGGTCTTTTAAACCAAAAAGTGATTTGATTAAAATTTTAGTCTTTTACATATAAATATTATAGTAGTTGAAGAAAAAATAAAGAAAGAATAAAGATATTAAATCATCTTTAGAGCTGTACTGTAACAAATTAATTCACTAATATATCATATGAGCAAAATTTTATCTAAAATAATTATTTGAATAGTATGCAGGTGCAATGGCACTTTTTTTTTTTTTTCACAGTAAAATGAAAAAGTTAAAATACAGCATTCCTATCAAGTTTGGCTTTTTAAAAAGTTATTAAATATTATTAATACATTCTAAAAAAAACGGTCAGAATCGAGTTACTTTATTTCAATGGAATGTATAAAGGAAAATCACACCCAAAGCGAAATCATTATCAAGCTTCAGTTTAAATTAGCCTTAATGAATCATTATATTGTTTGGGAAGTGAACACTACCATTTTCTATGCACATATAAAACACACAACAAACAATAAATGAGATATCGTATGAAAGGATTTTGACTTAGTACACTTACATTCATAAAAACATGTTGTTTGATTAAGAATTGCAGAAAATTAAAAACTATTGAACATACTCATCAGCAAATCGAAAAAATTACAATGCGACAGCTTCGAACACAGTTTATCTGGTTTTGAATGTAAAGTGGTAGAAAATGTTTTACTTAAAGCAAAACCTGCAACAATTATATGAGAAAGAGAGGTATGAAAACATCTACAGAGAAAAAAAGATGAAAAATTAACTTTAAATCTGATAAATACAGCCAGGCTTTTGTTAGAAATGGACTCCAACGATACGATAATTCAGCGAAAGAGATGTGTTTTATTTACTTCTGTATATAACGCAACCCTATGCTATACAACACCAAGCAAGGTTACTAAATAACCATTTTATCTCATGTTGGCAAAGCTTTGGCTTCGAATCACTGTGATTGGTTGCTCGAGAGCCCGAGCATCCCAGCGATTACCGTCTAGTAATTCAACACCATCTGCCGGCCCTCGGCCAAACTCTTCAGTCAACTGGTAAGAGCGAAACAACGATGTTTGGAGAATGTAAACAACAGATGTTCCCGGGAAATTGAAATGTAATAAAGAGTTTATAAAGGATAAAACCCAAATAGAAAAGGTAAATTAAACTTATTTGAACTTATAATATATTTAATAAAAGTAAATTATATTTAAATATAATGAAATTATGTTCAAGAATATTAAAAGATAATGAAACCAAAACATAAACATTTAAATTTAATGTGATAGATTTGAAATAAGATAATTAGGTAAATAGACGTAATGGGAGTGGAATTTAACTAGAATAGTGATAATGAATAGTAATGATAGAAGTTATAAGAACAGTTATGTAACCTATTTCCTAACATATAGCAGTTGTGCTGCGCACGTGCTACAGTATACGTTAGTCCCACCTTCCACCACCAGGTGGCGCAATCTGTTTTTACGATCATAACTGAAATCGTTAAGGCTTTCGATGTCGAGTCGAATGAGCCATACCCCGTCGTCTTCGTGCCCATAGAACCGGAGATAGGAAAGCGCCCCCTGGTGGTGAAAAAACGAACTGAAATCGATAAGGTCTATCGATGCCGAGTCGAATGAGCCAAGCCGCGTCGTGATGTGACCCATAGAACACGAGTTAGTGGCAAAATTCTTTAATTACACCTACCACCACCAGGGGGCGCAATCTGTTCTATGCGAACTAACCTAAATCTGTAAAGCTATTGAAATCCAGTCGAAAGAGCCAAACCACGTCATAATCAGGCCCATAGAAGCAGATTTACGGAAACGCCCCCTGGTGATGGAACTGGAAACTAAAATATGTAAGCGCTATTGATGTCGAGTAGAATGAGCCATACCGCTTCGCGATGGGACCCATACGACGGGAGATATTTTGAAAAGAAATAGCTAATTCCTTAGCTTCTTTTTCTTTTTTTCCCCTATACAAAAATCGGGATTTTGCTAAAATAAAAAATTATGGTCGGAATTCGAAAATTTTTTGAATCCCTGAAATGCCAGATCACTCAGAGCAAGGATTCATATTTTTCAGATTCGAGATTTTTCTGAATTTTTTGACATAAAAAGCGCTTCTGTCCAGCGTCTCTGACCCGACTTTTATCCGTTTACAGACAGACAGACAGACGTTTACCAACATTAATAATAGTGATTGATTTTTAAGAATTAATTTTCAACTGCCTGTATTAGAAGCAAAACAACAAATTAAATGTTTAAATGCTTTATATAATTTATAAACTTATTATTTCATGGATTTAGGGAGATAGTAAATCAACAATTTAATTAATAAAGAAGAGAAATATGAAAACAAATTAGTACATAACAATATAGTTAGTTGTACTTTGAATCCGAAATTTTAAAAATTTTATATGGCGTATAAAAAGTACAATCATTTTTAAATGCATTATTTTATCTCTTTCAGAAATGACTTATTCATAGACTGTTTGTCTGCGTGGAATGTTGAAATAAAAAAGCAGCTGTCTTTTTGGAATAGAAATAAATTCATTTGCCGTTTCATTAATGAGTTTTAATTGATATCTTTAAAAATTACTGGTCGATTTTTACAAATTTTTTTTTGTTGAATTTGCGATTTTTTTATACACATGTGTGCAAATTTTTGTGAATGTAGAGTCATTATTTCCACTTGTTTCAAAAAGGAATGGAGCGATTTGATCTCGGATGTGTCAACCCGGCATTCTTTACAGCAACCTTTTTCCCGTCTGGGGTCAATGCTGGATGTCTGGTCAGTTTTTGGCCGAAATAAAGAAAAGTTACGGTCCGAATTTTAAAAAAATTGACTTTTTAGAACGACAAAAATCGGCCGCGTGTGTACCCCGATTTTTGGATTGATACCTCCGGTAGATTTTTTTTATTCAATGATGCGTTAAAAAGCGACAATTTGGATGTCTGCGATTATCAAAACGGAAATTTTCTTTTTGGGTTTCAATAAAACTGCTTCTTGTTTTGCTAATTTTGATGAGGTTTTTAATTAATAACGATCTTAATTAGAGGCCGAATCCTTCGAAAACTATAACTCTGGAATGCCCGGATTTTTCTGAATTTTTTGACATAAAAAGCGCTTCTGTCCAGCGTCTCTGACCCGACTTTTATCCATTTACAGACAGACAGACAGACGTTTACCAACATTAATAATAGTGATTGATTTTTAAGAATTAATTTTCAACTGCCTGTATTAGAAGCAAAACAACAAATTAAATGTTTAAATGCTTTATATAATTTATAAACTTATTATTTCATGGATTTAGGGAGATAGTAAATCAACAATTTAATTAATAAAGAAGAGAAATATGAAAACAAATTAGTACATAACAATATAGTTAGTTGTACTTTGAATTCTAGAAAAAGAAATAAATTAATGCAAAGTGCATAAAACTTCCAATTATTTAATTATTCATCTACAAAACACATGTACTTTTGTAGATTTTCTATCATTGGTAACATAATTTGATTTTAAAACTAAATACTGATGAATATTTCATAATATTTGTTTTTTAACCTAATGATGTTCCAGAAAATATTTCAAAATAATTACTCTCACTTCAAAGAACTGTAGGTAAACAAACCAAATTATAACCTTGATAATATTGTTAAAATGCATTTTAGATCATTTCAACAGTAATAAACATTAAATAAATTGTTATGTATGCAGCTTAATAAGTATTAATCACAGCAAATTAAAACCTTGATAATATTGTAAAAATAGATTTTAGATCATTCAACATTAAATAAATTATTATATATGCAGCTTAATAATTATTAAGCACAGCAAATTAGCATACATAATATGTTTTATATTTTTTTCAATATTAGTAATATTAATTCAAATATATTATATATGCAACTTATTAAGCTGATATAAATTATAAACTATAGAAGGGCATAATTTCAAAAGTTTCTTGGAGACAGGAGGGTTTTCTTTTGATATTATAGTTCACAGCTGAGGAGCAATTGATACAGACTTTTCCTCAAATATGTATTTTTTAAGTACAAAAGTGTTCATGCAAGTTTATGTAAAACATAACTTACACACTTACATAAAACTACACAAATTAATTTACTACAGGCTGTGTTTTTAGATGGATCATTTAACACCATTTCATAAATTTAAAAGCTAATAGATAATAAATCTTCAGTTAAAAAATCAAAGGAATTAGAGTATGAAAATCATAGTTATTGTATTCAGAATTGACATAGCTTTAACTCATTCTCTCTGACACAGACTGATTTTGTGGGAAAAATAACTTTAGATAAAACAACATTAATAAATACACAACAATGTAATTTTGAGAAAATTACTTACTTACAAGCATCATACTTACAAATATTACTGCCTTCAAAAATAAGCATGCAAAATTCCTGTTGAAAATATCACCATATATAAATGCAAAAGAGAGATCAACAGGTGTTCGCATAGACGTTGGAAACATTTATTTTCGATTGACAGCAATCGTAATTAAAAAAATTATAATAATCATAATAAACTAATAAAAACAACAGGTAATTTTATGTTAGCCAGGCACTAGTGATATATATACATACATATATATAGTACATGTTTGCTGGGCACCAGTGACATATATACATATATATCTATCACTGGTGATTAGCTAACATAAAAGTACCAAACAACGAAAACAATATAGAATGTATTTCAAAATCCATCTTTATTATGTAACAAACTAAAAAAAAAAAAATTGAAAACTACATACTTACAGTCAATCATAAAAGTTAATATACTTTATTGATTGGCATTCTATTTATCACAGTTCCTGCTTGAAGAATTTGGAAGCACAAATAGCACAAGTCCAAGGCCCAAATTCAAATTTCTTGCAGAAGATCACAAATGATAGCCGCTTATTAAACAGTAAAACTAAGCATGAGTGATCTCCTGAGAGCAATAAAATTTGGCATAAAATATACATATACTGGCACTAGTAGATTCACCAGACAATCTCTCTTGCACCTTTCATGAGTTTTGAAAGTTTTCTAACTTCTTTCTGAAAAAAAAAAAATTATGAAGTTTTCCAACTTAACCTATTCCTTGTTGTGAAGGAGGTAGGGGAATACTAAAATTCATGTAGTTTTACAATTTTAATGTACTACTGATAAATTATTAAAGATAATTTAAAAAAATAAACATCTAATGAAATTTGAAAAAGAATAAGGAATCGTTTATTAATTAGTAATAATTAATAAATGTAAAAACTGTTTACTTAAAAACATGTTTGTTCATTTTAACAAAAGTTATATTTTAAATTTGTGTAGTTATCATATTATATTGAGTTTTTTTTTGTGAGGGAGAGGGACATGAAACTAAATACAATCCCAAAATCTCTGCAATATTTTAAAAATATTAGGATTGATTCACTGAAAAAATTAACACATTTAAATCTGATGAATAACTATGCAAATCATGTACAGAGATTGCTATACGGCTAAAAATTTATTGGTACCAATTTTAGGATAAAGTTAGAAATTGCCAGTAATAATATCAAATAAATACCTGAAATAAATCAAAGTATTTACTTAAAAAAAAAAAAGGCATTACTCAGCATTATGAATAACGATTGTACTATTCTAATTTTTATACATATACTGTCAAATTTGTTTTTTAAATTCAGGATTGTAAAACAAGGTTAGTTTTAAAGAGTTCGGAAATAAGTAAAGTAACTAACAATTAACAAATGAACTGGTAGCATATTATATAAATACAGGAAGATGTTACTTAAAGAATTTATGAACACATGGCTTTATAAAGAGTTTGGGTAATATAAAAAGCATGAACGTAGAAGAAATCTATCTAGGTTCATGATAAAAAGTAACATAGTCAACAAATGAATTTTAACAGCATAGTATGTAAATACATGAAGATAGTAATTTATGAATACATAAAATAAACTTCTACAGTTAGGAAGCAATGTAGAGAAACATTAAAAATATCAATAAATATTACATAATTTGTTTTGTAATTCCTTTTTTATTTTAAATATTCTTACAAAACTTCATCTGTTGCCTGCTTCATCAAACTTCATCCATTTTTTAAAATAGCAGAATAAAATAAACAACTATGAAGCACACTGATTGGTTGGGTCTTATATTTTTACGCCTGAAATGCCAACACTTAAAGTTCAGGCAAATGTAACTTGGCAGTGGAGATTATACTAGAGAAAAGTGTACATGCACGAGAAGAAATAGTTCTTACTGAATTTGAAAGAAAAGCACTTTAAATATGGTTTTTTTTTTTAGATTTTTCCATTGAAAAGTGATTTACTGATTAAACAAAATTGATTCAGCTTAATATATAATCATTTTTATGATAAATACCTGTAATATTAACTGAACTTGTATTGTTTTGCGAAAATATTTTCTGGCGAAATTTTGGCGATTGGAATAAATCAGTGGGCAACCCTCGGACACCCCGCAGTGTTAAGTAGTTGACCTGCGACAGATAATTCTCCTACGATTGCGGGAGATTTAAGATTTTTGATGTCCAATCAAATGTTTCATTTTTTAAAATATTAAAGATAGAGTAATAATTTCGACGGATTTGAATTTTTTGGAAAATTTTAACTTAAGTACATACCAAACATATCGATAAAATATATAATATAAGAATTTTCTTTTCTTTAAAATAAAACTTGTCATGAAAAAGTTCTTTATTCACATTCAACGACATCGATATTTCTGTGTTTCCTAAGTTAAAGGTATTCTTATTTTAATTGCACAGAACTGATCAGCAGTTTATTTAATTTGTTTTTTGAGGTATGGTAAATATTCAATATATCAACAGTATTTTAGACTCAGAAACTCCATAGACGTAATGTAACGGAATACTTTTGACTGTCCCTGTAAAGTAACTATAAGTACTATGCACACCCTATTCCATATTAAGCTTCTTGTAATTCACCTTAGTGATATATATCAATTACAATGTGTTTGAAATTGTGTAACATCATTAAAAAAAACCGCAAATTATTTTTCCTCGTAATGTAATGGAATTCTTTTGAGTGTCCCTGTAAAAAAACTATAAGTGCTACACACTTTAGTTGAAATAGGGAACATGCTATAGATAACGGCAATAATATATAAAAATTGCAGGGCAATCCGAGCATATTTACGGGAGTTAGAGCATGGACAGACGGCCATACGGCAGACAAACTGAAGTCATAAACACTTTTCAACTAGGTTGGAAAGTGTTAATAAAAATTGAAGAATGCTAAATAAATAATAAAAATCTTATATTTATTTAAAATGTTATTTTTTTGTAAATAAACTTCTTATACAGTTTCATAAACACTGTAAATCTTTTGAATTTTAGTATTCATTAATATGAGTTTATTGCGGTTAGAATTTTTTTATTATTATTGTAATACAAGCTTTCAAATCTGTGACTAAATAACAACTGACTTATGTAAACTTGAAAAGATAAAAATATTTCTTCCTATTTTCTTTTATGATTTTCCTAAAAAGAGTTCTGTTACATAACAAACACCAAACACGATTTATTTTTATTAGACAAATAAGGAGTAAAAAGATTTTTATTCATGTTCTATGTGATTTACAATGATTTAGAATAAATTCGATGTATTTATTAATGTACTCCAAAATAGAATCCCAAATAAATAAATAAACGTTCAATTTAGAAAAAAGGATATATCAGATTTTTTGTCTGTACCTTTTTGATTATTTATTTATTTTCATTTAATATTTTCTAATTGACATAAAGCATGTATTATATATTATTTTTTAAACTTTCTTATCCATTTTTTTTTTCTTAAAAAAAAAAACAACTTTTTTTAAAAATTAGTTCTTTCTGAATAATCTTGTACGTTAAATCATCAATAAGTTTAAAAGTTAGAGTCGCATCTGTTTGCGGCTCACAAACTCCTTTCATTTGGCGATTTATTTCGTGGTTTAAATTTTCGGCAACCCTCCAGGTTCCTAATTTCGTCTGTTTTCTTTGTCATTGGTCATTCATTTTCTGGACTTCGGACTTGACACTTGCTTTCTCTCACTCTCCGGTAATTTATCTTTTCATCTGCATAATGGCTTCGTTTACAAACCAATTTCCTCTTTCTTTCCAACCTCATGAAAAGGGGAAGCCTTTGAGAAGTTCTGCTAAGGTTATCATCTTAAATGTTTACATAAAGCTCAGAGAACAAAATCCCATGAAATCGGACACAGAAATTATCAAGATGTGTGCTGATTTAACGGGAGTTTCACCACGATCTATTGAAAGAATGAAGACTGAAATAAAAACGAATGGTAAATTTACAACTCCTGGCAAAAAACGTCCTTTGAAAGTAAATACATGTACAAGAATGCAGATTTATGATGAATTTACTAAAACGGCTATTCGAAAGAAAGTGCATTCTTTTTTCTTTATTAATGAAATACCGACGGCAGAAAAGTAATGCGTGCTATAAATGAAGATAACGAACTCCCAAATTTCAGTGTTCGAACTGTTCGAAATTTTATGCATGATTTGGGATTTGTTTTTAAAAAAAAAGAGTACGTTCATTATTGTTGTTGGAATGAGAAAATATTCAACAATGGCGGCACGAATATTTGAGGAATATCCGACGATTTCGTTCTGAAGGGAAAAAAATTTATTATACCGATTAAACGTGGGTTAATGCAGGGCACACGAAAGATTGCGTATGGCAAGATTCTACGGTAAAATCGAAGAAACAGGCATTTTTAAAAGGTCTGTCTACAGGTTTAAAAGCGCCTTCAGATAAAGGAGGCCGATTAATTATAATACATGCTGGGTGCGAAGACGGATTTGTTAATGGAGCATTGGAGATGTTCAAAGCAAAAAAAAATGGAGATTACCATGATGAAATGAACGGCACGCATTACGAAGAATGGTTAGTAAATAAATTTTTACCCTATATTCAGCCTAACAGTGTTATTGTTATGGATAATGCCCCATACCATTCTGTTAGGGTAGAAAAAATTCCCACAAGTTCAACCAAGAAAGAAGACATACAAGCATGGTTAACAAGAAAGAGTATCACTTGGAACCCAGACATGTTAAAAGTGGAATTACTTAAACTTGTGGCAGATAATAAAAAGTTTTATGAAGCTTACCACATAGATAAAATTGTTGCTCAACATGGCCATACCGTTCTTCGATTGCTCCCTTATCACTGCGAATTAAATCCCATCGAACTTATCTGGGGCGAAGTTAAAGATTATGTTGCGAAAAATAATCGAACATTTAAAATGGAGGAAGTTGAAAAACTTACTCATGAAGGAATCTAGAAAGCGTCTTCTTCTTGGTTTAGTTGTGTTCAACATGTAATTGAAAAAGTCGAAACAAACATGTGGAAATTAGACAAAATTCAAGAACAATTAATTGAAAAAGTCAATTTCACTGTTGGTGACTCATCTGACGATTCTGATCATTACACAGATGGTAGCCTTAGCGGAATAGAGCCATTAGATTAACAGTCCTTTTAAGGACTAAAAAAAAGTCCTTTTAAGGACTAAGCCTTACCCAAGGCTAAAAAAAAAAAGAAAGAATTACACGAAAATACATACTTCAAACAATGGCTTTGGGGCTGTACATATATAACGTTATCAACATTTTGTTAATTTCGGACCCCCTCCCCCCCTACACTAAAATACATACTTCAAACAATGCCTTTGGGGCTGTACATATATAACATTATCAACATTTTGTTAATTTCGGACCTCCTCCCCCCCTTAATGATATCGTTAAAATATATTTTAAAATGATAATGATATCCAGTGTTGAATTCAGGGGGTGGCCCGGGGGGGGGGGGGGGGCATCCCTCCCAGGAGATTTGAAATGTCCCCACTTCCCGGAGCTTTGAAATGTCCCCACAGGAAGATTTGAGATTTTATGCTTTCAATGGTCAAAAACTGGAACTCTCCCTCCCGGAACTTTATAATTGCACCACCCCTGGAGGAACAGAAATCCCTCCTGGAGAAAAGTGTCTTAATTCGACACTGACGATATCAAAAGACAAAACCCCTCTCCCCTTACAGATATCTTACGATATCAAATGCCAGATCCCCTCTCCTCCCTAAAGTCATGACGTTACATATGCACAGCCCCTTTTTCTCTTTTTAGAATATCCTATTTAGAAAATATTTATATCATTAATCGATTTTCGTACCCTTAAGGCTGTTCTCAAATCCAAACTGGCTACTTTGACATAATTTTAATGCATTTCTGTTTGGAAATGTATGAAGTTGATAGGTGTGCTTATTCAGAAACTTTGTAATCGAAAGACGTTTTTCCTTTTTTTTTTTTTTATCAAGGCAGAAGATTTTTCAGAAAATACTGTCAAAGCCGGCGCTCTGAACAGAATTTCCAATGCCACAGCACGAGAAAGGAGGAAAATGTGTCGTCACGTGAGACGAATCGCTTATAACTCTATGTAATTTTTATTTATTTAAAAATGAAAAACTCATTTAAATACTTCCACCTTTAGATACTTCCAGTCTTTAGTTTAAAAAATGTAGTTTTCTTTACGGCTGTTTGTCAATTTAAGTTAATTAATTTCTAACATTTTCAGGAAGTCATTTTCATTCGTAAATACATACAAATTACAGAAATTCTCATTCAGATATCAAGAAATCGAATAGTGTTTCGCATCTTCATAAAAAGGCAAATAATCTTTCAGAAAATGGTTAAAAATTAGCATTTTAACCTGATGAATGCCGAATAACCTTCACTGAAAAGAGAACAAAATTTGCTATATTCGTCTACAGATATAAACAGGATTATTTTTGCTCATGTGGAAAAATCCCGCAAAAACACTAAAAATAGCATTAAAAATCGCTAAGATTTAAAAAATTGCAGAGGAAAAAATTATCCTTTTTTGGACTAAAAAGACAAATAGGATTTCTTTTACGAATGTGGAAAAATCGCCTCTTAAACCCAAAATTTCTATAAATTCAAATAAAAATATACGCATAAATTTCAAAAATGTACGTACAAATTCCGAATAAACTTTATTGAAAAGAGGATAAAATTTACTAAATTGTACTGAAAGTTTAAAACAGGATTTATATTTAATAATGTGGAAAAATCACCACTAAACGCAAAACACCCCGTTAAATCGCTAAAATTTCAAAATCGCATATGACAAAATTTATCAGATGACAATGAGTTAAAACATTGTAAAATGAATTCTATAATGAATATCAAAAGATCGGCGTGGAACATAACAGTAACTCGTGCAAAATTTATTCCTACAAACAACGATAAACAGCCAAATCTGGCGATTCAAGGATTTACATGAAAAGTAAACAAATGTTATAAGTTAAATCCAAAAAGGATTTTTCTACACGCCAAATCATCGCTTTTCTCCCAATATGGGAATCTTCGAGCGCCAAAGTGAGTGAGCAGGCCCTCGTAGCTTTACCTCCACTGCCAAGATAAGTGTGCCGCAACTGTAGACCATGTCATGTTGACCACAGAGACCCTCCTAAACCTGGACCTCACAGACCTGATGATAAGCCATAGTGTAAGTGCAGCATAAGAAGATGCCAACTGGCATAGGCCTGTTTGCCTGATTGTTGCACAGGCCTCAAGTCAGTATGTTAGTAGTCTCAGACTAAATAAAGACTTCAGCAATATCTTATGTTCTTAGTATGAATACGATTATTAATAGCTAACCGCTTGCAACTTTAGAGAGTAAGCTTGAATATCTGTTATTTTTGTTTTCTGCTTATTGTATTATGTAATTTTGATAAACTTTCTGACAGAAAGTTTTATTATTTGTTGAGTATAATGTTAAATAAAATGGGATCTTTTAATGGAAAACAACATATTGAATGACTTTTTTTTTTTTTTTACTGCATCAAAATATAAAATTGTTTAACAATGTCCTGTTACAAATGAATAGTTGATAAGTGTTTCATAATAAATGTATGACGGATCTTTATTATTCTTCTTTATAATTGGAAAAAAATTCAGAGCAAAGGAATGATTTGAATCCCATCACTGAGCATGCACATATATTATTATATATATATAAGTAAATACCATTACATTGAATAACATATTATTTTATGTTAATAAAATATACATTACAAAGTTTTACAACAAGTTGTAATTAATTTTAATGAATAATAATTACAATATAAATAAAAATAATAGTATGTATTAACAAATATAACTTTTTACATGTTAAGAACACATAGCTCCCATGTCACTATTCCAATCGGCTGTCCATTTTCATCCATATATAGAAGTTGCTTATACTATTTTATGGATGTTAATTCCTTTGCCCAACAGTACATAAACCGTAAAGCAGTTACGAACAATACTGTTGAACAATTAAACCAATTTCAAACACAGAGGTTCATTTTACAACTTTTTACATTGCATTTCCATATGAGTTTCTTCATTAGTAACATACAGTTTGATATCACGGCCATTTTAGCATAGTTTTTTGTTGGATAAATGCCTTCACATTTGATAAAATGAGATTACATTCATCACAGTACTAGATGAGTCAATGATTGTTCAAATTTTTATAAAAGAAATATAGGTTAATAAAGGAAAACAATTCAACATTCAATTAAAGAAAAAAAAAACTTTAAAAATGTTCTGGAATATGTTTTCATATTTATAAAATAAATACAGGTGAATAAAAGAAAACAGTTCAAAATTCAATTAAAAAGAGAAACCTGAAAAATGTTCTGGAATATCAACATAAAACAATAAGATAATATCATACACATGTGCTGTTTCTTAAGGCTACAAACCATTTGATGAGATTTTACAACCTACTTGTCAGTATTTCTATATCACTTGCTTGGCAAATCATTCTTGGAGGCTGTTATAACAAATAAGTATCAAAGTAATTATTAAAGACATGAAAAAACAAAATTATAACATGAGAATGTTACAAAATACGATAAAAGAAAGAAAGAAAATAAAAGGTAACAGACTTATTTGGTATTGCGACACTGATTTCTCTCGGTGTGATTTTACTTTTGCATCAAATAATTTTCGCCAATTTAAGGCCAGGGAAATTGGAAGTGAATCTCAAGGAAACACAAATAAATTTTTGATATAAAAAAATTATCAAAAGGCACCAAGAAATAAGCCACAAGATTTCACAAAAATTATATATATTCTGAACTTTTTTTCTATTTGAAACAGTCAACTTACAAATATTTTATTAATTAGATTAAATTGAAATATACATATAATTTGCATGATTTACAAGTATTACTACTTACAGATTTTCTCTGTACTTCTTTGACATTTTATTAACATGCATCTGACCTGGTGTTTGGCGTCAAGCGCCGGCTTATTAGTCATCGTTAATATATACAGGGACGACATAGCACACACAAGGAAATTTCCAATATGCCAGCAGCTCCACCCACGTAGAGTGTGCAACGTGACCAGCGGGATTCGAACCCGCTCCCACCAACACTCACAAACGATTAGCGGTGTGATGTCTTAACGACTCAGCCACGGTGGCCCGCTTTTCTCTGTATCTAAATAATTAACTTATAAACCCAACAATAATATCATGAATTTATTTTTGAGAATTTACAATCAGCTGATCAACTATTGTACTTTACCAGCCCAATTCTGACAACATACGAGTACGGAAACTCGGTGGAAACGCCTCCTCCGTGACATCATTTTAACGTTATCGTATCATACGAGAAGGAAATCGGTATTCTGGGGCACTTATTTTCGTACATGGTGAAAAGTTAGATGCGAAATATTATTTCGAATGTTTACAAAATTTCAGACGTTGATTTCACCCTCTCAAAGTAGGTGAAAAGTCCTTTTCGGACACAACTTTTGTGATTGTTTACATTTGATAGGGCAATTTAATAAGAAAGTTTCTAGTATTTTTCAATATTGAGACTCTTTTATCTCATTTGTGAGGAGTATTATAGTATATTTTGTTAATATTTTGCTTAAAAACTAAGTATTTATTACGATATTTTTTACCTGCTCAGATGATATTTTGCTTGCAATTATCTGAATTTTGCTAATAAAAACCTTTTATTTAATTATTAAATAAATTACGTATATTCTAAAAATTACTTGTATATTTAAAGGCAGGTGGAAGATGATTTTAAAGTTGTAGTATTCTTTTTAAAGATAGATTAATATGAACCATGGATTGGAGGAATTAAAGGTGCATATATTATCAAATAAAAATTGAGTATGTTTATAAAGACACATGTTTGAATATTAAAAGTTTTGGTACCCATCTAGAGTAGATAAATATGAATTGTAACATACATTAATGAATTATTTTTAGTTGTGAAAAGATTATATGAATGTCATGATCACTTGAGAATCACATTTTAGTTACAGTTTTATAATGTTATGTTAGTAATATACAGATTTTTAATGTTTTTTGCAACCTCAATTTAATTTTGAGATAACAAGCAGTTTACTTGAAATATTTATTTCGACCATTAGATGATATTTTTTAAACGTTTAATATTTGTTTTTTAATAATTAGAAGTACCTTGAATATTCCTTGAATATATATGGTGGTTTTTATTATTTTCCCTACCACTATTTCTAAATCAATCTACCCCAAAAAATTGTGATGAAGGTCATTGTTTTGAAATAGTGGTGGATAAAATAATAATAATAATTGCCAGTGGCAGCGATTTATAAATGATAAGTTAGAGATTTTTTCTTTCTTTTAAAATCCTTATCCATCTTTTGCTGTTCTTAATTTACATAACTTGTGCATTTTAAAAATGTTTATCTTTAAATAATTATACATTAAATAAAATTAGAAACAATAATCAATTTCTTTTACTTTTTATTGAACTTCCTTTTAAAAAAAAATATGTAGCAGTTACATAAAAAAAAAAAAAGTCGCAGTTCCAGGACAGTTAAAATTTACATTTTTCTTTTGTAATCTGCTTCGAATCTTATTAAGAGAATAATTAATCAATGTGTCAGAATTATATTCGAATACATTTGAAAAGGAATAAAATTCTTGAAATCATCTTTTCAAATATAGTAGCAATTTTCGGTTAGCCGGGTGCCAGTGATATATATACATACATGTGTATATATATATCACTGATACATACATATGTATACATACATATATATATATATATATATATATATACATATATGTATGAATAAATATATGTATATACATACATATTTATATATGTACATATAATCACTGGTGCCCGGCTAACCAAAAAGTACCCAATTTTCTATTGCTACTAAATATCTGAATGTCTTTGTTATAAAATATTTCATTGCATTTGCAATATTTTTAAAATAACATGCAAAAGAATAAAAAATACATGGTAAAATTTAATTATTGAAGTTTTTTCTTTTTTTTTAAATATTGCATATTATGTGGTATGATAATCTGAACATTAAAATGCGAATGAAAAGATACTCAAAAACATAATTTTAGTTACAATCTTTTTACTACAATTACAAAATCCATTTCATCCCTACATGAATAAAATTTTCAGTTTAAAATATATATATATATACGTGTTATTTATTCATCATTGATTAAAGTTATTTCATTTTTAGGGTTTATATTCTCTAAGAATTGTTTTTTATAAAAATTTGTTTTCTTCTTCTTTTTTTTTTTTTTTTTTTTTTTTTGGGGGGGGGGGGGGGGGGGGAGGGAATATTCATGTAATAGGAATGTGAAACTTTTATTCATGTGTTTTATAGCATTAATCACTTATACATCAGAAATTTTATTATTGTAGGAAAAGTTTGAACTTGAAATTAGTGTTATTAAAAGAAAAAAAACACAATAATTATTAATTTTATAGAAATTGTTCAAGTAATTTCAAAAGAAGAAAAATCACCAGTACTTTTCCGTTATACGGACACCATTGTCGCCAAGCATACATTTAATACATACATTATGCATTATCATACATTTTGGCATGGTGTCCATATAATGGAAAAGTACCAAATCACCTACTTGCATGTAATTATAAACTGCATGTTAAATATAAAACAAATAATGAGAAAGTTCAATTTTTTGAGATTTTTATGAACCCACTTTTTTTCTTCGTTTATAGTTAAAAATGTGCTTTTTATTTTAGATTCATAAAAAAAAAAAAAAAAAGCTGTATTAATTAATCTTTGAAAAGAAGGTTTGATTTTTTTAAAATTTTTTTTGCTTTCTTTTTATTAAATTTTTAATCGTTATTTTATTAAGATACATGATGAATAAATATTAGCTGATAGTTATGTAGAAATATGCTAAGAAAAAAAGGAGGTCATGGTATGTTATACTGAAATATAGTAATTGAAAGCTTTTAAACATTTAACTTGTAACTATTTTATTTCATAAAGATGTATTAATACACTGACTTTACACTTAATTTTTCATAGAAACCTGAAATTAATAAAAAGGTAAAAGAATAATTACTAATTTTTTTTTTCATCAGTTTTGGAGGGTGTAGGAACTTTTTTTTAACTTATGAAAACACATTTTTTGATTACATTTTTAAGAAATGAAACATATTTATTTATTATTTATATTTAAAGATTAAATCCAAAAAGTGAAATAGAAAAAAAAAAAAAAAAAACTAGTTTATGTGACCAGATTTTACAAAGAATAGATCTCAAATGCTTTTTATTTGGGGTGGAGGGGATAATATTTGATTTTTTTTCTTACTGTGTTTGAAATTGTGTAGATGGCTAGCATGATTTACTAGTTAAGATCATGATCTTTTTTGTCAGTCTTCTTTATTTTATTTAAGCATTGTTCTGTCAGCTGTTTATATTGACAGAACACCTTACCCTAATGACTATGAATGGTTTAAGAAAATGCATTTTTAAAAGTATAAGTATATGGATTGCACAATTAAATCGGTACTTGTTTATCTTCCATTTACAATGAACAAAATTTATCACCAAACAATGTGATTTAATGTCAAAGTATAATAACATGTTCAATCAAGTGGTGCATTGCATATCATAATACAATGTACATAATTTCATTATTTACATTTGATACATTTGCATGATCTTATGGATAAATCAGTTTAGTTTTTATAATGAAGCATATAAGGTAACTGCTACAATAATGAATCTTGTAATATTAACGATAAAAAATTGGAAAATAAAATAAAAATATGGTTTTATTGGTGTTTTTATAAAGTTAAAAAGAAAAAAAAATCGTCAAAGCATGAGGGGCTGAAAACAAAATAAGCAAATACGGAGTTAAGCCATAATAAAAAAATCCTAAACATTAATTAAAAAAATATTAGTAATATGATTAAAATCCAAAATAAATACAGTATTTCTATCAGCTCATCATGCTTTTCTGAGTTTAATTTTTTTTTAAAAAGAAAAGAAAAGAAATTATACCTTTTAAATACCCTAATAAAAGAAAAAAAACTGGTTACTTCTCTGTTATATTTTTTCGGGATTCTTCTTAAAAAGCTTGGTGTAATTTGGGCCTCAGAACAAAGTAATTTATCATCAAATGATATAAACAACACCAATGAGCTAGGTATGCCTGTTTATGATACGTATTAAAAAATTTCTTCTGATTCGTATTAGGTAAATCACTTCTGTTTATATATAACAGATAAGACTTCTGTATAAGTAAATAAATTGCATAAATATTGAAAAAAATGGTTGTGTGTGCTTTTATAACAAAGAAGTATCAAAAATTCTGTATTTCAGATTTCTAATTTACTACTCTACTAAATCAGACTGGCTTTGTTATTAAATACTTGCGTATTTCTAGTAATCATTAATATAACAATAAAAAAAAAGAGAGAGTGATAACAACAAATGTTAAAATAAAATTTAATTGTTGATTTTTTTTTTTTTAATATTGCATTTTGCATATGAAAGATATTAAACTTTAATATACCAATGAAAATAAATAATATTTTTTAAGCTTCTGCTGATTATCTCTGTATAAACAGCTCTGGCACTTGATATAAAGTTAAATTGTTAGCAAGTTTTATTAAAAGCCAATCTTTCTATTTTGTTTATAGTTGAAAATATGCATTTTTATTAGTTATAAATATATAAATTAAAAATAAATTGCATTAATGAGTCTTTTGACTTTTAGAACTTTCAATCCCTATTTTAATAAGATGCAAGGAATAAATAAGCATTGTTTACATATAAATATAATATTAGGGTTGGAAGGGAATATTGAAATGGTGATTAAAAGCTTTCTAAAAGTTTAACTTTCAAGCATTTTATTTCTTACAGAATTTTTCACAGAAATCTCAAATTAATAATAATTTAAATTTATATCACAATCTTAGACAAAAACAACAAAAAAACTGAGATTTTGTTTGACGTATGAAAATAAGTAATTAAAAATAAAATAAATTTCTTTATCATTTGTTTTTAAAATGCAAATTTAGGAAATGAAATTTTAAAAAAGCCTGTTCATGTGATGATTCATTTTTACAAAGAATTTTTTAAGTGGGGGGGAGGGGGGATTTCTTTTACCAATTTAATCACATTAGAGGAAATATCTTTGATAACAGTAACAATAATGTGGCAAATGTTTCAAATTTCTGTTTCTTTAAATAAAATAATTAATATTCAGAATTGCATTCTGTTGAAATACATTCTACTCATAATGTAAATGTTTTATTCTTTATTTAAATATATTAGACAGCCTGACGTATTCATAATTTTTTTAAATAGATGATTCATTTTACCCACTAAGTAAAATATGCCTAAACATTCAATAAAATATTAACATTTGGGAGTAACATGACATATAATCAATGAATAATAAAAAAAATTATATAGACATTTTTTCTTATCTCATCAGAAAATCATTTCATCAGTAGTGAGTAAATTGATGTAATTTCTTGACCCCCTCACCATAAACATCTTAATTCGTTATTTTCCCTTGCAGAAGCGTACAAACTTTAAATAGTGTCAAAAAGAGAAAATCTTTACTTTAATTTGTTTCTGAAAGCATACCTTTCTACTACATTGTAAAATATTGAATAAACAAACAAATTTCCTTCTGGTTTTCTCTTAATCAAAACTGCATTTTTCTGTATACTATCTCAGAAAAAAAAAAGTTCCATACTTTATTATTAAAAAATTAACATGTCTCTGAAATTCAATATTTTTCAGTTATTTACAGAAATGATTTGAAAATCTGAGCTTCATTAATTTGGTTTTTATAACTTTCAAAGGGGAAAAAAATGTTAAGATTTAGAAAATCTCAAATGTATATTATTTTCATATATGAATCTGCAGTATATCAAATATATATTAATTATATAAAGCATGAAATAAATAATAATAATAAAGTAATCTATAAATTCAAGAAAGCTGATAGATTAAAATAAAGCTGCTTTGTACATAATCATAAGATCATTTGTATATGTTAAGTTTTAACAATCACACATTCATTTTTTTTTTCTAAATTATAAAAAATACTTTTACATACTAAAACTCAAAACTTTCCCTGAAGCAGTCGCTTCTTAAGTAAATACTATTTAAAATGTAAGTTGCTGGCTTCCTACCTATTAAGGCCTGTATGTTTCTGGAAAGTTGCCAAGTGTCCCTTGTATAATGGATGGCATAGAATATTATATTCTTTTAAACTTGCTTATGATGCTGGAGGATCCTTGCAATCAGTCGTAGTAAGAACTGAATCATTATTGCTAAAGTATGTGTCTTATAATAAACACACATACATATGGCAATACTTATTCAGTAAAAGTTTTATTTCTCGGAAAATGTACACAGCTCACTTAATTATTTAATAGACAGACATTCTGAAACAGCTACCTTTCATTATAACAGGAATTCCATTACAATTGTAACATTACATAATCAATAAGACGAAAATTATCCTCTCCAAGCAAATAACAAACACCGCAGCCATTGAAAGTTTTATGTCAACTACGATACGATGACGGATTCTCATTGGTTACCTCTTAATATCGGTCATCGTAATCGATAAAAACTGACGTGGATTTGGGAGGAGCTATTCCCCGACGGTCGCGCCTTTTCGAACACTGGATAGCATACGTAATTGCTTACGAACGTACGGAAACCCGATCCCAGAATAGCACTTTTTCCCAGATGCGAAATGGATCGCATGCGAAAATAGAGTTTTCACCTGACGTCATGTGTCCACCATCTTTTCGTTTCGTATCCTGCCGGAATTAGGCTGTACTTGGAGGTCAGGGTCTGACGTCAATAGGGCAGTTGCAATTGACGTCACCTTGGAGGTAAACACTACAAATAGGCAGTTCTGATTGGTGGAATTACCCTTACCTCCAAGTGAATACAATGGTTGATCAGCTGATTGCAACTGATTTCAAAGAACCACGGACAGGCGTAATTTTTTAATAAGCAACTAACAATCACTTCCTAAAAAACATTTATTTATTTATTTATTTTTTTTTTTGTTAAACAAAAGATGGAAAAATATTGTTTGAATCATTCAAGATAAAAAATGAAGTTTTAATTCATACATGTCACCAACAGGGGCCAAAACGGAACTGCAGATCTACAAATGATTGAAAAATTACATGATGCGGTTCCAATTATACTAATTTTCGACGTTTTATGAAAGAAAATTAAATTTATGACATCATTTTTTAATAGTATAGTGGAAGCTTTTCGGCATTTTGTGACGAAATTGATTTGTTGTAATATTTATGAAGAATTACTGAGGAGAATGATTCAAAAATGGTGAATGATTCATTAGGTATTTTCATAATGATTGTTCATCTTGTGTAATGATATTATCGCATTTTATCTGTAAAATGTAATTACAATTTTTTAAAAAGCAAGTAATTTTGCTTTCTTCAATTTTTTCTTAGTCTTACGATAAGTTTATCTTCAGTGATTAGGATTTTTGAGAAGTAAACCTTCCATTGTTATTGGTGTTAAAAAGTAATCCTTTTGAAATTTACGAAACGGTAAGTATTAATTTGTTTACATTGTTAAAAATAAATATTCATTTTTATTTAAGCTAATTACTTTAAAGATTTTTTGGTTATCGCAACATCACTCAGTGCCAGTCAAATAGAAAAGCAGGCACTAATTCAAATTAGAAGTGGGAATGGGTAAGCCTAATGAGTTGCACACTACACACTATTAAAAAGAATGACTGCTTCTTAAATACGATATACATATACGAAAAATTACCAGTGAAAAGATACATTTAGAGACGGATTCAAGAGCATTTTTTATTGTTAATATTGATTTGTTATTTTATTTTGTTATCATTCTTAGAAAAATTGAAATATGTCTTTAGAGTTTCTTTTCTCTTTTTTGTTCTTTCTTTTTTTAACTTTTTTCCTGTTACGAGCAGTAGGAAAAGCATTTTTTTTTTTTATTATAGTGGCCACCACAGTTATTATTATGCCAAGATCGTTGGCAAAGTTTTATATATATGTGTATTTATACATTTCTCTATAATCTTAACAATTGAGTTTAATATAATAAAATTCTGAGGTGGTTAGGTTTTTAGCTGTGTTGATTTCATATGAGGTGGTGTGTTAATTCAGGTGAGGGTTGTGTCAAATGAACACAGCTAAAAACCTGACCACCTCAGAATTTTATTATATTAAATTCAATTGTTAAGATCATAGAGAAATGTATAATACACCATGATAAGTCTCTATCTCTCTTGATTTTGGAGACAACACTATTACAAAGAATGACTGACTGTGTTTTAAATACGATATACATATACGAAAATTTAAAGTAAAAAGATACATTTAGATGTTAATTGAAACACATTTTTTATTGTTAATATTGATTTGTTATTTCATTTTGTTATCATTCTTAGAAAAATTGAAATATACATTTAGAGTTTCTTTTCTCTGCTTCGTTCTTTCTGTTTTAAACCTTTTCCTGTTACTAACAGTAGGAAAAGAATTTTTTTTATTATTATTATTAAAGTGGCAACCACAATTACTATTATGCCTAGGTCATTGGCAAATTTTATATATAGAGTTGTGTCAAATCAACACAGCTTAAAAACCTGACCCCCTCAGAATTTTAGTATGTTAAGCTGAGTTGTTAAGATCATATTGAAATGTATAAATACACCGTGTTAAGTCTCTATCCCTCTTGATTTTGGAGATAATTAACTTTAAAAATGGGCAAAAATCATAAATTTTAGCATTTCTTGCATTACAAATTTAGTCATTAGGGCGTATCAAAATTTAATAGATCTTTTCGTGGTAGGGTGGAAAAGTTGTGAGCTCTCTTTATTAAAAAGTGTGTGGAATCTTAAAACTGTTGGTTGATATCTTCTGTCGCCTCAGTGGGTCGAAAGTTCTGAAAAAGGTACTAAAATTGATTAAAATGCAAAAATTTATAAATAATCACAGGTTTTGGTCATTGTTTTGGAGAAGTGTTTACAAGTTACTATTCTTTAATAACAACAGACATAAAAATTTTTAGAAATATATGTTAATATCTTCTGCCGCCTCATCAACACCAAATTTTGGAAAATGAAGGCAACAATTTAAATAAATACACGTCACACTTACCTCATTTTATTGTGATCATAAACTTTAATTTACCTTTCGAACATGCGAATTACAAAAGCATTACTGCTTGTAAACATTTTCGGTCTCAAATTTTGACATGTGTTTTCTGGATTGTGCCGCTCTAATAAATCTATGCCTGTTCTGCAGCCCAACTGTGTTCCGGAGGCTGCAGTGATTAATTTCCCAATTCACTCAATCGCTTGTGTGTGTGAAGGAATTTTAATGAAGTCCCAGCAATCCATTGGCATATTGACCTGTATCATCTTCAGAAGTTCTTGAGAACTGGAGACAATATCACATAACAAGATTGCCTGTCAATGAGATCTACATAGTCTGTAGCTTTAAAGTTAACAGCAGGAATAACGAATTTTCGAACACAATTTCCGTCTGGACTACCGTTAATCCGCCCTTCCCGATTAAGCGCCCCCTCCCACTTTGTAAACAAATTGGAAAATTCAAAAAATCCCGCGAAAGCGCCCTCCCCAAAAGAAATTTGGAAGTGCACGTCAACATCAACACCAAAAATTTTATTTCCTGAGTGTTTTTTTTTTTTTTTCCGACAAATCAGACAAGCATGACGATTCTTTGATATATCGCAAACATGTACAAAACACATTGTCGATCTGAAAAAGCAATATAACTAAATATTAGTTTTGCTGTAAATTTATCTCCATGGCGATATGAAGGTTATAAAAATATCGATAGTGAATATTTCTCATGAAATAAGTTTAAAAAAATGTGTATTTGATGCTGTGTGGACAATATTTTGATTAAAAGAGAATCTATTTATTTTATTAAAGAATTTATAGTTGTATTTAACATTATTATGAAAACCAATCACAAAAAAAAATATATCGATTGATTGATCAGTTCAATCGATTTGTCGATACACAGTCGAATTTGTGCTATCTTTGTGGTAGTAATGTTTTTTGTTTTAATAATCTGGCAACACTACCAATTCATTCTATATGTTCTCAATTCTTGTGATTTGTAATATTTATCTAGCATTTATAGATACGAAACCATGATTTTAAAAAAAACGGTTATTTAATCTTCCTAACTTACAACAGATGGCAACACCACATAAAATGTTACTAGTTCTCGAAATTACTTCAGGACATTTTCAACTGCAATTTCTCAGTGTTTTTAAATTATTAAGTTCCTTTTATTTTTCTGTTACCATATTAATGACAGATATTAGTGTTATTACCCTAATTTCCTGCCTATAATCCGCGGATTATACGTTAAAAAACTTTATTTTTCTTGTAATGCGGATTATACGCCGCTGCGGATTATTTGCGATTTTTTTCCTACTCAATATCTTTGCAAATGTCAATAAACATAATTTTTTTTAGCAAATTGGCAAATATCTTTCTTAAAAATCAACAGATGGCGCGACCACGTAACTTATTAAATCTTGTTAAGAAAAATCATACCATTATTTCATATCTAGGTTTTACTGCCTCAAATACACTCTTTAAACACAAGCATTCATTACCATTTACTCATATGTCATCTTTATTTACAGTTATTTAATTTAAGTATAAAGTTCATAAACAGTACATATCAACATAACTTTATTATAAAGACGTAATTATTAATTTTAAAGTACTTTTAACTTACCAATAATCTTTTGATTTCTGTTTTATATTAATAACTGATTCCTTAAATCCATTTATTTCATGCTTTACAATAGTTTTTAACTCATATTTAGTTTACAAACATCGCACTCTACTTCATCCATTATAGCTATTCATTCTCGGCATACAGCGATATTCGATTCAAACGATAATCGAATTGCGTAGTAAGCTTTTACTTCGACAGATGGCGCCAGACAATTCATCATCTGATTTGCTGGATCTTGTAATATTAAATTATAAATAAGACAAAAGGAAAAAAAAATAACTAGTACAAGGATTTTATATTTAATTTAAACAAATATTTAAGTAATTAACTTAATTATAATTTTATACTAAGTAATGTAAATCTTCTGAATTTATTCTTACTTATGCGTAATAGAATTGCAAATGTTTTGTACTGAATTATCAATTTTTCTATTTCAGATTTAATTATTTATCAAGTGTTATATTAAATACAAAAGTTAAAAATTAAAATATTTTACAATAGATTCAGTATTTTTTCTCTTATGGCTGAACATTAGTCCTGTAGATCTTGTGAAATTTTCAGGAAATTAGGGTATTTATCTAAATGCATTCCAGTTACAAAGCTTCTGAAATCCAGAATTTTCTATAATCTGAAATCACCATTAATCGTGAAGTTATACTGTTTTTCTATTTTGTCTATCTTTTTTTTTTTTTTTCAAAATGTTTTACTTTTGTTACTTTATTAAAACAATGCATGCTTTGCGATGATCAGCCATTAGCATCTCCCCCCACCCACCCATAAATATCATATACTACAGTTTTAATACCGTATAAGTGCCCCCCCCCTGCTTATTTTACGATTTTCCGTCGTGTTTAGGGGGGCGGATTAACGGGATTTTATGGTAATTTCCCTTGCCTTGATAATCCGCCAAGCTACAAGGGTCGTAATATGGGACCTCTTATCAGTTAACATGGCCAAAAGCCTGTTTTCTGGAGCCGCAAAGTAAACTTTGCGAGAAATATTTAGTTCGATTACGTCACAATACTTATTAGGCAAGTACCGAGATGAGTTGATGAAATGCCACAGGTGTCTAGCACTGTCCTTTATGGAATGATGAATCTTAATTCTGAACCATGAGGGTGCGTAGACTCTTAGAATAAATACAACCAAAGTTAGCAACTCATTTGATCGGTCTGATGTAGTTAAATATAACCTTAGTATTCAACTGGTAGTTGTTAGCCCACTGCACAAATGCAATGTTCCCAATTCCCAGATAGCTAGATTTGAACAACAAACGTGATACAAATGTCTAATAAGTATTTCTGATCTGAACAACAAATGTGATACAAATGTCTAATAAGTATTTCTGATCTGAACAACAAATGTGATACAAATGTCTAATAAGTATTTCTGATCTGTACTGAGGGTGGTAGGATCAATGTCTGGCAACTCGCATTCAATGATATTAAAACTAACAATTGAAAGCTTTTCGCATCCTTTGAGGTTTCGGGTATTGTCTCCGGTGTAAGATGTGGGGCCATATGACTGGTCATTTATGGACTCAAATAGGTGTTGTAATGGTTACTCATTGAAATGAAGACTAGATACACTTTGAGGTGTAACATATCCGATGTATGTAGAACCAGGCTCTGATACAATACAGTAATGCACTTCTATAATTGTTCTTTTGAACTGCCTGTCTTCGAGTGTTTCTGACGTTAAAGTTTTGTCATGCCATCCATCAAAATAAAGGTCAGATAGAGTGGAACAATTTTCATTTGATTTTGAGACCAGTATTTTTAAATTCTTGATTTTTTCCTCCATATTTTATTTTTGTCTGTGACGGGGCTTTTATCTGATTCCGATATTAAACCCAAATCTTGCATAACACTCGATGCAATAGCAGCCGGGGCTCTGTTGGATATACCATACCTTTCACCTACGAGAACTATGTTATCCAGTTTTAAATGCATTTGAACACTTCTTGTGTGCTGCTTGAGGAGACGCTGTGTAAGATGCGTGTTTGGTGTCCACCTTGTCTTCCTCATTCTCCACCTCCATCACATAGTCTCAATAACTAAATAGGCCACTAAATTGAGAAAGGGATCCCAAAAATGAAGATAATTGGACGAAAAAAGAACAAGTTATTAAAAATATAGGGCGCAAAAAATTAAACTGGCCATATACTGAGCACCAGTGTTTTAATTAGAATGTTGAAATGACTAAAAGGAGAAAGGGCCCCCCATAAACGAAGATAATCAAATAAAATGCAGCAAGTTATTAAAAATTTAGGGCACAAAAACTTAAAGGGGCCCATGTCTCGTGAAAGAAAATTTTTTGTTGTTCATGTAGTAGCTGGAAGTCCTAAGAAAATGTTAGAGAAGTTAAGCTAGTTAATTGGACAAATTTTAAGGGATAGTAAGGGACCCAAAATGGTCTAGCAGGGCCCTAAGATGAAGGTTCAGAATTACAATGCAGAAATGGGAGAATAACTAAACAGAGATAGGGCCCCAATTATCTCCATTTTTGGGACCCTTTCTATGTAGTAAAATTGTGGCAAGTTATTAAACATTTGGGGCACAAAAACTTAAAGGAGCCCATGGTTCCCGCCCGGGTCTAGTTAGAGAAATTTTTTTGTTGTTCTTACAGTAGCTGGAAGTCGTAATAAGTTGTTAAAAAAAAAACTAGTGAATTGGACCATTTTTCAAGGAGCTATATTAAAGAGCCCAAAAAAGACGAGCTGATAGTTTTGAGCAGGGCTCTAACATGGTGGGTCCTAACTGGAATGTAGAAATGGGAGAATAACTAAATAAAGAAAGGGCCCCAATTATCTTAATTTTTAGGACCATTTCTACGTAGTAAAAATGTTTCTGCCCATATGTCTATCTGCCTGTAGTAAAAATGCGGCAAGTAATTAAAAATTTAGGGCACAAGAACTTAAAGGAGCCCAAGCTTTTTACTAAATATCTATTTTTAGTAAATATCTATGAAGGTTAAAAAAGTTTAACTTTCTTATGGATATCTAAAGAAAATTTTTGTTGTTCACTTAAAGAGAATGCATGTGCTCATAAAACAGTTAATGTAATTTTTCATGTCTTTTTTTTTTTTTCCTCTTTTCTTTCCTTGGGTGAATGAGAAATAGAAGCATTCTTTCATAAATTAAGGATTAAGGTGCATATCTTTTTTTTTTTTTTAATAACAGTGTTAAAGATGCTTTGAAAACAAAATTAAAATATTTAGGAAAAATGACTTTTGGAGTATATTTTAATGATTTTAATACATTTTATTTGAAATATATTTGAATAAATGTGCATTACAAATAAAGTAAGACTTTTTTTCAATTCTTTTTCCTTTTAACCTCTTTGCAACAAATGTCCTTCACAGTATTCTTAATATTCTATCACCAGTAATTGAGAAAAGAGTTTTTTTATCTAATTTAATTGCAGAAATTCTGTGATTAAATAAGGCAAAATTTTCTAATTAGATTTTTTACTACAAATAATCGAGAATTCAGATTACATTATGGGTCGAAAAGGGATAATGTATAGACCAATGCTATAATATAATGATTGTGTATTTTTAAAATTTTTCTTTTTGTCTACTTTCAGGTTTTTTAAAAGTTAACCTTGCAAATTGTTTGTGCATTTATCAATAAAAGCAAGAAGGAAAGTAAAGAAGATTTAGAAAAATTATTAAAGAAGCTTTCCTTTGCTCAATATGACATTATTATAAAATAAGTTGTGTTTCATGTTCTTTCTTGTAACATTTGTTCATTAGCATCATAATACCATTCCATCAATAATCGTATGTAAAAAATAGTGTGTTACACTGACAAATAATTCAATTAAACATAAAAGTACTATTAGTAGGTTTGTGCCACTATTGTACAATTTAACTGAAAGATAATCTTATGAGAGTGGAATAAAAATGAATAAATTCTTGTTTTTTAGTATAAACGACATTATATGTGAAACTTGCAAAAAATAACAATCATAGTAACAGAATAAATGCATCACTTTTATACAAATTAGATTGAAATGTAATCATATCAAATTCCAAAAAAATCATACTTTTATAATATATATTTCAGATGATTGTCAAAGAAAGCAAATATAATGTAATCAGGTTTTAATCGATTCTGAATAGAAAGCAAAAAGTAATATTTTAATCCAAATTGATTATGGAAAAGAAAAATACAAATGTCTTCCATGGGAAAGAAATTTTAAAGGAAAAGTAGATTTAAACATCATATTTTCACTCATACTGGAGAAAAACCTTATATTTGTCCTGAATGTCAAAAAGCATGTTCAGAGAAAAAACATATCAACCACAATCTCCATATCCATAAGGAAGAAAAGCCTATTAAATAAGTCCAAAGTCATTTGTGCAGAAGATAAATATTAAAAGACATAGTCTAATCTTAAAAGAAAAATATATACTAAGGAGAAAGTATATGCTTGACCTGAATGTAAAAAAACCTTTTCATGGAAACAAACTGGGGCTCAACTTCTCTGCATCCGTATAGGAGAGAGTCCTTATAAATGTGAAATATGTCAAAAATTATTTCTATACAAAGGAATGTGACAAAACCTTATAAATGTGAAATTTGTTCAAACTCATTTACATGTTATGGACGACTAAAACAACATCTTTTAAGACATACAGGAGAGAAACCTTATAAATGTGAAGTTTGTGCAAAGTCATTTGTTCAATCAGGAAATCTAATACAACATGTTTTAATACATACTAGAGAAAAACCTTATAAATGTGAAGTTTGTCCAGAGTCATTTGCAAAATCAGGACTTTTAAAAAGACATCTTTTAACACATAGAGGAGAGAAACCTTATAAATGTGAAGTTTGTTCAAAGTCATTTGTAACATCAGGAAATCTAAAAGAACATTATCTAATACATACTGGAGAAAAACCGCATAAATGTAAAGTTTGTCTAAAGTCATTTGGATATTCAAAATCACTAAAACGTCATCTTTTAATACATACAGGAGAGAAACCTTATAAATGTGAGGTTTGTGCAAAGTCATTTCTTTTAAAAGGAAATCTAATACAACATATTTTAATACATACTGGAGAAAAACCCTATAAATGTGAAGTTTGTTTAAAGTCATTTACACAATCAGGACTTTTAAAAAGACATCTTTTAACACATACAGGAGAAAAACCTTATGCATGTGAAGTTTGCTCAAAGTCATATACACATTCAGTAGATCTAAAAAGACATATTTTAACACATACAGGAGAGAAACCTTATGAATGTGAAGTTTGTTCAAAGTCATTTGTAAAATCAGGAAATCTAAAAGAACATTATGTAATACATACAGGAGAGAAACCTTATAAATGTGAGGTGTGTCCAAAGTCATTTGCAAGATCAGGAGGTCTAAGAAGACATATTTTAACGCATGCAGGTGAGAAACCTAAAAAATTTGAGGCTTCTCCAATGTCATTTAGAATGTCGCAAGTACTAAAATGACATATTTTAACACATACACGAGAGAAACCTTGTAAATGTGAGGTTTGTCCAATGTGTTTTGTACAATCAGGAGATGACATATTTAACACATACAGGAGAAAAACCTTATAAATGTGAAGTTTGTCCAAAGTCATTTGCAAAATCAGAACATTTGAAACTACATACATGAGAGAAACCTTGTAAATGTGATGTTTGTCCAATGTCTTTTGTACAATCAGGAGATGTAAAAAGACATATTTAACATATACAGGAGAGAAACCTTATAAATGTGAAACATGTCTATTGTTATTTACACGATAAGAAATAACATATACAGAATAGAAATCTTATAAATGCAGGGCTTAAAATTCAATTTTTCATAGGATAAGAATGTCCCTCTCAACATTTATAAATAGAGGTGAGTTGAGCTGTTTGGGTGGAGGGGGATATCTTTAAACCTTACTATTATTTTACATGCTATTTAAAGAGTTACATTAATACAGATATGATAAAATACTATTGAAAAAATTTAAATCAACAACTCTGAATAATTTTACAATATATATATTTTTTAATTTTAAGAAAGGAAGAAAGTTAAGTTTTTATGCAATATCTATTTTTCAATTTTCACCAAATGTTATGAGCCCTTAACTATTGCATTGTTAAAATAATTTCTGAATTTAAATTTTATTATATTTTGATCGCTGAAACCTCTTTCACAATTAGTACCCTCATGACAGGCAGCACAAGAGTAACTTTTATAACTTTGGAAATTATTAGAAATGCATGCTTATGCTCTTGAGAATTACAGCCAAAAGCGAAATACCTGGTATTTTCTTTCATTCAACTAGGTATAGCATTCAAATTTTAAACCGATATCCAAAATTTGAAAGGGAAACCTTCAATGCATTTCTTCTATTACTCAAGAAATGTAGATTAACTGTAAATTGTCAAGTCCTAATTTCATTGAATTGTATGGATCAACTAGTTTTGTATTTCTTTGTAGTTCAGATTTTTTTTTTCAAGTGCACTACAAGATCATTGCAGCTCTTCTAATCTTATTTTTGTTTACTGCAGACTTTAGATCAGTTTGGGATGATGCAACGTCTGGTGGCCCTTACTAACCTTTTAGAACTTTTCTTTTGGTCAAGGGGAAAAGTCAGAAAATACACACATTGGTGGAAGGAAATATATTGTAAATTTCATCAATTGATTGAGGCTAAAGAAAAATAAGGAAATTCATTGATTGGTTGCTAGTAAAAATCCTTAATTTCATTGATCTGTCATAGGTAAAAATCTCAAAATATTCAGGTAGGCTCAAGGAAAAAAATCTTGCTTTTTGTCAATCTGTCATAAGAAGAAATAGTGAAATTCTTCAATCGACTGCTCAAAAAATCAAGACATTCATCAGTCAGTATTAGGGGGGAGGAAATAACAAAATTTGTCTAATAGTCATGGGAAAAATCAAATTTTATCGATATGTCGTGGGAAAGAAATTGCAAAATTCATCTGTTTGCCACATGAAAATATATCAATATTCGTTTATCAGTCACTAGAAATAAGAAATTTGTAAATTGGTCCTTGAAAAATATGTCTGTCAATCGCGATAAAAAATATAGAAAAATTTCAGTGAGATACAGGGGAAGATATCATGAATCCTGTCAATCTGTCTGAAGAGGCTGTGAAATTCTTTAATCAGTCACAAAAAAAGAATTACAAAATTTGTTACTTTTTCGCATTAAAAATACCACAAAATGTGTTGATCGATCGCGGGAAAATATTGAAAAATTCTTCGTTCGGTCACAGAAGTTTATAGTTGTTTAAAAAAATTTATTTTCCAGAAAATTATAAAATTTTTTGGGTGGCAGCTTAATGCCCACAGTATTCTTTTCAGCAAGATTTCTAAATTTTAGCGCAAATCTGCCATCCTGACCTGAAATTCAAGTCCTGAAATGTAAAATTTTTTCAAAGTTATTTACAGAATGAGAAGCACTAAAAAAAATCTTTTAACACTTACAGGAGAGAAACCTCATAAATGTGAAGTTTGCTCAAATTCATTTCCAGAATCAAGAACACTGAAACAACATCTTTTTACACATACAGGAGAGAAATATTATAAATGTGAGGTTTGTCCAATGTCATTTGCACAATCAGGAGATCTAAAAAAAATATATCTTTTAACACTTCCAGGAAAAAATCTTAAAATTAATTTGAGTTTTTGAATTTAATAAAAATAAATTAATTTTATATTAATTAATTTTAAAAAACACTTAAAATTATTTAATAAAATTGTAGAGACAGCTTATAAATGTGAAGCTTGTCCAAAATCATTTGCATGATCAGAAATACTGAAGAAATTTTTTTTCCCCATACGCATACATATCCATTTTTGTAACTTTAGCACATGCATGGGGTAAATCTTGCTCATTTTGTCCCCCATTATATTTTTGACTAAATATGTTTTAAAAACAGATCTACTGATGTATATTTTAAAAAGCATAGATTCTACTTCTATTACAGGAAAGATTCGTGTTTTTTATATATATTTAGAGATTTTGTAGCAGTTTCTGTAAAATTCATGTTTTTGTTTAGAAAATATTCTATACATTTCCAAACGATTTCTTTTACAACTTAAAACAGGAATTATTTCACAAAATTGATACTTATTACATCCAATACCCATTTATCAATATTATACGAGTAGTTTTTATGCCAGACTTTCATTTAATGTTTTGAGTAAATTGTTAAAATGCATATATTTTTTTTCAGTTTTAGCCCATTATTACTTAGCATTTTCAGAATATTAATGAAAAATCCATATCACATTATCTTAAAATGTATATGTAGTAATTAATTTATTTTATTGTTGTCAGATTATTCACATTTCATTATTTCAGGATTTTTTACATAATAAGCAATTGCATGTAAAACATGACAACAAAGTTTTCACATCTTCTTTTCATGGACAAATATCACATCAACTTTGTGTCCATTTGTGAAATTTCTCATCTTGAATGCCAGACAATCTTTTAATTGTATGACAATGTTCTTTAGAAAGTGATGGAATATTTCATTGAGCAGTAAGGTGCTCCTTCACCAGTGCTCCTTCAGTTCCATAGAAATGTCTTTTTGAAAGTTTTGTCAGTTGCGCTTGTTCTCCACTTCATTGCTTCAAAAATATGCAATGTAAGCATTTATACCATCTACATTCATCATTCCAAAAAATGTGTCAAAAGCCAACGTTTATATTTCTTTGACACTGAGTGTGTATTACATAGTTCATTGAATGTATAATCTCCATTTTTGTTGAATTATTAAAGGTGATGATTTCTGGTTATCTGATAGCGGATCAATATTAGCATCATAATGCATGGAAGACATAACAAGAACATATTTTAGTTTTTTGTGACCATATGGAGTCAAAGCCCTTGTTGTTTGTTCTCTTTTAAAAGCGTATGTACGTGTCTTCAAAAGTGAAATGAAATATTTGTACATGATATTTTTTACATTAAATATGTATGGATTATTTACTCCCATAGGATATTTTTCTCTCCTTCTAACAAACAAAGAAGTGACATTTCTTCACCCACCCCTTCTTGACCTATCTCTTGAAGAGTACAAGACAGGTCTGAAATGTCCTCAAACTATTTCTCCCTTTTTTCGAGGAAAAATGTGACTGGGATGAAATTTACCCTGGTGCATGGGCTTAATAGTTAACCCATACAGGAAATAAACATTATATACGTACAATTTGTCCAAAGTCATTTACACAATTGAGATCACTAAAAACACATCTTTTAAGACCATAGCCATTCTTAGAAATGTACGACAGTTTCAATTGCACCTAGTGCCTAAGAGGTCCTTGACCCAAAATTTTTCTTAATCTAGAAAAGTAAAATATTTATTATTAATTTTTTTAGAGTTATTTATATAATTATAAAATTTATATGCGTAAACATGCTATTTATAAAATGTAAAATCTTTTATCAATAAAATGTTTTGTGCAGGTTATTCAAACTTAAGAAGAATGTAAAAACATTTATCATTAAAATGTTTGGTGGAAGTTATGATACTAAAGATTTGAAAAAATTATATATAGCCAAAGAACTTCAATACATTAAAAAGAAAATCTCCCATAAGGTTAATGCAAACTGTGATCTGTGCATCATTGTGAAACATTGCTGTAAAACACACTTTATAGGAATAAAGTGCAGTGATGCATGCATGTGCACTTTACTTGAAACCAGAAAAAAACACTCCATGCTTTTTGATCATTTATATTGTCACATTCCCGATTTCATCGCTAGCGGTTTTTCTGTTCTGAGTTTTAAAGACATGATTCAAGGACAATATTTTTTCACTCAGATGACGCTATAATTTTTTTTAAATATATAATTATATACATATATATATATATATACTGTAAAATCCAGTTAATCTGCCCTTCCCAATTAAGCACTCTCCCTCCCACTTTGTAAAAAAATTGGAAAATTAAAAAAATCCCGAAAAAGCACCCTCCCTCAAAAGAAATTTTGCCGCACACATCAAGATCAACACCAAAAATTTTATTTCACGAGTGTTTTTTTTTTCCCAACGGATCATAAGTTGTGACGATTCTTTGATAAATCGCAAACGTGTACAAACACAAAAATAGCATATACAACTTCAACTATTGTCAATCTGAAAAAGCAATATAACCAACCATTAGTTTTGCTGTAAATTTATCTCCATGGCAATATGAAGGTAATGAAAATATTGATAGTGAAAGTTTCTCATGAAATAGTTAAAAAATGTGTATTTGATGCTTTGTGTGAAATATTTTGATTAAAAAAGAATCTATTTATTTTATCAAAGAATTTATATTCGTATTTAACATTATTATGTAAACCAATCACAAAAAATTATCGATTGATTGATCAGTAGATAGCGCGACAGTCGAATTTGTAGCGTATTTTGTGCTATCTTTGTAGTAGCAATGTTTTTCGTTTTAAAAATCTGGCAACACTACCAATTCGTTCTGTATGTTCTCAATTTTTGTGATTTGTATTATTTATTTAGCATTTATAGATACGAAATCATGAATTTAAAAAAGAAAACGGTTATTTAATCTCCCTAATTTACAACAGATGGCGACACAACATAAAATACTAATTATAGCAAGTATTTCAGGGCATTTTCAACTGCAATTTCTCAGTGCTTTTTAATTATTTTAAATTATTAAGTTCCTTTTATTTTTCTGTTACCATATTTATGACAGATATTAGTGTTATTATTTATCTAAATGCACTCCAGTTTCAAAGCTTTTGAAAACCAATCTGAAATCGCCATTAATCGAGAAGTTATACTGTTTTTCTATTTTGTATATCATTTTTTTTTCAAAATATTTTCTTTTGTCACTTTATTAAAATAATGCATGCTTTGCGACGATCGGCCATTAGCATCTCCCCCTCCCCACCACCACCCATAAATATGTTGCTACTAAAGTTTACGAAAAGATACTAAAAATTTAATACCGTGTAAGTGCACCCCCTGATTATTTTACGATTTTCCGTCGCATTTAGGGGGGCTGATAATGGAATTTTACTGTACAGTTAGAAATTTTTTTTAAATTTGAGTTATTATTTTGTTTTAGTTTCCATTAAATATAAGTTTATATATGAAAAAGTTTGGCTTGTTTGGTTTCTTTTAAAAGAAAAAAAATATATTAAACAACTATTTGAAAAAAAAAATCTTTTGTACAATATCCATTTAGTTATTTTGCAGATGGAATAAAATAAATTCTTTTTGTTTTATTCTGCAAAAAAAAAAAAATTACTTCATATCTGATAGCAATAAATTCTTTGCAAATAATTCCTTGAATCATATCTTTAAGAAAAAATTACATTAAAATTGATATTTTTTTAATTTTCTTAGAGTCAATTAAAATCCTGTGTATTTGAAAGAATTATCTACTCATTCACTCAGAATAATATAACTTTTCATTTATTTTTTTTTCAAATTACAAATGTTAAAAAAATTTATATCACAAAAACCAATCTTATTGTTAAATCATGTTTCTTTTTAAATTTGAATTGTCAAAAGTTAATAAAAATCTCATAATTAAAGAAGAAATTCCTGTTAGACTGGGAGGCGGCAACACAGACAATCACCTCATCGAGTTCACGGCTGAAATTCCAAAATTAGTTAAAACTCCATTCGCATATTAAAACGCAATGGGTCTGCCAGGTCATATCTTGGTAGAAAACACCCTAAAACCCGATTTTAGCAGTTGATTTGTAGGTTTAACATTGTGTTTTCCTGCACCGAAAGGTAAGAAAACATGGAGGACTGGGAGCAGGAACACACAATGATAAACCTACGAGCCAACCGCTAAAATCGGGTTTTCGGGTGTTTTCCACCAAGATATGACTTGGCAGACTGATTGCGTTTTAATATGCGAATCAAATTTTAACTAATTCTGGAATTTCTGCTGGGAACTCAATGAGGTGATTGTCTGTGCTGCCGCCTCCCGGTGTATGTACTTTTGTCAATAAATGAATGAGAAAGCAAAGTATGATTTCTAGAATTTTTTTCATTTAAACAAATTGTAAAAAGTGGAATGGACTGTTCAAAAATTTGTTAATTTGATTATATAAAATGTTACCATACTTTTTAACCTTATGTTGATATATAATTTTCTTCTTGTAAATAATGGGAAAATGAAATGGAGTATAATAATAAAATACAATTAATTAGTAAAGCTTCAAATTGTATAAACCACAAATATTATCAATTAGGTATGCATTGAATAGTGATTTTTGCTGAATACTGAATATTCAGCCAACTGAATAGTAACTATTTGGCTGAATACCAAATATTCGGCTAGTCGAATATTTTATATTTCAGAATTTAAAAGTTTAAATTGTAAAACACTTTAACATAATATTTAACACAGTTACTACCAGTTTATGAACTAGACCTTTTTACAAGAAACCTTTACACACACACACACACAAAAAAAAAAAAAAAAAAAAAAAGAAATCTTGTCATACTGCTTTAAGTTATATTTTAAAAAGAGGATAGTCTTAAAACTTTTTTAATTAATAAAGGTTTAAATTTTCTGGCTTCTTCTGTGAATTAAAATACATTTATAAAATATTCTTTTATTCTATAACAAATACTTTAAAATCAAAGAACATTTTTAATGAATTTGAAGAAACATTCTAGAGTGATATAGTGTTTATTTGTCAGGACAGGATTAAAGTAAAACAATACAATGTATTAAAATGATGGCAAATCAAGAAAAATAACTTTCTTGCTCCTTTTGATTTGGTAAGGAAGTTTTTAAATGTACCAGACAGCAGGTGTCTGGAATGGGCGATCTTATTCAAAGGTTGTAAACATACAGGGTGTTCATACATCTTGAAACAAACTTTCTATGTAGATAATGTGGTCAAGGCAAACATTTTTTGAGCAATAAACGTTGTCTCAATCAACTTATTCCTTCAAAAATACAATACATTCAATCAAAAATGCAGAGTGTGCCACTGCAAACTGAATTTGAATTTTTGTTCACAACTTTAACAACGATGAAGATGTTTCAGCAAGATTTACATCATATTAATTTTGCTTGTAGCAAATATGATGATATTAGTGGAAGTGGCTGAATTTTGGCCAGTGATACAGTATAAGTAGCTCTGTCAGCTGCACTCTGAATAAAAGAATAGCTAGCTCAGTGTTTTTTAGAAATGAATGGTGGAAACTTCCAGTACTTCTCGGGATTCACAGAAATCAAAAGTAGTCATGTTGAAAATATAGTTATAATATTTTCAATATTATTAAAGTAACAAACGAAAATTCAAATCTGACTTGGAGTGAGATGCACTTTTGATTGAATAAGTTTGTTGCGATCTTGGTTTCTTGGGCAAAAATTGTCTGTCTTGATGTCTATTATTACCTGTGAAAGTTTTTTCCATTTTGTTTGGAAACATGCTGTTTGCAAAAAAGCAAGAAACAGATTATTTATTAAACAATATTCATGAACTTGCATTTATTTGTACATCATTAATTCCTATTTTGGTCATCATTAATGGCTAATTTTCTTAAGTGACACTTTTCAAACAGCGAATAAATAATGTAAAAGCAGTCTCTTTCATTTACACATGATTCTATTTCTAATTATTTTGAATGTCTTTATTAATTGGTAGTTAAAAGTAGAAATTGTGTGATTAAAAAAATATTTTGTAAAAAGCTTTATTCAATATTCTGTTTGGCCGATATTCAGCCAAACCGAATATTTGGCAGGCCAAATAGTTTGATATTCGGCCTAACCAAATATTTAGTAATATGGCCGGATACCGAATATTGGGTGCGTGCCTATTATCAATTGTATGTTTTTGTTTCACCATAGAACAAATTTATTCTTTTAAAAATTATCAAGTTTCAATGTGCTTGTGTAAAGGATATTTATATCATTTGTTTACTATTGCTATATTTGCCAGTGTTATTTATCTTTCTTAAAAATAATTTTATTCTGTAAATTCAAATCTATTATAAATATTTTTTAGAAAAAGTTTTTGCTTACATCCATTGTAAAATATATGATGTCGGATTATCTAATATCAAATAATAAACTGAATTCTTAAAACATTAAACACTGCATTTTATAATAAGGACTACAAATCTCCTTGGCTCATAATTTAAAAGATGTATAAAGTATTTCATTTTCATTTGTTTGTGTTTGTATGCTTTTACTGTTCTCTGTATGTAAAACCATCAACTGCACATATTAACTTTTAATGTCATTTCTTATTCTTTGTTCGCATACAGTTATATTCATAAATAAAATTATAAAAAATAGTGATTATGTATTTTATTCTCTAATAAACATTTTTTAGAAATTTTTTTTTTACTGACATCCACTGCAAAATATATGATGTTGGAATATCTTATATATGTTACACAACATCAAGAATATTATTCTGGAATTTCATGAAATAGCATGCTTACTTATGCAAAGTCAGCAAAATAATAACAAAGTAGCAAATGACTTTTAGGAAAATTTCACCTTTAAATTACATATTTTATATTGTTAATGAATTGTTTTTCTCATACAAGAAGTTTAAAAATGAAATTTAATGTTACATTAAACATAACATTTTTCTTGAGTACAACATTACAAGTAAAATAAACTTTAATTTTCCTTCAAAAAATATGTTTCTTTATTTTTGTTCTCACTCTGTGATTTTTTTGTTTCTTAATTCTTTTGCATTCTAGTGCTATTAATCTTTTCTAAATAATACTAGCTGGTCTTCGTCCATCTAGCTGGTCGATTCTGAGTGGGGCCCAAATATTTATTTTAAACTATATAAAAATAACAAAATAATATATATATTTAAAAGCACGTAAATAAATATTTCGTGACATTAATAATATTTTTTCCATAATCTCTCTGACAAAATACTACTGGCCCTGTACATATTTATCTAAGATGAGCGGAGAGCTTTCAGATGAAATAAATAAAAAGGGGATCATTGTACATGTGTACTGTCACGCCCATAAATTATCAATGAGGTGATGAAACTAACGGGGCCCTGTGTATTTCTTAGCCATACATCGTTAATGCAGCGATCACTGTAACGTGGTTCAGTTATTTGTGATAAGCATGCATAAATCATTAAAATGAAATAATTTTAACAGGACCTATTCGATTTCACACTTCTAATCTGACTATATGGTAATCACCATAAGGCATCCTTGTGCATATCCTAGCACATAAATATGGCAATCAGTATTTAAATTGCAATTTTTTACTTTCAAAAAATGTATTTTGAAAGAAGGGGGAAGTGTAATATTTTGTTTAAAATTTTAAATCTGATCGCTAAAAGACAGAAATCGAAAAAACAATTATAAAATGGCAAAATAAAAAATATAATCCTTGGAAAAAATGTCACACAAAATATATAATAAATAAATCAGCAATAGTTCTCTTTTTCGTCTAATCTTCCGCGATCGGGTTCACAGCCGATGTTGCCCACAAACTCACTAGATCTAAAATCACTGAAATACATGATTAACTAATTTTTTTTGTAGATTTGTAAAGCGGAGTTTCACATTCTTACTTAAAACTGCTGCTGAGATATGGCACGATTACCTAAAACTTTCGACACACAGTGTGACCCCCCTTTATGGATTATTATCTAAAATCACAAAAATACATTTTTACCTTTTTTTAGTAGATTTGTTATCCTGAGTCTGTGATTTCAAGCTCTTACATAAAAATGCTGCTGACATTCGAAATGACCTAATATTTTCAAACTCCATTAACCCCCTTAATGGATAAATTTCTAAAATCGCTGAAATATGTGTTTAATTATTTTTATAGCAGATTTGTTATCCTGAAATTCACGCTCTTATCTAAAACTACTCATGAGATATGGTGAAACAGTGAAATCATCGAAAATTATCGATCCCAACCATTTAACTCCCTTAGTACTTGAATTTCTAAAATCGTGTAAAATACATGTTAAACTATTCTTTAGTAGATTTATTATCTTGAAATTCATGCTCCTAACTATAACTTCTGTTGAGAAATGGCAAAATGACATAAAACATTCGGCCCACTATTTAACCCCCTTTAGAGGCCGAATTTCTAAAATCGCTGAAATACTTGTTTAACTATTTTTTTAAGGAGATTCGTTATCCTGAATTTCATGCTTTTTTCTAAAACTGCTGATTCAAACCAAGCCAGTAGAAACATACGTACGCTCCTGTGTTTTTTGAATTGGAATGGAAAGAGACGAAGATTTTTCTTCATTTTCAAAAAAATTAAGCACATTATTAACAATATTACGTTCTTCAGAATGCAAAGTTTTCCCTTTACGAGACATTTTGTGTTGTTCTGAAAAAATCAGTTTAAATAGAGAATAATGATAATAATAATCAAGAGCGCTGAGAATATCGACCTTCTCAGGCAAAAGAAAGGATCTCAATGAGAGAACAGATGAGAGAGACGGAAATGTATATTGCCAAAGGCAGTAACACTAAAATATGTTACAACCGTAAATACTTGCTCCTTCCAATGTCCGAACCTGTGAGAAAATGAACTCTACTCCCAAGTGACGATCTGATCTGCCATCTTGTGTCAATAGCAGGTTCTTTTTGGTTTTTTAATTATTATATACATGTTTGAATTGCTTTATTTTATGTTGACATTACATTGCTACAATGGGAAATGAATGCCAATCCGACTTGAAGACATGATCAGTAATCAGGTTGCCATTCATTTCATATTGCAGAAGAGTGTGTGGTGCTTCTACATTCAATCTATCATATATCAGAATCATTGACGCTAAAATTGGTTTCCAAAATGTGGCGATGCCTCCTGGGCTATAAATCATTAAAATGACAAAATCAGGAAAAAATTATGCTACTTTGATGCTAACATAGTAAAATCTCCAGTTTTGTAAATGAGAATGCAGATTTTCTTTGATGTTAACAGAAAAATATACCATTTCCCTAACAATGCTGAAAAAAAGAAAATGAAACTAAATGAAATGGAATTTCTTGGAATTCTATTTCTCATGGCTTGAAAATAAAGCTTCTACTTTATAATGCACATTAATTTCAGAAGGGTGAGTGGCCTCTTCTGAAGATAAAACATTATTTTAAAATGGAAACTTGTATTTTCATTCATGAAAATTAAATCCACGATGCCTGCATGAAAATGCCATTTTCTAGATGCTTTTAGTCGTGATATCAGTCATGAAGTTTTGTTTGAAAAGAGTAAGAACTGACTCTCTATTTATTAATACAAATCATACATTTAAATGAATATGCTACTTCATTTTAACACACTTATAGCAAAGGTTTTTAATTTTATATATAAAAAATGTGCATTATCTGCTCTGAATGACGCAATTTTATATGGGAAAATAGAGAAAGCCTGATATTTTATTGACTAATAAAAAATTTTCCCATACATAGACTCTTTTAATGCAACAGGAAAGAAAAGATTGCATTAGAGAATTTAATTATTTTTAAGTTAACAATTTTGCTTTGGTTCTAAAACATGTGTATATCGAGTTTCATGAAAGTCAATCAAAAATTGTAGATTTGTATAAGCATTGGTACAGTGAAGGGAGGGGGAAATTTCAGTCTTAAAATCAACTTTCAGAGTATTTAAAAAACTGATAAGATGCATAGAAAACCTGTTGATTTAAGAAAGATAATGTGATGTGTAAAAACCAAAGTAAAAGAAAGCATAAGCAGCATAAAATGTTTACCTTTTAACTGTTTCAAGATTTTATAATAGGATTCTACACAAAATTAATAAAATAAAAAGTTAGAAGCTATAGCAGCAAATTAGTACGTACGTAAGTTATACGTAAGTTATTGCTATTTCTCTTTTTTTTAAGACATACATGCTAAATATATCATGGTTGTTTGTGCTTTTCATTACGGCAGTCTTTACGTGCCATGTATTGTTATCAATGAAATTGTTTATTTTATCATTAACAATGGTTTTAAACCCCTCACAGATGAGAATCCCAGCTGCGCCATTGCTATAAGGGTCATACAAACAAACCCTTTCCAACACTAACAGAATAATATTTATAAATTTCAATTTTATGGAATACGATATCTAAATGAGCAATTTAAAATCACATAACTTGATAAAAATCTATTTTCAGCAATTGTTGCATGTCCATATCCTGTAATGTGTGCAAATTCTTTCAAACAGCACTGTATATAGAATTCATACACACCCAGGGCCAGTACAACGTTTTGTGGTGCCCTGACAAAGCAGTTAATGTGGTACAACATATACTGCAATACTGTCATTAATGAAATTTATTTTTAAATTGCATATTTCATAGTATAGTATAGATAATAAAATGTATGAAAAATAGTATAATTAGTTATTAAATATTAATTTGATTTAAGAATGACATTAATTAAAAAATACTAATCAGAATTAATTAAAAAACATTGAACACATAACTTAAATAGAAATTAATTTAAAAACAATATATTTAATAATTATCTTCTAAAATTTTCCCTTTTCATCTGAATACATATGTAGGGGTACCAGAAAACTTTATTCTTGGACCCGAAGTTTATTCTCTGCCACCTTTGCATATTTGTTCCAAACTATTGTCACCTCGCATCTTTTTTTTTTCTGCAAACATCAATGTTTACAAGCTCAAAATATTTATCCATTGAAATCATTGTCATAACATTTTGTTATTGCTGCTAAATGAAATTATCATTCTCATATAAAACAATGTAAATCTAACAAATCACTAATTTGTTAGTTTAATTCCTGAGGTTTTTAAGCATTTTAATTATTTAAGTAATTCGGTTTACAGTGAAAATACCACTGACAAACTTCCTTACTTCTGTTTGTTTAATTCAAGGAACAAAAATGTTTATGAAATATTTAAAATATAGACATTAAATATGGCTATTAATCTCATAGAGATATGTATTTCTGCAAATAGTAATCTGCTGAATTTTAAATTAATGTAGTGTTTATTCTAGATATTAGTTAACGTATCACTTCACCATACCATTTTCTAGGTGTGCCGTGCTGTTACAATCTTCTTTTTCACCCATTTTTCTTAATAAAATAAAACTATGCATTAGCAATAACATTTCTGACAATTTCAAGCTTACTGGTGTTAGTTTTAATGCTAATAATGGCTGAAAAGTTTGAGGAAAACATAGCAATTCTTTATTGATTTAACAAACTAATACCTAATTGTACTCAAACATGCTTCAGCATATTACGGTGAAACTCCAACTGTCTAGATAATCCGGATATGCAGAACAATCATCATGAAAATATAATGTTGTTGATATAAAAATCGCTAAAATTGCTTTTGTATAATCAAAAGGTAGGCCTCCTGTATGTTGAAAATAATACCACTTTTACAACAAATAGTAATATACAGCACTTGCATTAAAAGAGGTATTTGTTGAATATATCTAATAAATAGACCGAAAAGGCCAATTTAGAATTATTCAAACATAATCTTTAAAAAATTTTCAAATTAAACAAATTTTAACATTGGTTGAATAGGAATTTCAATGAAATTATATTTTTATGAAGAAAACTTACACATTGCATTTCAACATTATGCATTCTTTTGTTTCCTGAATGCTCCCAACCCTAATTAAGACACATAAATTTTCAGTCATTCTGCCCATAATCAACTATTTATTGCTCATTGGCTACTATTTGTTTTCAAGCTATATTTTATTTTAATTATTTGATTTATAATTATAAAAAAAAAATGGGATAATAAACTGACACTGGAATGAAGAAAATAATTCATGTTTGAAGAATGAATAAAAAATTTTATTATTATTTTAAAAAAATAATTAAAAAATAATGGCTTTATAAAACAATTTCTACTGATAATTCAAGTTTATTTTTGTATTAAATGGATTCATAATGATATTAAATAAGTAACATATCATCAAACATTAAAAAGTGTGAACATTTTTTTTTAAATTATGATATACACTTTCTGTTAAAGTAAATACTTTCAAAAATTACATTTATTTAATTATTTCAATTCCAAATGTTTATTTAATTTTTTAAGAGAATGTTTTAAATATTGTTTTAATATTATCCTTGTTTATTAAAAGGTATTGTTATGAAACATTATAGACACTTACTTAAAAGTATATATATATATTTAAATAAAATTAAAACTTTAATAGTAAAAATTAAATAAACTTTTTTTGACCTTTTTTTAAATTAAAAAATGCTTTGAGTATTTTCTTATTATTCAATAAACATTCTGTTATTTAAACAAGTAAATACTTGAAAAGATCATTTATAATAAAATTATAGTCCAATGATAATAATAACAGAATTTTTTAAAAATAAACTTCCTTTATTTGAAAATATAAGTTACAGAAATAAAACAACAAAATATTGTTCTATATTATAAATATTATTAGATAACAAATTTATTACTGAATATAATCATACATCTGATATACTACATATCAGAAATAAAATACATAGATAACAGTCTGACACGATACTTTGCAGAAAACTTGATTCTATTGCTCGGCAGAAACAGGTATGTATTTTAATCTAATGGGAGAATCAAGTTATTATTAATTTTCGGTTATTATAACTAAGATATGATAAATAATAACATTAAAACCAATAATATTCACTGACATGCTTAAAAAAGAAAAAAATATCAGAAATTTCAGTCTTTTATTAAAATAAATACATAAAATAATCAGCGAGACAAAAAGAAATGTCACATTCAAACTGCTAAGAGTATCTGTGGATTTGAAGCTATCAGAAATACAAGTGGTTTTAACTCCAGTTCCATTAAAAAGAAAAAATATATATATTCATATTTAATACTTGGAAATTTTTCCAGAGAAAATTTCTCACGCCTTGCATTTCTAATATTCAAATTTTAATTGCTTAATAGGCATATAGCCAACATAGTGAAAAAATACCCAAGCTGGAACTCGAACCCAGGTCATCAGATTAGCACACTGACATTCTACCAACTGAACCACTTGGGAACAATACTCAGCCTGAAACTTTTTCACCATAACATGTTGGCAAGGCTACAAACGCAGCACAAGATGGAATATTTTCCGTGATCCGCCAACCCTGGGGCAAACATGAAATCAAAGAAAATCCAGCATCGACAATTGAATAAATTCATATTTAATACTTTGAAATTTTTCAAGAGAAAATTTTCTACATTTGTTAACATAACAATAAAAATTATTTGTGTACTTATCAGTGCCGAAACTAGGGGGGAGCAGAGGGGGCATGTGCACCGGGCGCCAGCCAAACGGGGCGCCAAATGAAGATTTCGTTTGTCGCTTAATACAAAAATGTATATTTGTGTGAAATTTGGATAAAAATATCTCATAGCCGGAAAATTAAAGAAAACTGAACCAAATGCATTAAAATTGACAAATAGAAAAAAAGATTTGGCTAAAATACTAGATAGCAAATGAATAAGAAAGAACTGTTCTCTTAGGCTATTTTTATCCTCATTCAAATACACCATGTCCAAAAAAGATGTCTATGTCTTCTTTCTATCGGGGAAATCACTTCCTGTGTAGTAAGAATCGCTAACATTTTTCAAGGTCAGTCTCATGTCTCTGTGTCACTGCCCAGTGTCCAACAAGGATAATTGTCAAGCGATTTGCTACGAAAAATTCCAAGAAGGGTGTTCTACTTCTTTTTTCTTTCTTGCTGACCAGCGTGGAGCTTTCTTTTTTCCGGTCTTGCTATGGGTGAGGTCGGGCCGTCGGGCGACTGCCGGGACAATAAAAACAAAGGAAATGCATAAAGTAAAATACTTAGCAAAATCATTTTCTAAAAGGAGTATAGCATTTGTTAGAGGTACAGTAAACAATCTCGCACAGGACGTCATGGCTATTAAAGCCTTTATCCTCCAAAATTATTTTTCTCCTCTTTTTACAATTTCTATGCGTTTTGCCGCCCTGGGCGATAACGGGAAAATTTCGCCCCATTACTTTTGCTGCAATTTTTTTTTCAACCAGATCCAGCCTTGGAGCTTAGAGGAGGTGAGTTCAAGTGACTGCTCGGGATACTAAAAACAAAGGTGTGGAAAATATACGTAAAATAAATTACTTAGTAAAACCTTTTTTTGTCTTTTTTTTTTAAATATATAATTTGTAGGGGTGTACAAAAAAAACCAGCCCAGAGTGCATGGCTGGTAAACAGCTCCTGCCTTTATCCTCCCAAATTATAATTATTTTTATTCTTTTGCCATTTCTAGCAGGTGACAAATAAAAAATGCCACCCATGTCTTTTACTAAAATTACTTTTTTACGTATAGATACAGCCTGAAAGGGCGCGTGATTGGGCAACTGCCAACAACTCTAAAAACTAAGAGGTGAAATAAATGCAAAATAGCTGCCCCTGCCTTTATCTCCCAAAATTATTTTTCTCGACTTTTTGTCATTTCTATGTGTTTTACTGCCTGAGACAACAACTAAAAAATGTCGCTCCATTCCTTTTGCTGCAATTATTTTTTTACAACCATATCCAGGTTTAGAGGGGGAGAGGTTGGACGACTGCTCGGGATACTTAAAACAAAATGGTGAAAAATATACGCAAAATAAAATACTTAGTAAAATATTTTTATTTTTTATTTTATTTTTTGGATATATCATTTGTAGGGGTGCAGAAAAAAAATCTCGCCCAGGGTGCCATAACTAGTAAAGCCGCCCCTGACTTTAATCTGCCAAATTATTTTTTCATCTGTTTGCCATTTCTAGGTGGGCGGCAACTGAAAAATGCTGCTCATGCTTTTTACTACAATTATTTTTTTACATACAGATCTGGCCTTAATGGGCACCAATGACACTAAAAACTAAGGCATGAATTATATGCAAGATAAAATAGTAATTTTTTTTTTCTTTTTTAAGAAATTATTTGCAGGAGTTCAGAAAAAAAATCTCTCCCAGGGCACCATGGCTAGTAAAGAAGTCTATGTGCCTCTAAAATATGTGTCGGAATTTAAAATATAAAAAAGGCCATAATTTTAATTTATTGAATTTTTAAACTTCTTAACTTTGGTTAATTGTCTTTCAAAAAATAGGCTATTTTCATCTCTACCATAATTTAGAAGCATCCAAATTTTATTTTAACGCCATAACAAATCCTAAACTCTGACCATTCAATATTTAACGCTCGAGAGAGACAGTTATAAATTCATAAATTTCCCTGAGTCATTATTCAATTAAATAGCTTAAAGTAAGAAATGTATACACGTCTAGATTTCAAAATCAGGGCCAGGTTGTATGTAGGCACTGCGAAACTACAGAATTCTTACTTTCTTCTTGGTTCACAAGAAAACATTTTATTTATTTATATTTACATGCAATATTTAATTTTAACACGAGAAATTGTATAGAATTTCGGATTTAGTAATAATAGTAGTAAATAATCTATTGGTTAGCACTTAAGAAAGCAATTGATCAATATTTGACAAAGCTGATTACGTAGTTCAGTATTACGTATTTCGGATTACATATTTTAAATTTAAAATAAGTCGTCTATTAGAAATTTGGTAAATTTCTCTTTGTAAATTTACTTGACGTGGGGATGGGGGGGGGTGCCAAAATCTATGTTTGCCCCGGGCGCAAAAATGGCTAGTTTCGGCACTGGTACTTATATTGTATGAAATAAGATTAAGCTTTACAACAAAAAACCTATTTAATATACAATAATAATAAAATATTAATATAAAGGAGCAATTAAAAACAGTAGTATCTTGGAATTTGAAATGAGTAATTTAATATATTTGACTTTAAATCTTATTTTTTCTTTATGAACACAAAATGTTTTAAAACAGATTGATTTTTAAAAAAAAGCCTCAATATTAGTTTTACTTAAATGGAATTGCCATCACATTTCATTTGTCACATTAATATGAGCATATATAAAATTATATACAAAATCATAAAACAGAAAGTACTCTGAATCATTTACTTATTACAAATCTTCCTCCCATGGAGAAGATAGTATCTGTTCGTCCATCGAGTACACAGGCTTTTTGACGTTGCTCTCATCTTCGGGGATAGTAAGCCCTCTAAAGTCAATGTCGTCTTTATACACCCAATCTACAAATTCCAAACCAATCTACAAATTAATCAAAATGTGTGATGTCACACTACTTCTCAGCCCCTCCCATCCCCTTGTCACAGTTTCACGAACCTCCTCTCCCTCCCCCCTCCAAGCGTGACATCATTTGTAGACGGAATCCTGAGCAATGTAATAGAAAGCTACTACAGTATTATTTTTATTTTTTTTTACAGATAAATTGTAAAAATTCTACTTCCAAGGTTCCATATGTCTATGAAATGTTTAAAGGAAATCCAAAGTTAACTATCTTTTTTAACAAAAAAAAAAAAAAAAGAAAAATAAGACTATTACACTAGAAGATCTTTATAAAGCAAACCTAAAAACGCTAGGTTGTGTGTTATATAGAATTTTGCATTATATGGATCACATTTCACTCATCATTAAACTTATCATGTAAATATGTCCAAATATGTCTAAAACATATCAAAATACAGTATCTTATAACTCTATATTTCATTTCTTGTTACCATGATATGTGCAGATTAAAAATTTTTGCATAATGTAGATCATTCCACACATTATTAAATTTACTTTATAAACATGGTCCAAATATGCCTGGACCAAATTATTCATTATATTACTCATTTTCAAAAAAATTTATTGTAAATAGCAATTTTTTCATTAAAAAGCTCTGAATTATGGAGATAAAATTGAACTAATGTATCAAATTTAATCCTCTAGAGAGTAGCAATTTTTTAGAATGTAGAAATGCTTCTTAACTCCAAAGTTGTTTACATCTGAGAAGCTGTGTGTTATATACAGAATTGCATTATATAGAATTGTGTTATAAAGATCTTCTACTGTATTATTATTCTAGTATGCTTTCAATGCTTTATCTTTTATATAATCTTTTCAGGAATACTATGGATAATATGACACACAATGCAATAAATAAAAAAAAAAAAAAAAATGAGAAAATTTATCCTCAGTGTTGAATTCAGACCTTTTTCTCCAGGAGGGATTTCTGTGGCTCTGGGGTTGGGGGGAGAACATTATAAAGTTCCAGAGGGGAAATAGCACTTTTTGATCATTAAAAAAGCATAAAATTTCAAATCTTCCAGGGGCACATTTCAATCCTCTGCGGGAAATGTCCCACCTCGATCATCCCTTGAATTCAACAGTGCTTTCCTCATCCCTTGACATTCAATATACCTTTTTTAAACTTATTTCAGAAAACATACAAAAACACATTTGCATTTATTATCTTGAAAATTTACTGCTGCAGTGTTGAGATGATCAATAGCAACACACACCTGACAATATTTAAATTTCAGTTTTCAAAAATTGCATTTTTGTTAATCACTTGGAAAAAATAAAGTAATTTGAGTAAAATAAATTATGAAGAATAATAATGAAATTTGATTTTTAAAAATTAATTTTCAACTGCCTGTATTACATGCAAAACAACAAATTAAATGTTTAATTGCTTTACATATTTTATAAACTTATTTTTTCATGGATTTAGGGAGATAGTAAATCAACAATTTAATTAATAAAGAAGAGAAATATGAAAACAAATTAGTACATAACAATATAGTTAGTTGTTCTTTGAATTCTAGAATAAGAAAAAAATATCATTAATGCAAAGTGCATAAAACTTCCAATTATTAAATTCTGCATCTGCAAAACACATGTACTTTGCTAGATTTTCTATCATTGGTCACATAATTTGATTTTAAAACTAAGTACTGATGAATATTTCATAATATTTGTTTTTTAAATATAACCTAATGATGTTCCAGCACATATCTCAAAATATATTATCTTCAATATTTAGTTAAACTAACATAAATAATTACTCTCACTTCAAAGAAGTGCAGGCAAACAAACTGAATTATAACCTTGATAATATTGCTAAAATACATTTTAGATCATTGAGAATATTGTTGTAGCAAATATTATTAATTACTTTATGTGCTTAAATGCTTATTTATTTAATATCATGATGTTATTTTAGACAAATCTGATAAGTTATTTTAGCTTTTGTGTAATTTCTGATTTTTTTTTTTAGTCTGAATGATACATTTTCTGAAATATCAAATTCCTTGAAGGGAAGGGCATGGAATAACTACTCTCCTCTAGCCTAACACTTTTACATTTAGTGTTTACATAAAACACAAGTGTTTATACAAGTTTATATAAAACATAACTTACACACTTGCAGAAAACTACACAAATTAATTAACTCAGGTTCTGTTTTTAGATTGATCATTTAACACCATTTTATGAATTTAAAAGCTAACAGCAAATAAATTTTCAGTAAAAAAATTAAAGGAATTAAATGATGAAAATTATAATTATTGTATTGAGAATTGACATAGCTTTAACTGATTCTTTATGATACAGATTGATTTTGTGGGAAAAATAACTTTATATAAAACAGCATTAATAAATACACAACAATGAAATTTTGAGAAAATGACTTACAAGCATCATACTTACAAATATTACTGAAGTTTCTTGCCTTGCAAAATAAGCATGCAAAATAGTTGTTGAAAAGATCATGATTTACAAAGTGAGATCAACAAGTAGTAATCGACAGGTATTCGCATAATTGTTGAAAAAATTCATGTTTGAATGAAAGCAATCTGTAGTTTAAAAAAAAAAAGATTATAATAATCATAATAAACTGATAAAAGCAACAGGTAATTTTATGTTAGCCAGGCACTAGTGATATAACTATATATATGCAAATATATATATAATACATGTTAGCCGAGCATCATTGATAATAATGTAAAACTGATTAACCTTTTGACTTCGGGAAGTGGAATCTAAACTTCTTGTCTCGTTACAGGAAGATTAAAATGCTTGTTTTACCTTTTTGAGTACAGGTGACGAATGCGGGGAGCCAATAATTAGCACATCTGTTTCTCGTTAACCAAATCTTGTCTCACCTGGAGATTTTTTCCTGAAATGTAAATCGGAGAAACATATTCTGCTCTGCTTTAAATGTGAATGTTATTTAGAAAATACTTTTTTGATATGAAAATGTTACTAAATTGAGTTAGTCAAACACTGTTTTTGAGCAGTATAATTGAGCAATTTCATGAAAATTTTAAATGTTTTTCCTATAATAAATTAAATACCGTAAAATCCTGAAAGTAAGCCCCCCTCCCACTTTTAAGCAATTTTGATTTTCTTTGCCATTCCCAAATATAAGCCCCCCTCTCACATACAAAAAAAATTTTATACACAAAAAATTTATTTTAAAAATACAAGGGAGGCAATTTTCATTCTTTAGATATTTTTGACAGATTTCCACTTATGTTTTTATATGATGTTAATGAAATCCTTCCTCTCACATGAAATGTCTGTTTCCCTTCTATACCCTCTCTAACATTAAAAGTTTAAAAACTTGAGAATCTTAAATACTTCTTTCTGCTCACTAGTAACGTAACAATTAGTAAAAAAATCAATCCTCTACACTACAATCTCCCTTTCCATCCAAAATTTATGCCTCTTCTCCCTCAGCATATAAAGTTTAAAATCTTTAAAACTCTTTATAAAAAAAAAATTATGCTCTATTTGTTGCTCCCTATAAACAATAAATAAATAAACAGCCATTTAAATTTTCTCTCTACCACCAAGGTTTTTGCTTCCACTCTTTTGCCTCCCCCCAGCAAAAAAATCTTTAAAACTCTATTTAAAAAATATATTCTGCCTTACACATTGCTCTCTAGTAAAAATAAGTAAATAATCAATCATATAAATTACCCTCCACTCTACTCCTCTCTCTCTCAAACTTACACTTCTCCTTCCTCCCATCCCTCTCCTCTCTGGATACAAAGTTTAAAATCTTTATTAAAAATTTTGCTGTCTAGTAACAATAAATAGCTAATCAACCATTTCAATTATCGCTTTACCACCAAAATGTCTGCTTCTTTCACTTAATTAACCTCTATCAAAAAAAAAAAAAAAAAAAAAAAAAAAATTAAACTATTAAAAAAAATCTTCTCTCCTCTTTGTTGCTCTCTATTAACAATAAATAAATAACGAATCATCTAAATTACCAACTCCTTCCATCGAAATTCATATTTCCCTCTCATCCAAAAAAAGTTTAAAATTTATAAAACTCTTATGTGAAGAAATTTATGTCCTACTATGCCTTCTAATTTGTCACTTACGTTTTCTGTCTGCCCCCCCCCCCCCCCCCCACACACGAATTTTAAAATCTTTAAAACTCTATTTAAAAAAACTGCTGTATTTATTTCTCTTTAGTAACAATATTAATGAATAATCAATCATCTAAATTACCCCCCCTTTTCCCAAAAATTCCACCTCGCCTTCTGTCTTCCCACGCAGCAAATAGTTTAAAATCTTTAATATTATTATTTATTTATTTTTTAAATGTTGATCTATTTCTTATTTTGTAGTAAGGTAACTCATCTCATATAAGTATCACTCATCTAAAATCATCATCCCGTTTGAATTTTTTTTCTCTGTCCTATTCTCCCAAAGAAGAGGAGTGGATTTCTAAATATGTGAGAGGAATACAAAAATTTTCATCTTTTTGCAGTTTGGCTGTTCTTCCCTGAATCACGTGTATATTTTATGTTTTGAAATAAATATGTTCTCTAAAAATAACTCCCCATCTATTAACAAAATATCAGCTGTGAGAACAGCCAAACTACAAAAAGACTAAAATCCTCTCTTTGCCCTTCTCCCCCTTCCATGTCTAGAAATTCATCCCTTTTTCTGGGGATGGAGAATGGAACTTTAACCCATTTTAGGCCAAGTATAGAAATTTTATGAAATGTGGTATTATTTTCATTGAAATATGCTTAAATTACATTCATTAAGATACCAACAAAATTTTGTGCATGAAAAAGCATATTTTATTTAAGAAATAAAACGCACCATTTTAAGAAATGGTGCACTAACGCACCATTAAATTTAAGGAAAAAATTTTAGTTTTTTAGGACATTTGTTTTATTTTTATTTTACTTACCGAACTTGCAACTTTACTTGATTAAAAAAACATATGATCAATCTCAAGTGAAATAATTATACAGTTTCAAAAAGTTGAATTTGCCAATAACCGTTTCAAGTTAAAAAATTAGCGTGTTTTGAAAATTTCTCAACAGAAAGTGATTACTTCAATTGAATTACTAATATTTTATAGATGTCTTCAGAACCCTTAAAAATAGTAGAAAAATAAAATTAGTGAAAATTATATGTCACAATGTTAATAAAAAAATATTTATTGAAATGGTGCGTTGACGCACCTTTGGCTGAAAATGGGTTAAGGGGAGAGTTAGATGATCATTTATTTATTGTTGCTACAAAGTGACAATACCACATAAAATCTTTAAAAAGATAGTTTTAAAGATTTTTAAGTTTGTGTGCTGAGGGGGGAGGGGGGGGAGAAGCAAATTTTTAGGGGTGTGAGGGAGGAAAAGCAATTTAGATAATTATTTAATTATAGTTGCAAGAAAGATCTAAATAGATAAAAAAAAAAACTTTTAAAGACTTCAAAGTATGTACTGGGGGGGGGGGGGAGGAGGAAATAAACAGGACTTTTTGGAAGGAAGGAGGGTATTAATGTAGATCGTTATTTAAATATTGCTGGGAAAAAATCACAATTAGAGCAAAAAAAATTAAGAAAAAAACTATGCATTTTTGGTGCCAGAGGGGGGTCAAAGGGGGGAAACAGATTTAGACTATTGATTATTTATTGTTATACAATAAAATCAGAAATTAAAAAAATTATTTAAAAAATGATTTAATTTTTTTTTAATTTATTTATTTTATTTTTTTTTGGGGGGGGGCAGGGGGAGAGAAGCAAAGATATTAGGAGGTGGGGTTAATTTAGGTGGTAGGTTGGATTTATTTATTTTAATATAGAGTATTTAATATGTCTGAAAAGAAGTTTAAAATTAAAAAGTATAAAGGTTAAACTGTGCATTTTTGGTACCAGAAGGGGGGGGGGCAAAGGGGGGAAACAGTAATTTTGAGAGCAGATTTAGATTAATTAATTATTTATTGTTACAATAATATAAGAAATAAAGAAAAATATTAAAAAAAGATTTTTTTTAATTTTTCAATTTTCTTTTTTTGGGGGGGGAGGGGGGCAGGATTTTAGGGTTGGGAATTTATTTTTATTTTATTTTATTATTATTTTTTTTTAATCTGCCGAAATACGGAAGATTCTCGCCCCTTTTTTACTTCTAAATTAATGATAAAAACAGGTTTTTAATGATTTTTAGAAAAAATCCTGATTATAAGCCCTCTCCCAAATTTAACCTTTTTTCATTTTGAAAAAGGGGGGGCTTACAATCGGGATTTTACGGGATATATTCAAACAAATCTAACTATACAAACTGAGTGTAACGTAAAAATGCCTCTTTATTTATTTTTATTTTTTTAAATGGGGAATTTAATTTAATTTAATTTGAGTTTGAAATTATTTAACAGGCACAATGCACATGGTCATTTAATAAAATTACATTTTTCTTAAAATCTATACTAATATTATAAAGAAGTAACGATTGCTTGTTTGTAGGGGTAATCTCTGAAACTACCGAAGCAATTTCAAAAGTAATGTTGACAAATTGATGGTGACAATGCCTGCTCCAACATAGGCTATATTTTATGTCGGTGCCATTACCCCCAGAGGGGTGCAAGAGTGAAAAACGTTCTAAAATTTCGATTTTTTTTATAATGAAAGAGCTAGAAACTTGAAATTTGGCATGGTAGTTATTTATAAAATGTAAATGCACTCTAAGAACAAATTCTAAAAAAAAATCGAAATTTAAAAGGGTGAGATGAGCGAAAAGCGTTCTAAAAGACATTCTAAATTACAATTTCTATCGAATCTCTGGAAGTACAGTACCATTTTCAAAAGTGATGGTGGCAAATTGATGGTAACAGTCCCTGCTGTAACATAGGATGTATTTTATGTCAAGGGGGTGCAAGAGCGAAAAACGTTCTAAAATTTCGATTTTTTTGTTATACTGAAAGGAGCTAGAAACTTGAAATTGGGCATGGTAGTTACTTAAAAGTTGTAAATGCTCTCTAATAACAGTTTCTAAAAAGTTCGAAATTTAAAAGGTTGAAATGAGCTAAATGTGTTCTAAAAACATTCTAAATTACAATTTCTATGAAATCTTTTAAACTACCGAACCGATTTTAAACGTAATGCTCGCAAATTTATGGTGATAGTCTGTGCTCTAACACAGGCTATATTTTTTGTCAGTGCCACTACCCTCAGGAGGTTGCAAGGGCAAAGAACGTTCTAAAATTGCAATTTTTATTATACTGAAGAGATTAGAAACTTGAAATTAGGCAAGATAATAACTTATAAGATATACAAGCTCTCTAAGGACAGTTTCTAAAAAATTTGAAATTTAAAAGAGTGATATGAGGGAAAACTGTTCTAAAAACATTCTAAATTTCTATGGAATTGTTAAGGACAGAAACTTGAAATTTGACATGGCTGATACTTTTTAAAACACAAGTGCACACACAGAACAGTTTTTTTTTTAAATAAATCAAAATTTAAAAAAAAAAAAAAAAAAAAAAAAAAAAGTTTTTTTTTTTTTTTTTTTTTTTTTTTTTTTTTTTTTTTACTAACAGGATTAGAAACTTCAAATTTGGCATGGCAGTTACTTTTAAGATAAAATGCTCGCTAACAATGGTTTGTAAAGAAATTCAAAATGTGAAATGAGTGGAAAGCATTTAAAAAGCATTCTAAATTGCAATTACCATAAATTTTTTAGGGGTAGAAACTTAAAATTTGACATGGCTGCTGAATTGGTCGCACAGAACAATTTGAAAAAAAATCGAAATTTAAAAGAATGAAATGCGCGAGAAGTTTTCTGAAAACGTTCTAAATTACGATTTATTTGGAACTATTAAGCCTAGAAGCTTAAAATTTCGTCTGGCAGTTACTCACATAAATGATCACCCAGAACAGTTTACTAAAATTGCAAAATGTAAAAAGACAGGAGCAAAAAAAAGTACTAAAATTGCAATTTATGTGATATAGCTGGTATAGAAGAGTTGCATTTGGCATGGTGGTTACTCTTAAAATGCAAATGCTCGCTAAGACCAGTTTCTTAAAAAATCGAAATGTAACAGGCTGAAATGAGTGGAAAACGGTCTAAAAACGTTCTACATTATAATTTAATTGGATTTATTCGGGTTAGACACTGGAAATTTAGTATAATTGTAACATTTAAGATCCAGACGCTCGGTATAAACAGTGTATTAAAAATTCAAAGTTTAAAGGTGTTAACTGAGCGGAAAACGTTATAAATTATGTTTTAATTGTTAGCGATAGAAACTTAGAATTTAACATGCCTGTTATTTCTTATACGTAAATGCTTTCACAAAACAGTTTTTACAAAATTCGAAATTAAAAAAATCCCTGACGGCTTGGCCTACAGGCACAGGTAGATTTCGAAGATGCAGACTGTGGGGCGCCTGTTTGTTGTGAATTCTGGAAGAAATGACCTTTTTGCCATGATGCGGCATTTGGAAATGCCCACTTAAACTTATGTGGAATATATTTAATCTGTGGTTGAGGTTGCCTTTCACATATGCGCATGCACACATTCTATGTTTGTTCAGATCTCGGACACAGTGATGTTCAGTAAGTTATCTTAGAGGAGTTTTGTAGTGTGGACAGGTATTCAATTCCGGGAGGGTACCACCTCAAAAATGGCGATCTAAGATATCTTAAATGTTCGATGTGAACAGGGTATTATGTAATCATTGACAACAATCTCTAAATATTTTTATTTAATTTTTATAATCAGAATACTGTTGTGATAGAACGATTTGATAGCTTAGAAAAGTACAAAATGAAAAAAACATGATATCTCATAATAAAGTATAGAGGAGGGAAACGGGGTGGATAACGCCCTCTTAATTTAGATAAATGGGTTTTTCATGCAGAATTTTCTGATTTCCTTTAAATTTCGTATATAGGTTCATTGTGGTAGGGAGCTTTCCTGATTAGTTTTGGGAGTCCATTGGTTAAGTATAAAGAGGGGAAACAGGGGGCTAACCCCCCCTCAATTTAGATAAATGAGGTTTTCATGCAGAATTATCTGATTTTCTTCAAATTTTGTATATAGGTTCATTTTGGTAAGGAGCTTTCCTGATTAGTTTGGGGGTTCCCTGGTTAAGTATAAAGGGGGGAAATGGGGGTAACCACCCTCAATTTAGATTAATGAGGTTTTAATGCAGAATTATCCGGTTTTCTTCAAATTTTGTATATAGTTTCATTGTGGTAAGGAGCTTTCCTGATTATAGTTTTGGGGGTCCATTGGTTAAGTATAAAGAGGGTAAACGGGGGGCTAACCTCCCGCCACCCTCAATTTAGATAAATGGGGTTTTCATGCAGAATTATCCGATTTTCTTCAAATTTTGTATATAGGTTCACTGTGGTAAGGTACTTCCCTGATTAGTTTGGAGGGTTTACTGGTTAAGTATGATCCCCCTTAATATATTGTCAATTTCTTTATTTTTCGAGGGGCTTATTTCAAATTCTTTGAAATAAGAATAAAATATACAATTAGTATGAATAGCCTGTGAGCTCAATGCCCTCAGTTTAACTTGGCAGTTTTCTTATTTATTTTTATTATTATATTAATTTATCAACAATATTTAACCAATCTCATTGTCACATTTCCCATTATGAATAAAAATTTAGCTGTAATAACAAAAATAAATTAAAGCACCTAAAATTCCAGTAATAAAACACCCACTATTCCAGTAATGAACACGCCACGAAAAGATAATAGATATTGTTTTCAAAACCAAAATTTAATGAAATAAAATAGTCATTTTCAAATAAATTTAACAATCAGGGTATCAATAATTAATAAAATATTTATAAGAGTAATTTATTATTGTTATCACAAGATCAATATTTTAATTATTTTATAGGGTAAATGTGCCAGTAATGGACACCCTTAAAGAATTTTCTTAAAAATTATTAATAGAAGATATAAATTAATAATTAATTATAAATATATAGAAAATATAAATTAGTTTATGTATAACCAGATCTTAGCTTGTTTAGTAAAATTTTCACTGAAATACATTATTTTTGCTTCCTGACTTATTTGATTAAGATGTCAACAATAACACAGGTTATAAAACATTCAAAAAAAAAAAAAATAAATAAATAAAATAAAAGATGTATTTTTATTGATTATTTATTTATCAACCAAAAACTTAGGAGGGTATCCATTACCAGCACATTTATCATATATTTTAAAAGGCATTTATTTTAAATTGATTTATAATGAACAGAAATTTTATAGGTACAAGATAAAATTAATTACTTGATTTGTATAACAGTATTTGAATGTTTACTCTTAAATGTCTTAAAATACACGCTTTAATTTAAAATAATCGTTAGAAATTTCATAACTTTGAATATTGTGTTGAGGGGGGGGGGGGATTATATCTAGTTGAAAACTATTAGTTACATTATCTCATTAAATATCTCAAAAAGTATCTAAATAAAATAAATATTTAATACGTCCTGTTATTACATGAAAAAACGAAACTCATTTATTTTTCGGTCTTTGTGTAGGGGAGAGTGGGGCATCTTGGGGGAAGTTTTTGATTCAGCAATATTGTATCATTTTAATTCAGCAAGTCTCAATACAATATATTTATTAAACACACATTTCTGCTTTTTTCCCAAGAGCATATATAATTATGTGTGACTTATATGCACTGATACATAAAATTCTTTCACAGTGTACTACAAATTTTAATTTAAATTTTCTGAAAAATCTTATACATAGATAAATTTTAAATAAAAATTTTTTATAATAAATATATTTTTTTTTTTTTGTGAAATATTTATGATAATTTATTTTACATTTCATTCTAATATAAAACAAATTAATAAATTATCAATCATTTAAATACCCCCCACCCCCCCAAAAAAAATAATTAAATAAATAAATAAATAAAAATTAAATTAAATTAAATAAATAAAAGTTAAATTTAATTTAAAAATTAAATTAAATTAAAAAAAACACCAGTTTACAAAGTTTAAAATCTTGAAAACTCTTTTTTAAACTTTTTCTGCTTCTCTTTTTATTACTTTATTATAACAATAAAAAATATCTTAATATAATATATATCTTAATTTCCCCAACTATCCAAAAATTTTGTGACCATCCACCCACACACCACCACCTTTCCTTTCACACAGAAAAAAATATATATGCTCCATTATTTTGTAGCACCTACGAATAAATAAACAATAATCTAAATTCCCTCCACCCTGGGAGAATTTTTATAACCATGAAAGAGGGAGAAGGAGAGGTGGGGGGGGGGGGGAGATAAAAAATCTTTCCTCTCATTTTCAACTTTATATTACACATCATACATGTAGCAATGAAAAAAAAAAACAAACATGTATATGTGAAAAAACGAATTTGTTGAGAAAAATGATTCAAAATTACGAAAATTTTGTGTGCGGCACTGCATCTTTTATTCCTTTTATTACTTTTTGTTTTTGATTTTTTAAGTCGGGGTATTTAAGAGTTAAAAATGTGTAGTGTAATACAGTTTATCGAAAAATACTAGAGATAACTGTTCAATGTTTTGACCTACACCAACATATGATTGGTCTAGGTTTTGCCAGTAGATAGCGCTCGTCTAGGGAAAAATTCTCACTCCTTGTTCCCTACATTTGAGTCGAAAATGATAGGCTCTTCAGCGACGCGCATCATCGTAGGCTACGGATGGTAAAATTAGATGATGCGGTTCCAATTATAGTATTTTCTCCGTTTTATGAAAGAAAATTAAATTTATGACATCCTTTTTTAATAGTGGAAGCTTTTCGCCATTTTGTGACGAAATTGATTTGTTGTGACTTTTATGACGAATTGCTGTGGAGAATGATTCAAAAATGCTCAATGATTCATTAGGTATCATAATGATTGTTGATCTTTTGTAATGATATGATCGATTTTTATCTGTAAAATTTAATTATAATTGTTTAAAAAGCAAGTAATTTTGCTTTCTTTAATTTTTTCTTAGTCTTACAATAAGTTTATCTTGAGTGATAAGGATTTTTGAGAAGTGAACCTTCCATTGTTATTGGTGCTAAAAAATAATCATTTTTAAATTTACCAAACGGTAAGTTTAAATTTGTTTACATTGTTAAAAATGCATTTCATTTTTATTTAAGCTAATTACTTTAAAGATTTTTTGGTAATCACAACATCACTCAATGCTAGTCAAATATAAAAACAGGTGCTAATTCAAATTAGAAGTGGAAATGGGTAAGCCTAATGAGTTGCACACTACAACACTATTACAAAGAATGACTGCTTTTTAAATACGATATACATATACAAAAATTTAAAGTAAAAAGATACATTTAGAGATTAATTCAAACGCATTGTTTATTGTTAATATTGATTTTTTATTTAATTTTGTTATTAAAAAGCCAAGTCGAGAAAGCACAGCCATAAGCATCCTTTTCTGGAAGCAACTCATGGCACTTTTGACTCCCCCATATCGCTGCGCTAGAGTGTCCCAACAATTTGAAACTTCATTTATATAGAGTATGTGGGAAATGGGATCAAAATGTGAAATTTCTCGATTCTGTCTTTTCTAGCACAGACGATATATGAACTCAAAGTTGCAATTTTTTGTCACTCACTCACTCACTCACTCTCGCATCATCAAAAAGATTGGGTAGATGCCGCAGCCATAGAAACTTAAAATTTGGAATAAAGCTAGTGTTTCGGATACACAGAAAGAAAAAATTATAAAATCCGTAAAATTCAAAAAAAAAATTTGAAAATTCAACTAATTCGAACAAAATTGAAAATAACACGATATTGCAGTCTTAAAAACTTAAAATTTGATGTGAAGGTAGTGTTTAGAATTCAGAAAAACACAAAAAAAATCGAAAAATTTCAAATAATCAGATTTTGTTGCACTAGAAACTTAGAAATAAATGTAGAGTAAATGTAATCCTAGAAATAAATCAGAATAAATGTAGTATTTAGCATGCAAAATCAAGAAAAATTCAAAAATTCGAGAAAAAATTAAATAATTTGATCTTTTAGCCTTAGAAACTTAAAATTTGCAGTAAAGATCCACATCCCTTGCTTTATCAAGAACTTTTGCTAACGGACAGGTTAGGTTTATTGATTTTAACAACGTCAAAGTTATTTCCAGACAAAGCAATCCCTTTAAAGCCCACATCCGTGAATCTATAGAAATTTCACTAAGAAAACAAGAAATTTGCAACGATATCCCATCATTTTCGGTTCCTGCCATATGGAAATGCATTTTAAAGTGAACTTTAATTCCGTTGAACATTAGTTCCAGTTACATTGCTGGTTCATAGAGGGCGCCACCAGGCATATTTTGAATATGATGTTATAATTTCCGTTATTTGAGCGTCTTGGCAGATTGAACATTGTGACTCAATCATGTAACACACTTTAATTTTTGCTGTTCATATTTATGAAGGTTTTTTCTCCTGATGATGGTAATAAAGATTAACCGAAACGTCGAGGTTTATTTTCTATATATGTAGTTAAAGTAACTCATATTTATTAAATCAAATTTACGTTGAAAGCAAGTGTTTGATGAGTATTTATGTGTGCAACGTAAAGTCCTTATTAATTAATTGTAAAGATAGTGTTTAGGATTCAGAATAAGTTAAAATAAAAAACACAATAAAATCGAAAACTAAGGAAAATTTGAAAATAATTCGATTTCATAGCACTAGAAACTTGAAATTTGGAATAAAGGTAATATTTAAGATACTAAATAAGGAAAAATTAAAAAATATGGATAGTTCGAAAATAAAAAATCGAAAATTTAAAAAATTTAAAAAAAAAGTGAGAAATTGAAAATAATATGATCTCTTAGTCTTAGAAACTGAAAATTTGGTGTAAAGTTAGTGTTTGGGATTCAGAAAAAGAAAAAATTAAAAACACAACAAAAATCGAAAATAAAATAAACAAATTGAAAAAAAAATGAAAATTTAAAAATAATTCAATTTTGTAGAGCTTGAAATTTGGAATAAAGGTAGTATTTAGGATACAAAAAAATAAAAAATCTGTAAAATTCGAAAATGAAAATTTGAAAAAAAAAATTGATTTTGTAGCTTTAGAACTTAAATTGCTCGCTGTAAACTTATTGTTTAGGATACAGAAAAAGGAAAAATTAAAACGGTAAAAATCGAAAATGGAATAAAAAACTCAAAAAAGGTAGGAAATTTCAAAATAATTCGATTTTGTAGCTCTAGAAACTTGAAATTTGTAATGAAGGATACAAAATAAGAAAAAATTAAAAAATCCAGAAAATTAGAAAAAATCAAAAAATGAAAATAATTTGATCTTGTAGTCTTAGAAACTTAAAATTTGGTGTAAAGGTTGTATTTACTATTCAATAAAAGGAACAATTAAAAAATTCATTAAATTCGAAAGTAAAATCGAAATATCTTTAAAAAATCGAAAATTCGAAAACAATTTGATTTTGTAGTGTTAGAAACATTAGTTTTAAGATAATTGTCCTATTAGCTTGTACACCGCCCCTAATTGTTTTATTTTATTTCCCCTGGATTATGGTTTTCTTTTATTTCGTTTACGAATTTCGTTATAGAAAAGTTTCGCTATAGACTGGCTACGTTATAGGCGATATCTTTATAGACAGGTTTGTTTTCTTTCACAGGTTATATATATACTCTATTTAATTTGCATATGAAATATGGATTGTTAAATGATGTTAGCCCCACAAAAATTTTTACAGCTCCCTCTCCCCTCCCGACATTATTGGCTGGTTATGGCTTGATAGTCCTTTCTAAATAAAATCATGGTGACTCTAAGATTCACTTGATTTATCTCTAAATTGAACCTAAATGATCCTAAGAAGACGGATCAAAGAATTACTATATTGGCATGACAATCAGGTAACTTAGAATTAAAATCGAAAAATCAATAAATTTATTTGTCGAAAGTTTGAAAATAATTCGATTTTGTAGTCCTAGAAGCTTCATATTTGGCAGAAAGGTAGGGTTTAGTATACAAAGTAAGGAAAAATAAAAACCGTAAATGAAAAAAAAGTCTAAAAAATGAAAAAAAAAATCATCGAAAAAAGGGATATAGTTTGATTTATTGGAAATTTCCGGAAATTTTAATTTTGGCTTTCTTTTTATACTAAAAAGTACTTTTATGCTAAATATCAAGTATATCTAGGGCTGCGAGTAATATCTCGGATAGCACCTTTCCTGGAAGCAATTGAGAGTACTTTTGACTTCCCCTCTCCCATAACTTAGAGCTTGCCTAGGAACCTGAAATTTCTTTTTATCTACAGTACTTTGCAAATGAAACTAAAGCTTCCAATTTTTTAGGTCTGTAAATAATAAGGACAGAGTGTGGGCTTAGCGAAAATCAGTGGATGATCTCCAAAAAGAACCCAAAATCAAAAAAAGGAGGATTACTTACAAAAAGAAGTGAAATCTCATCAAAAACGTCACCTGTAAAAAATGCAGCCAAATCTCGTGACTCTTTTTCCGTAAAAAGTTTTGAGATTGTGTAAAGCCAAGTTTAGCTATCTTATTAACTCAAAAATTTTCTTTCACAAATCACTCCTAGTCTCTACATCTTTAGTTAAATATTATTTTGTGACTTGGCAATTACATAGCACAAGAATGTGATGTATAATTAGTCTTAATCAAATAATACCATGTCATCCCATAACATATTAAAGTGTAATAACTTCCCTGTGCATATATATAATTAGCCTTAATCATATTATCTCATCCCATCCCATAACATAGTAAGGTGTAATAACTTCCCTGTGCTGCATAATTGCCAAGTCACAAAATAATAATTAACTAAAGATGTAGAGACTAGGAGTGATTTGTGAATGAAAATTTCAGAGTTAATAAGATAGCTAAACTTGCCTTTACACGATCTCAGAACTTTTTATGGAAAAAGAGTCACGAGACTTGGCTACATTTTTTACAGGTGACGTTTTTGATGAGATTTAAACTTTCCCTGTTACTAACAGTAGAAAAAGCATTTTTTTATTATTAAAGTGGCAACCACAATTACTATATGACAAGATCGTTGGCAAAGTTTTATATATAGGGTCCTGTCAAATCAATACAGCTAAAACCTTGACTGCCTCAGAATTAAATTATATTAAGCTGAGTTATTAAGTTCATATTGAAATGTATAAATACACTGTGATACGTCTCTATTTCTCTTGATTTTAGAGATAATTAACTTCAAAAATGGACAAAAATCGTATATTTTTGCATTTCTTGCATTACAAATTTAGTCATATTTGGTTCCTTAATTGACATTGGGACTTACTTTTGGTGTTGTTAGAAAATATATGAAATGGGCTTTTGTATAATTCATCATACACACATATTTTTTTAATTTTTAATTTCAAGGTCAAACTTTTGTCCTTTGACATTTTATATTCAAAATCAAACATTTTAATTTTTTCAAAAAAAAAAAATGTTATTATTATACTCATTTTCTATAATATCTGAAAGTTTCATATTGGGACAATCATGGGATGCTGAGTTATAAATTAAAATACAAACTCCTTGTCTTAATTTCAACACCAAAATCGCTTAGTTAGGTGACTTACCTACATACCATATATTTACACACATCCCTCTCTCTCTCTCTCTATATATATATATATATAGTACTGACAATTTTTTTTATCGTAAAGTTCACAATTTTTTTTTTTGAGGGGGGGGGAGGGGGTTGTCACATTTACTGTAAATGCAAAAAGCAGTATTGATGGTATGAAATATTTCTTAATACAATTTTTCCTTTTATATTAGTACCATTGTTGAATTCAGACATCCCATGTCCTCCCAAAAGTCTGTGTATTTCCACAATATATCAAATCTTTTCTATGATTTTATATGCTATTCTATTATGTATATATATATATATATATATATATATATATATATATATATATATATATATATATATATATATATATTAAAACACAAGAATGTATTTTTAGTGATCTACCCTCTGAACCAATTTTAATAATTACTTTTTTAAATGAAAGCTTTTCATTTGTAGATGTGTCCACACTTACTATTTTTTTAAATATTACCATTTTTATATTACTTTTATATTATCCACTTGCATATACATTTCCCTTTGTTTGGATCCTATGATGCAAAATAATCATTTACATAAATTTTACTTATGATGTTAGATAGCGTGGCACTAAAGATAAATCAATTTATGGAAATAAATACATTTCAATGCATAATGTAGGGTCAGTGAAAGTAAAATATTTAACAGTGAATTGGAAAATTAAAAGCATTGTTTGAATGTGTAAATATACTTTATAAGACATACCAAAAATAATTAAAATTGAATTTTAAAGCAATCCTATTAAATTCATGTGAAGGTGTCACTCAAATTTTGATATCATTTCTTTGGTATGGTGGAATACCTAAATTGAGAAAAGGTCCCAAAAATGAAGAAGATCTGATTAAAATGAGGCAAGTTATTAATAATTTAGAGAACAAAAACCTCTAGCACCCCGTTCCGGGCGCCATGGTCTTAACTAGACTGTATAAATGGAAAAAGGGGCACCAAAAACAAAGAAAATCAGGTAAAAAGAAACAAGTTATTAAAAATTTAGAGCACAACTTAAAAGAATGCAAGGGGCCCATGTCTTGTCCAGGATAATTTTTTGTTGTTCATGTTGTAGCTGAAAGTCCTAAGAAGTTGCTATAAAAATAAAAACTAGTGAATTAGACAATTTTTAAGAGAGCTATACTATGGCATCCAAAAGGGGCCAGCTCATAGTTTTGAGCAGCACCCTAAGATGAAGGGTCCGAACTGGAATGCAGAAATGGGAGAATAACTAAATAGAGAGTGGGGCCCCAACAACAAAGATGATCAAAGAAAAAGGGGCAAGTTATTAAAAATTTAGGGCAAAAAAACTTATAGGCAGACAGGAAGCCCGGGGCTTGTCCAAGAAAATTTTTTGTCATTCATGTAATAGCTGTAAGTCCTAAGACGTTGTTAGAAAAAAAAAGCTTGTGAATTGGACAATTTTTAAGATGAAGAGTCCGACCTAGAGTGCAGAAATGGGAGAATAACTAAATAGATAAAGACGGCCCGAAATCAGATATAATCCGAGAAAAAGGGAGCAAGTTATTAAAAATTTAAGGAACAAAAACTTCAAGGGGCCCTGTTCTGAGCCCCAGGGTTTTAAGTGGAATGTAGAAATGAAAAATTATTAAATAGAGAAAAGGGCCTCAAAAACAAAGAAAATCAGATAAAAAAGGGACAAGTTATTAAAAATTTAGGGCACAAATCTTAAAGGAGCCCATGGTGCTTGGGTCTGGTGAGAGAAACAAATTTTTTGTTCATGTAGTATCTGAGATTCCTAAGAAGTTGTTAGAAAAAAAAAGTTAGTGAATTGGACTTTTTTATGGAAGAGTAAGAGGTCCAAAATAGGCCAGCCGATATTTTCTAGCAGGGCTCTAAGATGAAGGGTCCAAACTGCAATGTAAAAATGGGAGAATAACTAAATGGAGAAAGGGCCCCAAAAATGAAGATAACCATAGAAAAATGGGGCATGTTATTAAAAGTTTAGGGCACAAAATCTTGAAACAGTCTATGGGGGCCTGGGTGTAGTCAGAGAAATTTTTTGTTGTTCATGTAGTAGCTGGAAGTCCTGATAAGTTGTTAAAAAAGAAAAGTCAGTAAATTGGACAATTTTTAAGGGAGCCCTAAATGGACGAGCTGATCGTTTTTAGCATCGCTCTAAGATGGAGGGTCCTAATCAGAATGTAGAAATGGAAGAATAACTAAATGGAGAAAGGGACCACAAAAACAAAGATAATCAGAGTAAAGTAGGACAAGTTATTAAAAATTTAGGGCACAAAAACTTAAATGAGCCCATTCGGTCTGTGTGTAGTCAGAGAATTTTTTTTGTTGTTCATGTTGTTCATGGTCATGACTTCCTAATAAGTTGTCAAAAAAGAAAAGCTAGTGAATTGGAAGATTTTTAAGAGAGCTATAGTAGGGGGCCCAAAAATGATGAGCTAATAGTTTTGAGCAGGGCTCTAAGAGGGAGGGTCCTAACTGGAATGTAGAAATGATGGAATAACTGAATGGAGAAAAAGGCCACAAAAACGATGAAGATCAGATTAAAAGGAGTCAAGTTATTAACAATTTAGGGAACATAAACTTCAAGGTACCCCATACCAGTCCATATGGCCTTAACTGGAATGTTTAGAAAAAAAGCAAGTGAATTGGACTATTCTTAAGGGAGCTATAGTAGATGGCTCAAAAGGGGCCAGCTGATAGTTTTGAGCAGTGCCCTAAGATGAAGGGTCAAAACTGGAATGCAGAAATGGGGGAATAACTAAATGGAGAATAAGTCCCCAACAACAAATATGATCAGAGAAAAATAGGGCAAGTTATTAAAAATTTATAGGCAGCTAGGAAGTCCGGGTCTTGTCCGAGAAAATTTTTTGTCATTCATGTAGTAGCTAGAAATTCTAAGACATTGTTAGAAAAAAGAGCTTGTGAGTTGGACAATTTTTAAAGGAGGGTAAGGGGCCCAAAATAGTGAAGCTGATAGTTTCGAGGATGGCCCTAAGATGAAGAGTCCGAAAAGGAATGCAGAAACGGGAGAGTAACTAAATAGGGAATGGAGCCCAAAAAAGAAAGATGATCGGAGGAAAAGAGGGCAAGTTATTAAAATTTTCGAGTTCGAAAACTTAAAGGAGCCCAGCATCTATTCAGAGAAAATTTTTTGTTGTTCATGTTGTAGCTGGAAGTCCTAAGAAGTTGTTACAAAAGAAAAGGTAGTGAATCAGATGATTTTTAAGAGAGCTATAGTTTTGAGCATGGCCCTATGTTAGAGGGTTCTAACTGGAATGCAGAAATGGAAGGATTACTAAATAGGGCCCTAAATGGAGATAAGGATCCTAAAAACGAAGATAGTTGGATGAAGAGAGAACAAGTTATTAAAAATTTAGGGCACCAAAACTTAAACTGGCCATGTACCGGGCATCAGGGTCTTAATTGGAATGTAGAAAAGGCCCCCCCATAAACATAGATAATCAATGAAAAATGCTGCAAGTTATTAAAAATTTAGGACACAAAAACTTAAAGGAGCCCACGTCTGGTGAGAAAAAAATGTTTGTTGTTCATGTAGTAGCTGGAAGTCCTAAGAAGTTGTTAGAAAAAAAAAGCTAGTGAATTGGACAAATTTTAAGGAAGAGTAAAAGGCCCAAAATGGTCTAGCAGGGTTCTAAGATGAAGGGTCTGAACTGCAATGCAGAAAGGGGAGAATAACTAAATGAAGAAAGGGCCCCAATTATCTTCATTTTTGAGGCCCTTTCTATGTAGTAAAAATGTTTCTGCCCGTAGTGAAAATGCAGCAAGTTATTAAAAATTTAGGATAAAAAACTTAAAGGAGCCCATGGTTCCCGGGTCTAGTCAGAGAAATTTTTTTGTTGTTCATGTAGTATGTGAAAGTCCTTAGAAGTTGTTAAAAAAGAAAAGCTAGTGGATTGGACGATTTTTAAGGAGCTATAGTAGGGGGCCCAAAAAAGGTGAGCTGATAGTTTTGAGCATGGCTCTAAGGTGGAGGGTCCTAACTGGAATGTAGAAATGGTGGAATAACTAAATGCAGAAAAGTCCCCTAATGCAATGAAGATCAGATTAAAAGGAGTCAAGTTATTAAAAATTTAGGGGGGGGGGGGGAATTCGAGGACCCCATACTAGAACTTAACTGGAATGTAGAAATGAAAAAATAACTAAATGGAGATAGGAGCCGCATAAACGAAGAAAATCAGATAAAAAAAGGAACAAGTTATTAAAATCAGGGCACAAAAACTTAAACTGGCTGTGTACCGGGCCCTAAGGTCTTAATTAGAATGTAGAAATGGAGGAGCAACTAAATGGGGAAAGGAGCCCCCATAAACGAAGATAATCAGAGAAAAATGCAGTAAGTTATTAAAAATTTAAGGCACAAAAACTCGAAGGAGTCCATGGTGTCTGGATCTGGTGAAAGAAAATTTTTTGTTGTTCATGTAGTAGCTTGAAGTTGTTAGAAAAAAAAGCTAGTGGACAATTTTTATGGGAGAGTAAGGGGCCCAAAACGGTCCAGCAGTTAGTTTCTAGCAGGGCCTAAGGTGAAGGGTCCGAACTGCAATGCAGAAATGAGAGAATAACTAAATGGAGAAATGGCCCCGAAAACGAAGATAATCAGCGAAAAATGTGGCAAGTTATTAAAAATTTAGGGCACAAAAACTTAAAGAAGTCCATGGTTCCCGGGTCTAGTCTGAGAAATTTTTTTGTTGTTCATGTAGTAGCTGGAAGTAATAAGAAGTTGTTAAAAAAGAAAATCTAGTGAATTGGAAGATTTTTAAGGGAGCTGTAGTAGGGGACCCAAAAAGGATGAGCTAATAGTTTTGAGCAGAGCTCTAAGATGGAGGGTCCTAAGTGGAATGTAGAAATGGTGGAATAACTAAATGCAGAAAAGGCCCCAAAAGCGAGGAAGATTGGATTAAAAGGAGTCACATTATTAACAATTTAGGGAACCAAAACTTCAAGGTACCCCATACCAGGCCCTATGATCTTAACTTGAATGTAGAAATAGAAAAATAACTAAATGGAGATGGGAGCCACATAAACAAAGAAAATCAGATAAAAGGGCACAAGTTATTAAAAATTTTGGGCACAAAAACTTAAAGGGCCCAGTGCTTGTCGAAGAACATTCTTTGTTGTTCATGTAGTAGCTGGAAATCCTAAGAAGTTGTTAGAAAAAACAACTAGTGAATTGGACTATTCTTAAGGAAGCTATAGTAGGGGGCCCAAAACGGGCCAGCGGATAGTTTTGAGCAGCACCCAAAAATGAAGTGTCCAAACTGGAATGCAGAAATGGCAGAGTTTTCAAAATATTAAATAGCAGCATTATTACAACTCAGTGGAGATTACTGCCATTCAGTTTTTCAAATTAAAAAAAAAGTAATTACTGCATCCTTTTCAATCCCTAATTAATTTCTCTATTTTGTGTATATAAGTTTAAAAGCATTATTTATACAGAGTGATTACAAATTCATGGTACAAAATTTAAGAGTTGGTACAAGATACTGTATCGAACAATTTTTGTATAGGAAACCAGGGTCAGAAATTCATTTTTATATTAAAAAAAAATTCCTGACGGCTCAGCCTACAGGCACAGGTAGATTTCGAAGATGCAGACCATGAGGCATTAGTTTGTTGGGAATTGCGAAGAAATAAGCTTTTTGCCATGATGCGGCAGTTGGGACCACCCTCTTTGAAATTCAACTTGTTTGCAGGCAGACCCAGTAGGGATTTTTTTGTTTTAAATTTTTTTTGCTATAAAGGTTGGTTGTATAAAAAACGTGTCAAAATAAAATATTTTAGATAATATTAAGAGGATTTATAATAAATTTAAGTTGATTTGATATCTTGTGAATTGACGAAGTTATGATTTTTTTCTTCTAAAACACCTTTTTTCCACCTTGGGGCCATTTTTAATGATATCAAAATCTGTCATACGTAAATTTTCAGCCCTTTTCCTAGAAATAATAATAATTTTAAACGGATTTGATATGTATCATAATTAAGAAGTTATGGTTTTTTTTCTGTTTTTACAAAAAGCCCCCCCCCCCTTGGCACGATTTTGCCCATTAACAAACTTGACAGAGATTTTATGCCCCTTGATTTTATGTATGAGTTTGGAAGAGATTTGTGCACAATTATTGATGTTATCGTGTCCATAAAAAAGTGGCATAGATACATAGATAGATAAAGTTTTGAACTGGGGGTGGTTTTGGGTTCTGAGAGTCATAATCAGCGTATATCTGCAAAAAATTTTCAAAATTCTAACTTAGGAGATAATGTAATAGGTAGTATTTCTAGCGAAATCTACCTAAAAATACTGGGAGTCTGACTCCAATCCATAGGCGCTTTTTCATTCATAACTTTAACAATAGTGAAGATTTTATGAAATAACAAGGTTTTAATGGTGAGAAAACTTTGGATTTTAAGTCATTAAGAGCATTTTTTGTTTATTTATCCACTGTAAAGCATAAAACACCTCTTCAGTAATAACTTTTTGCATTTTTTATTACAAAATAATGTAAAACTAATATTTTAGAGCAAATAAACCTATATTTTTTTTATTGTCAAGTGTTACATAAAAAAATATAAAAATATTTAAAAAAATGAAAAAAAATTGCTATTTGTTTGTTATGTACTACAGTATAGCTATTTTACCCCACATAGGTTTTTTGCTGTAAAATAAATCATATTTTGTATTAATAAATGCAGAAAATTAAGTGATCTTGATTAAGTGTTTTATGTGGCTACCAAGTATATTAATATAACTATAAATATTTTGTTATTCAATGAAAAAAGATAACTGATACCTGTAGTACACTAATTTGGCAAGACAAGTGCAAAAAATTTATAATTTGTAATTCTTATAAATTTATTTTGGAAACCAACTTATTTTAACCCACCTCATACTTTTTTTTTCTTAATCACCTTCATCACTTACTTCTTTGTTTTACTTTTCACACTTAATTAAACTCAATACCTCTCTTAAAACATGCTCACTTGCCTCTTTCGTTTTTAAAAAGTCTTGCAAATTTGCATAGAAATCTAAAGAAACTGTATATTTTGTGTTAGAGACTATAATTTCACTACTCACTCGCATATGCCAACCTCCGGCGTTTTTGTGCATAAAAAAATTATATTTTGAATCAAAAAATGTATAATGAATTAAATTAAATAGATTTCAACTGACTGCCACACTTAATTAAACTTATTTTCTAGTTAAAAGTATGTTTTTTTATTTAAAAAAAATGGATGTTGGCAAGTATGATTCTATCATGCAATGCTCCTCATCTTCATCATTTTCTGAAACATTGTGTATGCACTATTAAAAAAAATGTTTTCACAAAGAATCTATTCTTTAATAATAATTTCCTTCAACTTTTTTTGAGTTTGCAGATTTTTCTCACTATGTCGAGGGTTCTGTTATATAACAAAGTTTGTTCAAATGTATTGTTCCAGCCATTTGTTCACTAATTTCTCATTAAAGCCGAGTCCATGTCACATCCGAGCTTGCCATATATACTACAGCTAGAAAATCCATATTGAAAGTGAAAAGGTGATTTTGGAGTTATAGAAGTAGAATTCATTACAGTAAGTAAACAGTAACAAAATCTTTACGCATTTTTTTATTTCAAAACAGCATTCTGAAAATTGGTACTACACACTCTAGCTACAACAGTTTGCAAACAATCAACTTGATCTTTTTAAAATTTGTCAATATTTTCCAATGAATTGGGCAAGACTTTTTTTAAATATTGATATTTCGCTATAACTTTAAGTAACAAAACTTTTGATTCGAAATTTACATTTTACAGTGTATTCATGATATTGTTTTTTTTTTTTTTTAGTTTGGTGTAACCATATGCTTTGCAGCATACAGTACAGTATTTTTTTTTATTTTTCTTAAGCATATTTAACCTTTGATTTGTCATATGATCAAACTGTATTATTTGTTCACTGTGCTGCAGGAAGTATATTTGTTTCTTACCTTTTGGCTCATAGTATAAATGTGTTTCATACCAAAAATTTGAATTAATAAACAAGTTGAAGTAATGCTACTTTAAAATAAAATAATCATGTTTACTATCTCTATCTTTCAATTTAATAACAGATTTAAAATGTTGAAATTAACAGTTTAGAATATTGCCTTTCTTTCTTACATATTTAGATGGCTTAATTTAACCCATTGGTGGCTATAAAATCAAACTTCATTATACCAATTTTGCAATTTTATTTTTTGTAAAGAATAGATCAGTTATGCATACAAAAGTTGCATATGTCTTTATGAAATGCATCCTTCTTTTAATAAAACTATATTCAATTTTTATTGATTAATTTTCTGCTTGAGTTCATTTTTGTTTACAAAATAAATGAAATTGTAGCTAATAACATGCAATAAAAGTTTTCTTGTTCGCTGTTACCTCACAATAATGTTGAGTACAAGAAAAGCACAAATTCAATATAGTTTGGGAATATCAAACTGCATTCTGATTGTATATGTCGGATGATAATTTATTTATTTTTTATCTTCTCATTGTTCTTTTTTAAAAATAATTAAAGGGTGATTATATAATAAAAGTATAAAAAGTGGCACGTTTGGGTGGTTCGATTAATTGTAGAATAAAATGTGGATGAAACATTTTCGGTTAATTTTATGGCAAATAAGGATTAATTTCCCTCCCTTTCCAAGTAAGCATGCAACTATTTTGAGTACTGTTTATTTCATCTTAGGCTACTAAAGCAACTGTTTTAGATGTCAGTAAGTGGTAGCAAGCCTATATGTGGAAAGGAAATCAATAAAGTCTATCTTCATATGGACAAAACCACCAGTAACTTTTCCAAATCAACTTCTGGATATTTATGAAAGTAACAACCATAAATAGAAATAAAATATGTCCCGTCCTATATACAGAAATGCCTGTAAAACACCTTATGATTCCTTCTGGACTTTTCTGGATTTGGCTCATTCCAGAGATTGTTAGGAAGATGTTACCTACAAATATTGAAAAGACTTTGGAAAGCCACTTGAGGAATGAGGGATAAACTCCCATGACTATACTTAGATAAAGTCCCTCTGTCAGATATTTTGAGCCAGAGCTATAGTCAAGTGTCTAGATTCTCCATTAGAGTGAATATTTCACGAAATATATTTAATTTAGGCATAGAAATTAACTGTAAGAATTGTTTTTATAAGGTATGATTGACTTTAAGCTAAAAAATATTTTACATTTTTTTCTTCCTGCTGCTCAGTTAGTTTCTTAGCATGTTTCTATAATAAATGTTTATAACCCTTTATATCACTTATTACTGAAGTAACGCCTATAAAATTGGTTTATTCATTTTAAAAACCATTTTGTAAATATTGTGCACTTACACTTTGTTAATCCACATTCTCATTAGATGTTTTTTGTGGAGAATTTGAATGTGCTTAGACAAAATTCCTTATATCTTCTGAAAGTAATATTAATGTAAAAAGTTCATAATATTGCAGATTAATTTTTTACATGTGTTACTAGAAGAGGCAAAAGTTTCTAAAATATTGATTTTTCGATATATCGTCTTAAGGGCATCATACCCTTAAAATATTTGACAGAAAACATTGATATGTCAATTTTCCAGTTTTGTATGCTCCTTGGAATTTCCAAGAAACCTGGCATCGCCATTAATGATAAGAAAATTTCTATTTAATATTTAAATCTCAAAATTTGCAACCACAGTGTTTATTTAAAGAATGTTTAATATAATTTCTGCAGTTGTTAGATAAAGCGAAATATTCTCCTAAAAAACTGTGCTAGAAATATACAAACCCTGGATGTTTTCATTTTGTCAAAATATTTTCATTTTTAATGTTTTAATACAAGAAATGAATTTTTTCTGTTTATCTTAAGTAATATTTTATTTGAAAATGGAATCTTAAGTTTTCTGCCATATATTTTTAATATAAACATTTATAAAGTCAATGAAATTATTTCTTCTATTTTTCAAGCAATACATTTAAAATATCACTTTAATAATAACTTCCAGTCAAAATTTATTTTTTGTGAATAGTCCCTTATAATAACATATCAGATTTTTTAATGTTAATTTTTTTACTTTCAAATGCTTTTTAGCACCCTTTTTATTAATTTTGGTGTTTTATCTCCAAATCTCCCTTTTAAGAGCCATACTATTTAGTATAGTGATAATAATAAATTCGATGAATTAATTCTTGCTGCAAAAAGTTAGTACAGCCAACGTGGAGAAAAGCTTTTGCTCGTGTGATCTTGTGTAATAAAAAATGTACAAATTATGTATTGAAAAAGCTGCTAAATTCTTTTTACTCTTAAACTTTTAATTCAAAATTCTATTGAATACGTAGCTGAAATCCATTTGTATATAAAATATATAATTTATGGTACATTTAAATGCTGTATGACACAGTCAAATCTCAGTGTTTCGGATATCATATGAAGTGGGAAAAATATTGAGACAAGAATTTTTTTAAATATCAAGACTTTATTAAAAATAAATTTTATAATAGCAACATATAAATATTCAAGATGTGAAATATACTGTAATAAAAATGTAAAGTTTGATCAATATTTTAACTCTTTATAAATAATATCAAGATATAAATATCAAGACTTTATTAAAAATAAATTTTATAATAGCAACATATAAATATTCAAGATGTGAAATATACTGTAATAAAAATGTAAAGTTTGATCAATATTTTAACTTTTTATATATTTTTTAACTTTTTAAATGTAAGCTTTAAAAAGATTCAAGTTTTATTATCTAGGCATTTAAAAGAAATGTGTACTATAATATATGATAGGAAAATAACTTTTTAGCTAACTGTTTAAGTTTGTTATGGCATAGTAATATTTCATAGCACCATTAATGAGTGTGGATATTTTATGATCAATATTTTCTTTGAACTCTAAAAATTTGAGTACATATTTCTGCTTATTTTTTGTTACTTATGCAAACGCTAAATGTCAGATCACCCTAGAGATTACGTATGAAAATAATTCTTGGGTACTTTTCTACAGGAGAGATCACAAATGATCATTAAGTATTGTGACAGACATATCTGAAATTCTGATAACAAGGATGTCAAAGGAAAATGTTTTTACAGACTTGCCAAGTCTTCGGCTTTTGGCCAAAGATTCTGGATTTTTCAACTATAATTTAATCTCCAGATTAGCGAGAAATGTCTACGGTTTTTTAAAATTTTGAACATGCAAATTTTGTTTTCAATTACGATGTATGACTGAGCCATTATGGCTGGCTCACAGTGCTGATGTACACCAGAATTTCTTTGCAGTGCTTCACGCAGCCTGCTTAGAATGGGTCTCTTCCACACATCCACACTGGTGGAAAGATCTTAGACACCAAAAGTACAAGAAGAGAAGTGGTTCATTCCTCCAATAAAATGAAAACATGCATTCTGCTATTCACCTGTATGTGCAAAAGAATATGCTCATTCGTTCAGAGTTGTTGACACAGCAAAGGGATTGAAAATTATGATGGCCGGAAGCCATAGAGTTCAGAGAATAAATAGAGATGACATGTTTATATTTCGCATGATGCTGAAAATGCAACCCTACAGTGGGCCCAAACAACTGGCGGCTTGCTTTGAAAACTTCTCCCCTTCCAATAAATCCAGTCCTTGTTACACATGCAGCTTCTCTCCATCCAATGAATTCCTTGGGCCTAATGATTTGAGCGATTACTGGATTCATATTGCAAGGTGATTTATGTTTCACTGCCTCTCTCTATTCATTCTTAGTACTCTGTGGGCAGAAGCTGTATTTTGGATAGCTAGTATCTTCTGCTGCATGTGCGTTTCATTTACATAAGAAATAATTGAATTATTTTTCTGTTTATGTTTCTATTTGTTTTATTTAGCATAAAAGATGAAACTTATTTGGAAATATTGTTTATATTTCTCTATATATAGAGTTTATCCAGTTATCACTGCTATGATTTAGCCACAGATTTTAAGTAAATAATTTGGAATAGAGATGAGGAATCTGATTTGAACTCGAAAATTTTGGTTACAGTCAATCTGAAACCGGACATACTTCAACATCACACCTGAAGCAAAAGAAAATTAATCCACATTTTAACACAATTATGGAAAAGTGATCTACAATTATATCTTTAATATCAATGTTATTTTGTCTTTTTTGTATAAAAATAAACCTATATACACATACATTATCATTCAAATATATAGTTTTTTTTCCAATAAACATCTTTTCCTGACTTTTTTTTTTAATTTGGTCACACACATCAAGCACAACTCGAAAGAATCACTGTGGGGTCAATTTTTAAACATCCAAAATTAAAACAGAAATATGTTGTGATTATTAATATTAAAGTAAGTTTGTTCCATTATGTGTTATTTTTTGTTATGGATTTCTTTAATAAACATTTAGGCTTAAAAGATTGTTTAGGGTGATTGTGAATAATTTTTCATTATTATCAGACAGCATGGAAATTTTTTTTTATTTTGTACAAAAAAAAATGTTTTCTAATATTGTTACATCAATTATTCACTTTTGGTCACACATCATGTCTACTTTTTGTTTTTAGTATTTTGTAAGATTTTTCTCGTAATTTAGGCTTTAAAATAGGCACTATAACAATACAAAGATTGGTTTAGATATTTCTGAATGTACTGGAATGCACATTGAAAAATGATTGTATGAAGGAATAGGATCTATTCCCATCTTATTTATTTCTGATTGTTCATAAAATATGAGAAATGGTAAAAAAGAAAGACAAAAATGTTAAATTGCCTTAACACATGTATTCTTATTACATTAATGTGTGGAGCTTGAGATGTCAGTATGTCGATAAAGTACCTAGTAAAAAGTCTCAGGCTTTTTACTAAATATCTATTTTTAGTAAATATCTAAGAAGGTTAAAAAAGTTTAACTTCCTTATGAATATCTAAAGAAATTTTTTTGTTCACTTAAAGAGAATGCATGTGCTCATAAAACAGTGAAAGTAATTTTTCGTTTCTTTTTTTTTCTTCTTTTCTTTCCGTGGGTGAATGAGAAATACACTGGCGAGAAAAATTAAAGGAACAACCATAAAAAGGTGCTTTATGTTAATTGTATTGCGGGAACTTCAATGAAATGTGATTGGATGATAACTCATTGTTAACGTTATCACGTAGTCCAAAGGGATTAACATTTGCTACAGACAAATATGAAAATTTTTCATTACGTTCTTTCGGCACGTTTGAAAAGGAGTGCACATGGTTGATTTGAAGTCTAATTTTAAAGATTTTACGTGTAGTTGCATAAACGTTTCACTTGTAGTAGGTGTAATATGTCATCCAGAAGACATTTGACTGCTTGTGAGAATTGGCGTGCGGTAGGGAGAATGGAAGCAGGGCAGACACTGACATGGGTCTGTAAAGACTTAAAAATAGCCAAAAACGCCCTGTCAAGAATCTGCAAATGATTTAAAGACACTGGTAATGTGCAGAGACAGACAACTAAATCAAGGTCGAAAACCTGCCACAACAGACTGCAAGGACCGTTATTTGGCAATGATTGCTAAAAGAGACAGGCAACTGACGTCATTTCAGATTGCCAAGGAGTTCGCTGCAGCAACAGTAACTCGATTCCAGATTTACTGTGAGTGACAGGCTGCATAAAATAGGGCTGCATGCAAGGAAATCTATCAGTTGTATTCCACTAACTCCGGCAGCGAAATGCGCTCGGTTAAAGTGGTGCAGAGATCGTCGTCATTGGAGTACCATGGACTGGAGCCAAATTCTCTGTACCGATGAATCCCAATTTGTTTGAAGAGTACTTTCAGACGTGTTACCATATGGAGAGAGAAAAACACACGAAATAAGGCTGCAAACATCCGTGAAAGGCATCGATACAAATGTCCTGGAATCATGGTATGGGCAGGCATCATTTTGAATGGCTGCACTGACCTACACATTTTTACCAGTGCAACTGTGAATGCTGAAATATACAGAAATTAGGTTCTTGATCCTCATGTTAAGTTGTTCAGGTGTTCAATCGGTAATCACTTCCTGATAATGGATGATAATGCACGACATCGTGCTGCACTTGTGAATGATTATCTTGAGGGCGAAGAAATCCAGCCAATGCAGTCGCCTGCATATCCTCTGGATTAAAATCCGATAGAACATGTGTGGGACGCACCAGTACGCCGACTTGCATTTTCGACAACCCCAAACTAGCACTCTCCGGGAACTTAGAAGCACTATTCATTTTGGAAACAATTTGTTACCGCAAGCACTTCTGGTTAATCTAAACCACAGTATGGAAAATCACTGTAAACCTTGCATTTCGATCAGCAGTGACCACATACCTTATTGATTTTTCCTGTGTGTCTCTAAAATATTGCAACAGTGCAATTTCCTTATCCCCTCTTATATCACACAGTCATATGTTTTTATGTAAATTTATTTTTTTGCAGAAATAGGCAGTTTTGCATTTTGAATATATGTCAGACATGACAAAATAATGATCTTGTGCACTTTTCATGTTCTTATCTGCAAAATTAATCAAGTTCGATGAGTTTTTATAGTTGTTCCTTTAATTTTTCTCGCCAGTGTAGAAGCATTTTTTCATAAATTAAGGATTAAGGTGCATATCTTTTTTAATAAGAGTGTTAAAGTTCCTTAGAAAACAAAACAAAAAATATTTAGGAAGAATGACTGTTTGAATATATTTAGTGATTTTAATAAATTTTATTTGAAATATATTTGAATAAATGCGCATTACAAAGAAAGTAAGACTTTTTTCAATTCTTTTTCCTTTTAAAGACTTTGCAACGGATATCTGTCACAGTATTGTTAATTCTTAATTATCACAGGTAATTGAGATAAGAAATTTTTGTTTAATTCTATTTCAGAAATTCTGTGATTAAATCAGGCAAAATTTTCTAATTAGAATTTCTGCTACAAATAATCGAGAATTCTGAGTACATTATAGGTCGCAAAAAGGGTAATGTGTAGACCAACGCTGTAATATAATGATTGTGCATTTTTAAAAAATTTCTCTTTGTCTACTTTCAGGTTTTTAAAAGTTAACCTTGCAAATTGTTTATGCATTTATCAATAAAAGCAAGGAGGAAAGAGAAGAAGGTTTAGAAAAATTATTAAAGAAGCTTTTCTTTGCTCAATATGACATTATTGTAAAATTTTGATGTTCTTTCTTGTAACATTTGTTCGTTAGCATCATAATACCATTTCATCAATTATCATATGTAAAAAATAATGCGTTAGACAGTCAAATACTTCAATGAAACATAAAAGTACTATTAGTAGGTTTAAGCCACGATTGTACAATTTAACCTGAACGATAATCTTATGAGAGCTGAATAAGAATGAATAAATTCTTGTTTCTTAATATGAAAGACATATGTGAAACTTGCAAAAAATAACAATCATAGTAACAAAATAAATGCATCACTTTTAAACAAATCAGATATAAATGTAATCATACAAAATTTAAAAAAAAAATCGTACTTCTATAATATATATTACAGATGATTCTCAAATAAAGTGAACATAAAGTAAGCAGGTTTTAATCAATTCTGAATAGAGAGCAGAAAATAATATTTTAGACCAAATTGATTAACGAAAAATAAAAATACAAATGTCATACATGCAAAAGAAGTTTTAATAGAAAAGCAGATTTAAACATCATATTTTGACACACACTAGAGAAAAATCTTAAATTTGTCCTGAATGTCAAAAAGCATTTTCAGAGAAAAAACATATCAACCAGCATATCCATAATGAAGAAAAGCTTGTTAAATGAATCCAAAATCATTTGTGCAGAAGATAAATCTTAAAAGACATAGTCTAATCTTAAAAGAATAATACATACTAAGGAGAAAATATATGCTTGGCCTGAATGTTGGAAAACCTTTTCATGGAGACAATCAAGGGCTCAACTTCTCTGCATGGGAAAGAATCCTTATAAATGTGAAATATGTCAAAAATTATTTCTATACATAGGAATGTGATAAAACCTTATAAATGTGAAATTTGTTCAAAGTCATTTAAACATTACGGACAACTAAAACAACATCTTTTAACACATACAGAAGAGAAACCTTATACATGTGAAGTTTGTTCAAAGTCATTTGTAAGATCAGAAGCACTAAAAAAACATCTTCTAATTCATACTGGAGAAAAACCTTATAAATGTGAAGTTTGTTCAAAGTCATTTACACAATCTGCACATCTAAAAAAACATCTTCTAATTCATGCTGGAGAAAAATCTTATAAATGTGAAGTTTGTTCAAAATCATTTACACAATCTGAACAACTAAAACATCATGTTTCAACACATACAGGAGAAAATCCTTATAAATGTGAAGTTTGTACAAATTCATATACACTGTCATCAAATCTAAAAAGACATCTTTTAACACATACAGGAGAGAAACCTTATAAATGTGAAACGTGTCTAGTGTCATTTACAAGATCAGAAACACTAAAAGGACATCTTTCAACACATACAGGAGAAAAACTTTATAAATGTGAAGTATGTTTAAAGTCATATACACTGTCATCAAATCTAAAAAGACATATTTTAACACATAAAGGAGAGAAAACTTATAAATGTAAAATTTGTACAAATTTAATTGTGTATTCAGGAAGTCTAAAACAACATCTTTTAACACATACAGAAGAGAAACCTTATAAATGTGAGGTTTGTTCAAAGTCATTTACACAATCGCGGTCACTGAAAAAACATCTTTTAACACATACAGGTAAGAAACCTGAAAAATGTTAGGTTTCTCCAATGTCATTTAGAATGCCACAAGTATTAAAATGACATCTTTTAACACATTCGAGAGAGAAAACTTGTACAAAGTTATTTGCATATTCAGGAAGTCTAAAACGACATATTTTAACACATACAGGAGAGAAACCTTATAAATGTGAAATTTGTTAAAACTCATTTACACAATCAGGATCACTGAAAAAACAACTTTTAACACATACAGGTGAGAGACCTGAAAAATGTGAGGTTTCTCCAATGTCATTTAGAATGCCACAAGTACTAAAATGGCATCTTTTAACACATTCAGGAGAGAAAACTTGTAAATGTGAAATTTTACAAAGTTATTTGCCTGTTCAGGAAGTCTAAAACAACATATTTTAACACATACAGGAGCGAAACCTTATAAATGTGAAACACGTCCAATGTTATTTACACGATGAGAAATACTAAAAAGACATATTTTAACATATACAGAATAGAAACCTTATAATTGCAGGGCTTGAAATTAATTTTTTCATAGGAGAAAGGTCTCCATCCCAAAATTTATAAATGGAGGGGAGTTGAGCTGTTTGGGTGGAGGGAGGGAAATCTTTAAATCTTACTATTATTTTACATGCTATTTAAAGAGTTAGATTAATACAGATGTGAAAAAATTTAAATCTACATTCTGAATATATTTATTCATAGAATATATATATTTTTTAATTTTAAGAAATGAAGAAAGTTAATCTTTTATGCAATATCTATTTTTCTATTTTCACCAAATGTTATCGATCCTTAACTATTGGGTTGTTAAAAGAATTTATGAATTTAGATTTTATTGTATTTTGAGCGTTGAAATCTCTTTTACAATTGGTACACTCATGACAGGCAGCACAAGCGTAACTTTTATAACTTTGGAAATTATCAGAAATTTATGCTTATGTTCTCAAAAATTACAGCTAAAATCAGAATATCTGGAATTTTCTTTCATTCAACTAGGTACTATGCATTCTAATTTTAAATCCATATCCAAAATTTGAAAGGGAAACCTTCAATGCATTTCTTCTATTGCACAAGAAATGTCGATTAATTGCAAAAAATCACAAATTATACCCATTGGTGGTAGGGAAAAAAAAGGTGAATTTCATCAGTTGAGTGATGCTAAATAAAATCAGGAAGTTCATTGATTGGTTGCTGGTAAAAATCGTGAACTTCATTCATCTGTCGTAGGTAAAAATCTCAAAATATTTCAGTCAGACCTAAGCTAAAAAATCTTGCATTTTGTCAATCTGCCGTAAGATGAAATAGTGAAATTCATCAATCGGCTGCAGAAAAAATCGAGAACTTTGTCAGTCAATATTGGGGGGTGGGGGGAATAACAAAATTTGTGAAATAGTCGTGTAAAAAATTAAATTTCTTCGATATGTCGTGGGAAAGAAATTGCAAAATTCGTCTGTTGGTTGCAGGAAAATATAGCAAAATTCGTTAATCAGTCACTGGAAAATTTAAAGAAATTCATAAATTGGTCCTGGGAAAATGTTAAAAAATTTGTCTGTCGATCGCGAGAAAGAATATAGAAAATTTTCAGTCATATACATCAAAATGGGTAAAATATCATGAATCTTGTCAATCTGTCTGAAGATCCTGTGATATTCGTCAATCGGTCATGAAAAAAAAATTACAAAATTTGTTTCTTTTCGCGCAGTAAAAATACCATGAAATGTGTTGCTCGGGCACAAAAAAATATTGCGAAATTCTTCGGTTGGTCACAGAAGTTGATCGTTGTTTGAAAAAATTAATTTTTCAGAAAATGATAACATTTTTGGGGTGGGAGCTTAAAGCCCACGGTATTCTTTTGGACAAGATTTCAAAATTTTAGTGCAAATCTGCCATTCTGACCTGAAATTCAAGTCCTGAAATGTAAAATTTTTTTAAAGTCATTTACAGAAGCGCTAAAATAGAAATCTTTTTACACTTACAGGAGAGAAACTTCATAAATGTGAAGTTTGTTCATATTAAATTACAGAATCAAGAACACTAAAACAACATCTTTTTACACATACAGGAGAGAAATCTTATAAATGTGAGGTTTGTCCAATGTCATTTACACAATCAAGAGATAAAAAAAAAATCTTTTAACTCTTTGAGGAAATAATCTTAAAAATAATGTGAGTTTTTGAATTTAATAAAAAATTAATTTACATTAATAAATTAATTTTATATTAATTAATTTTAAAATAAACTTACAATTATTTAATAAAATTGTAGAGACAGCTTATAAATGTGAAGCGTGTCCAAAATCATTTGCATGAGCAGGAATACTAAAAAAAAAAAAATCCCCATATGCACACATGCCCATTTTTGTAATTTTAGTACATACATGGAGTAAATCTTGCCCATTTTGTCCCCCATTATATTTTGACTAAATGTGTTTTAAAAACAGATCTACTGATGTATATTGTAAAATGCATCGGTTAAAATGCTACTTCTGTTTAAGGAAAGATTGGTGTTTTTTCTATATATATTTAGAGATTTAATAGCAGTTTCTGTAAAAATCATGTTTGTTTATATACATTTCCAAACTATTTCTTTTGCAACTTAAAACAGAAATTATTTCACAAAATTGATTCTTATTACATCCAATACCCTTTTATCAATATTATACGTGTAGTGTTTATGGCAGACCCTCATTAAATTTTTTTGAGTAAATTGTTAAAATGCATATTTTTTTTTCAATTTTAGCATTTTCAGAATATTAATGAAAAATCCATATCACATTATCTTAAAATGTATATGTAGTAATTAATCCATTTTATTGTTATCAGTTTATTTACATTTCATTATTACAGGATTTTTTACATAATAAACAATTGCAATTAAAACATGACAACAAAGTTTTCACATCTTCTTTTCATGGACAAATATCACATGACTCTTGTGTCCATTTGTGAAATTTCTCATCTTGAATGCCACACAATCTTTTAATTCCATTACGATATTCTTTAGAAAGTGATGGAATATTTCTTTGAGAAATAAGGTGCTCCTTCACCAGTTCCATAGAAAGCCCTTCAAGAAATTTCATCGGTCGCGTTTGTTATCCACTTCATTGCTTGAAAAGTATGCAATGTAAGCATTTATACTAGCTACGTTCATCATTCCAAAAGATGTGTCAAAGACCATTGATATTCATGTGAAACTGAGTATGTATCACATAGTTCATTGACTGTATAATCTTCATTTTTGTTGAATTATAGAAGGTTGTGATTTCTGGTTATCTGATAGTGGATCAATATTAGCATCATAATGCATGGAAGATATAACAGGAACATATTTTCTTTTTTTTACCATATGGAGTCAAAGTCCTTGTTGTTGCAATAAACAAGGTTGCACAAACTTGACTTGTTGTTGCACAAAGTCCTTGTTGTTGTTCGCTTTCAAAAGCGAATGTCCTCTACTCGTACTGTGTTATTGAAATGAAATGTTTGTACATGATCTTTTTTACATTAAATATGTATGGATTATTTACTCCCATAGGATATTTTTCTCTCCTTCTAACAAACAAAGAAGTGACATTTCTTCACCCACCCCTTCTTGACCTATATCTTGAAAAGTACAAGACAGGTCTGAAATGTCCTTAAAAAATTCTCCCTTTTTTTCGAGGGAAAAATGTGACTGGGATTAAATGTATCCTGGTGCGTGTGCTTACTAGTTAACACATAAAGGAGAGAAACGTCATATATGTACAATTTGTCCAAAGTTATTTACACAATCGAGATTACTAAAAATTACTTTTAAGACCAGGACCATTCTTAGAAATGTGTGACAGTTTCAATCGCACTCATTGCCTAGGAGGTCCTTGACCCAATTTGTTTTTAATCTGGAAAAACTAAATATTTATTATTATTTTTTTAGAGTTATTTATATAATTATAAAATTTATATATGTAAACATGCTTATTTTTAAAATGTAAAATCTTTTATCAATAAAATATTTTGTGAAGGTTATTCAAACGCACAAAAAGAATATAAAAACTTTTATCTTTAAAATGTTCACTTGAAGTTATGATGCTAAAGATTTGAAAAAAATTATATATGGCCAAAGAACTTCAATACATTAAGAAGAAAATCTCCCATAAGGTTAATGTAAACTGTGATCTGTGCATCATTGTAAAACATTGTTGCAAAACAATCTTTATAGGAATGAAGTGCAGCGATTCATGCATGTGCACTTTTTTCGAAATCGGAAAAAAACTGTCCATGCTTTTTGATAATTTATATTGTAACATTCCCGATTTCATCTCCAGCTGTTTTCTGTTCTGAGTTTTAAAGACACGATTCAAGGATAATTTTTTTCCCCTTCGATGATGCTATAATTTTTTTTAAATATATTATTATGTATATATTTATGTATGTATAATGTTAGTTTTTTTTAAATTTCAGTTATTATTTTGTTTTAGTTTCTATTAAAGAGTAGTGTATTTATGAAAAAGTTTGGCTTGCTTTATCTTTTAAAAGAAAAAATATATATTAAGCAACTAATTGAAAAAAAAAATTCTTTTGTACAATATCTATTTAGGTCATTTGCAGATGGAATAAAATAAATTCTTTTTGTTTTATTCTGCTAAAAAAAATTTACTTCATATCAGATGGCAATAAATTCTTGGCAAATAATTCCTTGAATCATCTTTAAGAAGATATTTTCTTAATTTTTAGAGTCTATTAAAATCCTGTGTATTTCAAAGAAATATCTACTCATTCACTCAAAATAATATAATTTTTCATTGATTTTTTTTCTCAAATAACAAATATTAATGAAAATTATATTACAACAACCAGTGTTATTGTTAAATCATGTTTTTTTTTCATTCGAATTGTGAAAAGTTAATAAAAATCTCATAATTTAAAAAAATCTTTACTTTTGTCATTAAATGAATGAGAAAGCAAAGTATGATTTCTAGATTTTTCTAATTAAACGAATTGTAAAAAATGGAATGGATTGTTTAAAAAATTGTTAATTTGATTATATAAAATGTTACCATATTTTTTAACCTTATGTTGATACATAGTTTTTTTTTATCTTCTTGTAAATAATGGAAAAATGGGATGGAGTAAAATAATAAAATACAATTGATTAGTAAAGCTTAAAATTGCATAAACCACAAATATTATCAATTAGGGATCACCGAATAGTGATTTTGGGCAAATACCGAATAGTCGGCCCACAGGTAAACCAAAGACCAAATATTCAATCAACCTAATAGTAACTATTCGTCTCAATACCGAATATTCGGCTAGATGAATATTTAATATTTAAGAATTTAAAAGCTTAAATTATAAAACAATTTTATATAATATTTAACACAGACACTATCAGTTTATGAACTACACCTTTTTACACAAAACCTTTACACCAAGAAAAAAAACACTGTGCTTTGAGTTATATCTTAAAAAGAGGATAGTCTTAAAACTTTTTTAATTAATAAATTTTTAAACTTTGTGGATTCTTCTGTTAATTAAAATAAATTTATAAAGTGTTGTTATGTTCTAAAACAAATACATTTAAAATCAAATAATTTTTTTAATGAATTAGAAAGAAACATTCTAGAGTGATATAGTATTTATTTGTCAGGAAGGGATTAAAGTAAAACAATACAATGTATTAAAATTGTGGAAAATCAGAAAGAATAACTTTCCTGCTCCTTTTGATTTAGCAAGGAAGTTTTTAAATGAACCAGACAGCAGGTGTCTGGGATGGCTGTTCATATTCAGAGGCTGTAAACGTACAGGGTGTTCATACATCTTGGAACAATATTTCTGTGTAGATAATGTGGTCAAGGTAAACCTTTTTTGAGCAATAAACATTATCTCAACTCACTTATTCCATCAAAAATACATTACATTCAATCAAAAATAGAGGGTGTGCTACCGCAAGCTGAAATTGAATTTTTGTTCTCAACTTTAACAACAATGAAGTTATTTTAGCAAGATTTACATCATATTAATTTTGATTTTTGCAAATATGATGATATTATTGGAATTGGCTGAATTTTGGCCAGTGACACAGTATAAGTAGCTCTGTCAGCTGCACTCTGAATAAAGTAATAGCTAGCTCAATGTTTTTTAGATATGAATGGTGGCAACTTGCAGTACTTCTCATGATTAACAGAAATCAAAAGTAGCCATGTTAAAAATATGGTTACAATATTTTCAATATTATTAAAGTAACAAATGAAAATTCAAATCTCACCAAGAGTGAGATGCACTTTTGATTGAAAAAGTTTGTTGCCATCTTGGTTTCCTGGAGAAAAATTGTCTGTCTTGATGTTTATTAATACCTGTGAAAGTTTTTCCCATTTTGTTTAGAAACATAATGTTTGCGAAAAAGCAAAAAACAGATTATTTATTAAACAATATTCATGAACTTGCATTTATTTTTACATCATTAATTCCTATGTAGGTCATCATTAATAGTTAATTTTCTTAAGTGACACTTCTCAATCAGCGAATAAATAATGTAACTGCATTGTCTTTCATTTAAACATTATTATGTTTCTAAATATTTTGAATGACTTTATTAATTGACAGTTAAAAGTAGGAATTGTGGGTTAAAAAAAATATTTTATAAAAAAATTTATTCAATATTTTGTTTGGACCGAACATTTCGAATTCGGCCATACCGAATATTCATCATGCCGAATAGTTTAATATTCGGCTTAACCGAATATTCAGTAAAATGGCCGAATATTCGGTGCATCCCTATTATCAATTGTATATTTTTGTTTCACCATAGAAAAAATTTATTCTTTTAAAAATTATCAAGTTTCAATGTGCTTTTGTAACGGATATTTATATCATTTGTTTACTATTGCTATATTTTCCAGTGTTATTTACCTTTCTTAAAAATAGTTTTATTCTGTAAGTTCAATTCTATTATAAATATTTTTTAGAAAATTTTTTTGCTTACATCCATTGCAAAATATATGATGGCAGATTATCAAATAATAAGCAGAATTTTTGAAACATTAAACACTGCATTTTATAATAAGAACTACAAATCTCTGTGTCTCATAATTTAAAAGATGTATAATAAAGTATTTCATTTTCATTTGCTTGTATGCTTTTACTGCTCTCTGTATGTAAAACCATCAACTGCACATATTCATTGTTAATGTTATTTCTTATTCTTTGTTCTCATACAGATACATTCATAAATAAAATTATCAAAAATAGTGATTATGTATTTTATTCTCTAAATAAATATTTTTTAAGAAAAAAGTTACTCACATCCATTGCAAAATATATGGTGTTGGAATATCTTATATATCTTACACAACAACAACAATATCATTCCGGAATCTCATGTAATAGCATGCATACTTATGCAAAGTCAGCAAAATAATAACAAAGTAGCAAATGACTTTTAGAAAGATTTCACCTTTAATTTATTTATTTTATATTGTTAATGAATTGTTTTTCTCATTCAAGAAGTTTAAAAATGAAATTTAATGTTACATAAAACATGACATTTTTCTTGAGCACAACATTACAAGTAAAATAAACTTTAATATACCTTCTTTAAAAAATATGTTTATTTATTTTTACTCTGTCTCCTTTTTTTTCTTAATGCTTTTAACCTTTTATAAATAATATTTATATTAATTTGGTTTGATAAGTTCAATGAAAAATATACAGCTTTTAATGATTGTTAAACTGTTTAATACATATCTGTAAAGAAAGTGTTTGATTATTTTATATCAAATTATTAAAATATTCTTAAAACTTTAATTTATACATGTTTTTATTTGAAAGCATCAATTTTATAATAATTTATTTTTAACAAATCTTTCAAAAGGATATATTTTTATACAATACATTATAAAATAGTTGTTTATTCTTGTATTATATAAAGTAATGCATTCATATTCTATTTAAGTACTTGCTTACCGAAAGACATAATTGCCAAATGTTTTCTTTAAAAAAATGGTTAATTAAATGTAATTATAGATAGTCATAAATAACACATTAAAAGAAACAAGGTAAGTAATCTTAGAATTGCTGTTCTTTATTTAAAATACAATATTATAAAATGACATAATGGCATAATTTTCTTTACATTTACGTAATATATTGGAAAATATACTGTGCATCAAGTTTTAAAACTAAATTTAAACAAATTCGAAATCTAGAAATGAAGAATACAGATACAACTTTATGAATTAAAGAATACCAACTGCATATCTTGTTGAACAAAGACTACATATGAGTTCAAGTTCCATAAATTAATACATATACATGGTGATTATAATTAAAGTCCCACATTCCGATTATTGTAAAAAAGAACCACTGGTAAGAATGACTTCAAATTTTAATTAAATAGACTGGTAGAAACTTTCAAACACTTTTCAGAATTAAAAGAGTTTTATTATTATAATTATTTTATTTTTAAAATTATATTTAATTTTAGCAAATTTAATAGAGGAGTATAGTGGGGCCGTGCCTCAAGTGCCCTATACAACGGGCCGCCCCTGGAGGCACCCTATCAGCTGCAGTTACAAACAACGGTCATGCAGAGAACCACTCTAATTTATAAAGGTACTCTGGCTGTGACATCGCATGCGTTTGTCGCAGTGGACAGTCATATATTAAAATATTTGACGTGTTCCTGTTAAAAAACTACAAGAGATACATTGACTATGTTTCGCTCAAACCCTTCCGTGGTGCGCTAGAATTGTAATGTAAAAACTCGCATTCAAATACGTTGAGTGTTTTTGGAAGAATTGTGGACATACATCATGTATACATAACGACCAAAAACAGGAGCTCCATTTTAAGGCTGTTTGTCAATGAGATCGCAAATCCCCCTCGCTAATGGTAAACATGTGATACATTCATATTTTTCATATATATCCTTAAAAGATTAATACTTTTAACTTCTTTTTGTGTTTACTGTTCTCATAGGATGTCCTTTTTTCCTTAGTTGTCAAAATATTTCTAAAGTACATAATTTATAACTTTGCGTGTTGTATAATCTTCGTAAAATTGAATAAAATTTTAGAGATTATATAAAATAAGCATATATTTTAAATATATTTTTGACAACTAAAAACAGGGGAGACGTCCTATAAGAATAGTAAAATATATTATAGTGAAGTTGCAATCAGCTGATCAACAACTGGAGGTCTGGGAGTTCCACCAATCAGAACTGCCTATTTGTAGAGTGTCAGTGTGTGTCCTCCATCATGACGTCAATTGTAACTGCACTTTTGTAACTTCTCCTGAGGAGATATTTAAAAAATACAAATGAGACATTAGCGAGAGAATTTTCATATTTCACTGACAAACAGCCTTAAAATGAAGTTTTTGTTTTTGGTCATTATGCATGTTTGTCAGCAAATGCCTCAGCAAACACTGAACGTATTTAAATGTAACATTTTACACTACAATTTTAGAATACTAGGGAAGATTTTAAGTTTTAAGCTAAAAGTAGTGATCGTATCGTGAAATATTTTATTACATAACTAGACGAACTGCCCGGCCCATTATAATAAGCTTAAATAAACCTCAAATTTGTATGATTTTATATCTTTAACCAAATTTTGCATGAATTTATATTTTTGAGTGAAAAATTTGCTAAAAAACATTAATATTTAGTGGTAAAGCGCTCGTTAGAATATATTTTCGCTTTTCTTTCTTTCCTTTTTTTCCGTTTCGGGTTCGTTAACATAACAACAAAAATGGTTCTTATCATTCGAATTCTCTGAAATTTTATTCATTTATAAATATCTAAGCCCACTTTAAAATTTCGTGAAAAAATATGTATATTAAGCAATGAAAACATGAGCCCAAGGCGAGCCAAAATAGCCCTCGTTTTAGCGTTTTCATTGAAAATTTCTCAGATTTTATTATTTTCTTAAATATTCTCACTTGTCTGAACGTTTCGAAATTTTTGTAGGTGATGTAAATCTAGTCTGTCGTGATGCTCTAAAAATATTGAGTTGAAATACCAACGTTTAGTTACGTTTAGCATACAAAAAAGATCGTCTTTGGAAGGCGCGAAGTGACCTGCAGTCGCATTATTTTTCTAACGGGTTAAAATTCGTATTTTTCGAAACCAATTGTATCTCCGAAGAGAAGGTGGTTTCAGCTTTAAATAGGTATTTTTGTGAATCGGTACTTGCGAAATGGAGCTGTAGGGGGCATCGCCATATCGGAAAACAAGTCAATCTCGAAAACGACCCTTTTTAAATTTTTTTTCAAAGGGTAAACAAAAATATTTTTCAAACTGATTGTGGAGTTAAAGACGTAAAAGTAGGAAATTTAGAATATGTCTTCCTTTTTTTCGTATCATGAACGGTTTGGCCTATGCGCTTTAAAACAATCAGCCAAAAAAGAATATAGCATTTGATTCTTCACTTCTACCGCGACTTTTAAAACGTCACACGGAATGGATCATCTTTACATGGAGATTGGCACAAAACGATGCGCCCGCCGTTTTGTGCTAATCGCCGTAAAAAGATGATCCACGCCGTGTATTTCCGCTCTTCTACGCACTCCGGGAAGAGGAGAGTTAAGCATTCGCGTCCCAGGTGGCACAAAGAAAAGTTATTGGCCAATATCAAAATGTAATATCGGCCAATATCAAAATCTGATATTGGCCAACGTTAAATGACCCCCCCCCCCTAAAATAATATTTGTGAATATTAGTTTTTGACATCTTTGAATTTTGGCCAATATTTTCCAACATCTCTGAATTTCATTTTTTGACATTAAGTGATATTTTTTTCTGTCATTGCTGAATATCATCATTTGATATTGAGCGATATATTTTTCTAATATTCCTGAATAACATTTTTGTTTATTAAATGACTTATTTTTTCATTACCGAATAGCAATCTCTTTTTTGTACCCCAGATGTGGTGGATAGAAATTCCTCATTGATAAACGACATTTCTCTGCTTAGGAAAGTCTAGTCTCGTTATGTAACAAGACAAAAGCAAACCCAAGTAATAAGCTATAAGCATGATCGATGAAATCGCAGGGAAAAACTACTTATAAAGATCTGTTAACAAAAGCTGATGGGAGTAGATTTTTCTGTTACTGGAATAAAAAATGTCTAACAAATGACAAAACTATCATTTAATTATCTCGTATTTTTCAATCACAATCGACGTATTTTTTTACGTTCTTTTAGCAAAGATTTATTTAAATATCACTTTTTATTACTGAGTTTGTTGGAAATTTTGTAACAAAATATTTTAAAATAAGTAAGAAATTAAAAACTTAGAAATTTAAACGAAATACAAAATTTTAAAGCTTGCTGTGTTGAAAATCATGTGTTTCCCTTGCACAAAACTATAAAGAAAGTTTTAACAACACCATTACTTTGAATTTTGCTTTGTGATAAATTAAATATATATATTTTATTAATTTTAAGTCAGAAATATGTGTACATTTTTTCAAAACACCACATAAATTAGCCCTAAAAGCTTATTATATAATAATAATAATTAATTAGATGCATTATATAAAATATTTATTATTAATAGTGTCTAATTAAAAAATCAGTGACCTACTTTTGAAACTAAACTTGTATTCTTACAATAATAAAAAATAAAACTCTTATAAATGTCGGAAATTTGAAACATTTTAAAAAAGATAAACAAGCATACATTTAAAAATTACATAAATTGAATTTTTTTCTTGTAAAAACCTTTCTAAAAATAGTATAAAATACATAGTATAAAAACAGTATAAAAACATCTTTAGTTTTTTTATAAAGCACAAATTTTCACATGTTTTTCTTATATATAAAAATTAACTATAGATTTCTACAGAAAATTATTATATAGGCTTTTTCTTTCTGTGCAAATTTCACGCCCGACGCTTCCACCAAATGCACATTGAAGAAAACTACACAAATGGGCGGTCCTTTAGAACTTTCTGTTCACTTCCGTCAAGATTACAAATTCAGTCAGATATGCTGAATGTCGACAGATATCTTGAAATGTCCGAAAAATGATATTGTTTTTACGAATGTCTATAGATATCCCTGAATGTTGTAATAGTAATATCATTTTTACAACATTGGCCAATGTAACCAAATATTAAAAAAAAGGCATTAAAAAGTCAAGTTTTTTAAAAATTGCAAAATTATTAAATTTTATTGTTTAGAATGCTATTTCTGTACTATAATGTCATAAGTAATGCAAAAAGCTCTTTTGAATGCTTTCTTTTTAAAACTAATTTTAAGTTATGTCTGTGAATATCGGCAGATGTTGTAAATTTGACGTTCGACATTCAGCGACTTTCAAAATATTGGCCAATATTACCGTGGATATTGGCCGATATCTCTGTGCTACCTGGGGTGCGCATCTCCGCCTATTTGCAAAAACGGATAGCTTATTTTATGAGTTTTTAATTAGTATCTCAACTAATTATCAAAAAATGAAAAAATCTGAGCCTGGGGTGCATTAGAACTTGCTTTCAACTATCTATCCTCAAACAAATTTTCAGACTTCTGCGCACGGTAGATTTTCCTAGCCATCGTCAACAGACACATGCATACATGTAGACAGTCAGAGCGATTGTTTCTTTTAATAGTATAAGATTGTTTACTGCACTATCAAACGTTTCCTTTATAAATAAGAGAGTGGTTACATACCCATAAAAAGGGAAGGAGCCTCTTATTGGGTTCTCGAGACAAGTCCACGTGGCTTTAAATCTTTTCTTGGTTTGAGACGGCTGGAAGTTGGCTGGGCGAAGGTGAAACTGGCTGAACACCTTAGAATTACACAATGTTTCAAATGTGGTTGCTTTGGACATATCAGCGGATCCTGCAAATCATCTGCAGAAAAATGCTTACACTGTGGTAAGAATAAGCATAAGGGAGCGGACAAATGCAGAAAGAGGTGCATGAATTGTGTCAAAACAAATACTATCCTAAAGAGTCACAGTGCTCAACTGGCCACACCTCCCTAGACACCCAGCGCCCGACTAAGCTCTTAGAAATGCTGCGAATTGCGAATCCGTAAGAAAATCGATTATGGCTAAGTTACGGATAGTGCAACAGAATGCCGGAAAATCTCTTGCTGCGTCAAATGTGTTGAAGGCAGACATGTGGGACTGTGATATCTTGTGCGTACAGGAGCCTCATGTTCTATCAAGCGGTAAAGTCGGCCACATACCAAGTTTGGCAGTGGCCTTTTACGCTCCTCCACAGGCTCGCTCTGTAATGGTTGTAACAAATCAGTCCCTTGATGTCGTGGAACTGATTGCGACAAGAGACATTGTCGCCGTCCAGCTTGCATTTGCCGGGAGAAAGGTGATTGTGTTTTCGGTGTACATGCCGCCAGAAAACCTTACAAGATCCAGTCGACACATACATGAAAGCGCTGCAGCAGATTTTACAAAGAAATGCAGACAAAGACATTTTGATATTGGGAGATCTAAATGATAAGAGCTCAGTTTGGGGGAATCCGCTTGAAAAGTGCGATAGTAGTGGTCTCGAGCTGTGTGTTCAGAACGACCTCTCTATCTTCAACGACTCGGCCAGTGAACCCACATTTCAGTCAACTAGGGGCAACAGCTGGATCGATCTGTCATTGGGTAAGCTTACGAGGCCGACAATTCTTGTCGACTGCGAAGTAGAGTCTCGAGAGACAGCTACGGAGCATATGCGTGTTGTTACGGAGATCCCACCTCAAAGGCCCAGTTCCCCTCAAGCTGGAAAATAGCAGACGGTGCTATTCAACAAGGTTAATAATGATTGTTCGGACCCCAGCGCCTACCGTCCTATCTGTTTGTTGACAGCCTGGAGTGAAGTGTTGGATAAACTTGTGACAAACAGACTGGTTCAGCACACCCAGTCACGAGGGTTCCTCCACCCGAACCAGTTCGGGTTTACTCCAGGAAAAGGCACAGAGCATGCCTTTCTATAACTGCGCAAAACAGTCGAAGACTGCCATGCGCGAGACAAAGACTTTTGTCTCATTATGCTAGACGCGAAAGGTGCCTTTAATAACCTATGGTGGCTAGCGATCTATGCTCAACTGCAAAGAATGGCTTGCCCTGAAAATCTTTGCAGGGCATCGATGCGTAGGCTAGTACGAAGCTTCCTATCAAACAAGAAGGTAATCTATCGAACGCCTAACGTTTCCCTGGAACGCATATACGACAAAGGCTGTCCTCAAGGCTCGAATTCAGGTCCCTTTCTCTGAAACTTAGTTGCAAACTCCTTATTGGAGTTGGATCTGGGTGAGTATGTGAAACTCATCGCTTATGCCGACGACTTTGCTCTCTTAGTCGAAGCGCCAAACGCCCACGTTTGTGCGAAGCGGGCAAATCCTGCCTTAGTAAAGATTGCTCGTTGGGTGGCACTGCATAAGCTCGAATTCAGCGCGGAAAAAAACGTAATGGTTTACTTCCGCAAAGTGCGCAGGTTGGGAAGTTACAGGAGGAACCCTAAAACGGCTTCTCGGCTTCTCTTCCTCGGAAAACCCGTTAAAGTCGCACAAAATACCCGTTACCTTGGAGTAATGGTGGATGACAAGCTGAACGGAATGGCACACTGTGCGTATGTCAAACAAAGTCTGGCTAATTACGTAAGGGCGATCCGATCGCTCAGTCATAGGAGCTGGGGTCTCAAAGGGGAAGTACTGAAGCGTCTATATAATAATGGCATAGAGAGGCTCGCGACTTATGGTAGCAGTTTCTGGTGGACGGGAACCGGTCACATGAGAGATAACTTGATCTCAGCACAGAGATTAGCCCTCATTGTGATTACCAGGTGCTATCGTACCACGAGTACTTCAGCGCTCCAGGTACTCGCCGGTACCCTTCCGCTTGATCTGCAAGTAGAGAGGAAATTTCACCAGAGTCGCGTCCTCCGACTGGGACAAGATGCCAAGTTCGGTAGTGCAATAATAAAACCAGATGAAGTCCAAAAACAGGTAAGCAGGTGGTCAGTACATCCCACAGAGGCTCCGTCCATTGACTGGGAGGAAGCACCCCAAAATACTACAGAAACCCCAAACCAGCAAGGGTTGTCGGTCTATACCGACGGGTCGAAGATAGGAGGAGGTGTAGGATCAGGCGTTGCAATCTTTGACAATGGGGAACTGATTGAAGAGCGAGCCTATCACCTTCCGCCCCACGCAACAGTGTACCAGGTCGAGCTAGTTGCCATTATTAAAGCCCTTGAGCTGTGCAGAGCCCGAAATGAGCTTTCACTGTTTAGTGACTCTAGATCTTAACGTTACTAGTGAATCCATACTCGCAAGACCCACTCTGTGCACCTATTCATGCAGAGAGAGAAGGAATTGAAGTGAAGTGGTTCTGGGTAAAGGCCCATGTAGGAATACACGGCAATGAAACAGCAGACCACCTTGCAAAAGCCGGTGCTGGTTTAGATGTCATTGACGTTCCTCTAAGTTTGTCGTCCCGATTCGTAAAAACTAGGATTTACCAGGAGGCCAAAGCCCTCTGGGAAAGTCGATGGGAGGAGGAGGAAACAGTAAGAAACGTGTTCATCTTAATTCCGAAAATGTCGGAAGAACGCGCCTGGACCGCCCCTCTAATCAACTGGGCGATTACAGAGCATGGACCATTCCCGGAATACTTTAGTCGCTTCAGAATCAGACCTCTCACGCATGGATGCCCATTTTGCACAGACCCAGATCCTGCTACGAGTGAACACCTGCTCGTGGTATGCATTGGAACGCTCAGGGACAGGTTCTGCCCGAAACTTACAGCCTCGACCGTCCGGAACTACTTCTTAGTACCGGAAGGGAGGAAGGCTCTCACGGCCTTTCTCAAAGAAATGGAGCCACATCTTAGATAGGTTCCATTAATCGGCGGTCCCTTTCCATGTGTGTGTGAAGCAGAACCAATGGTTCAGGTAAGTAAAAGGGGTGAAGAAAGAAGAGAAGATTGAAAGAGAAGAGAAAGAGTGAAAAAAAGGGAAAGAATTCAAGAAACAGGTAAGATGAAGAGCGAAGACAGAAGAGTGAAGAAAATAAATGACAAATGTGAATATGTGCATATCAATGTTTTATAACTGTAATTCCTAATTATAAGTCTAACATGTGTAATAAACGCCGCTCTCGTGTGGCGACCAATACCATCCCTATGGATGAAGTATGTAAAAGTAGCGTAATTTTGATGTAGCTACTTAATAATTGCAGAACATATATGTAAAAATGAAGGACTATTAAAGAGCAGAGGCTCAAATTCTGGGTGGGGCGAGAGTTGGCACGTCTTCCTGTGAGAAAGGTGTTTCTCACATAACAACTTGAAAAGCAGAACTGGCATGTTGGGCTGAATGGGGGACAGCTGGTAGACGTATTGGCCCAAGTAGATGGTAAACTGTCGCAGCGAACTGCTTCAGCAGATATCCCTTTGCGATGACCTGTAGAGGTTGCATGCAGTACTTAATTGGCTTTATAAGAAAGGGCGACATACGCACAGGTCCAAGATCCGCTAAGAAGCTTTGTCCAAACTATGGCAAACCAACATTTCAGAACATGGTGATACTCTCCTGAACACAAGTCAACAAATTTTAGCTTGTGCCGGAGATTAGTTTTTTCCTAAATCGTCAGAACCAGTTTAATTTTATTTCCGTATGTAGTCACTTATATCTAGATGGGTACTACCAATAAATGGGTTTCAACCAATAAATGAGTGGCTACCAATAAGTACTACCAATAAATGTGTGGCTTGAGGCAATTAATGCTCATTCTTACTGAAGGTTTTGTCCAAGCTATGCCAAATCTATATTCAAGAACTTGGCGATACCCGCCTGGACGAGTTAGATTAAACCAAAGAGGATCCAATAGATGGAGCAATCATAAATGACGTCACTTGAAGCTGTTCCGCTCCCCTTCTACGTCCGCCATATTTGGGCGCGACTTGCACTGAAGACTGCTGATTGAATTGCTACCGGTCAAAGTCGAATATGACGGACGCATGAGATGGGGAAAGAACCCATTTTTCAGCTGCACATGTTTCCTCAGGAGAAGATTGACATGTCTACTCCTTGCTTTTCATAGCTCCATGGATTAAACCAGTGAAACACAACTTAAAAACACATTAGCTTGATGATAATGGCAGATTTGTGAAGATGCTTGGCGATTCGTTTTTGTTTAAAATCGTCTCGACCAATTACCTTGAGGCAATTAATCTTAGACAAATTCACCTACAAAAGTGCATTGATCTTTGGAGGAACTATATAGTTCTAAGAATTCGTAAAACTAGGCAAGTCTACTTTCTTGTCCCAGATTCTCAGAACCCTTATGCACTTGCGCCAGGCGGGCCCAATTTACCCGGGACACCGCACAGGCCGATGCTGCCGGCCATGGGGAAGCACTGTCTAATGCACGTTACTTACCTTCAAACCCCAAACACATGACGACTGGCCATCACGACAGCGAGACCCATGCCCTAAAGGGTTAAGTTGTTACCAATAAATATGTGGTTTGAAGCAATTAATGCTCATTCATACTGAAGGTTTTGACCAAGCTGTGATAAATCTATATTCAAGAACGTGGATGATCGGGCTCCATCTGGAGCTTCGGATATGCCAGACTCCCACAGGAGTGACCAGAGCCTCGGCTTTAATCTCGAGTTTCAACTAAATTACAAATCCTTCCCCTCCAAAATTTGTTCTTCCTCTTTCCCTCCAGCGAGTGCCAAAACTAGGGGGAGAAAAGAGGGCATATGCCCGGGTGCCAGTGTAGAAAGGGGTGCCAAAATAGAATTTGATTCTTCTTTCGGTACAAAAATTAAATAACGAAATTTCAACAAAACAAGACTTGTAATCGGGCAACTTAACATAAAAACGATTCGTTCATTTTATTCCCTTTGCTTTTAATAGGGCTGGATTTTTTCATTAAGTGACCATACAGGGGAAACAAAACAATACTTGATTAAAAAATTCTTCCAATATACTTGCAAGAACAATGCACTGTCCTAAATCCGTTTAAATTTGCTCAGTATATTTCGGATGTTATCGTGATGACAAGTTTTGAATGTTTTTTGCTTTTCTGTGTTCCTGTAAACGAACTATAACAGCTACATACTTGATTAACGAACTCATCTAAAATACTGGCAGATCAATTTACTGTCCCAATTAGGTTCGAATTTGTTCAGTATTTCAGACTTTATCGTGATGACAAAATGAAATGATTTCAATAGGTTCGATTTTTAAAGAAACCAACCTAAATATAATAAGATTAATATACTTTCTAGCAATTATGTCGACTTAAAATAAAAAATAAAAGCAATGAATCGAAAACTTCTGTTTATAAATTTATTTTGGAATGGAGGGAGAGGGTGGCAAAGTATCATGCTTGCCCTGGGTGAAAACTATACTAGTTTCGGTCCTGCCTTCCGCATACAAAGTTTAAAACTTTTAATTAAAAATATCGTCAAGTATCTAGTAACAATAACTAAGATAATCTGACACCTAAATTATTATTATATCCGTAAAATGTCCGGTCCCGCCTTTGACTACCACCCCCCAACATACCAAATGTAAAATCTTTAGAAAAAAATTTCTGAGAATTTTGTTTGTGTTGCTATCTATTAACAATAAATAAATAACCAGTCATTTAAAATGTTCCCTTCTACCCCCTCTGTAAACAGTTTAAAATCTTTAATAATATATATTGTTTAAATCTACCCTATTTTTTTTATTTTATAATAAGTTTTTAATCTCACTGCAAAATAGCAGTCATATACGACCCCCTCCCCCCCATGAAATTTCTGTATATTCTGGGGGGTGGGGAAATTCCTCTTTATTTCAGTTTGGATGTTCTCCTCCCAGAAAAAAGATGGAATATTATATATCCCACTTAATTTTAATTCCCAAAGGCCGCCAGGATTTTAGAATAAATTTTTGCTTTTACAATGTACACATAGAACATCTGTTACTTATTTTCAGAAAGATTTATTCAGAAACCATTTGTCATTCAATCTTTTCAACATCTTAGGAAGAGAGGTACTTTGCATCTGAAAGAGTTAATCTTAAAATAACGTTTCCATCCCCATTAACAGAAAATCAAGGGTGAGAAGAGCTGCAAAAACAAGAAAAATCTTAGCCCTGCCCTCTATGCCAAGAAATGCATCCTTTTTTTCTGGGAATACGGAAATTTAGATGATTATTTATTTATTGTTGCTACAAAATAACAATAGAGCCCACAAATCTTTTGGATTTTAATCTTTGTGCACTGGGGAGAGAGGTAAAAGAAGAAGCAAATTTATTTTATTTTAATTTTTATATGAAGCCAAGAGAGGTTATTTAGATGGTGATTTAATTATTGTTACAAGAAAATTACAAAAAAAAATAAATTTAGAAATTTTTTAAAAGATTTAAAATTTTGTATGCTGGGGAGGGGGCAAAGGGAAAAACTTTTTTGCGGAGGTGGGCTGGGGTAATTTGTATGATTATTTAATAATTGATTGTTACAAAAAAATCAGTGATTTTTACAGATTTTAAAGTTTACGAAATGCAGGGGATGGGGGGGGGGCAAAGGAAGATAAGCAGAAATTGTGTGAGGAGAGGATAATTTAGGCGATAGATTATTTATTTATTGTTACTATAGAGTAATAAACAAGCCAGATAAAATTAAAGTATTCTATAGGTTAAAATATGCATACTTGGCAAAGGGGGGTAATTTTATTTTATGGGGTATTTAGATCATTGATTACTTGTTGTTACAATAAAATAACAAATACAGCTATACAGCAAAAGAAATTAAAAAGAAAAATGATTTGTAGTATTTAAAATTTTGTGTGCTTGAGGGGGATGGAGAAGGTTTTTTAGATGATCGTTTTTCTTTAAAGTGGATCCACCAAAATGCATAGATTGTCACCTCTATATTTATCCTTTTAATTAATGATAAAACAATTTTTTTAAATCTCGATTATAAGCTCGATTGAAATGTTTTGGAGGTTTAATTACTCGACCTGTGTGAATTGTTTGAGCAGCAGTACAAACATATGGTCGAGTTTGAGGCAATGTAGCAGAGCTACTAACAGACGAAGCTATTGGTATATTAGCTTGGTTGCTGCTTGCAGGAGATATAAAATGATTTCTGCTTGTAGGTGCTATAAATAAATCTTCAGTTGTTGTTTTACGATTCACTGGCTGAGCAGATTTAAAAATATTTATGTGAACACGATTCCTACGATATTCTCTACCATTTTCTGCTGTGATGATGTAAGACCTGGGTTGAGGTCCAACTTTGGATATTTTCCTTTACACCACTGATTTTTTAGGCGAAACATCACTTCTTTATTTTCTTGCAAAGGTTACAAGGGGTGTGAATGAAGACCATATTTATGCTGTCATTGCTGTCTGAACTGCAGACGTCCTTGCACAGCACTGCAATCATACTGAGGAGCAAGTTGTCATGGAATAGTAGGAACCAGGGTACGAATACGACGATCCATTAGAATTTCTGCTGGAGAGGGCAGGCCATCCATGGGAGTATTTCTGTACTCCAACAACACAAGCTGGACATCATTCTTGTCTTGTGCAGATTTGGTAAGTCTGGATTTGACAGTTTGAATACATCGTTCAACCTGTCCATTGGAGTGAGGATATCCAGGACTAGATGGGTTGAAAAATATGTCCCAATTTGTGCAGAATTCACTAAATTCTTTAGAATCAAATGGTGGTCCGTTATTAGCAACATGTTCTTCGGGAATACCAAAACGAGCAAAACAAGTTTTCAATGCATTGATAACTGTAGGAGCTGTTGTTTGGTGCAAATGCTGGATCTCAATGTATTAGGAAAAATAATCTACAACTAAGAGATATGTCACAGAAGATAGATGAAAGAAATAATTTGCAACCTTTTGCCATGGTCGCTCTGCTAGTTGTCTGTCCAAAAGAGGTTCCTTGCTGTTCAACCTTTGGTTTTGTTGACAGACAACACAGTGCGATACCCTGTTTTCAACATCAGAATTTATGAATGGCCAATAGAGAGATTGACGGGCAAGATTTTTACAAGACGCTATTCCCCTGTGTCCAACATGAAGACGCTGCAGAACATCTGTACGACATGATTTTGGAATCACAAGTCTTTGCCCTCTACAGATAAGACCATTTTCCACGTGGAGTTCAGACTGACAATACCAATAAGGTTGTGCATGCAGGATCCCATTATGTTTACTTTTAAGCCATCTATTTTCAATGTAATTCTTGACACTTTGGAGCTCTATGTGATTTTCAGTTTCTAGCATGATTGCATCTAGTTTGGATTTTGAGGCTTGCACTAGTAGAGAAACCATTACATTAGTATTGTAAATTTCAGATGTCGAAACAGTCTGTACTGCCAAAGGTGCTTTGGATACGGCAGCAGCAACAACTAAATATTTTCCAGGAACATGAGTTAAATTGTATCTTTGTAGTCGCAATAACAGTATTTGTAATCTTGGCGATATGTTTTCAAATGGCTTGTGGATGAGTTCTAACAAGGGCTTATGGTCAGTTTCTACTTCAATATGCTGACCAAAAACATAATAATGAAAATGTTCACAGGCATGTACAGTTGCAAGGAACTCTTTTTCGATTTGAGAGTATCTTGACTGAGCTTCAGAAAGAATTGCAGGTATGAGCAATTGGTTGGTAATTCTGGAGAAGAACACCACCTATGCCAAAAGAACTTGCATCAACGGAAAGCACTATGGGTTTATCCTTGTCAAAGAACTGGAGAACAGGGGTTGACTGTAACAATTCTTTAACTCGCAAGAAGGCTTCATTATGATGAGAATCCCATAGCCAATTGGTATCATTCTTAAGAAGATCTCTTAAAATGGATGCTTCCTGTGAAAATTTAGGTACATATTTCATAAGATATGTGGTCATACCTAAAACTCTCATCAATTCTTGTTTGTTGGTGGGAACAGGAAAATCTGTAATAGCTGACACTTTTTTTAGGATTTAGGAACAGTTGAAAGACCATCAGGTGAAATAATATGCTCTAAATATTGTAATTTTCAAACACCAATTAATTTGATCTTTGTTGGGATTCAGTCCTCTTTCTCTAGCGATTTGAAATACTTTCTTTAATTTATCACAATGATCATCTAAATTTTCACTATACACCAAAATGTCGTAAAGTATGGATCAATATCTGGACAATTTGCGAATATGTTAACCATAGACATTTGGTACATCTCAGGAGTACACTGAATCCAAATGGCATTACTCAGGCATGAAAGTTGAAGCTCGCTGGAAAAGCTGAACTATGCACTGATAAGAAGTTATCGCAATAATGCATGGAAACATGTGCAGAATAGTCTTATCAATGAAAATTATTAAAATAATATACATAAGATTTTAACACTCAAATAATAAATAATAATAAAAATAATCGTAAAGATTATTCCCAACATTTTTTTTTTCATTTGTACTACTACAATATGAATTAAAAACACAACCCCATGTTGGCAGCACTGTATTAACCAGAAAAAAAGCTAAGAACATTGACACTAAAAAAAAATAGAGCTAGTAGTATTATAACATGAGCAGTTACATGATGTATTACATGTACAAAATACAATTATAAATTTCATTTACATTTCAATTTGTGCTTTTAAAGGTATAGTTTTTCAAAAATTATTTCCTTTTTTTTCTTATTTTGCTTTTATTCTAATGTTACAACTGAAAGAACACTTACTAAAACTGGGACCACTTGAAAAAAGGTAGTAACAATTAATTATGAATTATTTTATTACTCAACTTAAAAACATTGTTTCAGCTTATAATGTTTTGATCATTAAACTTTTTAAAATGTTAAAAAATCTGTTATATGTTTCAGAAGAAAAATTTTGAAGCATCCATTTTATGCAATTTTACCTACTCACCCCCACCCCCCAAAATGATGAGCATGATTTCTCCATGTTTCTGCATCAATCTCAAAAACAGCCAGAATGACACTGAAAAAAGCTGATTTCAGTGAAAACACTGAAAACTTTCATGTCTGATTACTAAAAAACGAAATCTACCAAATGGTGTTATAAAGGTGCAAAGATCAGAACTTTCCTCATCGAATTGAATGTGGTAAAAGGCATTTTTAGCATCAACAAGGAAAAAGATTTTAGATACAACAATTGGGCTTGTGAGGAAATCTGATCTTTTATTATACTTGTTGAGGGGACGAGGATCAAGACAAACTCTTATTGAGCCATCTTTCTTGGGTACTACAGCAATTGGATTTACCCAATTAAGTAGGTTTTGTGACCTTTTAAATTATACCATCCTGTTCCATTCTTAAGAGTTCATTTAAGTTTACTTTCTAATGCTAATGTTATTTTACGAGAACCAGCTGTAACAGGTGTTGCATTTTCATGCAAAATAATTTTGTGTTTACCAGATAAACGACCTAACACCTTCAAATATATCATTATATTCTTTCACAGTTTGTAATAATTTAGATGAATGAGAATTTACATTATTAGATGAATTAAAATGAGCACTAGTAGATGACAGAGAAGAAAGAATATCACTTAATGAATCAGTATTTACATTAGATTGGGAATTCACAGTTGCAGAAAAATTTGTATTTACACTGTTAACATTATACTTACCACTTACTTGTATAGAGGAATCCGTTCGTTGTATGAGATTTAAAACTGTGCATGCAGTTGCACTTAACACTGGTTGTACGTTAAGATCTACAATAATAAAATTTAATTCATAGCACACTTAACTTTGCATTGGAGAATACTTTCACCTACAACTGGTAAGGTATCACCAGTGTAAGTACACACTTTAAGGGCAGTTGGACTAATTGCTGGACAATTGTTTAAGGTTTTAAACACTGATAAGGGAAGCACATTCACCTGGGCACCTGTATCGAGCTTGAATGTAATTGGATGATTATTGACATAAATTTGCTGAATCCAATCACATAGCTCTGAGGCTGATATAGCACCAATATAATCTATATCTGGATTGCAAACAATTGCTGAAACTTGTTGTTGCTTTAATGATTGCCGTTTGGGTTGTCTACAGACACTGGAAAAATGGTTCAACATGTGGCAATTATGACACGATTTCCCATAAGCTGGACAATTTCTGGGTGCATGATGAGATCCACATCTGGAACATGGTTGTTTTTATTGAGCTGCCTGTTGTTTGTTTCTGTAGTTGTGCTTGGAGTTGTTGATTTGGTGCTTGGCTGAGTTTCTTTGACCCTGTAATTTTTAATTTTTCTGGCTGCTAATTTCATCGACATACGTGGATGATGACGACTGCGACATGGCAAGGGAGTGTAGCATGGACATTTTAGCTGACTTGCAGATTTCCATAGTTTTCTTTAAAGATAGTTGAGGCTCTCTCAAAAGACGTTCACTTAAGACATCATCACGTGGTCCTTGTATAATGCGATCTTTGACGTATCGTTCGTAGGTGGCATCGAATTCGCATTGGTCTGCTTGCAGTTTAATTTCAGCAACAAAAGAGTTAAAATTTTGTCCAGGCTTTTGAATCATATTATTAAAAATAAACGTAGCGAGAGTAACGTTCCTATACAGTCTATAATGTTCATCAAATTTGTCTAAAACATCTTTTACCTTTCTTGTTTGACCGTCTGTGAGGCTTTGCCGATGACGCTAAGTAATAAAGCGATTCGAGTATCATCGTTCTCCTTTATGATACTTTACACTACAATCTCAAAAAGTTCATATTTTTGACGCCAGTCCATCCAGGATTCTGCTAGATTGTCACCAGGAACAAATTGTTCCATTTGTAAAAAGTTGTGAGCCATGCTGTCTCCGAGTACGATTATAATTTAGCAAAAAAAACTATTTAAATAGATGATAGATGAACGAAATACTACTAGTTTTGACTGCTGACACCATGTCATGTTTGCAGCTTAGATGTAAATAGATGCAAATTAATTAAATAAATAGATTAAAGAAGATTAAGTTTTATTCAAGAGACAGCAGCATCGTTGAACGGGAGATGGCGAGGGAATGACAACTACAAAACGGTTAAGGGGGTGATTACTGTTAATACTTAAAATCGATTACGATTAATTGGGGTTAAGGTAACAGTTAAGTACATGGTACATGGTAGCAGTCACTTTAATTTTTTAAAAATTCAAGATGTACAAAAAACTTATAAACTGAAAAAAAAAATCCCGTTAAGTGTTAGAAGGTGATACAAGGATGCTGGAACATTGTTTGTTTTGGCAAAACCTTAAAAATGGCTGAGATAGGGTAGTTTGAATTTCTAGGATGGCTGAGATTTTGAAACAATCTGATATTTATTATGTTGTAACTCTGATATTTATGACCCGATATGAATGTGACTGATCATGTGTACAGAACATACCAAGGTCTCGACCGAGTTCGTTGGCCAGCTTCATGCACCATCTTGTTTCAAAATGGTGGCAAGATAAATTTTTTTGAAAAATTCAAAAAGATGTGTAACATTATAAATTGAAAAAGTTGTTTCCGTTAGGTGTTAGATCATGATATAAGGATTCCAGAATATTTTTTGTTTTTGGCTTCATCTTAAAAAATGGCTGAGATATGGCAGTTTGAAATTCCAGGGTGGGTGATATTTTGAAATAATCTGATTTTTGTTATGTTGTAACCCTCATGCTGAAATTCAGTATTAACGAAAACTGGGACTGAATCTACTATAATCGGGTTCCAAGCATTTTAGCTTCAGGTGTTTGAGTAAAATGAGTTGAATTTTTAAAAACATGGACTATGAAAGCTATCTTTTCCTTCCGGAACAGGCCGGAAGGACTTTTAGGTAGATTTCGTTAGAAATACTACCTATTACATTCTCCCCTAAGTTGGAATTACTGAAAAATTTTTGCAGATCTATACTGATCATGACCCCTAAAATCCAAAACCATCCCCAGTTCAAAACTTTATCTATCTATATCAAACTATCTATATCTAACTTTATCTATCTATACTTTTTTATAGACATGATAACTTCCATAATTCTGTACAAATCCCTTCCAAACTGATTCATAAAATCAAGCGGCATAAAATTTCAGCCAAGTTCGTTAATGGGCAAAATCGAACCAAGAGGGGAAGGGGGGCAAATGGGGGGCTTTTTGTGAAAACAGAAAAACCTATAACTTCTTAAGGGGGGGGGGGGGAATATATCAAATCCGTAAAAAATTATTATTAATTCTAGGAAAAGGGCCAAAAATTTATGTATGACAGATTTTTGATTTTATTAAAAATGCCTCTAAAGGCGGGAGGGGGGAATAGGGGTTTCAGAAGAAAAAATTCACAACTTTGTCAATTCCTAAGACATCAAATCTGCTTAAATTTATTATAAATCTTCTTACTGTTATCTACAACTTTTATAGTGACAAGTTTTTTATATGACCAACTCTTATGGAAAAGAAAACACATTAAAAGTATGTTTTGAAGTGGGCGTTCCCAACTGCCGCATCATGGCAAATAGGTCTTTCTTCTGCAATACCAATAAACAGGCACCCCATGGTCTGCGTCTTCGAAATCTACCTGTGCCTGTAGGCCGAGCCGACAGGTTTTTTTTTTTATTCCTTCATTAATTAAAATTTGTAATAGTGATAATTATTTTCTAAATCAAGTTTCAACAGTTGGTTTTAAATGGTGTTACTCATTAAAATCTATGTAATATTGTAAGAAAATCAGAGGCAGATCCAGCACTCCATTTAGAGAAGGGAAGGGGGGGGGGGTGTGTCGCATGTCTCCATAAACAAATTTTATATCTTAAATCCAAATCGGCTATTTTCTGAGATATATCTGAATTAATTTCCATACATATAAATGCATGAAATCTTAAGGTGTATTTGTAAATGTATAAAATTTGCAGGTTCTACTCAGATACCAAGAACAGGCACTTGGTATCTGTTCACAATTTCCCATTTTCTTATAAAAGCAAAGAATCCTACAGAGAATGTTTTCAAAGTTCAAATTTTAAGACAACTTTTAGAGCTTGACAGTCATGAAAATGTTGTTTTGAGGTGGTATTAAAAAAAAATATTTTTCCACGCTCAACAACTCAAAATTTTGTGACATATTTCCAGACTAATTTTTATAAGTAAAAACATGAAACTTGGCGGCGTGATTTAGGAACAGATTTATAAGTGACCTGTGTTTTTATTTTTCATTCAATTAATTAGAAATTAATTTACAAACAATTATTTTCACAGTACGATATTTTTTTTTGTTTTGAGCGTTATCGCTTTGGGCAATTCAGTTCAAAATGTCCACTTTACATCATTTTTTGAAATATATTCTGCCATTATAAAAAAATCTAGCAATACGGACATTACATAGTTTCTGAATAAGAGAACCTGCCAATTGGATGCATTTTAGAGCAAAAATGAATTTAAAAATGAGTCAGAAAATAAGCAGTTTGGATTTGAGTACACCCTTGAGACAGCAACTGAATACAATTCAAGATTAATTACATTTATAAAAAAAATGAAAAATGTTTGATTTTATGGTGCTTAAAAAATGTCTACAAGTTTCATGCATTTCTGTATAAAAATAATTGAGTGAATGTATCAGAAAGATTAGCATTTTTAAATGGACAAAAAATTAAAAAGCCCATATTTATGTTTAAACAAATGCAGTATTTCAATTAGTGCCGTAATGTTCTCTTGGATCCGCGCTTGAACAAACTTTCCATCCTATAGTGTAGTGAAAAAGATTTGTACATGAAAAAAGAGGTTATTATTCAAATAAAGCATTTTATTATATGAATATTACAACCACAATACAGATAATTTGTTTCTTAAAATGTTTAAAAAAGCAATCATAGAGGCCTTAAACTTAGAAGTCATTAGCTGTAATAACCTTACTATAAGCAAAAAATTCAAAGCATAGCAAACATATTTAAAAATGCAGACAATATTTCGCAACTTTAAAAATTTCTATAAGGTGCAGTTTTCTTCGAATACATTCATTTAATGAGAAATTGTGGTAACAGCATCTCGTATTCTCTGGAATATTGCTGGTAATTTAGTTTCAATCCAATGGGAATTCTGAATTTTTTCCATATAAATGTCTAGAGTTGAATAGGGTTTTCAGAAAATATGTCAATACCAACTCTCATTATCCTTGTTATTGGACTGTAAAACTACTTTTACAGCAACGTTTATATCATGGCCAGCAAGGAAAAGCTCTTTTGACATTCTGTAATATGTTTATGCACTCCTTTTAACAACTGAAAGATAAATGCCTATAAAATAATTGCAAAAGGCTTTACGGATCAGTTCAAACTTATAAGAAATATAAAATGCTAATATTATTAAATAATAATAATAATAAAAGTATATTAAAATAGAAAACACAATTACATTATAACTAAATCTGAATTATATTATCAGGAAACGTCTTAAAAAAATAAAAGACAGTACAAAGCAAAACCTTGTTAAGGCAAATTACTTTGTTTTACCATGAAATTTTTTTTTATTCCTAACAAATTTTATCTGTTTAACAACTTACAAGTTATTTTCTACATTAACATGGACATGGTTAATTTAAATTAATGGTTTACATGAACCAATAATGCCAAAATCTTGGGGGGAAAAAAAACTTTTAACATGAACATACTTACACTATAAACTGAACTAAAAGTTTCTATGATTTTCAAAATCGAAATTGACATGTCTTTTATCTCAAGAATTATATTCCATATCTGTTATTCTTTCGGTACTTTTCAAGTAAAAAATAAAATTTATAAAATATAAAAACAGAAAAAATATTAAACTGTTTCTATTATTTTATTGGTTATTACATTTATTTTAACTAATAAATTTATATACATTTTTAAAAATATAATTTCAATTTTAATTATCCTTATAAATTAACCTAATTAATAACTAAAATTCTTAAAGTTTAAGAAAAAAAAGGATAATTTAAGTTAAACAAAAACCAATTTAAATCTAATAAATACAACTTTTTTAATTAAAAAAAAATTAACCGTGATCAAAAAGATGTAGTTAAAATTTGATTCTTAAGAGTAATAGCAGATCCATTCACAGAAAGACGTTAAAAAAATCTAGCTATTTCCAACTTACAATTATTATTATTATAGTAGAAATTAAATATATAAATAGATTTAAACATAGCTTTATATAATAAATGCTGAAAATAACCAATTCATTAATCATAGGTTTTTACAGTACTAATTCTAATACAGTGATATTTCACTTTAACACAATTCAAAGTAGTATATGCATAAAACAAAAGAAAATATAACTGAAAGCAACTCACGAAGGGAAAAAATATGTCAGAATTTTTTAAACACACACATAAATTATATAAAAGAAAGCAATGAGCATTTTAAACCATGAAACTTTATACAAAAATCAGGAGAGGGTTTTATGCATACCAAAATTTATGCACTCCACTCTCCTCCAGCATTTAAAGTTAAAAAATTTAAAACTTTTCATTAAAAAACTTTCTGTTCTATTTGTTGCTCTCTAGTAACAACAAATAAATAATCTGTCATATAAATTATTTCCTACTCCCTTCCAAAAGTTTCACTTTACCCTCTGCCCCCAACCCCTTCTCCTGAAAACAGTTTTTAAATCTCTAAAACCAATTTTTTAAAAATATATCCCAGATAGCAAGCAAGGTTCCGAAAACGGCCTCTTTTCATTTTCTTTCGACTTTTCTGCAAAGGTATATTATCTTTAGCGTATATCACGGTCACAGTAATGTTTTGAATATTAGGCTTTTGGAATAACCGTCAGGAAACCTACCTTCTAAAATCATCCTTTACACTTTCATTTTCCGCGCATGCGCTACTTATTTTATCACTTTGTTAGCTGCAACTGCAAATTGTGCTTATTCATTCACCCATTGAAGGTGATATTGGCGTGCGAGTAGGTCACGTAGCATCGCTTTGCCTGTGCTGGACTGGCTTTTCATTTACATGTGCAATCAAAATCATAGTCAATCCGAAGTATGTTAAACTATTTTGTATTGATTTAATTTGATATAGATTTATCTTATTGCAAGAACTACATACATACGCATATTTCTGTTATAGTTCTTGAAATTTCCATTTATAATATGTTTTTTATTCTTAACGAATTAGTGCGAGTTCTTTAACCATACTTTCATTGCAAAATACAATAGATACAGAGTGGCATTTGTTTATGTTTATATTTTAAATTATATTATTATCGTTTATGTCATTATCTATTGATGTTCCCCAATTTTAAAATATCCATCTTATAGTTCATGTGATTAAAAATTACCTTCAAAAGTTTGAAATATTGCGTAATAATAATAATAGATTGTGTACTTGTATTTAAACTGCAATTTAGTCAAAGTTAATTATTTTTAGGCATATGTTTTATTTTCTTATAATTTAGTCATTTATATTGCATAAAATTATATCATTCAATTACGTACGTTTAAGATATAAAATTTTTATTGTTATTTTTATTACTTTCTTTAATACATTTTATTTTCATGAATTTTAAAATATGAATTTTGATGAAGTCAAACTATTTAAATTTTTGACGTTTCAATATACATGCTAATAATTATGAGCGATTTTTAAAATGTAGATTTACATTTTAAAGGAAAAAAGGTCTAAATAATGTTAACTGATTATTATTATTTATTTTTAATTACGGAGCATCAATAGATTTAATTCAGAGATAAATCATTCTGAAAAATTATTGTCCTTCTGTGTTAAGTAGAATGAAAACATGCTTAAAGTAAAGATTAAAAATAAACAAATAGGTAATATGCATATGATATAAAAATATTATAAATGGAAATTGCATGTTATTTTTCTCAGTAATTATATAAATACCAAAATTTGGTTTTATATAGTTCTTAAATGGAGATAAATCTTTATCAAACTAAATTATGCAGTTATGTTTAACTTTCTTCAGTTTGTCAATCAACTAATAAATAAGAATAATTGATACTGGGTTGACCATTATCAGTTTTCAAATATGAAAACACAAAGGTAAAGACAACATAAAAACCAAGACATAAGCAATTCCCAACTCAGAAATTTAAAATATTGTGAAACTTTCAAGATAGTAGGGCTTAAGCAAAAATATAGTATACACATTTTCTTGTTGCCTGAATTCACTGTAAAAGGAAAATATCCCCACTTTATTTTAGACTTTATTTTAAAACTGATTAATTGTAAAAAATACAAAGATAAAAGTTATCTATTTTAATTAGTTTTGTCAAATTCAAACAAAAGTTAGGAAACTTCTGTAAAATAATTCTTACCGTTCATTCTAACAAAATGTATATTAGATTTAATTTTTTTTTTTAATGTTATCAACAATTAATATTTGTAGCATACTTTAAAGGATAAAATGCAATATATTAATTAAAATATAAAAAATAAATATATTCAAATTTTAGCAATTACTTTAAAGGGAAAAAAGCAATATATTAATTAAAATATGTAACTTGCTAAATGTAATATGACTTCTTAAATATAATGTGTGCAAATAAAAATCAATATTTTCCATTTTTTTTCTTTCAATATATAAATATTATGCTAAAATTTAGTTTCCTACAGAAACAAAAGAAAAATTCTAAGTCAAGTTATTTTGATGAAAATCTCATACTTCTGTCAATTAAGATTTAAAACTAACAGATTAATCAAAACCTTTTTCATTTCCTTTATAAATGCTTATAATAAAAGCATTATTATCTACATTTGATTGTAATTCCTGTTACAATGGTCAATATGAAATCCTGTAACTAGCCTTACATTTCTACATTTTGGTATGCTTGTCCTAAAACACTTACAAAGTACCTCAGATTGTGTCAACTAGCAACCTTTTATAATCCTTTTTACAATGTTTGCAAACCTTTCAGACAAAGCCTTTAAAAAGCATCTAGTCATTTACATGTAGAGGTCAGAAAAATGTTTTAAAAATCAAAAATTGTTATCTGGGATATGCCCTATTTCTTACTTTGTAGTAAGGTTTTAATCTTACTACAAACTATTAGTCATCTAAAATCCTCCAATGAAATTTTCACAAGATACTTTTCCCTCAAAGAGGCGAATTTCTAAATGCGCTGGGAGAGGGTGAGAAAAAAAAAATTCCTCTTTTTAGCAGTTTGGCTATTCTCTGCCCTGAAAATCTCTTGAACATTTAATCTAAAAAAAAAACATGTTCTCTAAAAAAAATTGTTCACCCTCTTTAATAAAAAATCAAGTGTGAGAATATCCAAATAGCGAAAAAGAGAAAAATCTCCTCTCTGCCCCCGATGCCTAGAAATTACCACCTTTTTCTGGAGGAGGCGCAATAGGAATTTAAGGCGAGATGGTTATTTATAATTTCCACAAAGTATTACAAAATGTAGAATGCTTCAAAGTAGAGTATAAAAATCTTTAAAATAAATTACAGAGTTTTAAAGATTTTAAATTTTGTGTGTAAGTTCTCCTCCCACTTTTAACCAAATTTGATTTTCTTTTCCATTCCCAAATATAAGCCCCCCCCGCCTCTCACATACACAAAATTTTTAATGCATAAAAAATTGATTTTAAAAATCCAAGGGAGGGAATTTTCATTTTTTTGACATTTTTGTCCAATTTCCACTTATTTTTTATATGATGTTAATGAAATCCGTCCCTTCACATGAAATGTCTGTTTCCCTTCTCTGTCCTCTCCAACATAAAAAGTTTGAAAATTTGAGAATCTTAAATCCTTCTGCACTTCTTTCTGCTCACTAGTAACGTAACAATTAGTAAAAAAATCAATCCTCTAAACTGCAATCTCCCTTTCCATCCAAAATTTATGCCCTTCCTCCTCAGCATATAAAGTTTAAAAATTTTAGAACTTTTTATAAAAAAAATTTATGCTCTGTTTGATGCTCTCTACCACCAAGATTTCTGTTTCTGTCCTTTTGCCTCCCCCCCAGCAAAATCTTTAAAACTCTATTTAAAAAATGTATTATGTCCTATATGTTGTTCTCTAGTAAAAATAAGTAAATAATCAATCATATTATTTACCCTCCACTCCGCCCCTCTCTGAAACCTACACTTCTTCTCCCTTCCATGCCTCTCCCCTCAGTATACAAAGTTTAAAATCTTTAAAATTCTTTATTAAAAATTTTGCTGTCTAGTAACAATAAATAAATAACCAACTATTTCAATTATGTCTCTACCTCCCAAAATGTCTATTTCCTCCACTTTGCTAACCCCTATAAAAAAAAAATCTTTAAAACTATTTATAAAAAAAAATCTTCTGTCCTCTTTGTTGCTCTTCATTAACAATAAATAAATAACAAATAATCTAAATTACAAACTCCTTCCTCCGAAGTTCATATTTTCTCCCCATCCCCCAAAATACAAAGTTTAAAATTTGTAAACTCTTAAGTGAAGAAATTTTATGTAATACTTGTTGCCTTCTGATTTGTCACCTAAGTTTTCTCTCTACTCCAAAAGTGTCTGCCCCTCTCCTCCCCAACACACATACAAATTTCAAAATATTTAAAAAAACTGCTGTATTTATATCTCTTCAGTAACAATATTAATGAATAATCAATCATCTAAATAACCCCCTTTTCTCCCAAAAACTCTACGTTCCCCTCTGTCTTCTCATCCAGCAAATAGTTTAAAAGCTTTAATATTATTATTATTTTTTTTAATGTGGATCTATTTCTTATTTTGTAGTAAGGTAACTCATCCCTTTTGAAATTTTCCTCGGTTATTTAGATGATTGATTATTCATTAATATTGTTACTGAAGAGATATAAATACAGCAGTTTTTTTAAATAGAGTTTTAAATATTTTAAAATTTGTATGTGTGGGGGGGAGGAGAGGGGCAGACACTTTTGGAGTAGAGAGAAAACTTAGGTGACAAATTAGAAGGCAACAAGTAGGACATAAAATTTCTTCACTGAAGAGTTTCTTTTGACTTTAATCATTACACTCCACCTGAGTTAAACCATTTTCACTTACCTTCATACAATTCAAGTTCATTTGTTAAGGATATACAGGCCCTGATCATGACTGACTGGGGCCCTGGGCAAATATAAATTAGGGGCCCCATTTGAATCGCTGCATCATTATTCAAATAGAACTGATGGTCAGCCATATGTGTAATGCATAAACAATATTTTCGCACCATGGATTTTAAATGGAAGAAAATTCTTAGCTTCGTCAATTCTAAATTAAGTACCTTAATTCATAAAAATACTCTTTTTTTCTTAGTACAGAACAAAACTCTTTTATATAATTTTAGCAATTTGTTATATTACTTTAAGATGAATTTATTAACTTCAACTTATGGAAGAGTGTCAAATACTCTAATATGTAAATATGAGTTAATCAAGTTACTTTTTTTTTCATCCTTTTAAATTGTACTACACACAACATAATATCAAATCAAATTGATTCTACTTCACAAGTAAAAAGTGTTTTTTCAATAAATCTAAAAAGATGGCAATTCAGCTAATAAAGCACATAGCTATTATATTCTTTGCTCTGTGCTTGCAGCCAAAGCGGCGTGGTGCTTTGCTATTGAGTGGTTGAGATTAGCTTTGCAAAAGCACTGAGCTCTGTGAGATCAAAATGAAATTTGTTTTTCAGAAAGTTTAGTAGAATCTTTCAAAGGTAAAATTTGTATTTTGCATTTGAAAATTTTCAGAGTTGGAATTGGGGAAAAAAAAGTAAATATTTTATAAATTAATCTATGGATTTGGGGGCCCCTTGAGGTTTGGGCCCCCCGGGCAAAGTCTTGATTTGCCTATGCGATAATAAGGGCCTGAGGATAGATGTTTATTTTATGTGTTGTATTGTGTTTATTATTTTTAATTTTTTTCCATTTATGTTTCATATTATACTTGACTATTAAATACATATTTAAGTGCAAAAAAATTAAGAAATGAGTAAAATTTTTAGTGCTCAGTTATCGTTAGTCATGTCTACTACAAACATTAACTTTCACTGGTACCAGAAAAGAAAAGAAACGGAAGAAGACATAAAAAAAAAATCTTCGACTTTAGTGCACTCAATGACATGTCTTGTAGACTGTGTTAGAAACTATTGAACTAACAAAAAAAGAGTTATGTAACTAACAAATTTCTTTAATGTGTTGCAACTTACATGATTTACATGTACATTTCTCTATTTTATGTTTATGTATATTATTTTAAGATTGGAGAGAGTGTAATTGTACTGTACCCTTAAAAAAAAACTGTACTGTAAACAGTACAGCTTTTCTGGTCAGTGGGGTGATATATATGACAAATACATTTGTCATGTATCTCGCTTCCAGTTCAACTACCCCCCTCCCCCCTCAAAATTTAACGATAACATAACCTTTTCCCTTCCTCTTCCAAAATCTAACAAGTTAGTATCAATTTCATACTTCCTCCCTCCCCCCCTAAAAAATAGACATAAATAATAAGTTCATAATTATTCTTTCATCTTCCCCCCCCCCAAAAAAAAAAAAAATATATATATAAGAATAAATAAATATAGATAATATGTTTTAAATGTTCTGTCTTCCCCCCCCCCCAAAAAAAAAAAAAAAAAAAAAATTCAATATGGTAACTAAATCTATCTGTGATTCAATTTATATAACGAATCTGATTTCTTTATTCTAAAGTCAAGTCAGTATTCACATGCATCAGAAACTTACCACGCTATACTTTGCAGTTATGTTAAATTCCGTTACAAGTGATCACACATATTTAACTCAACCGTTTTCATTCCCATTAAGTCAAGAATACATCTGCTTCAAAAGTTAGACAAAATATTCAGCTGCCCTTCACTTGTTAAAATTAAAGATAACGTATAACTGACGATACTTTCCCACATGCCTTGGCATTGCCTTTCATCCACTCTCAAAAGAATTAAATGAAAAGATTCCATTCCCGCATGTGAATTGTAATATGCAATCTCATATTTTACACACCCAGTTACTGTGTATTGGAAACCATGCAGCCGTTAAAAGTGCAGCTGTCTTATAGTGAAACAACCGCCCGTTCCTAAAAATTGCTGTCATTTTTCTTGTTTCCTCTTATGTCTTGATTTAAGAATCTCTACAACCCCCACACTCATATGAATGCATAATCATAGACAGAAATAATTTGTTATCGCTTTTTCCCATACACTTCCACCATTGACCGCTAATATTTCTCTCGCCAAGTACTGGCAATTTTATCACGTTCATCTCGCCAACACCCATAGAGGTAATTAAAAAAAATTATCACTTTTGCATTTTGCGCGACCAGAAAGGCTGAACTGACTCTTCGCTTTTTTGAATGGTGCCTCCCCTTGCTTGTTATTCCACTTACTTTATACTTAATTTTTTAAAGATGTCCTTTTTTAAATAAATAGACTTATCTTTTTATCCTCCCTGGATCTTCTTTGTGTTTCCTGGTCAACTGCATTTTAATTAGCAACTACTTTTCGTAAAGAATCATCTAATTTCTTTATTCACGGATATCAGACTTCAACAACCGATAAAAAGCTACAGTACACCTATAAAAAAAAAAAATCTTTAAAACTATTTATAAAAAAAATCTTCTGTCCTCTTTGTTGCTCTTTATTAACAATAAATAAATAACAAATAATCTAAATTACAAACTCCTTCCTGCGAAGTTCATATTTTCCCCCTCATCCCCCAAAATACAAGGGTTAAAATTTGTAAATTCTTAAGTGAAGAAATTTTATGTCCTACTTGTTGCCTTCTGATTTGTCACCTAAGTTTTCTCTCTACTCCAAATGTGTCTGCCCCTTTCCTCCCCAACACACATACAAATTTCAAAATATTTAAAAAAACTGCTGTATTTATATCTCTTCAGTAACAATATTAATGAATAATCAATCATCTAAATAACCCCCTTTTCTCCCAAAAATTCTACATTCTGGTCATTCCATGTCAAATCAACACAAAAAAGTGCCATTTTTTACCTGACCACCTCAGAATTTTATGATATTAAGCTCAATTGTTAAGATCATAGAGAAATGAATAAATATTCCATGATAAGTCTCTATCTCTTTTGGTTTTGGAGATAATTAGCTTCAAAAATGGACAAAAATCGTAAATTTTTGGATTTCTTGCATTACAAATTTAATCATATTTCATTCCCTAATTGACACAGGAACTTACTTTTGATGTCGTTAGAAAGTGCATGAATTGGGCTTTCATATGATATATCATATGCACATATTTTTTAAAATTTTAACTCCAAGGTCAAACATTTTGACTTTGACCTTTCATATTTTAAGAAGTGGTATTTCAATTTTTTCAAAAAAATGTATGTTACTGTTATACTTATTTTCTATAATATCTGAAAGTATTAGTTTGGGACAATCATGGGATGCTGAGTTATAAATTAAAATGCAAACATCAGTACTAATTTAAGTTACAGATTTAGGCCGCTTAATTTTATGTTGTATGACTTATTGTATAACTTATGTGTGTAACTTAAGTATTAATGAAAGAATATTTTTTTTCATTGTAAAGTTCACAAAACGAAATTTTCTCTTACTTTTTTTTGTGACGGTAGGGGGGGGGGAAAGAGAGACAAGGCTGTAGAAAACACTAATATCAAGTTTATCTGCAAAGCTATATAACTTGTTAAAAAATCTTCTTGCTCCACAAAATCCCAGTGATCAGGAATATGAAGCGCTTAAACAAATTTTGCAAGAACATTTGAATCCGAAACCATTAATAATACCTAGTAGACACACGTTTTTAAACAGGAAACAACATGAAGGGAAAAGCGTTAGTTCTTATCTTGCTGAACTTCGCTCTTTAGCAATTCCTTGCAAATACACTCAACTTATGTTGAATACTATGTTGAGAGATGTTTTCGTTAGTGGTTTACGAGATAGGGCAATCCTAGATCGGCTATTTGAAGAAGACGATATCGATCTCGATAAAACAGTTAAGATCGCTTTAGCAATAGAACGAGCTAATAAAGGAGTTAATGATATAATTGGTAAGCCACAAGGAATTAAAGCCATTGGTGTATATAAGGGAAAAAATATAACACCACAACCTAAGAACACTCAAAAGAAAAATAACATAGTACATTGTTCTAGATGTAACAGATCAAATCATAATAAATTTAACTGTAAGTTTAAAGCAAGTAAATGTAGAGTTTGCCAGCGTATTGGCCACATTGAACGAGCTTGTTATTATTCTAAGGAGGCTAAACCAAACAAAATGGTAAAGCAAAAACAGTTTCATGTAAATGATTCAGAAGTTCAAAATTCAATTCCACTTCATAGTTTAGAAGTAGAGAACGTTTGCATGAAAGAAGAATTTCCTAAAAGATCTCCCATAATAGTAACTGTTGAAATTGAAGGTAAATCGGTTGAAATGGAAGTCGATACAGGTGGTACAGTATCAGTAATGAGTTTAAAGAGATTTAAAGATATTTCGAAGAAAAAAATATGTCCTACAGACTTGAAATTTAAGACCTATAATGGTGAAACCCTTAAACCCCTGGGTTACTCAACAGTTAAAGTAAAATATAAGAATCAAACAGAGTACTTAAATTTATATATTGTTAAAGAAGACTTAGACACTATCTTGGGTCGAGAATGGCTGTATAAAATCAATTTAGATTGGGTAAGGATTAAAGCTCTTACAGTTGTAAATCAGGGAAATCTTACAAATCTGTTAGAAGAATACGCAGACATATTAGATGAAAAGGGTAAGGATTAAAGCTCTTACAGTTGTAAATCAGGGAAATCTTACAAAACTGTTAGAAGAATACGCAGACATATTTGATGAAAAGGGTAAGGATTAAAGCTCTTACAGTTGTAAATCAGGGAAATCTTACAAAACTGTTAGAAGAATACGCAGACATATTTGATGAAAAATTGGGCGAAATAAAAAATTATGAATGCAGTCTTGAGTTAAAACCAGATGCCGTTCCAGTTTTTTGCAGACCGAGACCATTACCATTTGCAATGAAAAAGCGTGTTGAAGAGGAATTAGAACGACTTGAGAAAGACGGAGTTATCAAAAAGTCGAATATTTCAGATTGGGTGACTCCAATTGTACCAGTAGTTAAAGCAAATGGGAAAATTCGACTATGTGCTGATTATTCCGTCACTCTTAACAAAAATCTAAAAATTCAAAGACATCCTCTTCCAAAAACAGAAGAAATTTTTGCTTCACTGAATGATGGTAAGATATTTTCAAAGATTGACTTTAGTCAAGCTTATTTACAAATGAAGGTTCACCCTGACAGTCAAAAATTATTAACGATTAATACTCATAAAGGACTTTATGAATGCACAAGACTAATGTTTGGAATTAACTCAGCACCTGCTATATGGCAGAAATATATAGAAAGTGTATTGCATGATTTAGAAGGAGTAGAAGTATTTTATGATGATGCACGGATCGCAGCACCAGATTTCCAGACACATTTGTCAAGATTACGGAAATTTTTCGATAGATGTCGTCAACATGGATTGAGAATAAATAAAGATAAATGCAAATTTTTCCAGAATGAAATTGAATTTTTGGGATATAAGATAAATGCACAAGGATTATCTAAAACAGATGAAAAGATTGCTGCAATTAAGAATGCAAAAATTCCTAAGAACGTTCAAGAAATTCAGTCTTTTATGGGATTAGTTAACTTTTATTCTAGATTCTCAAACAAACTTGCTACTTTAGCATATCCATTACACAACTTGACAAAAAAAGGTGTTCCATGGATTTGGGATAAAAAGTGTCAAGAAGCAATTCAAAACATAAAAGATGAAATCTGTTCAGATAGAGTATTAGCACACTATGATCCAAAACTTCCTATTTTCCTTGCAGCTCATGCATCTCCAGTCGGTTTGGGGGCAGTGCTCTCCCACAAATTTCCAGATGGTTCCGAGAGGCCTATTGCATTTGCTACAAGAACACTTTCACTAACTGAACAACGCTATTCACAGATTGATAAAGAAGCTCTAGCTCTAGTCTTGGCTGTGAAAAAGTTTTATCTTTACCTAAAAGGAAATCGATTCACTCTCATTACAGATCACAAACCACTCGTGGCAATTTTTGCTTGCAAAAAGGGTCTTCCAGTTTTGTCTGCTACAAGACTTTTGCATTATGCTCTAGTACTACAGTCTTATCAGTTCGACATAATTTATCGGAATACTAAGGATCATGGTAATGCAGATTGTCTTTCACGATTACCCTTAAGGTCTGAAGATTTAGAATTAAAGGATGACGTTTCAGTTTTCCAACTTTCCCAAATTGAAACACTTCCAATAACAGCAAGAGATTTAGCCAAAGCAACTGCAAATGACAAAGATTTGGCACCCTTGCTGAATGCTTTAAAAAAGGGAACTTCTCTAAAAGGGAAGGAAGTCAAATATACTCTCCAGGATGGTTGCATTATGTACGGCCAAAGAGTCTGTGTACCTAAAAAATACCATAAAAAAGTTTTGGAAGAACTTCATCAAGGACATTTAGGAGTTGTTAAAATGAAGGCAATAGCCAGATCCTATGTCAATTAGAAAAACATAGATAAAGACATCGAAGATGTTGTTAAAAATTGTACAGATTGTTCCAGGATTAAAGATTATCCTCCAAAATCTAAAACACACCATTGGGAGTATCCAAGTTTTCCATGGGAAAGAATTCATGTTGATTTTGCAGGGCCAATTTTTGAGCATGTTTTTATTAATTGTAGATGCACACTCTAAATGGCTCGAAGTCTATCCTATGAAATCGACAACTGCCTTGAAAACAGTAGAATGTCTAAGAGATTGTTTTGCTCGTTTTGGATTACCAGTCATGTTAGTCAGTGACAACGGACCACAGTTTTCCTCATATGAGTTCCAAAAATTTATGCAAAATAATGGAGTTTTTCATAAAACGAGTGCACCTTTTAAGCCCTCCAGTAATGGTCAAGCAGAAAGGTATGTACACACTTTGAAACAATCCCTTCGAGCAATGCAAAACTACCCTGGTAGTATCAATCAAAAAATCAACTGCTTTCTGTTACAATATCGGAAATCACCGAATATGACTACAATGCAGTCTCCAGCAAGTATGTTCTTAAAAAGAGAGATTCGTACGAGAATAGACATCTTAATTCCTAATACTAAAGAAAGAATTCAGAATAAAATTAGGAAGGATATATATTTCAATGATCGGTATTTTGAAGTGGGTGAAAAAGTAGCTGTACGAGATTACACTGCAGCTAATTCAAAATGGAAATTCGGTCGTATCATCAGCCGAGATGGTGAATTACATTATTCCATAAATGTTCAAGGCAATTTGGTTAGACGACATGTTGATCAAATTCGATCAGCAGGTGAAGAAGTGGACAATGATGTTCAGTATAGACCAAGAGTAACAAATATGAACGTCCCATCTGATCCAACAGTGACTTCAACGGAGACAGATGAAGCATCGACTGAGCCACCTACGACCTCCGAGGATATCGCCAAAGATATGCCTCCATCACTGCCAACAGTCACACCTCCTTCAGTTAGCACACCCCAAGTTGTCCAAAATCCAGTGCAACCAAGACGATCTAAAAGGATCCGGAAACCTCCAAAAAGATTGTGCTGTTAATTTGAAAGGGGAGGAAACTGTCGTGTATTAAAATAAAACTATTACACTAAAATGGCAATGCATGATAGCAAACTTTTATCTGCTGTGTTTTGGCAATGGCAGAAACTTTAGAACTGGGATAAAATGTTGTTTGGATAGATTTATGTTTATTGTTATGTGTTTGTTTCTGTGTAATGTAGTTAATAAATGATGTGTGTTAAACAAATGAATCTTTAATAAATAATTATAAGACATATAAAGATATACACTAACTAACGAAGAAGCGTCACATAACCAGAGTTTCTGATGACAACTTACTCATTTCCTTTACAATGATAAATAATGAAATTGGATTTTTGTATATAAAATTATAAGAATATATGGTCGGAACCCATAATGAAAATGTTTATAAAAAACTGTTTATTTTTGTAACTGTTTTAAAAATTTAATCTATTACATTGGCTGGCCTAATTAAAGAAACAAATATTATTTTAACTCAAGCTACCAAACTGCTTTTTCCATTAACTTCAACTTATAAAATTATTGAAAAATTAAAATTTATTCCTATAAATAATCAGTAACATGTAATTATCAATTGGATAAGTAATTATCAATTGGGGCTTTGATCTTTTGTGTTACGGAATGAAAAATCAGAAAAAATTGCACCACTTTGACACAATTTTTGTTTCATTTAAATCTAAACATAACGTCCTTTTCACCGTCACAAAATTTACATGTGTACTACTTTAATTTTCATACCCATATCTACTATTTTAAAAATATTTTAATGTGCAATAAATCCTTAATGAATATAATTTCCAAACTTGATGTCACATTTGTCAGCTACAACAGCAAAGATAATAGTAATTCACATTATTTCCTTTTCCCTTGTAAGTCTGGAAGAAGCCAAATTGCCACCAATGTAAAGAAATTTCAAATATAAATATAGGAATATTTAAAAAAATAGCTATTGCAGCACACCTACAAATGAATAGCTTCCATTTAAAAAAATAAGTATTAAAACTGGTTCACAAGGAAGATGACTAAAAAAGCAGCCTTGTGTTTTAAGTATAGTCATAGAATACTACACAAAATCATAGAAATATTTTGACATATTCTGGAAATCCACAGCCTTTCTTCTTTAGGGGGTTTAAAAACTTCATTGCCTTGGGAGGAGGTGGGGATGTCTGAATTCAACAATGGGTACTAACATAAAAGGAAAATTGTATTAATAAATAGTTCATACTGTCAGTATTGCTTTTTTGCTTTAATTGTGCATAAAATTTCTTTTTTTACTTAAAATACAGCAAACATCCTCAGCCTCATCTGAATCCCCTCCCCTCCCTGAAGAAAAAAAAAATATGTTTGTGAACTTTGCAGTAAAAGATATTTTCAGTAATATATATATATATATATATATATATATATATATAGATAGATATAAAGAGAGAGAAAGAGAAAGAAGGGGGGGGGGGAGATATGGTTATGTAGATAAGTCACCTAAATAAGCTATTTTGGTGTTGAAATTAGGAATAACAGTTTGCATTTTAATTTATAACTCAGCATCCCATGTTTGTCCCAAAATAATACTTTCAGATATTATATAAAATAAGCATAATAATAACATACATTTTTTGGAAAAAAAAATTAAAATGCCATTTTTTAAAATGTCAAAGGTAAAAATGTTTGACCTTGAAATTAAATTTTTTTTAAATATGTGCATGTGATATATCATATGAAAGCCCAATTCCTACACTTTCTAACGACACCAAAAGTAAGTCCCTGTGACAGTTAAGGAAACAAATATGACTAAATTTGCAATGCAAGAAATGCAAAAATTTACGATTTTTGTCCATCTTTGAAGTTATTTATCTCCAAAACCAAGAGAGATAGAAACTTATCACGGAGTATTTATTCATTTCTCTATGATCCTAACAACTGAGCTTAATACCATGAAATTCTGAAGTGGTCAGGTTTTCAGCTGTGTTGATTTGATATGGAATGATCCCTCTTCATGTCTAGAAATTCACTTATTTTTCTGTGAATGGATTATGGAACTTGAAGGGGAGAGTTAGATGATCATTTATTTATTGCTGCTGCAAAGTAACAGTACAGCATAAAATCTTTAAAAAATAGTTTTAAAGTTTGTGTGCTGGGGGAGGGAGAGAAGCAATTTTTTGGGGGGTGGTGGGAGAGAAGCAATTTTTTGGGTGGTGGTGGGAGAGAAGCAATTTAGATAATTATTTAATTATAGTTGCAAGAAAGTTATAAATAGATTAAAAAAAACTTTTTAAAAGACTTTAAAGTATGTACTTAGGAGGGTGGGGGGGGGGCAAAGGAAATACAGAGGACTTTTTGGAAGGGAGGGGGGAACAATGTAGATTGTTATTTAAATATTGTTGGGAAAAAATCACAAATAGAGTAGAAAAAATTAAGAATTTTAAATTTTACCATAATGCATTTGGAAGGGTAGGATCTTTGTGGGATAAGGGTAGGACAGCCAATTTTTTAGTAGCCACTTTTTGTCATTTAGTGGCCCTGTGGCCGGCGGCTAGTGCCAATTTTGCCCTCTAATTGCACTCCTATGTAAGTAACATTTTCTTGTACTTTTATGCAAGTAGGGCACAAGTGATAAATTGCCAAATATTGTTCCAATTGTCATCATTTTTGTATGGCATTTATTTAATTTAAAATACAAACATTACATACATTTAAAATACAAGCCTTTCATTTATGTCATGTAAAATACAATACTATATGGTAAAACAATCGAATTCATGAATGGGTCTAGCGCTCCAACATTTACCGGAATCAATATATCTAATTCTCAACCATCAGAAAACAAGCATCATTTGAGTGAAGTCGAATGCAATCGAAGAAATATTGCTAGCGTATTTGATATGAATTAAATTAATCATACACTACAAACCACGGAGAAAGAACCTGGAGGGGAAACTAGAATAGGCGAGGATCTCGAAAATGCAAGTCATATTTTTTTAACAAAAGAGGGCGCTGTAAAATTTGGCGGTGGCCTTTAAACAGAATGTCATTAGATTACATGTTAAATTCTGAAAGTATTTTACTCGATTATTTTTAATTATACCAATTATATGTCATAAATTTAAGATGGGGTTTAAATGTTTTATTCCGGGATGTAGATCGGGCTATGATGATGAGATAAACAAAAGAAAAATCGAAGAAAAAAAAAATTAAGTATGTTTAGAGCTCCAAAGGTGAGTGCTTTTTATTAGCTCACAGGTTATCAAAGCCTGAGAGCTTATGTGCCCGCCGGTTCTGTATGTATGTATGTACGTACGTAACGCGGTAACTCTTCATAGAAATATCCGTTTTCCTTCAAATTTTGTTTATAGGTTCACTGTGTTAAGGCGCCTCCCTGATTAGTTTTCGGGATTGATTGGTTAAGTATAAAATAGGGGGAACGGGGGGAGCTAATCCCCCCCTTAATTTATATAAATGGGTTTTTCATGCAGAATTATCCCATTTGCTTCAAAATTTGTTTATAGGTTCATTGGGTTAAGACGCTTACCTGATTAGTTTTCAGGATTGATTGGTTAAGTATAAAGGGGGGAACGGGGGGCTAATCCCCCTTAATTTATATAAATGGGTTTTTCATGCAGAATTATTCCGTTTTCCTTCAAATTTTGTTTATAGGTTCACTGTGTTAACGCACTTCCCTGATTAGTTTTCGAGATTGATTGGTTAAGTATAAAGGGGGGGGGGAACAGGGGGGCTAATCCCCCCTTAATTTATATAAATGGGTTTTTCATGCAGAATTATCTGATTTTCTTCAAATTTTGTATATATATTCATTGTAATTAGAGACTTCCCTGATTAGTTTAAGGGGTTCATTAGTTAACTATGAGGGGGGAGTAACGGGGGGTTGACCCCCCTTAATATATTGTTGATTTCTTTATTTTTCGAGGGGCTTATTTCAAATTCTTTGAAATAAGAGTATAATATGCAATTAGTGTGAATAGCCTGTGAGCTCAATGCCCTCAGTTTAACTGGGCAGTTTTCTTTTTATTATACTTTAATTTAAAGTTATATGCATGTAATCATTTTTAAACTAAGAAATTTTTATTCCAGTATATCGATCTTAGTGTATATGTTTTTGAAATGTTATACTTAATGAATGCTAATGTCTGTGGCTAATTGACATGGCCATTTAAATTGTCTTATAGAGTGCTATTTGCAATTCAAAAATTTAATTTGATTACTTGGCTGTTCAATTAAATCAAAAGATTTTATTGATTGTAAATTAGGAAAAAGAACTCATTTAAATAACAAATTTAATATTCACAAAGAAAAAAAAGATTTAAGTATATATGGTTTTTAATAACTGCATATTTTTCAAACTGTAAGGTAAGCATGTTACCTTTTCTATCTGCAGCAGTGTGTATGAAAGAGGAAGCATTTATGTATGATAAAAAATGAGAGTTTTTGGACCATTCATAACTAACATTATATTAAAGTCACAATTTACGATTCTTGCAAAAATTAGTTAATAGACCCTATTATTTATTCAAGTTTTACTTCCCAAATAATTAAGATAAAAATTTGTTTTTAAATGTACATAATATTAATTGCATAAATATAAAAAGTTATGAGTTATTAAATTATTTAAAGATTATCGATATATACTAGGGTTTAATCTAGAGCTAGCCAAATAGCCAAAAAGTTAACTGAAAGCACCTTTTGCCCCCAAAGCATTTAGTGGATTAGCCAAATCAGTGGCGTAGCTACGTTTTTTGGCGCCCGGGGCAAGAAGAAATTCTGCGCCCCCCTCCCCCTCCCTCTCCTCTAAATTAAAAAAGTCCTTCCGGCCTGTACCGGGAGGAAAAGGTAGCTTTCCTATATCTTCGTTTTAAAATTTTAGCTAATGTTACACGAAAACAGCAAGCTAAAATGCAAAGAAACGTTTACAAAAGATTCGTTAATACTGAATTTGAATAAGAAATTCTCCAAATTATTGAGCAATAGCCAAATTGGCTTCATTTATGAAGACTTATTTTGGTCCCAAATTTGGCGATATTTCACCAAATGTCACCAATTTTGGCGAGAATTTGGCGCTAACGGATATGAATATATAGTTTTATGCGTATGATTGGGAAAATTATTACAACAATGAAAGAAAATAATTTGCGAGTAATCGCGTTAATGTGCTGTTTTGTTTCAAAATGTCAGCCACCCTAGAATTTCAAACTGCTCTATCTCAGCCATTTTTTAAGATAGAGGTAAACCAAAAAATGCTCTGGAATCCTTGTATCAAGACCTAATGGACCCTATTCCCACTGACGTCAAAGTCACGTGCTTTGGGGAAACATTGCCGATATTGTTGTCCTTAATTATGCAACGACTCGTTTGCAACTCAAGCCTGCATGCCATAGAGCAGCAACGGACCAGATTTTCGTGATGTTGAGTCACGTGCTTTGGGGAAACATTTCGGAAATCGTAGCCTCGAACCCAAACGGAGAATAGGGTCCATACGTAATTAAAAAATAAATTTGAATTTTTATTTTTTTTCTATATTTATTTTAGTTTTAAATTTTTAAATGGCCGCCATCTTGAAACAAAATGGCGGACCAAGCTGGCCAACGAACTCGGTCGAGACATTAGTGACCTTAATACACACAATTAGTTTCATCAAAATCGATTCATAAATACGGGCGTTATCGTATGACATAGGTCAGATATATATATATATATATATATATATAAATCAACATTTGAACGGAGGGTGGTTTTGGGGTGTGGGGGTCATGATCAGTGAAAATATATCGAAATTTTTCGGAACTGCTTTCCTCCGAACGGCTGCAATAGGTAGCTTTATACTTTTTTGTATTGAAAGCTACCTAAAAAATAAGGATATTATTTTTCCTTAAGAGGAAAAAAATATACTTCCGGCTTGTACCATGAGGAAAATGTAGCTTCCCTCTTCCTTGTTTTTAAGATTTTGGCTAATTTTACTCAAACACACGAAACTAAAATGCGTGCAACCCGATTACAGAAGATTCATAGTTTTCGTCAATACTGAATTTGTATATGAAATGCAAAAACTTATTTAGCTGTCGCCAAGTTGACTTCATTTATGGTGACCTACATTTATCGCCAAGATCTTTAGCCAAATACCGTCAAGCTTGACGAGAATTTGACGTTAGCATATATGACTATGTAGTTTTAAGCGCATGAGAGTTGCAACACAAATGATTACAACAATGAAAGTCAATTTACAAGAAACCACGTTTGCTAAAACTTATGAATTAAACCCGATTAAGGAAAAAAAATATGCTGCCTTGTTTCATTTACAAGGTGTGTACACTCTTTTTGATTTCCACGGAGTTCCATATGTCCTACGTAAAAAAATAGAAAATGTTTTTCAATTGACTCATTGTTTTATGTTCTTTCTTTCCTTTTTTTTTTAATCTTTTGAACAATACATAAGGTGCATTTCATAAAATTTAAAATAGGATTCTCAGCAATATAAATAAATTATTTTCTAAAAGCAAAAATGTTAAGTAAAAAGTCTTTTTTATTGTATTTTAAAATGTGTCATGACATTTTAACTAATTAACTTTTTGAAAATGTGGTTCTTGCAGTTATAGAGCAGATTTGTAAAGAAAGTATGAAAAAAAAAATGTTGCATAAAGTTAAAAATTGTAGGAAAGGTGTGGTTTTAAATTTTTCTTTAAAAATTTTTCAATTAAATACTTTTAAAACAAAATTTATTTTATCTGAAGAATTACGATTTTGCTTTCTTTCAAATCATAAAATTTTCATAAAACAATTTACTAATATCAATAAAAATTGCTTCTTAAACATTTACAACGGTGCACCTTGTTTGCAAATTTTAAATACCGTAAACTCTTTACATTGATTTTAACACTCTTTACCAAGATACATATCTTTGCCCATTCAGATAAAATTTGTTATTTTCTGCCTATTTTTCTTTCTTTTAATCATGATGGTTAATCCTGTTTTTAAAAACAATCTAAAAACTATTTACAAACTTTATAGGCTTGTTGTTTAAAAATAGCGGCATAACTTCCGCTGTGTCTCCGAAAATTATAATATTGTGGCTTAGTCATAAAATGTATGCAGATGATCTCTGCAATAGCATATCATACTTATAATAAATCCCGGATACAATGAGCGAGCGAGGAATTTGATTTCCAGTATAGTAAACCACCAAAAGTTTGGTATATAGTCTGCCCGTTTTTCTAGGAGCAACCCCCCCCCCCCCTCATCCTTCACCAAATTTATTCAAAGCATTCACACACATTGTCAAAATATGTGAGATAATTTCTGTTTAAAGCTCCTCTCAATTGGACGCCCCCGACTACAGAGTTCAGAGAAAAACTCCGTGGCCCTCAACATATAATCATTTTGTGCTTCCTTTCAGGTACGTAATCAAGTAAGGTACAAATTCAGTTGAGAAATCCTTAGAAACATTCACAGAAGCTCTTTCTTTCATTATTTGGTCGTATATAATAAAATATTTTACTAAAGAAAACATTCACGCACACACACAAATATTTATTGTCGAAATATGTGGGATAATTTCGGTTAAGCGTCTATCAGTTGGGCGCCCCCAACATTTAATCATTTTGTGCCTCCTTTCAGGTACGTAATCAAGTAAGGTACGAATTCAGTTGAGAAATCCTTAGAAACATTCACAGAAGCTCTTTCTTTCATTATTTGGTCGTATATAATAAAATATTTTACTAAAGAAAACATTCACGCACACACACAAATATTTATTGTCGAAATATGTGGGATAATTTCGGTTAAGCGTCTATCAGTTGGGCGCCCCCAACGTTTAATCATTTTGTGCCTCCTTTCAGGTACGTAATCAAGTAAGGTACAAATTCAGTTGAGAAATCCTTAGAAACATTCACAGAAGCTCTTTCTTTCATTATTTGGTCGTAATAAAATATTTTACTAAAGAAAACATTCACGCACACACACAAATATTTATTGTCGAAATATGTGGGATAATTTCGGTTAAGCGTCTATCAGTTGGGCGCCCCCAACGTTTAATCATTTTGTGCCTCCTTTCAGGTACGTAATCAAGTAAGGTACGAATTCAGTTGAGAAATCCTTAGAAACATTCACAAAAGCTCTTTCTTTCATTATTTGGTCGTATATAATAAAATATTTTACTAAAGAAAACATTCACGCACACACACAAATATTTATTGTCGAAATATGTGGGATAATTTCGGTTAAGCGTCTATCAGTTGGGCGCCCCCAACGTTTAATCATTTTGTGCCTCCTTTCAGGTACGTAATCAAGTAAGGTACAAATTCAGTTGAGAAATCCTTAGAAACATTCACAGAAGCTCTTTCTTTCATTATTTGGTCGTAATAAAATATTTTACTAAAGAAAACATTCACGCACACACACAAATATTTATTGTCGAAATATGTGGGATAATTTCGGTTAAGCGTCTATCAGTTGGGCGCCCCCAACGTTTAATCATTTTGTGCCTCCTTTCAGGTACGTAATCAAGTAAGGTACGAATTCAGTTGAGAAATCCTTAGAAACATTCACAGAAGCTCTTTCTTTCATTATTTGGTCGTATATAATAAAATATTTTACTAAAGAAAACATTCACGCACACACACAAATATTTATTGTCGAAATATGTGGGATAATTTCGGTTAAGCGTCTATCAGTTGGGCGCCCCCAACGTTTAATCATTTTGTGCCTCCTTTCAGGTACGTAATCAAGTAAGGTACAAATTCAGTTGAGAAATCCTTAGAAACATTCACAGAAGCTCTTTCTTTCATTATTTGGTCGTAATAAAATATTTTACTAAAGAAAACATTCACGCACACACATAAATATTTATTGTCGAAATATGTGGGATAATTTCGGTTAAGCATCTATCAGTTGGGCGCCCCCAACGTTTAATCATTTTGTGCCTCCTTTCAGGTACGTAATCAAGTAAGGTACGAATTCAGTTGAGAAATCCTTAGAAACATTCACAGAAGCTCTTTCTTTCATTATTTGGTCGTATATAATAAAATATTTTACTAAAGAAAACATTCACGCACACACACAAATATTTATTGTCGAAATATGTGGGATAATTTCGGTTAAGCGTCTATCAGTTGGGCGCCCCCAACGTTTAATCATTTTGTGCCTCCTTTCAGGTACGTAATCAAGTAAGGTACAAATTCAGTTGAGAAATCCTTAGAAACATTCACAGAAGCTCTTTCTTTCATTATTTGGTCGTAATAAAATATTTTACTAAAGAAAACATTCACGCACACACACAAATATTTATTGTCGAAATATGTGGGATAATTTCGGTTAAGCGTCTATCAGTTGGGCGCCCCCAACGTCTAATCATTTTGTGCCTCCTTTCAGGTACGTAATCCTGTAAGGTACAAAGTCTGTTGAACTATTCCTAGAAACCTTATTCACAGAAGTTTTTTCTTTCATTATTTGTACATAATAAAATATTTTACTAAAGAAAATATTTACACGCACACACACAAAAGCAATTTTTATTTATTGTCGAAATATATGAGATAATTTCTGTTAATTTTTTTTCTCAATCTGGCGCCCCTTGACAGCGGCGCCCGGGGCGGATGCCCCCCTTGCCCCCCCTTAGCTACGCTACTGAGCCAAATAGCAACAGCCAAAAAATATATATATCATTTCCATTTTGTTGTTCCTGCCTTTCGTAAACCTGCAGCTGCCGCGTGAAAAAAAATCTCAAACCGCCTCTGTCCCGGCAACTCACTTCAAAATTTGTCTCATCGTCTCTGTGCAAGCATCTTACAAATAGTATGACGTCATTTGCATTAAACAAGTATTGAAGAAATTAAAAGAGTTTGTTTATTTTTTGTTGATGATCCCAACTTAGGAAATGAAACCAAAACGGTTCATGAATGGAAGTTGTTCAGGCAGGTTCTGGCTACAAGGGGTAAAGAAATGAAACCAGCTGATTGTATTCTTTTTCCATAAAAATGGCATTACTGACATATTTCCCAATGGGACTTCTTTGTATGAATTTGTAGCAACAATTCTGTTGTCTACAGCAGATTGTAAAAGGGGATTGAGTCTCGTGAATATAACAAAAACTGACTTGAGAAATAGATTGACAATCAAAAATTTAAGTAACTTAATGGTGATTAATTTGGAAGGGGAAGTTTGAAAAGAATTTCCATTTAAAAAAGCATTTGATGTGTGATGTATGGCCAAATCTTGAGAGGGTCAATCTTACAGAGTGGTGTACTGTTTTATATTGTATAAGTAAAAATAATACTCATTTATATAGAAATTTTGTATAAATAAAAGTTTTTTTTTCTTGGCTAAAGCTATTTTTATTTGGCTAACAGTTATTGGCTGCAATTAGCCAAAAAGCTACAAATCTCTTTTTCCTAGATTACACTCTATATACGCAAGATTAAAACTTATTCCAGATTCGCAGTACAATATCCGTGATATTTATTTTGAAATGACTATTCAGATGTTTTTGTCAGGATGAACTCTTATTTAAAGAGTTATAAAAAGCAATCAAAACGCCAAATATCTATTAAAATATATGCATGGTGTGAAGAAAACTTTATTTAATGAAATTTCTACTTGTTTGACTTTTTTAAAGTTCAAATTTTCAATCAAAAACATTTAAAAAATGAATGCTTTTCCCAGTGAAAAGCATTGCAGAAGCAGGCTAGGATCGCCGTCAGTTTACCGTAGCGCCATCTATGAGGAGAAAAACTTATTGTAAAATTTCAATGTTACTTTCCCCTCCATCTATCTTCCTCCGTGCTACAAATAATATTCATTCAACAAAGGATGGTTTGTTACTACTACTTAATTTTACTACTTAATTTTTTGAGTTTTACCAGATTACACTTGAGTTATTCTCTTCTTATTGTTTAGCATATACTTATATTATAAAAATGCTTTTAAAAAAGCTAGCCATTTTGTTATGTCGCGATCTAATAAAACATGAGCAGAACAACATGAACATGGGAATAGCAATAACAATTATCAATTGATAATAATAAATGTTTTTAAAATTACAAAGAGTAACTTGAAAACTAAAAAACCTTACTCCTCAGATCGCGTACCGGCATCGTTAAGTTTTGTTCAGTGTGTTAGATATGGCATGCCACATATACGAGTTGGGTTTTCGTCGGGGCTAACGAGAAAGACGGGCTACCACGCTTCTTCAATTTAGAGTAGTCACGTGACGCTCCCGGTCTCAGCTGAGCTAAGCAAACCAATTGACATAATATATTTTAGATTACTATTATACCCGAGTTGTTTTTTAATTTGATAAAATTCGTTACTGCCCCCAAGCAGTACAATCATGATTATCAAATCTTACATATATTTCAAAACACTGGGATAATTTTAAGTACTAATTAAAATAATTTGTAACCAGGTATAAAGTTGTTAAAACTGAAAAACAAATAATTGAACCCTTTATATCCTACAAATCATTGTGAATACACCAAAATATAACACAAACTACGGAAATATAATTTATTTAACATTTCAAAATTGAAGCACAATTGACGATTTTGGAAAAAAAAAATTGTCGATTATTTTTTTTTTTAATTTTCAAACAGGTATTTTATACCATAAATATCAATATTTCTCCCCCAAAATTATAGACGGTCATGGGATATATATTTTATATAATATATAAAAAAAAATAAAGATTTAGTAGAAAAATAAATATTTAAAACAAAATGAAATGTGCTCAATACTTATCTCAGAGAATAAATAAAATATTTTTAACACACAAAATATATAAAAATTAATATTTTTTCAACAATTTTTTCCTACCAGAGGAATTGTGATTAAATCTTATAAAAAGTTCAAAATACTATCATAATTTTAAGTATATTAAATAAAATAATTTATAAACAGTTATGATGTCAAAAGTGAAATATATATATATATATGTAAGTATATACAACTGTACCTAGCTCTCTGTACCCTAGAAGTTACTGTAAATATAAAAAAGAAATAACACATACTAGATTCTATGATTTATTTAGCATATAAAAATTTCAAAGCTGTAGAACAATTTAAGTTATTGAGAAAAAAATACGATTGTCGAAAAATAAAAGAGAGAGAAAAAAGGTGGGGGGGGGGGGGGACTTTTATACCCTAATATCAATATTTTTGCATGAAAATTATACACGGTCTTTGAACACACACTTTATATAATATATAAAATTTTCAAAATTTTAGTTTAAGAATTTAAAAAACATATGTGAAATGTGAAATATGCTCAATATTTATTTCTGAGCATATAATATATTAAAACGAGAAGCAAACGTCTTAATTTTTCAGTGCAAATTTGACTTTACTTCGCAAGCCTCAACTTTTTTGAGTAGTGGATAAAGCTGGGAACAGAATTAAGAAGAATCAAGACGGTTGGGGAAAGAACAGCTCGCCTATTAACCTTCACTGCTCACAACCCTACCCCTAGGAAATACTCTATCTAAATTCCTGTTCATTCCATTTTTATTCCCCCTTCCTGGAAGGAGAATCCATTCTTCTACCTGCTTTATTTGAGAGAGTGGTGAACAAAAGGAAAAGGGAAGGGATGCGCTTTCACTTTTTTGAAGGCTGGAAAGGTAAATGGGAGGGGGGAGTTCTTCCCTTCTATAGAATTTGGGAAAAGGTCATTTTCTGGGGAAGAAAACATATTTATTTTACAACCAAATACCAATAAATCTAACTGATCATAAACAAAATGTAATCGTAATAATATTAGTTGTGTAGCACTCCAAAATATTTAGAGAAGCATTATTATAAAAACTTAGTTATGTATTGAAGTTTATAGAAAATTATAAGGAGCTTTGAGAATTACTTTAAAAAAAAAATTCGTTTGTAGGATTTAAATCTATATTAGTCTCTTGACATGTTCTCTGCCGGCGTATTGCTTTATTTAGATGTATTTATTTTGGGATGGAATTTTTTCACAGTTGTTAACATATTTTTTATCTAAAAAATGACATTAATGCCGCTTGGTATGAAAAACTGTATAAGAGAGCTTTTTAAGTTCTGTTAATAATAAATATTAACGTAGACATATATTAATAATATTAATAATTCAGAACTAATTTTAAAGGTATGTGCATGCAATTTTTTACATCAAAAGTTCTTGTTCAGTCAGACGGGAGACAGACAGACAGACAAACCGAAATCATAAACACTTTTGAACTATATCAGTCCTGAGTAATGATACATACACAAAGACAAATATAGGAAAATATGGCAATACTTTAAACAGAAATTATGGCATAAATGATAAGCATATATAGAATTAAGCATGCCGGATTTCCTTGTAAAACAAAGTTTGATTGTTAGAAATTCATACGCAACATAATTGAAAATTTATGGTACAAATGTAAAAGTTTGAAATAATATCTGGCAATTTGTTCTTTGTGCTTCAGTCAAAATCTCAATTTATTGATTTATTATTTTATTATAAACTAAATTAAAAAAAGATTAACACATTTATTAGTGGAATTGTATTCAATTTGTTAATAAATAAATTAAAATAACATTTCATTCATATATACATTTAAAAAATCATGAATTGTTTAAAGGAACCAAAATGCAAAGTATCATATGTATAGTATTCTTAATATTAATCCATAATAATATTACACGTGTGATATTCTGAATATTAAATCTTTAAAAATAATCTGAACTTATTAAAAATTTCGACTTGTTTACATCAATAAGCGAAAAACTTTAAGAATAAATAGTGCAAGTAAATACATATTCATTTAAAATAAATTAGCTTTACTTATATTTAAACAATACAAAACAAACATTATCGTATAATGCATAGGTGCCTTTCATTTAAAAAAAAAAAAAAAAATACATCGCCAAGATCAGTAATGCAGTGGTGAATTCAAGGAGTGACATTCCCTACAAATGATTTCATATTTTAGATTTATTAATGGTCTAGATATGAAAAATTATCCCGAAACATTGTAATGTCCTCCCACCGAAGCTGCCCTTAGAAAAAAATATATAATCAATAATAATCTTACGATTTTACTCTGCTGTTTTATTTTATATAAGTAAAGTTACCGGCATTCTGCTAACTAAATTATCATATTTACAACGATTAAAAGTATATAACATTGCACAATTAAATGTTATGCATATTACATCAAAACGAAAAAATGGTTAATACTTACATTCGATAGATTATCCTAAGTATCTCGTCCTTTATATTAATTGATGAAACTACTTAATAAAACTTCTTAACACAATTAAAAGAAAAGAAAAGAATCGCAATGAAAATTGCGCTTGTATTTATTAATAAAGGTTGGAACGTTGGAACAATTGGTTTTTAAACACACACGAAAACAAAAGTAATGGAATTCCTTTGTGACAGCTGCGCGTCAAAGTACGTTTTCAGTGAGACCGCGACTGTCACGTGACTTTCAACCACGGTAGCCCTCTGCGTTAGCCCCGGTTTTCGTGTTATGACGCTTATCGCTCTTGGCGAACTCTAAATCTCTTGTGTTGGCGATAAAATGAGGTGTGTACCTTGATAGTCTACCATATCATTTTTATCACGTCGTGTAAACTTCTTGGATGGATGTTGATCAAAAAGCAGCGGAACATCTCATTATATTTTAGCTTTCATTTCATCATAAATATATTTTTCATGGAAGCTTGTTGCATATAGATGGTGTTATAGAAAGCTAGCTCCCTGTACGTCTGTAAGTGTCGATGTTTTCTTATCAAAGGTTTTTATTAAAGATTTCATTTCTTCTTCTTTTACATGTCCTTTCCAATCTTTTTAAATCTATTTTATCTTTCAAAATATTTTTACGGTTGAATCCTCAAACAAGGGCGGTGCTTGGCGGCGTCGAAGTTGGTGAAGCGATAAATGAGATTTTCTTGCTACCAGTTCGTTTGTTATGTTTCTTCCACGCCTACTGTGGTTGATTGGTTGGTTTATTGTTGTTTGTTCTGGAGATTGGATTGTATTTTGAGCTCAATGCAAAGATGTAGGAAGGTTATGATTGGATTATTGTGTGTCGGATTTGTTGAATTACGTTTGTGGAATGTATTTTGTGAAGTTTAATGATTTGACGTTTTGTCGTATGTCATAGAAGGATAATTCCTGTGAAATAATAAAAAAAAAAAACGAAAGATGAGAAATATGAGTGTTATATAGTTATATATATATTATTGTAGTGCCAACACTATTTTTCTATAGACGTTTTGGCAACAAGACCGTTTATTTTTTATTCCACACATGCCGCTGCGTTTGTTTGTATATGTTTATTATTGCTAATTAAAATATGGGTTAAATAGAAACAAAAATAGCAAAAGGTAAGTTAATTTTTGTTGATTTTATTTGATAAAATGTATTTCACGTATTCTAGAGACTACATCAAGTTATCGTTCATACATCCAGAGGTGTTTTTTTTTTTCGGAAAATGTGCGCTAAGCGTACATGTATGTTACTAATTGCTGCTTGTATGAGTTTCGTATATTCTAGAGACTGCTGCACACTGAGGTTCATGCATCCAGAGGTGTTTTTTTTCTAAAAATGGACGCGAAGCGTTCATATATAAGTTACTAATCGCTGCTTGTACGAGTTTCGTATATTCTAGAGACTGCTGCACATAGAGATTCATGCATCCAGTGGTGTTTTTTTTCGGAAAATGAACGCGAAGCGTTCATATATAAGTTACTAATCGCTGCTTGTACGAGTTTCATATATTCTAGAGGTCGCGGCACGTTGAGTTCCATGCATCAAGGGTTTTTTTTTTTCGAAAAATGTACGTGAATCGTACATATATGTAAGTTAATAACTGTATGTTTGTAAAAATTGAAATATTCGAAGGAAATATTGCTAAAAGTTTGTAAAAATAGAAAAATACGGAGGAAAATATTGCTAAAAGTTTGTAAAAATACAGGGGAAAATATTGCTAAATGCTTGAAAAAATCTAAATATCCGGAAGAAATATTGCTAAAAGTTTGTAAAAATCGAAAAATCGTAAAGAAAATATTACTAAAACTTTGTAAATACTCGAAAAAAGGAATAAAATCGATGTTTACTTTGTAAAGAGGCTTGCCGTAGGAAGCATGCGTTCTGATTGGGTGGAATTTGGAGGTTGCCGAGTTTTGGGTTGGCGCGTGTCAAAAAAATCGCCAAATCGGGGGTCGCCCTTGTTTGAGGATTTTGCCATTTTTACCTCACTCACATCACATTTTCCAACTTGTTAGATACTACTTGTCTTTCATGTCTTCTAACGCCGTGAAGTATTTATATCAATTACATGATTAGTCTGATAAGTGACACCCGGTAATGTTTATTTAAGATATTTGAAAGAAAGATATCATTGGAAATTGAAGTTATGTTGCCCGGGTTAATGAAGTCAAATATGGAAAGCTTATAATATGTAGGGGAGACTGGTACACAGTGAACCACTTTTTCAGTTAACATTTTTTTTTTCTCTTTAATGGACAAACCGATCTGCATGAAAATATTTTTGAATATTCCTTAAACCTGTATACATTCATCATAATTTTCTCATAACATGGCTTTCAGTACATTTTTCAAAAAAACATTTTTTATATGCATCCGTAAAGTGGACCAGTGTACCTCACTTCTGAGGCACACTGAACCGCTATTAGGTATTATCTGAAATACAGTATAAATCTATTTTTCATTAATCTAATTCTTTTTTATTTCCCCTTTACCCGCAAAATAACATAGTAATATAAATTTACAAGTAACATTTTGAAACAAAAAAATTAATTATATTTTGAAATTAACAGATTAATACAGGAACAACTGCAATTTAGTTGAAGTTGTTACTTAAGTACAAAAAAATCAGCGCATATTAAAATTTGCAAATGAAATTCCAAAATACTTATGAGTAAGATTGAGCCTGGAATTTCCCTGAAATACTTTTGGGTCTGGGAGCAATATTATGAAATCATTGATATCAACAATAGATTCATCTACAGTTTCGGGAAAAATAAACTGATTTCCATTCAATTTGCGTCTCATGAATCTTAGTTGAATAGAATCATCACCAATTAGACTACAGTTATATTTATCAAAGGCAGTAAATACAAAACAAAATATTTCTTACTATATGTTAAATAAATTGTTTTTTTTTTTTTTTACTTTATTTTACAGTTAAATAACTACTTTTAAACAATATTTCTTTATAGTAAATAAACATTTATTAAATATTTTGAACATTCTGCATTACAGGAGCAGAGTGGATTGTGGACCAGTGTGCCCCAGGAGTGGGTGGTCCACTGTGCCCTATGTTGGAAGTTCAATAAATAATCATATTAATATTGTTTATAGCTTTCTTTTAAACATATTAACTTTAAAATTAAATTAAAACAAGTATATTAGCTTTGCAAAAAAGCTGTTTTATCGGATTTATCTACAACCTTTAATTACTAAAAAAATTAAAATATGATGACAAAAAATTTTGCTTTTGGAAGCACAAAACAACCAATCAGGATAACATAGTTCAATCTGAGCTAAACATATTTTCTGAAGGCTATAAATAATCAGTGCATTGCTGTTGTTTATTAGGATAGAAGAGAAGCTTAAAAAAAATTTAAATAAATAAAATATTAGGGGTGGTCCACTGTGCCCATAGGTCCAGTGTGTACCGGTCTCCCCTATATGGGAATTAAATCTTTGTTAAGTTGTCTGCATCATTGGAGTATAGCATATAAAGCTGAAATGTTTTACCATTACTATTCTTGTGACTCTCTGATGTGCTGATTCAGCTTTTAAATTTTTGAACTTATTTCTTTTAGGATATATTAAAGTAACCTCTCTTTGACTTATCAATATTTATAAGTTTCACATTTATATTTAAACTGCATATAAAGTTAATCTGAATAAAGTAAATTGATATCAACGTAAATATAATAAGCTGTTCTTATAATTTAATTACTTTAAAGTTAAATCATTTCTGTTTAACATTTACTTCCTATTTATTAAATCTATTTCCTTTTGTGTTTCAGTCTATTTCTATTTAAAGTGCTCATGTAACGCCATGAGAGCACATCATTATAATTGTAGGTGATTGCTCATAATGTTGGTATTCATGGTGCATACTAAATATGGAATTCGGTTTTTTGATTGTTTAATATGTTTCAATAATTTTACTTTTATGTTATGTTTTTAATCGTTATTAAACGATTTTCGTTTAAAACAGACTTATGTTTATTTTAAAATTTGGCTTTGTTATTCCTTATATATATTAGTTTCTATTTCAGCTTAAAAGTAATTTTGATTTCCTGTTCCATATAAGTTTAACTTTCAGCACATTATCTTCCGTTTCCATATAATAAACTATCTCTATTATATTAATATATTGTGATTACACTTTGGTAATCTCATCACATAGTTACAGGGAAAACGGAAATAATATGTATTAAGATATCTTTGCTAATACCATTTTCTCATTACAATTACAAATATATAAATTTGTTTTAATGCAAACAGAAAAATATGTTGCATTTTCCCTCATAAAGCTGTTTTATTTCCATATATTTTCATTTCACTGACACTGAGTGAAATTGACATAGTAAATGTGAAAAGAATATTTTATCAATACAAAAACCGTTAACAGTTTAAAAGTTGTGATGCAGCACTTTCTTATGGCTCTAAGAATTTTAAATATGGATCTTTAAAGTAATGATATCAAATTTGAGTGATGCTATGTTAATAAAATTTTTTAAAAACATTTTTTTTTCGTTTTATTTATATTCATAGGTGCAATTTTTATTTTTAACATGAAAAGATATATAAAATTTATTTACTCAGACTTTTTCCGTTCACATCTCTTATGAATTCAAAATATGGGTTTTAAAAGAAATGATATAAAATTCAAATATATATCTATATATATTATTTTCATCTTTAGAAAGATCTTTAAAAATAAATTAATTCTTGAGTGAAATTCCTACTAAAATGTATACATTAAAAGTTATCGGCATTTAAAATTTCTTCCCAAACGTATAAAAATTTTTTGAAAAGGAATTAAGTGTGATTCATTTATTTCTAAAAAAACACGGTAAAGGACAGGCATTTCGTTCGCAGGCAGATAATACCTTTCACATCATTTTCCTATAAATTAATGAAATCCTTTACATGAATTTAATAGGATTGTTTTAAATGCAATTTAAATTATTTTTGGTTTGTCTTCTAAAGTAGGGTAGACCGGTACACACTGGACCTATGGGCACAGTGGACCACCCCCTAATATTTTATTTATTTAATTTATTTTTTTAAGCTTCTCTTCTATCCTAATAGACAACAGCACTGCACTGATTATGTATAGCCTTCAGAAAATACGTTTATCTCAGATTGAACTATTTTATCCTGATTGGTTGTTTTGAGCTTCTAAAAATAAAAAAAATTATCATCATATTTTTATTTTTTTAGTAATTAAAGGTTGTAGATAAATAAGATAAAACAGCTTTTCTGCAAAGCTAAGATACTTGTTTTTATTTAACTTTAAATTTAATATGTTTAAAAGAAAGCTATAAACAATATTAATATGATTATTTATTGAACTTCAATATGGGACACAGTGGACCACCGACTCCTGGGGCACAGTGGTCCACAATCCACTCTGCTCCTGTTATGCAGAATGTTCAAAATATTTAATAATTGCTTATATTCTATAAAGAAATGTTGTTTTAAAGTAGTTATTTAACTGTAAAATAAAGTAAAAAAAAAAAAAAACAATTTATTTAACACATAGTAAGAAATATTTCGTTTTGTATTTACTGCCTTTGATAAATTTTTAGCGACATATAAATATTCAAGATATGAAATATACTGTAATAAAAATGTACAGTTTTATCAATATTTTTACTTTTTATATATTTTTTAACTTTTTAATTGCAAGCTTTAAAAAGATTCAAGTTTTATTATTTAGACATTTAACCCTTTAACGGATAAAGCACTTCAATTGCTAAAATGTTGAAATAAATGATTTACACCGGAAATTATGAAAAAATTTATTTGTATATAACAAAGAAGCGATATTTCAGATACATAATAATTGGAAAACATTTCTATTAAAATTTGCTCTCATTGTTGAATTTCGTAATTAAAATTTTGTGGTTTCATAGGGAAACCAATGTCCGTTAAAGGGTTAAAAGAAATATGTACTATAATATATCATACGAAAATAACTCTTTAGCTAACTGTTTAAGTTTGTTATGGCATAGTAATATTTCATAGCACCATTAATGAGTGTGGATATTTTATGATCAATATTTTCACTAAACTCTAAAAATTTGAATACATTTTTCTGCTTATTTTCTGTTACTTATGCAAATGCTAAATGTCAGATCTCCCTAGAGATTACGTATGAAAATAATTCTTGGGTACTTTTCTACAGGAGAGATCACAAATGATCATTAAATATTGTAACTGAAATTCTGATAACAAGGATGTCAAAGGGAAATGTTTTCACAGAATTGTCAAGTCTTTGGGTTTTGGCCGGATATTGTGGATTTTTCAACTATAATTTAATCTCCAGATTAGCGAGAAATGTCTACAGCTTTTTAAAATTTTGTTTTCAATTATGGTGTACGACTGGGCCATTATGGCTGGATCGTAATGCTGATGTACATTAGCAAATTCTTTGCAGTGTTTCTTGCAACCTGCTTAAAATGGGTCTCTTCCGCACATCCACAGAGGTGTAGCAAAGATCTTGGACACCGAAAGTACAAGAAGAGGAGTGGTTCATTCCTCCAATAAAATTAAAGCATCCGTCCTGCTATTCGCCTGTATGCGCAAAATAATAATGCTCATTCGTTCAGAGTCATTGTCACAGCAAAGAGATTGAAAATTATGAAGTCTGGAAGTTTTGGCCGGAGATTGTGGATTTTTCAACTATAATTTAATCTCCAGGTTACTGTGAAATATATGTATGGGTTTTTTAAATTTTGAACATCAAAATTTTGTTTTCAATCTACATCTAATTTCTGTAAACATTAAGTTAATTTTGTTCCATTATGTGTTATTTTTTTGTTATGAATTTTTTATGGATTTCTTTAATAAACATTTAGGCTTAAAAGATTGTTTAGGGTGATTGTGAATAATTTTTTATTATTATCAGAAAGCATGGGATAAAAGTCTTTATTTTTATACAAAAAAGAAAAAAAAATGTTTTCTAATAATATTACATCAACTATTCACTGAAGTTGTCTACTTTTTGTTTTTAGTATTTTGTAAAATTTTTCTTGTAATTTTGGTTTTAAAATTGGCACTAACACATGGTCTGATAAGTTCCCAGTCTGGCACATAGATGGCGTTGCAATCGCCGAACCAATGCTTTTTTTTAGTAAATACTAACTTTTAAAAGGTAGCAAAAAAAATGTCATGACAATTCGCCGTGTGGATAAAACGTTAGAGTGGTTTAGTTGAAAGACTTTGTTGATAAACAAAAAAATGGATAAACAAGAATTTCAAGAATTGTTATTTGATGGGAATAAACACCATTCAAACAAAAGCTTGGCTTGATAAGCATTATACGGACACTGCACCAGATAAATCAACCATTATTGACTGATTTGCTGAATTTAAACGTTGTCGTACGGACACCAGAGATGCACTATGCAAAAGACATGGTTACTCCGGAAAACATAAAAAAAGTCCACAAAATCGTTTCGGGGGTCAGTAAAGTGAAGTTGCAGGAAATAGCTCAGATTATGAAGATATCCAAGGAACGTGTAGGTTTTATTTTGAATGAACATTTGTCTATGAAAAAGCTATTGTCAAAGTGGGTGCCGTGTGTGTTGACATTTGACCAAAAACAACAACGAGTTGATGATTCTGAGCACTGTTTGGAGCTTTTTCGTTATAAAATTATGTTATTTATTATTAAATTATTATTATTTATTTATTTAAATAATTATTATTTATTTATTAAATTATTATTATTTATTATTAAAGTTATGTTATTTATTAAAGTTATGTTAAAAAGTTGTGTTTTTTTTATTAGACCGGGACCTTATCAGCCCATGTGTTATAACGATACAAAGATTGGTTTACATATTTCTGAATGTACTGGAATGCAAATTGAAAAATGATTGTATGAAGGAATACTATCTATTCCCATCTTATTTATTTCTGATTGTTCATAAGTTATGAAAAATGGTGAAAGAGAAAAATGTTAAATTGCCTTAAGGCGACTCACTTGAAAAATCCGAACTCAGATATCTAGCGAGCGCCCCCTGTGTTTCTAAGAGCTACACACGGAATGGGCGGATATAATTTACGACTTTGAACAATCTCCCACCCCAGGTCGGAAAGATCAAAGCGTTAACTGATTGGCACACATGTGACATTTTTGGCGCGTTATCGCTTAGATTATGCCTCATTTCTTGAACGGAACAAATTTGAAGGCGAATCAGAGAGGAAAAATGCAGTGCATATATACGAGTCTCGCACGCGAGCCAGGCCGGCAGAATAAAGACAATTTTTTAACGGGCCGGGCCGATATAAAACCTTAAACTGGCCAGCCAGGGTGATAAAAATATGAAGCGGGCCAACCAGCCCGACATAAAAAATTTAAAAGGATCAAACTAAGCTGATAAAATATGAATAATTTTCAATGGTCGTGATTGGGAGGATAATAAGTACAAATGTGCTGCATGAGCTGATGCTAGCTTAATATTATCAATACAGAAATATAACATGCCCAGCGTAAAAATGGAAAGATAAAAGTATTAAATATTGTCTTTCCAAAGTATTCAGTATAAGTTTATCTCATAAAAGTAATTTATTATTACTAAACTATTTAGCTGATACTATTATAAACTAAAAATTTTAAATATGTAATTATAATATTGGTACTAAAACGGAAATTATCATAAAAATAATTGTTAATAGCAAAATTAAAAATTAGATCAAACAGAAAATAACATAGTGATAGCTAGCTAATCTAATCCCTTGCTTAATTTCTTTAAAAATAAATGAAAATGTAAAAAGGACAGATCGAAACATACTGAAGCTGGATATTCGGTATCCGGCCAAATTTTACATCCGTTGCATCTCTAATAGTGTATTGATGTTGCAAGTATCTTGGATGAATTCGTTAATCAAGTATTGATTTAACGCCCCTCTGTTGTCATCTAATGGAAAACCAGCCCATTAGAGCAAATAAAATCAACGAATACTTTTTTTACTTTGAGTTGTCCGATTGCATGACTTTTTTCCCAAATCCTGTTATTTATTTTCTGTACTGAAAGACGAATCAAATCTTCTTTTGGCACCTTCTAACTACACTGGCGCCCGGGGCACAAGCTCCTCTTGCTGCCCGCTAGTTTCAGCCCTGCCAGGAAGTGCCGAGCAAGTAATTTGTTTTTTAAAAATGGTAATAGCGATAGTGAACATCTGGTAATGGAATCTTTGGAAATATATTTTAATAAATTATAGAGAAACATTTTCAAAAATGTACTTTTTTTGTTATTGTACAACAACAAAAGTTATGATATTTTTAACCATCTTTTTTCTTTTAGTCTAAGCTACAATATTTTTCTTTTTTTTTTAAGTCTTTATTTGAAAGTAATAATCTAACAGTCTAAGTGATCATTAATGTTACTCTTCTGTATTCTATGGCTTGCAAACATATAGTAATATAAAATATACTTTAAAAATTTCCCATAAATATGTATATGCAGTATTCATTAAAAGAACCTTGTTAAGAAAAATCGAAATTTTTTGTAGAATCGGCGGGTCTGTATTTACTGATTTTTGAACGGGCCGTGCTGGGCCGTGAACTGCAAAATCATAAACGGGCAGGGATAAACTTTTAGTTTTTACACCGGCTGGGTCGGGCCAAGATAGCTTTCGTTCGGGCATGGCCGAGCCCGTGTCTGGAAATTCTAGCCCGGGCAGACCTCTAGTATAGATAGATAACCTACCTCCGGGGGAAAATGGAATGGGTATGAGATATTTTACGGCTTTCAATTAAACTACCCAAAATCTCGAATATTCCATTTTAATTTGAAACATTACGAAGCAAAATTTCGAGAAAAAATCAATAATTGTGCATTATTTTATATGTTTTGTATAAAACGAAAAAAAAAACGCTCATTTTTTCTCAAACTGAAAGAAAAGAAACAAATATATAAAAAAAATTTACACGGGAATTTTGTATTTATCCATTCCATATATTTGATACTTGGACATTTATGTTAATAATGTAGTATTCGGTAATATCTTTAGTATCTCTAGTACTTGGATAATTTCTCAAGTCCTTTCAAAATGCAGATTTTCACCTTACAGATTCAATTGTACTTTACCTATTTTAAATTTTGGAATTTTAATTTGAAGTAAGAATACAGTTTGCAACTTAAACTTCATCAAATTTTAATATATTATAATTTTTTTCTCTCATTTTAATAAGTAATGTTGTATATAAATCTACTGGATTTTCTTTTAATAGTATGTACATGTATATCTAAGTGTATATTTAGCTTTAGCCAGGATAACCGAAAAAAAAGTAATCGGAAAACGTGACAGAAAAAAAACAAGAGCGGAAAAAAAGTGGCAAGGAATTGATAAATATTGAACTTATTGATAAATAAGTGTTAAAAACTAACGAGGTAACGAGAGCCGCACCAGGCGCCATCATTTAGGCTAGGCATGGGCAGGCTTCATCGGTGCCTTCAGCGGTGATTATTGATGCGCGGATGGTGTGTAAAAGTGTTTCGCACCAGGCACCAAATGAGACTGCTGCGGTGCTGGAAGTAACAAATGTCTGATTTATATCATTCACTTAGGCGAATATTTACTGTAAATATTTGTGAGCGCTATTAGCAATAGTGTAAAAAAGTGGGACTGTTCGCGTACGAGAATACACGTATTCATCACTACTTGATTTTTGACATTCGCGAGCGCACATATTGAAAAGTGGTGTGAATATTCGCATACGAGAATACTCGTTTTAAGTACTACTTGATTTTTGGCATACGTAAATATTCGTAATTGTCTTCGAGAATGTCAAAAATCAAGTTGTGATGAATATGAGAATTCTCACTTTTTAGCTCACAGGCTATCAAAGCCTGAGAGCTAATGTGCTCGCCCGTTCTGAATGTATGTATGTACGTAACGCGATAACTCTTGATAGAAATATCCGTTTTGCTTCAAATTTTGTTTATAGGTTCATTGTGATAAGGCGCATCCCTGATTAGTTTTTGGGGTTCATTGGTTAAGTATAAGGGAGGAACGGGGCTAATCCCCCCTTAATTTAGATAAATCTGTTTTTCATGCAGAAATATCCTATTTGCTTCAAATTTTGTATATAGGTTCATTGTGATAAGATGCATCCCGGATTAGTTTTGGGGGTTCATTGGTTAAGTATAAAGGGGAGGAATGGGCGATAATCGCCCCCCCCCCCTTAATTTAGATAAATGTGTTTTTCATGCAGAATTATCCGATTTGCTTCAAATTTTGTATATAGGTCCATTGTAATAAGACGTTTCCCTTATTAGTTTTGGGGGTTCTTTGGTTACGCAAAATTGGGGAGAACGGGGAGCTAATCCCCCCCCCCCCCTAATTTAGATAAATGTGTTTTTCGTGCAGAATTGTCCGATTTCCTTCGAAATATGTATATAGGTTCATTGTGAGAAGGCGCTTCCCTGATTAGTTTTGGGGGTTCATTGGTTAAGTCTAAGGGAGGGGGGGGAACGGGGGCTAAATCCCCTTAATTTATTGTCGATTTCTTTATTTTTTTGAGGGACATTGTTCTTTGAAATAAGAGTATAATATGCAATTAGTGTGAAAAGCCTGTGAGCTCAATGCCATCAGTTTAACTGGGCACTTTTCTTTTTATTATTTACACTACTGCTAATAGCATTCACAAATATTTACAGCAAATATTCGTCTATGGGAATTACATGAATCAGACATTTGTTACCTCGTTAGGTTTTAAGACTTATTTATCAGACGGCCATACGGCAGACAAACCGAAGTCATAAACACTTTTCAACTTGGTTGGAAAGTGTTAAAAAAGCTCAACAATAATGTCCCTATAATTGTCCTGCACCCATTTTCTCTTGGGATAGAATGCCCTTCAATACAGGGGCATTCTTTTAAACATTTTAATTCCCTTTTTAAAAAGAATTCAACATGAGAATGCTTCTTAGATTTATCTCCTAAAAGTCCTATACAATACAAAGAAGTACTATATTTTAGCAGTTTAGAAGTTGTTTACCTTTGTAAATAAGGCTTGAATAGATTTTTCAAAGATTTTTTCTTTTTAAGCATCATTAAATTCTTGTGAGATTTCAAAATAGTTTGTTTCTTCAGTTTTACATAATTATACAGTTTTAAAACGTTGAATTAAAAAGATCTGATTAGAAACGTAAAAAAAAAAGTTTACTATTTTAACGAAATTTATTAAATCCTTGATTACAAATTATTTTTCAACATACTGCCAGAAATGTAGTTCGACTTATACACGGAAATTCAATTTTTTTCACAAATTTGCGTAAGAATTGGGGGGGAGGAGGGGGGGTCGACTTATACACGAGTATATACGGTATTTAGCTGATACTATTATAAACTAAAAATTTTAAATAATGTAATTATAATACTGGTACTAAAATGGAAATTATCATAAAAATAATTGTTAATAGAAAATTTAAAAATTAGATCAAAAAGAAAATAACATAGTGATAGCTAGCTAATCTAAACCTTTGTTTAATTTTTTTTTTAAAGAAATGAAAATGTAAAAAGGACAGATCGAAACATACTGAAGCCGAATATTCGGTATCCGGCCAAATTGACCTCCATTGCATCTCTAATAGTGTACTGATGTTGCAAATATCTTGGATGAATTCGTTAATCAAGTATTGATTTGACGCCCCCATGTGGTCACCTAATGGAAAAGCCGTCCCATTAGAGCAAATAAAATCATCGAATACATTTTTACTTTGGGTTGTCCGATTGCATGACTTTTTTCCCACATCTTGTTATTTTATTTTGTACTGAAAGAAGAATCAAATCTTCTTTTGGCGCCCTCTATCTACACTGGCGCCCGGAGCACAAGCTCCCCTTACTCCCCGCTAGTTTCGGCCCTGCCAGGACGTGCGAGCAAGTAATTTTTTTTTTTTTTTTTAAATAGTAATAGCAATAGTGAACATCTGGTAATGGAATCTTTTGAAATATATTTTAATAAATTATAGAGAAACATTTTCAAAAATGTACTGTTTTGTTATTATACAGCAACAAAAGTTATGATATTTTTAATCATCTTTTTCCTTTTGGTCTAAGCTACATTAATTTTTTTTAATGTCTTTATTTGAATGTAATAGTCTAAGTGATCATTAATGTTACTCTTCTGTATTCTATATGGCTTGCAAACATATAGTAATATAAAATGTACTTTAAAAATTTTCCCATAAATATATATGCAGTATTCATTAAAAGAACCTTAAGATATGTTAAGAAAAATCGAAATTTTTTGTAGAATCAGCGGGTTTGTATTTACCGGGCCTTGCTGGACCGTGAACTGCAAAATCATAAACGGATCGGGATAAACTTTTTGTTTTTACACCGGCTGGGCCGGGCCAAGCTAGCTTTCGTTCAGGCATGGCCGAGCCCGTGTCTGGAAATTCTATCCCAGACAGACCTATAGTATAGATAGATAACCTGCCTCCGGGGGGGAATGAAATGGGTAAGAGATATTTTATGGCTTTCAATTAAACTTCCCGAAATCTCGAATACTCCATTTTAATTTGAAACATTATGAGGCAAAATTTAGAGAAAAAATCAATAACTGTGTATTACTTTATATGTTTTGTATAAAACGGAAAATAAACGCTCATTTTTTTCTCAAACTGAAAGAAAAGAAACAAATAAAAAGAAAAACTAACACGGGAATTTTGTATATTATCCATTCCATATATTTGATACTTGCACATTTATGTTAATAATGTAGTAATCGTAAAACATGTATACATGTATATCTAAGTGTATATTTAGCTAAGTGTATATTTAGTTAAAAACTAACGAGATAACCAGAGCCGCACCATAGACTTTCCATAGCGTCCCATAATAAGCACAAAATCTTCAGCAAAGAGCAAGTCCTTCTTGATATAAACTAAAGCTATGGAGCAAAAAAGACAATTTTCGTTCGTCTTCACTTTACCTCAAATATGACCCCTCTTTTTTCTATTATTGAGATTGTCTTGGGTCTTGGGAATTTAGGGTGTAATTCGATACGATGCGTCTGGGGAAAATAGTCACGTGATAAAAAGACCGTAAAGAAAGGAGGCAAAATTTCAGGGTCATCGAATGAGGTGTTTGTTTTGCTTTTATTAATTCTCTTAGTTTTACAGCATTTATGAAAGGTTTGCTAATAAATTGTAGTGTGTCTGTCTGTCTTTACAAAAAATAAATTATTATTCTAAAACAAGACAAGACACGAAAAATTTATGTTCGATTTTTTCAACACTTCTGATAATATTAACTTTTATATATTGATTTTATACTACTATTTTTAGCTTACTATTTTAATTACTCTTTTTTAAAACTTTTTTAAATGTGTTGCGGCCCGCCTAACGTCGCAAACATATGGCTGCGGCCCGCGAGAAAAAAAGGTTGAGTATGGCTGGTCTAACAGATTTTGAGATATGGTCTCCCCCCTCATTGTTCGCCCCAACCACATCCCTGGGTGTGAGATAAAGATCAAAATTTTAATTAAGAATGCTTTTATCTGCGCCTATGCTTAAAATGTTATCATTGTGCAAAATTTAATTTTAAAAGATCTGATAGATCTCGAAATATAGTCCCCCCCCCCTCCCCATTCCACTATCAAAATTTTAATAAAAAATTATTTTATCTGTGCCTATTCTAAAAAATGTATCATCTCGAAAATTCCTTTTTAAAAGTTCTGACAGACCTTGAGATATGGTACCACCCCCTCCCCCCCTACCCTTCGGGACTCAGGGATGAAAAGTTTAACTAAGAACTATTTTATCCGGGAAAAATAATATTTTTTAAGCAGTAATAAGCATTTAATAAGAGCAATCAAAAGTTGTTCTTCTATATCTCAAAAATCAACAATCCCACTAAATTTAATTTTTAAACAATCTGATAGAATCCGAGATATCCCCCCCCCCCCCATCAAAGGATCAGATGAATAAAAATTTTAATTAAGGTGATTCTCAAATGACCTGCTCAAAAAAGCGAAATTTTCTGATTCATTTTTAGACTCTAAAGCATAAAATTGGCAGACCTGACAGTTGATACGATTTGGAATCGAAGTGAGTTTTCCATTTTTTGATAAATAAATTATTTATCAAGTTATAAGCGATTCGTCTCACGTGACGACACGTTTTCTCCTTTCTCGTGCTGCGGTGTCGGAAATTCGGTTCAAAACGCCGACTTTGACATTATTTTCTGAAGTATCTTCTATATTTACCAAAAAACTGTAAAACGTCTTTCGATTACAAAATTTCTAAATAAAAACACTTGCCAATTTCATGCGTTTTCGAACAAAAATGAAAAAAAATATTTCATAAAGTAACCAGTTTGGATATGAAAACAGCCATGGATGCTCAATAAGTCTATCGTCTATTCAAACTACTTTGCCAAGACCCAAGACTGGAGCAAAAATACCTGTATCGTTTGACTAAAGCTCAAACTTTTCTTTTTTACAAAAATCATGCGCCTTCCAAATTATGGCAACCCCTGACTCTCCAACGTGACCCCTCTTTTGGGGAGAGCTAAGCAATCAATTAGGTCAGGTTGACAACTTGACAGGTCTGGAGTGTTCTTTGGCGATAGCTTATTTTTAATTGTCAAATTACAGCGTTTTGATTAGAGTAAATTTTAAAAGTTGCCTAATTACATGAAAGAAAACAAAAAAACATTTTATGGTATAAGCTCAAAATTTTTATATCTTTTTTCAATCCAGAGTTACAAACTAGTAAAGTAAACGCTTTATACTTTTCGGGATTTTTTTAAACTTTAACATAAATTTTAAAATACTCAGAACTATTTTAAAAATATTTCAAACTTATGGCTGTATGGTGAGCTTTCGGATTTATATGCTGGAGAAAAAAAAAAGTCGAAATTTTTAAATTTGAATGAACAAAACGCAGAAGAAGTTTTTCCCATAGGATAACATGGGATTCCGCAATATTTCTTCCCCTCAAAGTAAGTCCCCTTAACACACGTATTCTTATTTCATTACCGTAAAATCCGTAAGTACTAAGTTACTGAAAGTAAGCCCCCCTCGAATGTAAGGCCCCCTCCCACTTTTAAGCAATTTTGGTTTCCTTTTCCATTCCTAAATATAAGCCCCCCTCAAAAAAAAAATCCGTAAAATCTCCCACTTTTAAGCTATTTTGATTTTCTTTTCCATTCCCAAATATAACCCCCCCCCCCCTCTCACATACAAAAAAAAATTTATGCACAAAAAATTGATTTTAAAAATCCAAGGGAGGTATTTTTCATTCTTTTGATATTTTTGACAGATTTCCACTTATGTTTTTATATGATGCCAATGAAATCCTTCCTCTCACATGAAATGTCTGTTTCCCTTCTATGCTCTCTCTAACATAAAAAGTTTGAAAATTTGAGAATCTTAAATCCTTCTGCACTTCTTTCTGCTCACTAGTAACGTAACAATTAGTAAAAAAATCAATCCTCTACACTACAATCTCCCTTTCCATCCAAAATTTATCCCTCTTCTCCCTCAGCATATAAAGTTTAAAATCTTTAAAATTCTTTATAAAAAAAAAATTATGCTCTCTACCAACAATAAATAAATAATCAGGCATTTAAATTTTCTCTCTACCACCAAGATGTCTGCTTCCACTCTTTTGCCTTCCCTCAGCAAAAAAATCTTTAAAACTCTATTTAAAAAATATATTCTGTCTTACATGTTGCTCTCTAGTAAAAATAAGTAAATAATCAATCATATAAATTACCCTCCACTCTACTTCTCTCTCTTTCTCTGAAACTTACACTTCTCCTTCCTTCCCTCCCTCTCCTCTCAGGATACAAAGTTTAAAATCTTTATTAAAAAATTTGCTGTCTAGTAACAATAAATAACTAATCAACCATTTCAATTATTGCTTGACCACCAAAATGTCTGCTTCTTTCACTTAGCTAACCCTTATAAAAAATTAAACTATTTATAAAAAAAATCCACTGTCCGCTTTGTTGCTCTCTATTAACAAAAAAATAAATAACGAATCATCTAAATTACAAACTCCTTCCATCGAAATTCATATTTCACTCTCATCCAAAGAGTACAAAGTTTAAAATTTATAAAACTCTTATGTGAAGAAATTTTATGTTCTATTTGTTGCCTTCTAATTTGTCACCTACGTTTTCTGTCTACTCCAAAAGTGTCTGCCCCCCCCCCCCCCACACACACACACAAATTTTAAAATCTTTAAAACTCTATTTTTTTTTTTTAACTGCTGTATTTATTTCCTTGTAGTAACAATATTAATGAATAATCAATCATCTAAATTACCCCCCTTTCTCCCAAAAATGCCACCCTCCCTGTCTTCTCACCCAGCAAGTAATTTAAAATCTTTATTTTATTTTTTATTTTTTTTTTTATAAATGTTGATCTATTTCTTATTTTGTAGTAAGGTAACTCATCTCATTTACATCATCTCATATTAAGTATCACTCATCTAAAATCATCATTCCGTTTGAAATATTTTCTCTGTCCTATTCTCCCAAAGAAGAGGAGTGGATTTCTAAATATGTGAGAAAAAAGCAAAAATTTTCATATTTTTTGCAGTTTGGCTGTTCTTTCCTGAATCACATGTATATTTTATGTTTTGAAATAAATATGTTCTCTAAAATAACTCCCCATCCCCCATCCATTAACAAAATATCAGCTGTGAGAACAGCCAAACTACAAAAATACTAAAATCTTCTCTTTGTCCTTCCCCCCCTCCATGTCTAGAAATTCATCTCTTTTTCTGGGGATGGAGAACGGAACTTTAAAGGGAGAGTTAGATGATCATTTATTTATTGTTGCTACAAAGTGACAATACCACATAAAATCTTTAAAAAATACTTTTAAAGATTTTTAAGTTTGTGTGCTGAGGGGGGATGGGGGGAGAAGAAAAGCGAATTTTTAGAGGTGGGGGGAGCAATTTAGATAATTATTTAATTATAATTGCAAGAAAGTTCCAAATAGATTAGATACAAAAAAACTTTTAAAGACTTTAAAGTATGTACTGGGGGGGGGGGGAAATAAAGAGGACTTTTTGGAAGGGAGGGGGTATAATGAAGATCGTTATTTAAATATTACTGGGAAAAAATCACAAATAGAGCAGAAAAAAATAAGAAGAAAACTATGCATTTATGTTACCAGAGGGGAGGGGGGCAAAGGGGGGAAACAGTAATTTTGAGAGCAGATTTAGATTATTGATTATTTATTGTTGTACAATAAAATAAGAAATGAAATAAAATTATTTAAAAAATGATTTTTTTATTTTATTTTATTTATTTTTTGGGAGGGAGGGCAGGATTTATTGTTGCGTTGGGAATTTATTTATTTATTTATTTTTTTAATCTACCGAAATACGGAAGATTCTCGCCCCTTTTTTAAAATTTTACAGATTTTAAATTTTACGAGATGCATTTGTAGGGGAAGGATCTTCATGAGATAAGGGTGCGGGGCAGAGGGGTAGAAGCAGGGATTTTAGGAGGAGGAATTAATTTAGGTGGTAGGTTGTAGTTATTTATTTTTAATATAGAATATTTAATAAGTCTGAAAAGAAGTTTAAAATTAAAATGTTATAAAGGTTAAACTATGCATTTTTGGTACCAGAGGGGGGGGGGACAATGTAGGAAACAGTAACTTTGAGAGCAGATTTATATGATTGATTATTTGTTGTTACAAAAAATAAGAAATAAAGAAAAATATAAAAAAAAATGTTAAAAAAAAATTTTTTTTGAGGGGGGGGGGGGGTAGGATTTTAGGGTTGAATTTATTTTTATTTTATTTATTTATATTTAATCTGCTGAAATACGGAAGACTCTCGCTCTTTAATTTTTAAAATTTTCCAATTTTAAATTTTATGTGATGCATTTGGAGGGGGAGGATCTTCATAAGATAAGGTTTGGGGGGGAGGGGGGCAGAGGGAGTGAAGCAGAGATTTTAGGAGGTGGAGTTAATTTAGGTGGTAGGTTGGATCTATTTATTTTAATATAGAGTATTTAATAAGTCTGAAAATAAGTTTAAAATTAAAAAGGTATAAAAGTTAAACTATGCATTTTTGGTACCAGAGGGGAGGGGGCAAAGGGGAGAAAGTAATTTTGAGAGCAGATTTAGATTGATTTTAGATAGATAATATTTATTGTTACAATAAAATAAGAAATTAAAAAAAATATTTAAATTTTTTTTGTGGGGGGGGGGGGGGCAGGATTTTAGGGTTGGGAATTTATTTTTATTTTATTTTATTATTATTATTTGTTTTAATCTGCTGAAATACGGAAGATTCTCGCCCCTTTTTTACTTCTAAATTAATGATAAAAACAGGTTTTTAAATGGTTTATAGAAAAAATCCCGATTATAAACCCCCTCCCAAATTTAACCTTTTTTGATTTTGAAAAAGGGGGCTTACAATCGGGATTTCACGGTAATGTTTGGAGCTTGAAATGTCAGTATGTCGATAAAGTACCTTTTAAAAAGTCTCCCGTTTTTTACTAAATATCTATTTTTAGTAAATATCTAAGAAGGTTAAAAAAGTTTAATTTCCTTATGATTATCTAAAGAAATTTTTTGTAGTTCACTTAAAGAGAATGCATGTGCTCATAAAACAGCTAATGTAATTTTTCGTGTCTTTTCCATTTTTTTTTCTTTTTTTCTTTCCTTGAGTTAATGAGAAATAGAAGCATTTTTTCATAAATTAATGATTAAGGTGCATATCTTTTTTTAATAACAGTGTTAAAGTTGGTTTGAAAGCAAAATAAAAAATATTTAGGAAGAATGACATTTGGAGTATATTTTAATGATTTTAATAAATTTTACTTCAAATATATTTGAATAAATGTGCATTAAAAAAAAGTAAAACATTTTTTCAAATTTTTTTTTCCTTTTAACCTCTTTGCAACCAGGGCCTGATTAATGCACGGGCCTCGGCCCTGGGCCCACCAATTTCAGGGGCCCACAAATTATGTGGCTGATTTGTTTTTTTTTTTCCTTAATCAAATACTTTTCAAATAATATTGTTTTATAAAATATGAAACGTAAAATTTAAATATTCTGAATGATTCAATAAAATTTTTAGAAGCTATTAACCTAGGCACTATTGAACATGGACTTTACTCACGCTTGATAACTCCCGAATGGTCATTTTATATTTTGGTCCCTGACGTAAAAACAAAGTTTTACTGCAATAAAAAACCTCCATATTTAATTTTTCTCTAAAAGTCCTTTTCAATTTGAGAGTACCTATAATTTTCAAAACTTGCCGTATTCAGAAAATCAAATTTGGGGAGAATGCCAAAAACTGCATACTGTGTCTATTGGTTTCAATGTAAACGAGGATTTCACAATGTCAGAATTATAGTTTAAAATGATTACTAGACTGTTAGGGAAAAACCCAATTTTTATGATTTTGGATAAGGCGAGGTTTGAAAAAGACGTCCTCATTTATTCTTCAACATAAACTGTGGATTATAGATGTTTGTGAATTATACAAATGCTTATTTGAGAAAGTGGAGAGGTAATTCATTTTCTTGATTATTCTTGTAAGTTTTTTTTTTTTTTTTTTTTTTTTTTTTTTTTTTGTAAAACTTGAAACTTTTCCCCAAACAACTTTGTCAACTCATCAAATAAACCTACTTTTTTTTCTGAAAGTTTCACCACAAAGGAGGTAAGGGGGGGTGCAATTTTTTAACAGGCCCTGGGCCCAACTTCAGCTTGATCGGGCTCTGTTTGCAACGAATGTTCTTCACAGTATTCTTAATATTCTATCACCGGTAATTGAGAAAAGAAATTTTTGTTTAATTTATTTGCAAAAATTTTGTGATTAAATCAGGGAAAATTTTCTGCTACAAATAATTGAGAATTCTGTGTACATTATAGGTCACAAAAGGGGTAATGGATAGACCAATGTTATAATATAATGATTGTACATTGAAAATTTTTTTCTTTTTGTCTACTTTCAGGTTTTTAAATGTCGACCTTGCAAATTGTGTATGCATTTATCAATAAAAACAAGGAGGAATGTAAAGAAGATTTAGAAAAATATATCAACCAGGATCTTCATAACCATAAAGATGAGAAGCCGGTTAAATGTATCCAAAACCATTTGTGCAGAAGATAAATCTTAAAAGACATAGTCTAATCTTAAAAGAATAATACATACTAAGGAGAAAGTATATGCTTGACCTGAATGTTGGAAAACCTTTTCATGGAAATAAACTAGGGCTCAACTTATTTGCATCCATAAGGGAGAGAATCCTTTAAATGTGAAGTATGTCAAAAATTATTTCTACACATAGGAATGTGATAAAACCTTATAAATGTAAAATTTGTACACAGTCATTTGCTCAATCAGGAAATCTAAAACAACATATTTTAATACATACTGGAGAAAAACCGTATAAATGTGAAGTTTGTTCAAAGTCATTTACAAAATCAGGACATCTAAAAAGACATATTTTAACACATACAGGAGAAAAACCTTATACATGTGAAGTTTGCTCAAAGTCATATACACAGTCAACAGATCTAAAAAGACATCTTTTAACACATACAGGAGTGAAACCTTATAAATGTGAAATTTGTACAAAGTCATTTGTGAATTCAGGAAATCGAAAACAACATCTTCTAATACATACTGGAGAAAAACCATATAAATGTGCAGTTTGTCCAAAATCATTTGCAAAATCAGTACATTTAAAGCAACATATTTTAACACATACAGGAGAGAAACCTTATAAATGTGCAGTTTGTTCAAAGTCATTTACACAACCAGGACATCTAAAACGACATCTTTTAACACATACAGGAGAGAAACCTTATAAATGTGAGGTGTGTCCTAAGTCATTTGCAAGATCAGAAGTTCTAAGAAGACATATTTTAACACATACAGGTGAGAAATCTAAAAAATGTGGCGCTTCTCCAATGTGATTTAGAATGCCAAAAATACTAAAATGGCATCTTTTAACAAGTGTGTAAAGGAGAGAAACCCAGTAAATGTGAGATTTGTCCAATGTCCTCATAACTTCATGCAGTTTTCGATAATACAAAGAGGTCACACAGACAGACAGACATTTTGTAAAAATATATTTTTCAGGATCTCTGTGTAAATCCGCAGAAACTGGAAATCGGAAAAAAATTCAATTACATTTAATATATTTGTAATATAATCAATATACATATAATATATTTGTAATATAATCCATTATTATAAATAGAAGAAAGTAAAAATAGTTGAAGAAAAAAATAGAAATTTTGCGTCATTCCGATCAGGGTGACAAGTCAATCACACTGGGAGGGCAGCACCCAACCTGGCTCTCACCTAATTATTGGCCTGAATTGCACACTCTTCAGGAATGACTGCTGAAAAAGTAAGAACAAACAAGTTGGAAATTCTACGTTAAATATGACATAGGAGGTGCATTTGTTTGTTAACTAGTTTCATAATGTAAAAATAAAATTATCCTTATTATTTCAGTGAAATGAATTATATCATCTGTATGAGCAAAATGAGCATGCCCTTTTTTTCATATTACGTATGTCACGTTAACAAATGCGAATTTTTTTCTACACCAGACAGCGCTGTAAAATTCACAATGGAGATCTTGCTTTGCCAATGATTGTGTCCATGGTTTAATATTTTTATGACTCCTAATGAATGAATCTCCTGTGTTTATTTACTTTAATGGCATTGAGATATTCGGCTGTTACCGTAATTTTCACTGAAGTTATCTCAGAATCTATACATTTTTTGATGTAACTCCTCTCTCAAACAATTTTTTCCAATGATCTTTCTAAAAATGTAGCTTTTATGCAATTTTATTCGAAAAAATAATTTTTAATAAAAATGGCCTACTGGCATATGAAAAAAGAAATGGTTTGCCGGTATTTGTTTTCCTCAGTCAAATGACTTGTGCTTTTATTATGTAGATTATCTATGATAGGATTTAACAGAATAAAGAAAATTTTTATTAATATCTTTTTAAGTTTTGATTCAATTTTCATGAAATTTGAAATGACTCGACAAAATTCTACAATGATAATATATATTGAATTTCAAATCATTCATTTGGGTAGTTTTTGCGCCGTTATATGAGTACGGACGGACAGACAGATGGACGAACCAGACAACGACTAAAGGTGCTATGTATTTATATAATTATGAACGCACCTATAAATTGATCAAAGCAATTATTTTAGTGTAGAATGAAATGTAGGCAGTTTGTCCCAGAATTCGAAAAAAATAAGAGTGTACTGTAACTTATGAAAATTCTAACAGAAATTGTTTTCTAGGAGCTTCAAATATGTGGATTCAAAATTACAGTTCATTCTACAAGTAGTTTTGGAATTATGCTTAAAAAACTAACTGCACTGTAATCTGTTTAGCAACATTTAAAAATGAACTCAACCTTAGGATTTCCAAATTTCACATCAGCACGATTCCTGCACTACTTGATTGAATGACTTTCTGTTTGGTATTCGATGGTAAAATTTACCAAGGAATCCAAATAGGATGTCAAAATTGGCTGTTAGAATTGAAAAGTTTAAAGATTACTATAATTTCAATATAAAAGCATAATTTAATGAAGCATTAATTAGTACACGTTATTACTATTTGCAGTCAAAACTAAGATCTTTAACAGCCGAGGCAAGCATGAACTTTGCCTCCCCCTCCCCCACTGCCATTCCAAAATAATTTTATAAACAGAAGTTCATTCATTGCTTTTATTTTTTATTTTAAATCTAAAATAATTGCTAGAAAGTATATTAATATTACTATTTTTAGGTTGGTTTTTTTAGAAATCGACCTATTGAAATCATTTCGTTGGAATCATTTCATCACGATAAAGTCCGAAATATAGAACCAATTTGAACCTAATTGGCACAGTAAATTTATCTGCCAGTATCGTGGATGAGTTCGTTAATCAAGTATGTAGCTGTTATAGTTCATTTACGGGAACACACAAAAGCAAACAAACATTCAAAACTTGTTATCACGATAACATTTGAAATACTGAACGAATTTAAATCGAATTAGGACAATATATTGATCTTGCAAGTATTGTTTTGGTGCCCCTATGTGGTCATTTAATGAAACAAAAACAGCCCTGTTGAAAGCAAAGAGTATAAAATGAACTAATATACTTTTACTTTAGGTTGCCCGATTGCAAGTCTTTTTTGTTCAAATTTCGTTATTTGTATCAAAAGAGGAATTAAATCCTATTTTGACACCCCCTTCTACACAGGTGCCCAGGTCATATGCCTTCTTTTCTCCAACCTAGTTTTGGTCCAGACTATTTGGTTGATACAAATTAGGGCTGTGGAGTCAGAGTCAGAGTCAGGGCAAGGTTTTTTGGGCAAAAGAGTCGGAGTCACTAAGAAACATGTCGACTCTGACTCCAGCTTGTTTTTTAGACAGTTTGAAGTGAAATTAAACCAATTTTATGTAATTTTAAATTTATAAACTGAGTTATTATTTTTATAATTGGACTATATATACAAGAAAACCCAGCTAAAACAGGCCAAATATGTGTACACAGGCCAAACAGTCCAGTGTACAGCGTATATGAAAACTGTTTTTAATTGAAATCTAGTTTATATTTTACATTTAGTATATAGTCCTCTCTATCGGTTTTTGAGATTTGCAGAACAGAAGGTAATGTGAAAATTGGCAGTTTCTGCCCTTTTAGGAGTTCACAGAATCCGAAATAATAAAAAAAAATTTCCCTTTTGTTTTCTTGTTTCCCTTAAATTCTTCAGGTCTGTAGGACCAGGAGTAATACTGAAATTGTAAATTTTCTCCTTTTTCTCGTGTGCATGGGACTTCCCCCACCCCCTAGTATTTTTGACTTATTATTATTTTTTTTTAAATCTGCATTTAAAAAATGTAAAACTTTTTATAGTAAAATACTGTCAGATGTTTCCCGTTGCAGTAAATCATTCCTAGTCTTGACTACCTATCACAGCTTATACCCATAATTCATCAAAAATAATGAAACTTGAGAAAAAAAAATTCGGTTGATATACACATCATGTGCTTCAAGGTCAAACAGGAATGTAACAGCAGGTTGCAGTGTTGCCAGTTTTTTTTATTCCACTTATTTGATTGGACCACTTTTTTTAAATAGTAATATTCCCTTTATTTAATGACCGATTTAATAAAGCGATTATTGCTATTTCAAAACAAATGACAGCAATCTGAATAATAGGAATCAACAGCAATACTAGTACTTTAGAACATCCCAGAGTCTGAGTCAGAGTCGGTTCCTTTAAAATTTCAGGACTCAGAGTCGGAGTCTGTCATTTTTCCCACCAACTCGACAGCCCTGGTACTAATATAATTTTTATACAATGATTTCCAGTATAATAGGAGGGTGTCTTTTTTCTACAACTTACATTGTGTGTACATAGGCAACTACCTGACATACAACACATACATCTTATCTATATTAAGAAAGTTTTGTCTGTTTGTTGGTGATGACTAGGGAAATGTATTGCCCCTAGATGTTTGCAAATTTGGATAGATGAAAACATATCCAAATGTACATAAAGCTGAGATTTTTGGATCTTTTTCAATTAAAACTTTTGATATTTTTTGTTTAACTAAAAAATTTACAAATTTCCTCCATTTTTCAAATTTGCCGGCGATTTTGAACCACCCGTAAAAGCAATCCGAATTCAATCTTTTTGCACAATATAGTAAAATTTGTCCTCTTTTCAAGAAAGTTTATTCAGAATTCGTACAGCAATAAAAAAAAAAAAAGTCTACATTTCACCGAAAATGAAAAGTTGGTTTTTCATCAACCAATTTTTATTTGATACCTTATCCATGCAATCTTATATTTTATACCCCTGTATGGAAGAGACTTGCAGAAATTTATTAAAAAAAAAGAAATATTTCATAATCACATAATAAGATCACTAATTATAATTAAAATATAGATAAAATGCTTAAGTACAAAGAGGAACACAAAAGGCTTATAAAAACATTTTAATGATCGACATATGTTTCAGCACTCATTTACGGTGCCATTTTTAAGACATGTAATGATAAATAAAAGTATTCTCACAAATTTTTGAAAATAAACTTGAAAACATAAATCACAAGATCATATATGTAAGAAAAGCAGGTGCTTGAAAAAGTCAGCTGTAAATGTGAAAATTAATATTTCCTCATTTCTTTTTTAAAAGGCTTTATTTCCCATCTGTTATCCATGAATCAATAGAAATACATATGCATAATGTGAACATTTGTAATGAATCTGCCTCATTTGAATTACCTAAAATTTGGCACGAGGTACTTTTCAGTTTTAAAAAAGCAATAAGGAAATGTTAATTTTCACGTTTACAGTTGATTATTTCAGACACCTATTTTTTTACATATATGATCTTGTGATTTATGTTTTCAAGTTTACTTTCAAATATTTACGAGAATACTTTTGTTTATCATTATATATCTTGAAAATGGCGCCGTATATGAGCACTGAAACATTATGTCGATCATTAAAAGGTTTTTTATGAGCCTTTTGTGTTTTTCTTTGTATAACTTAAACATTTTATCTATAAATTAAGAAATATTTTTAGACATTATTAAAATAAGTAAGGACATCAATGTTTTCTCTTAAATGCACAGAAAATGAAGGAGAAAATTTCCAATGTGTGTGTGCTAAGCAACTCTCTTTATCACCCAAAACTGTTGCTATGATGACGCAGCTGACATCTTAGTTGGGAGCTTTCTTTAAATTATTTGGCATGTGGAGTTTAGAAAAACAGACTGGTGTAACGAGATTGAGATACATTTAAAGTTACTCTGGGAAACTGTAAGGTTATTTTAGGCAGCATTAAATTCAAGGGATGGTCTGGTGCATTTTGCTAAGACATATTAAATTACTGCCACAATATATTTCTTGAGAAGAACCCCCTATCGTTTTCATCAATGCAAAGTTTAAAAAAATCACTATTGAATGGTTTGCTGAAAAAGGAAAAAGCTCCATTTTGCAGTTTTGGGGAATTTTAAAAAAAGCCTTTAAATATTTAAATTTTAGAGTTTTGTGAAAAGTATTTTTTCTACTTGTGCATTAGTCTATACACCTATAAATGGTTTTCCACCAATAATATCCAAAAATACATATTCTGAGTGACTTTTTTTTAACAATAATGTGGACATCTTAAAAATGGAGCTACCTCCATTTTGCAATAAGCCCTTCAATTGCTCCTTTAATATTTTCCATTTGGTAGTTCCTTTCTCTTAGTTATAATATGTGAAATATTATCAGTATTCTTAAATTACACTTCAATTATAAAAAACCACCAAGAATTCAGGAATTTTATGTCATATTTAATTTGTTCTATAAGCTTAACAGATTTCTATTGTTCACATCGCAATGTGAATAGCAGATTTTAGATTTGTACAGAAATCATGCTTTTCATTTATTTGTTTTTGTTATGTTTTATTACACAATTATGTTTAGTCAATAGAATATTAATAGTTAAAAAACATCAATATGCAATCTTTGAAATTTGATCATATTAAAAACTTTTGCACTAACCTTTAAGAAAGTTCTCAAAAAAATATTTTACGCACTCAACAACGTGAAGCTTCTAACATTTATGCTCATTTTTCAACATAAAAGCATGACACTTGCAGGCATGATTTTCAAAGTGATCTGGAAATTTGGTTCAAAATGCCAACTTTGACGGCATTTTCTGAAAGATCTTTTACTTTTACCAAAAAATGAAAAAACTGTCCGATTACATAGTTTCTGAATAAAAGCAGATGCCAACTTCATGCATTTGTGAAAAAAAATGAATTCATTAATGTGTCAGAAGGTAGCCAGAATAGCCTTAATAGTACAAACTGAATATTACTACAATAGAGGTCTTTGAAGAGTTACTAGATATTAAACTAAATTAGATAGTTAAATGAAGAAAAACAATCACCAGATAAGCACATTTTTATTACTGAAAATGACTGAATTACAACATCAGCATGTCATGAAGTGACTGTTATAAAAAACAACACAATTAATATAAAGATTTATGATTATGAAATAATCTGATGAAATCAACAAATTATGTTGTAATGTAACTATGTTACTAATCTAATGCAAACTGTCAACACATACATTTATACGCTATTAATTTCCTTTGAAATCAACTTTCCAGACAATGATGCTAATAAGAAATGTACTATTAATGGTGACATTTTTAAAAATTTATCATATAAAAACTTAATAACCTGCAACATGTTAGTGATTTCACAATATAAAAAGACATACAAATATACATGACATGTTATGTATATAAAACAGTTTTTAACAGCTCAATAAAATAATTTTATATATTCTAACAATGTTTACAGCTGAAGTAAACAGGTAAAATGATTACCCTGATAAACATAAAACAAAAAAAAAGAAAAAAAATTGTTACTGTGAAACTTAAATTATGACCTCTCTTCCTATCAATATAGTATTGCTGACCTTCTATATTATCCATGCTTTCAATTAGCTGATCAAAAGTCATCCTTTAGTTTAAAACAGCTTAAATTGATGCACATTAAAAATACATAAAACAGGGCCCTGTTACTAAGTGGCACACAGATTTTGATTTCAAATGTGCTTGAATAGATGAACATTTCATACAGGGGGAAAAACATGATAAATATCATGACATCATGTAAAGTTGTTGAAAAATTCTTAAATTTAAGTGGATACATATTAATGTAAAATTATAATTCAATTCTGAGCTAACATACAACTAGATAAATTATCAAAATGACTTTTATGAAAGGTATTAAAATAGACAGATAATACATATAAGAGGAAATAAAGACACATTTATTCTAGACCATAATGTAGGGAATAACACTTACGTTAACACAGTTTATTCTACATCACAGCATATTTCAGCTATTTAAAAGCATTTTAAAACAAAAAAAGCATGTACTCATTATAAAATAGTACAGTTCAATAAAAAGGTTTTGCAATCTAACTTTTTTTAATGGGAAGGAATAAAAAGACACGTGACATTTTGGGATAAGTAAGATATTCGTACGTTTTGGTTAGCCGGGTGCCATTGATATATATACATGTATATATACACACAAATATCTGCATACATATATATATATATATATATATATACACACATATATGTATGCATTTATATATGTACATATATCACTGCATCCGGCTAACCAAAACGTACCAGATATTCTTTATCACCTGATAGCAAAATTTAAGGAAATGAAAATATATTAATAACTAATAACACATGGGCTGATAAGTTCCCAGTCTAATAAAGAAAACACAACTTTTTAACAAAGCTTTATAACTTTAATAAATAACATAACTTTAATAATAAATAATAATAATTTAATAATAATAATAATAATTTAAGAATAATAATTTAATAATAATAATTTTAAAAATAATTTAATAATAATAACTTAATAAATGATTAATAATAATAATTTAATAATAAATAACATAATTTTATAACGAAAAAGCTCCAAACAGTGCTCAGAACTCGTTTTTGGTCAAAAGTCAACACGCGCGGCAGCCACTTTGACAACAGCTTTTTCATAGACAAATGTTCATTCAAAATAAAACCTAGATGTTCCTTGGATATCTTCAGAGTCTGAGCTATCTCCTGCAACTTCACTTTACGGTTCCCCAAAAAGATTTTGTGGACTTTTTTTATGTTTTCCGGAGTAACCACCTCTTTTGTGTGGTGCATCACTGGTGTGCATACGACCACGTTTAAATTCAGCAAACCAGTCAAAAAGGGTTGATTTACCTGGTGCAGTGTCCGGATAACGCTTATCTAGCCAAGCTTTTGTTTGAACGGTATTTTTTCCCCATCAAATAACAATTCTTGAAATTCTTGTTATCCATTTTTTTGTTTATCATCAAAGTCGTTCAGCTAAAACCACTCTAACGTTTTATCCACATGGCGAATCGTCATGGCATTTTTTCTACTACCTTTTAAAGGTTAGTATTTACTAAAAAAAACATCGGTTCGGCGATTGCAACGTCATCTGTGTGCCAGACAGGGAACTTATCAGCCCATGTGTTACATCTTATCCTCCTCTCCTTCAACCTTTAAACATTACTTCGAACTTAAATGCCTCAACATTTACTTTTCTAAACAATACGTATGAGGAAAATTTCCAGAACTTGATGTTTTATTTTAAATGTGCAACAGCATACCAGCCAATTTTCTGATAATTCTCATAAAACTGTACCAACATATTATGTAATAAATAACATGATGTTTCAAGCTAGGAAATTTGTTCATTACAATGTATCTCGTTTATTTGTGGCTCTTATGCGAAAAATTTCTGGCATGAAACATATTTCTTTAACCACGTCAAATTGACACAATTTTATGGAAATTATTGGTAAGTTGGCAATTATGTGAGAGATATACAGCTTTTTCACAAAATTTATAGCATCCAAAGATATTTAAATTTCATTTTGCAAGAAATAATCCTGAAAGTTGGCTATATGTGGAGGTTTGTAATTAATTTCAAACAACTCTGAATATATCAAAACATTATCAATATAAGACATAAATTTTAGTAGTGACAGATTATTATCTTTTTTATCAAAGATAATTTAAACTGAAAAATATCGAGCAGGAAGTTAATAGATGCAGCAACTAGGAATAAAAACAAGATCTTGAGATGCAAAACTATGTATGCATGTTACATTAAGTCGGTTAAAAATAGACTAGATGCTCTCTTAAATGAATTCCATATTGCTCATTCAATAGTCTTTCTTTCTTCAAACCTTAATTAAGATATTTCTCTTAGTTAAAATGCCAATAAAGGTTTCTTTTCGATGAGAAGTGACATAAATTCTTTCCCACTTTAAATCTCAATTAAAATCACAAGTAGCCTGGGTTAATTACCCATAATTATTCCATATTTATGACTTTTTAAGTCTATAAATTCATATCCACTCATATAATGTATTCAAGTAGAACCCAATAATCAAAGATTTATTCTTGAACATCTGTTTAACATGAACCCCATAAGGATGTAATGCAATAAAGTATCTGCTTGAGGCTTCTTATAGTTACTTAAAAAAGTTAAATCAGTCTCATATTAGCCGCCTATGTGTACAGAAGACGAGGTATCATGAATGCAGTAACAAAACAGAATACTGCAGTCTCTATCCTAGGATTTATTCCAAATTAAATACATTCCTATATGCATGACAAATGTTTCTTTATGAATAGTATTTACACCAGCCACGATTCAACAACAATACAAATAGTGTTAATTTATCTACTCAATGTGAGCAAAACTGCAACACCAAGTCATATGTTATAAAAGAAACAAAGTTAAGACATAGAGCTGCATGGTATCCGAGGAGACCCCATTTGAGTCAGAACTCTATCTAGCCACTGCAAAGGACCATTCAGATGCAGTTCAATCCAACAAGGTGTAGAAGTCACTGTCTGCCGGCGGTATTCAGTTCCCCATCCTTTCACAAAGCTCATTCTTATTGTGCACATTCTTGTCAGTAGATAAACTGCTTCAAAACCTTGGCCAACTGACTGGGCTAATAAGGCAGCAAATTCTTGATTGTTAAATATCTTTAAATTACAACCTAAATTAAAAAGAAAACAAATAAAAATATAATTAAATTTGTCAATTTTATATAATGAAGCTAAAAGAATAATCAATAACAATTCACATTAAACAGTACATTAAAATAATGATAAAAAGAGAAATCAAAAGAAATCATGTAAAATCAAGAATCAATTGACCCTTTAATGTTCTGATATTGTTTTAAAGTTTGAATTTATTAAGCATTTTTAGATATATGTAGAATGTGAAGAAATAAAAATTTCTGAAGTTTTGTTCCATAATACCAAAGAAAAATGCTTCTTAAATACAGTATAAATAAAAAAAGCCAATGCATCACCCCATTTGGGAAAATAATCTTTTTTCATCAAGTGCAAAAGGATATCATGCCACTATGAGACCATAAGGAAGTCAAAGTATGGATACATTATTTAGAAATCTACTCTAGAGACAGAAAAAATGAGTTTTTCATGATCAAACAGCAAACAGAAAAACTAGATTATACCAGTTCCTAACAGAGTAGACCAGTGGCTGAGAGGTTCTGCTCTCAAAGCTGGTAGATGGGAGGTGCTGGGTTCATACACCTGTCGCGCTCGTCAACCTAAGCTTTCAGAGTTTTCCGTGGTTTTCTATGAACCTTGTCGTAAATATGAGTTAGGATCCCTTAGAAAGACCTCCAACGGAGGGCACTCTCCCCTAGTATCTATATCCCATGTGTAGATAATCAGCCATCATAAAATTAACCAACCAACTTAACAGAGTAGAAGAGTGAGCAGAATGCTGAGAAACATACACATGCACAAAAGGACTAATAAGACAACTCTTTAGAGGGCAATGGTAAAAAACTATTATCCCAAAGAACATTAATGAATTAACTAACTTATAGTATACCATTATTTCAATAAGTATAAAACATTTTTAGTAAATAACTCAAAATTTTAACTAATGAATATACACATATGAAAAATTAATTTTTAAACTCGGGCAATACTTAACTCTACATTACATAAATTCTTCTTTGCAACTATATATGACCAAATAAAAATATTTTTTTAAATATGAAAATTTTATAAAACAAGTGCAGAATGCTTAAATTCATCTTTGTCAAATTAAAATAAAAGTACACACAAAAACATGTGATTCCATTACCTAAAAGATGACTAAAACTTTATTTAGATCTTAAAACATTAAAATAAATCGAGCACTTTCGGCTGTGAAATCAGTCTTCATCAGAATTTATGATTAAAACTGGTGTTAAAAACAAACGTCCAGATCACATTCATGTGAACAGTATGTCTCTGTACTGCGAGCCTACGGGAGAGTTCAGATCATCTGTATTCGTCCAACAGCCGGTACCATTGCATAGCAAAAAAGGTGAGAAAAGAAAGAAAAAAAGGGGGGGAAATCACATTTTAGTGTTTCTTGATTAAATTAAGCTGTATACTCAGAATCTTGTGAGATAGTACATCATTGCATACTTTTCCATGCTTATTTATAATTTCCACAGATTCTCGAATTATTAAATCATAGTAATTTCTCATAGTACATATTACTAGCATTATTAAAATCTATTTTAATGTTTTGGGTTACGTGAAGTCTCGACAGAGCAGTAAATGGTTTGTTAAATTTTAGATCTCTCTTATATTCTTTTATACAGTCTTTCAATTTTCTTGTTGTCATTCCTATATATTCTAGTTGTCCATCCTCATTGGTATTAAATGATATTGTTGTGCGTTCGGGGTTCGAAAGGACTGATGCCAATATATAAGAACAATCAAAAGGCTTTATTCACTATAAACAGTGCAATACGAACACCAATATCTTCTGAAAATTACAAGATATTCAGTAATCTTCAAATCCAATAAAAGCACAGCAAAATTTCACACAGAAACAATGCGTTCAATACGACGTATCAACGACAAAATCGATCCGAGAAACACAGTTCTCAATGCAAAGCCTCTCGTATGAATTCAATCGCAGTTGACAGACAACTAACTAACTGAACTGGTGGAGGTCCCTTATATAGGCTTTAAAGATCTTTCCAGATTATTCCAGAGCTTTCGGATGCTAGAAATTACCAGAAGGTGCTTTAACTCTCGATAGAGTACCCCAAACGAGAAAGGATCCCAATGTAAAGGTATAAGAGGGGGGTTGCACAAAAAGTCGCCAAATCGGCGACATTTGGCGATATATCGCCAAATTTGGCGACAAAAATAAGTCGCCAAAACCATCGCCAACATGGCGATAAACCCATTCCTTGGCGATTTTCCAATAGAACTCATTATAAAAACCGATGCTGTAAGGTTGTTTTCCTTGCAAACCACCTGAGGCCTTTAGCATTGAGTTACATGATGCTCAGTAGGAAATACATTAATAATACTGCAATTTTCACAATAATAAAATAAAATAAATTTAAACAAATGGAATATTTACAGATATATACAAAATTCATAACATTGCCCCCCTCTCAAGGACTGCACGTCCCGGGCAGTTCAACCTTTGATCGAAAAGCAAACCCGTTACCAACAAATGCTATACTATTCAAAACACACTAAAGCAAACATGCAAAATAACCATTAAACACATTCATAATGCTGAATTATACAAAATATACACTTATTTAAAAAATTAAATTAAAGCATAGACATCATTACATACAAGTATTTAAATAATAATAACATTAATAATGATAATGCTAAGCAAAAGAAATTTTTACATTAACTTATATACAAGACCATGGTCATACTAATTTACATTATTTACATTACACTATTTACAATCAATGAACTAAGTACTATGGCCATAGTATGGAGCCAGCCTGTCGTAATGAACGACTCTAGGCTTCGAACTTGGTGACTTTCGGATCCGAATTACGACATCGTTCAGTCTGTTTAGGACTGTATAAGGACCGTCCCAGTGCGATTGCAGTTTGGATGAAAGTCCTTTACGTCGAGTCGGATTATAGAACCAAACCTTGTCACCTTCTTTGAATTGATGTCCCGTGGCTTTTGTGTCGTACCTGGTCTTCATCTTCTCCGTTTGTATATTGATCCGCTCTCGAGCCAAGTTGTGGACGTCTTCAAATCGTGCCTGGAGATTCTGCACGTATCCCTCTGGCGATGAAGGCGCATCTGGAGGGCGACCAAAAATCAGATCACAAGGTAGACGAAGATCACGACCGAAAAGCATCTGAGACTGGGAATAGCCGGTTGTTTCATGGACAGCGCTCCGATAGGCGAGAAGAAACAAGGGAAGTTTTTGGTCCCAGTCTTGTTGGTTTCTTGAGACTAGCAGTGAGAGATTGTTGAGGATGGTACGATTAAACCTCTCAACCATGCCATCCGACTGTGGATGTAAAGGCGTCGTCCTAGTTTTGTCCATTCCGAGAAGTTGACAGAGACCCTCAATCACAGCAGAGATGAAATTTCTCCCCTGGTCCGAATGCATTTGAAGAGGGACTCCATACCTTGATATCCACTGGTGTACCAAGGCATCCGCAACCGTAGAAGCTTCTTGATCAGGGATGGCATAAACTTCAGGCCATTTCGTGAAATAGTCCATGACAACAAGGAGGTATTTGTTGCCATCAGCACTTCTTGGCAAAGGACCTACGATGTCAAGGGCGATGCGTTCGAAAGGTGCTCCTACATTGTAGAGATGTAATCTTCCTCAGCTACGTTTCTTTGGTCCTTTCCGAGCTGCACATGCATCGCAAGATTTGCACCATTGTTCGACGTCAGCTCTCGCTTTTCCCCCAGAAGAAGCGCTCTCGGACTCTATGTAATGTTTTCATGACTCCAAAATGGCCACCAGTGGGACAGTCATGTAATTCCTTGAGGACCTCTGGTATTCGGGATCGAGGAAGTACCAACTGCCACCGAGATGTCTTCCCATCTTCCGATTCGAATTTTCGGAACAGGACACCATTCCTGACGTGGAGAGAGTTCCAAAGAGCCCAATATTGCTTCGTCGTAGGACGGTAAGTCGAGATGTCTTTCCAACTGGGCTTCGTGCTAGAAGATTCTAATAACTCCAAGATTGGTTTGATCTCAGAGTCTGCCATTTGATCTTCTTGAATCTTCTCATCACTCCAGGGATCTGCTGGCGTTGATAGTGAAGTCTTCGTCTGGCGTATGACATGTTCGGGATTATACTTGTTCTCCGCTCTGGAACAATAGCGACAACTTTCGGGACACGGTCTTCTTGATAAGGCATCAGCATTTCCATGCGATGAACCTTTACGATGCCTGATGTCAAAGTCGTATTCCTGGAGTCGTTGTATCCATCTGGCTACTTGGCCCTCTGGGTTCTTAAAATTCATCAGCCATGTTAAGGATGCGTGATCAGTACGAAGGAGAAATTTCGTGCCATAGAGATAGTGATGGAAGTGTTCTATGGCTTTCACTATAGCTAATAACTCCTTACGAGTGACGCAATAATTCCGCTCCGGTTTCGATAAACATTTGCTCCAGTATGCTACGACTCGTTCTTGGCCATCTATTTCTTGGGAAAGTACAGCGCCGACACTTTCCTGACTGGCATCCGTGTCCACAATGAATTGTTTGTCGGGGTCTGGATAGGTAAGGACTGGAGAGGATGTGAGAGCTTCTTTCAGCCGCTGGAAGGAATTGTCGCATTCTTGCGTCCATAGAAACTTCTGTTTGCTTTCAGTGAGCCTATGCAAGGGTCTTGCGATGTTGGAGAACCCCTGTACAAACTTTCTGTAATAAGTACATAGTCCCAGAAAGCTTCGCAACTGATGGACATTTTCCGGACGTTTCCAGTGCTTTACTGCAGACACTTTTTCAGGATCTGTTCGAACACCTTCAGCTGAGATGATGTGTCCTAAATAGTTTACTTCTCGTTGGAAGAACTTGCATTTCAAAGGGTTCAGCTTTAAATTCGCCGCTCTTAGCTTCGTTAACACTTTTCGAATATTTTCTAGATGTTCTTCAAACGTGCGGCCACCAATGATGACGTCATCTAGGTAGATGAGACAAGCTTCAAAAGTCAGGCCTTTTAACACTGTCTCCATGAGGCGCTCGAACGTTGCTGGTGCATTGCAGAGCCCGAACGGCATAACTTTAAATTGCCAAAGTCCTTGTCCAGTAGTAAATGCGGTTTTCTCTTTGTCATCAGGATGGATCTCAACTTGCCAATATCCACTCTTCAAATCCAGCGTGGAAAACCATTTATGTCCTGAAAGAGTATCTAGCGTGTTGTCTATTCTTGGTAGAGGATAGCTGTCCTTCTTCGTGATATCGTTAAGTTTACGATAATCCACACAAAATCTTGTGGAGCCATCTTTCTTTCGGACCAACACGATGGGAGGGCCCCACGGACTTGATGACGGTTCAATGATGTCACTATCCTGCATCTCTCGTAAGAGCTTAGAAACCTCTTCTTGTTTTGGAAACGGCAAGCGTCTTGGATGCTGTTTAATCGGTGGATGGTCGGCAGTATCAATTCTATGACGTGTCAGAGAAGTGCGACCTATATCATTCTCGTTTTGTGAAAACACATCCGTAAATTCCTGGAACAACAGTCTTTCTGCGGTATGCCTCTGCTCAGGAAATAAATTCTCATTTCGTCCAATTTCAGGTGTTAAACTTGTAGGTGGCTCCGACAACGTCAAGCTCGGGTCTTTGCAAACACAGGTGACTGGAGCACAGGTAGCAAGCACTTCACCCTTCTGGATAATTCTAGACTTTTCACTTACATTCGCCATCCTCACGGGTATCACATCTCTCGACAGATCTACCAGCGCTGATGCTATTAGCACTCCTTTTGGGCTCTTCTCAGGATATCCAACCAAGCCACATTGAAAACTACTTTCGTTCTCAGTTAATCCAGGTATCATCATTTCGGTCCGAGGAGGGATGATAACATCTGCCTTGGCTGTGATCCGTTGAATAGACCCGGACTCATTTCTAAGTTGAAAATAGTGACATCTTCTTGAGCAGAGCGTAACTCATTCTTCTTAAAATCCAGTGTAAATCCATGCTCTTTTAAAAAGTCCAGTCCGAGTATGAAAGGGTCTGAAATATCGGCCACATAGACTGTATGATGGTAAGCAGCGTTCCCAAACTTTATTTTCAGTTTCATTCTTCCATGTATGTCGATCATATCCCCGGTCACGGTTTGAAGGATAACACAGGGCGGAGTCCAGAGGAGTTTTTCTTTTAGCCGCAGAGCTAGATCTTTCCGAACGATGGTCACATTGGCTCCTGTATCGATGATCATATTACAGGGCAAATCATTCACACGCCCGACTATAAAAACTCCGTTCTCGCCGCAACTTCTTGCAGAAATTTGACACACTTGATAATGGGGCTTCTCAAAATCTGGCAATCTCCGCCCCGCGAGATGGCCATTAATTAGTTTTCCTGCTCTGCCGTTCGTGCGAAGCTATTACTTTCTGTGCTGGGTCGGTTTAGGCAGTTCCTTTGAATATGGCCTTCTCCACCGCATTTCCAGCACTTGATCTTTCTTCTAGGTTTGTTGTCCATCAAGGAGTTTATATGTCTCATCACGTCCTTCATCTGCTGCTGTAAACGCTCCACAGCTGTATCCGACGTCTCAGGTATGTTGGCTACTCGCACAAAGTGCCGATCTTTCCTTGTTGCTTGCTGGGCTGCCTCGAATTTCAGGGCATAAACTAAAGCCCCTTTTAAGTCACTGAGATCTGCAATCTGGAGTTGTTTCTGGATCTCAAAGTCACGCACACCATCGATGAAATGTTGCAGAGCTAAACTTTCTCTAGTTTCAGTTGGGCAGTCAGGATAAGCAAGATGGGAAAGTCTCCCGACATCCGCAGCAAGCTCTTGCAGGGATTCAGTGGATTTCTGCTGTCGAGATTTGAGCTGGAGTCTGCTATATTCCTTCATGCATTTCTCGCCAAAGCGCAATTCTAAGGCACTGACGAGCGTTTCAAAATCCAGCGGTTCATTTGCAGGCAAAGTCTGTAGGACGTCGGCAGCATCAGCTCGTAGAGAAGCAGCTAACTGGCAAGCCTTTGTCTGGGAATCCCATCCATTGGCGTCTGCTACGATCCCAAATTGTGTCTTAAAAACTGGCCAGGAGGATTTGCCGTCATAGGTCGAAAGTTTAATAAAGGCCCGAGGAAGCTTATCTGAATACTTGAAATCTTCGGAAAAGTTTACGGCAGTTATCTTCTGTTTCTTGACTTTTTCCAAATCTTTTTTTACATTCTCTATGCTTTCTTCAACGGTCTTGGCGATCTTTTGAACTTTTTCTTCTACTCTTTCTTCTACGGTTTTCGCTGTCATTTGAACTTCTTCTATGGTTTTGGCTGTCATTTGAACATTTTCTTCTATTTCTTGAAACCTTCCTTCAAATTTATTTTCCACGGAGTCAATTCTTTCATTTAAAGATGTTATTTTATCCTCTATCAGATCTTTCAACTCACCAAGGTTGGTTGACATATCTTTTTTTATTTCTTCCGACATTTCCTTCATTTCAGCCTGATTCGCAGTCATTTTCTCATCCATCGCTGACATTTCCTTCATTTCAGCCTGGTTCGCAGTCATTTTCTCATCCATCGCTGACATTTCCTTCTTCATTTCTTCTTTCAACTCGCCAAGGTTGGCAGTCATTTTCTCATCCATCTCCCCTAATTTCTCCAATAATTTAGTCAGCTGTGCCTCCATTGCTCTGGTAATCGGCATTCAACCTTACTCCTGACACCAATTGTTGTGCGTTCGGGGTTCGAAAGGACTGATGCCAATATATAAGAACAATCAAAAGGCTTTATTCACTATAAACAGTGCAATACGAACACCAATATTTTCTGAAAATTACAAGATATTCAGTAATCTTCAAATCCAATAAAAGCACAGCAAAATTTCACACAGAAACAATGCGTTCAATACGACGTATCAACGACAAAATCGATCCGAGAAACACAGTTCTCAATGCAAAGCCTCTCGTATGAATTCAATCGCAGTTGACAGACAACTAACTAACTGAACTGGTGGAGGTCCCTTATATAAGCTTTAAAGATCTTTCCAGAGCTTTCGGATGCTAGAAATTAACAGAAGGTGCTTTAACTCTCGATAGAGTACCCCAAACGAGAAAGGATCCCAATGTAAAGGTATAAGGGGAGGGTTGCACAAAAAGTCGCCAAATCGGCGACATTTGGCGATATATCGCCAAATTTGGCGACAAAAATAAGTCGCCAAAACCACCGCCAACATGGCGATAAACCCATTCCTTGGCGATTTTCCAATAGAACTCATTATAAAAACCGATGCTGTAAGGTTGTTTTCCATGCAAACCACCTGAGGCCTTTAGCATTGAGTTACATGATGCTCAATAGGAAATACATTAATAATACTGCAATTTTCACAATAATAAAATAAAATAAATTTAAACAAATGGAATATTTACAGATATATACAAAATTCATAACAATATTTTAGAAAATTGATTCTGTTGTATTCAGATAAATAAAAGTTGATTACATAAAAAATATATTTAATTAAAAAGATTGGACTATAAATCCTCTAAAGTACAAAACTAATTAAGAGTATAAGTGGGGTAATTTAATCTACTATCAGATTCGTATATCCCTTTAAGACATAACCTACACAATTGTGTAGGTGATCCTAAGGAGAAAAAAAAACGATTTCCTCTTTCCCTGTGATTTAAAGCTTAGCCTGCACCACACAATTGTGTAGATCCTCCTTGACATAACCTGACAACGTAATTTATTTTTAATATTTCTTTTCAATCAAATAGAACTTTTATATGCTTTTAATTTCTACCAAAACTCTTCAGGTCTTAAAGGGATATGATTCATAAAAAATTGTAATGAAAAAGTAATATTTTTTCTTTGTTTGATTAAGTTTTATGATGTGCCGTGAGAAAACCCTTTTTATTTCCATTAACACAGAATGTAATAATGCAATTAATACTATTCAACAACTGATTTATTATTTTAATTTGGTCAATTTTACAGAAAAGTACTCCATAAAATTAATTGTATCTAAAGGACAAAACTGGGAAATTTCATTAGTGGCCAGTGGCAGCAGTTTATAAATGACCATTTTCTTTAAACTACTGGCCACTTTTTTATTTAAAAGTTCTAAATAGTAACTTTTTGTTAAAATTTCATTTAATTTTCATCTAAATTGTAATAAAAATTGTAATCAGCCCAAATAAATATGTTAATGTAAAAGCATATTTCAACCAACTAAAGTAGAATACTAGATGAAATGCAAAAACATTTTACTTTTTCGTTGTAGGAAAGTGGTCATAAAGTGGCCACTGACAGCCAATTTTTTAGTAGCCACTTTTTGTCATTTAGAGGGCTGGTGGCTAGTGCCAATTTTGCCCTTTAATTGCATCCCTATGTAAGTAACATTTTCTTGTACTTTTATGTAAGTAGGGCCAGTGGCGTAGCTACATATTCAGCGCCCTGGAGCAAACAAAGTTGGTGCGCCCTCTTGTCACTCGAAAAAGTTCAGCACAATTTTGTTTTGAAATGTAAAAATTATGTATTCTTATTTTGATTTAAAACTATATATCTTTATTTGAAAGTCAAAGTATTTTAACAACCAGATATTTAAAGCACTAAATAGACAATAGTATTTTGAAAATAGAAATAATAACAAATAAATAATTTATATTAATAAAAGAAAGAAGTCGTATGTCTGTGCGTACGGGAAAGGGGGGATGTCTACAAAAACCTATCATGCGTAGAAGTCTGAAAATTTGCATGAGGATAGTTCAAAGCAGGGTTGTAAAAAACCCGTTTTTTTTTTTTTTAAACCCAGCCCAGGCGGGTTTTATTAAAAAACCCGGGTTAAATGGGCAATTTTCCCCGGGTAAATTGGGTTAAAATGCCAAAATGTGGACTATGATTCCACCTTCCTCACAGTCACAAATAATAATCTTCAGGGTTGCCACTGTAGGGAAAACTGAAAAAACTGAGTATTAAAAACAAAGAATTTTACTTAATTTTTTGGTACTTTGCAAAATTTATCCATTGAAATTTTGAAAATTCTCAGAGGAATTATTCAGAGCAAATTTATTTTTTTGCTCAGGAAAACGGAAGGAATTTGATTGCCGAAATAAGTAGCATCCTGATCTCAAATACAATCTTTGTGAAAATTTAATAGTCTAATAGATGGGAATGACTTTATAGTCTTAATAATGATCTCATTATTTTTCTCTGTTCTTAAAATACATATATGATCCCTTTAATTTAAATAACAAACAAATTTTAAATTGTAAAGCTATCAATTGTGTGTTATTTAATAATAAAATATAAATATAACTTAAAAAAAACTTACTCTTTTGAAATTATCATAAGATTAGCAAATGTTGATAAAAGAAAATATCTTACAACAAAAATTTTTCTTATATGTATATATAATCTATTCATATATGGTTAAATTTTTTGTTTTAATACAATTCATTTAGAAGAAATTATTCCTATTCAAAAACTTCACCTAATATTACCATGTGACCTCCAATTTGACTTTTGGCATTATGTGAAAACAGAAAAATCCCCATAACTTCTTAATTATGATACGTATCGAATCTGTTTAAAGTTATTATTATTCTAGGAAAAGGGCCGAAAATTTATATATGACAGATTTTTGATATCATTAAAAATGGCCCCAAGAGAGGAGGGGGGGAAGAGGGGGGTTAGAAGAAATAAATTCATAATTTCGTAAATTCACAAGATATCAAATCTGCTTAAATTTATTATAAATCCTCTTAATATTTAATACCTGAGGAAGACAACTCGGCTAAGGGTGAACCCCAGCCCTTGAGCGTTTATTGTCTTCCCCGAAAATCTTCTTAATATTATCTAAAACTTTTATATTGACAAGTTTTTTATAGGACCAACCCTTATAGCAAAAAAAAAAAAAAAAAAAATCCCTGCCGGTTTCGCCTGCAAACAAGTTACATTTCGAAGTGAGCGGTCCCAACTGTGGCATCATGGCAAAAAGGTCATTTCTTCCGCAATTTCTAACAAACAGGCACCCCAGGGTCTGCGTCTTCAAAATCTACCTGTGCCTGTAGGCTGAGTCGTCAGGGATTTTTTTGTTATCTTACAGTTGTTAAAAAAATGGTCTGTTCTGTCAGTCTGTTTGGAAATTTGTCTTTATTTTGTCCCGTCTTAACTCTCTTCCTAAAATAATTATTCACTGTCTCTTTTTCCCCCTTACCTGTTATTCCCCCCCCCCATAAAGCTTTTTTTTACTTCTAACAACAACAACAAAAAAAAGCAATCCTGCTGCTCAAAAATAGTGATTTTCTGCTCCAAAAATAGTGATTTTCTGCTCCAAAAATAGTGATTTTCTGCTCCAAAAATAGTATTTTTGCTGCTCCAAAATGATGTTCATGCTGCTTCATCACTACATTATTTTCATTATTGCAATAGTTATGAATGAAATATTTGTGCTGAACATACCATAATATATCTTCATAGCTGAGAACCTTCTGATATTTATCAAGTCAAATAAAACTGTTTTGAACCAGAAAATTTACATAATAGATATAGAGTGTAACTTATTTCTATGGGATATACATTTGATTTCATTTATTAAGTAGCCATTCTAATCTATACTATTATATAAAGAGGAAACGGTGACTGCCTGACTGACTGAGTGACTCATCAACGCCCAGCCGAAACTACTAAAGTCAGGGTCACGCAATTTGGACTGTAGATTGCTGTTATGGCCTAAGCAAGCAATAAGAAGGGATTTTTGAAAATTTCCCCCAGAAGGGGGTTAAAGGGGGGTTCGAATGTTTTAGGTCATTTTGCCATAATCTCAGCAGCAGTTATAGGTAGGAGTTTAAAATTCCAGAAAACAAATCTACTAAAAAATGATTAAACACCTATTTCAGCGATTTTAGAAATTCCTCCCAGAAGGGGGTTAAAAAAATGATTAAACTCCTATTTCAGTGATTTTAGAAATTCCCCTCCAGAAGGGGGTTAAAGGGGGGTGGTCGAATGTTTTAGGTCATTTTGCCATATCTCAGCAGCAGTTATAGGTAGGAGCTTGAAATTCCAGAAAACAAATCTACTAAAAAAATGATTAAACACATATTTCAGCGATTTTAGAAATTCCCCCCAGAAGGGGGTTAAAGGGGGGTGGTCGAATAATTTAGGTCATTTCGTCATATCTCAGCAGCAGTTATAGGTAGGAGCGCGAAAATCAGGAAAACAAATCTACTAAAAAAATGATTAAACACTTATTTCAGCGATTTCAGAAATTCCCCCAGAAGGGGGTTAAAGGGGGGGTGGTCGAATATTTTTGGTCATTTTGTCATTTCTCAGCAGCAGTTGTAGGAGCGCAAAAATCAGGAAAACAAAGCTACTAAAAAATGATTAAACACCTATTTTAGCGATTTCAGAAATCCCCCCCGAAGGGGGGGAAAGGGGGTGATCGAATGTTTTAGGTCATTTCCCTATATCTCAGCAGCAGTTATCGGTAGGAGTGCAAAAATCAGGAAAACAGATCTACTAAAAAATGATTAAACATGTATTTCAGCAATTTCAGAAAATGGGGGTTAAAGGGTGGTGGTCGAATGTTTTAGGCCATTTCGCCATATCTCAGCAGCAGTTATAGGTAGAAGCGCGAAAATCAGGAAAACATATCTACAAAAAAAAAAAAAAAAAAAAAAAAAAAAAGATTAAACACGCATTTTTACGATTTTAGAAATTCCCCCTGAAGCTGGTTAAAGGGGGTGGTCAAATGTTTTAGGTCATTTCGCCATATCTCAGCAGCAGTTTTATGTAGGAGCGCGAAATTAAGGAAAACAAATCTTCCAAAAAATTGGTTAAACACGTATTTCAGCGATTTTAGAAATTTCCCCCCAGAGGGGGTTAAAAGGGGGGTTGAATGTTATAGATCATTTCGTCATATCTCAGCAGCAGTTTTAGTTAGGAGCGCGAAAATCAGGAAAAAAAATCTACTAAAAAATGAATAAAACACAAATTTCAGAAATTTTGGAAATTCCCCAAAAAGGTGGTTAAATGGGGGGGGGGGTCGAATTTTTTAGGTCATTTCGCCATATCTCAGCTTTTATGTAGGAGGGATAAAAAAAAATTAAAACAAATCTACTAAATCTACTCTTTATGTAGGTGCATGAAATTCAGGAAAACAAATCTACTAAACAAATGATTAAACACGTATTTCAGTGAATTTAGAATTGCTCAATGCACATTTTTATTATTTTTATAATTGTACAGATATATATTGCAAATTTTATTAATTTGGAATAATGTTTGATTAGTGTTGCAGATTAAGAAATGTATACAACAATATAGAACAAATAGGACTACATGTAAGTTGTTTTAGCATAATTTTAAATAAATAAAAAATAACAGGGCCAATGTTAATTTTATAAATGATTCCTTGTCTTGGGCTGCACAAAAAAGGTCGCCGAGGCACAGGCAGCCTGCAAGTTGCCTGCAAGGCTGCTCTAGAGTTATCTTTCAAACCATGGGCAACACATATAAACATGTAAAGCTAAAATAGATAAATACATTCAATATTTAGTATAAAATATTTTAATTTAGATAAAGGCATATTATTTACAGTAATTAATAACATAATAAGATTGGTGTTCTTAAAGATTTTGGTGAAGTTGTAAAATAATTTCTCGATTGAGGAATTATCCTTTAAGGAATTAATAAAGAATAAGCAAGATATGAACTTGAATACATAGAGAGTCAAAAATTTGGTGCCAGTTTTAGCAAGTTTTAGCATTTCAATAATACCAGTTTATCTATTCTCTTACTTACTGAATCTAATGTTCAAAAATGTTAACTTGGAACTGAGAAAACAAAATCACAAAAAGTATTTAAATATAAAAAAAATATTCTAACAACCTCAGATACTGAGATTGATATAAAAAAGTTAACCATTCTGAAGGTTCTATCTTGAACATGAATTTGTATATAACTGTTAAGAAGGGTTAAGTCAAAAAGGAAATGATGCTCAGTATTGAACTAATTTTCACTGCAAAAAATTACTACAGTCAAGGTAGAGTAAATGTTTTATTGGTGTGGGCTTCTGTAACCAAAATCACACAATAGATTAAATATTCAAAATCCAAAAAAAAAAAGTTAAATTCTCTTCTGAAAATTTTAAATGAAAATTCTTTTGAATAAGCACCCATTTATTTTTAAATAAAATATGTAATAAAACATATTGAAATAGGCTATAACACATTCGAAAATCTTGAACCATAAGGGGAAAAAAACTTGAGATAAGATTTTCTTGAGACCTCATGGTTTCTTAAAAATAAAAAATTTAAAAGTTCATGAATGCTAAATTTAGTCACATAAAAGAAATGAACAACATAGCTTTTAAAAAAAAAGCACATTAATTAAATATGATGGTTGTTTAAATCTTTCAGAGCAAGACAACTTTTTGTAAAGCTACTGTGTATTTCAAGATCAATATTTTCAGTAGAGTAGTCTAAAAAGCTGGCAAAGACTTCCTTATGTGAAATGCTTTTTTCACCTTTTTATGTAAATTTAATCAGGAATGATCATAATTCTCATTTAGTGAGACAGAAGGGAGGGAAAAAGGCCCAGATAGCAAGGATTTCAAGAAAAATGTTTTGAATAACTATGGAAAAATAAATTTTATTTATTAATGTATACCAAATATTAATATCAGTCATCAAAAGATTCTTGATGTCAAGGTTTAATTGTGCACAGAAGTTATCTTTGAGCATAACACAGAACTGATAATGTTTAAATTGTAAATGATTTGAATTTTCTACATTAGTGACCATAATTATTTAATTTAAATTATTTTCAGACAAAGTAGTATTATTAACTTAATATATCTCTCTAGTTAGCTTCTGAATGTACTATTCTTAATATTTACACATGGCATTTTACTTAAATTTGGCACCAACAACATTTGAGCTTTTTGTAAAGTGGTATTTGTCTAACAGAAAAATATAAATTGTAATGTCAAATAGAAAACTTTTCTGTATTAAACAAAACTCAATTTTTGCATTTGAAATTAATTGTATTTTAAATTAGGATTGTTGGCAACTATGTATTCATTCAAAAAGCATTAACAAGGTGGTACAATTTATAGAATAACATGGGAACACTAAGCATCACACTATGACACTGTCATCTTAATATTTTACTGCTGGAAGTTAATTTTTTTTTTCGACTTTCTCTATATTTTTTATTTTTTGTGTAGTCCAAACATTAATATCAACTTTAGAAGAAAAAAAAAGTAACTTCAATAAAATGTAAAACATTTATTTTTTCTTTGAAATTTAGTGAGCTATTGTATTTTTGAAACATACAATACACAAACAAAACATACCACAAAATTTTACTGCAAAATGAGAAATACCGATTTATGCAACAACGAACAAGGATATTTCTTAAATAGTATCCATATAAATAAAATTTCAGAGAAGCAAATAATACAATACCATTAAACTAGGTGATCTTTAGTCGAATTCAGGAATGCATCTAGCGTCTACAACATTTTCCGGAATCAATATATCCAATTCTCATCCATCAGAAAAGAAGCATAATTTGAGTGAAATCCACAGGTGTAGCGAGCGGGGGACAGCAGCCCCCCCCCCCCAATGTTTGGTAAAAGGATTCAGTCGGCTTACCGTAAAATACCGTTAATCCGCCCTTCCCGATTAAGCGCCCATCTCCCACTTTGTAAACAAATTGAAAATTCAAAAAATCCCGAGAAAGCGCCCTCCCCCAAAAGAAATTTTGCAGTGCACGTCAAGATCAATACCAAAAATTTTATCTCCCGAGTGAGTTTTTTTTTTTTCGACGGATCAGAAGGCGTGACGATTCTTTGATATATCACAAACATGTGCAAACACATTGTCGATCTGAAAAAGCAATATAACCAAACATTAGTTTTGCTGTAAATTTATCTCCATCGCGATATGAAGGTAATAAAAATATCGATAGTGAAAGTTTCTCATGAAATAAGTTTAAAAAATGTGTATTTGATGCTGTGTGGAAAATATTTTGATTAAAAGAGATACTATTTATTTTATTAAAGAATTTATTGTCGTATTTAACATTATTATGAAAACCAATCACAAAAAAATATATCGATATTGATCATACACAGTCGAATTTGTAGCGTAATTTGTGCTATCTTTGTGGTAGTAATGTTTTTTGTCTTAATAATCTGGCAACACTACCAATTCGTTCTATATGTTCTCAATTTTTGTTACTTGTATTATTTATTTAGCATTTATAGATGCAAAATCATGATTTAAAAAAAATCGGTTATTTAATCTTCCTAACTTACAACAGATGGCGACACCACATAAAATGTTACTAGTTCTCAAAATTACTTCAGGACATTTTCAAACTGCAATTTCTCAGTGTTTTTTAATTATTTTAAATTATTAAGTTCCTTTTATTTTTCTGTTACCATATTACTGACAGATATTAGTGTTATTATTTATCTAAATGCATTCCAGTTTCAAAGCTTCTGAAATCCAGAATTTTCTATAATCTGAAATCGCCATTAATCATGAATCATTAAATCATTATACTGTTTTTCTATTTTGTCTATCATTTTTTTTTCAAAATGTTTTCTTTTGTTACTTTATTAAAATAATGCATGTGTTGCGATGATCAGCCATTAGCATCTCTCCCCCCCCCACCCATAAATATCATATACTACAGTTTTAATACCGTGTAAGCGCCCCCCTGCTTATTTTATGATTTTCTGTCGTGTTTAGGGGGGGGGGGGGCGGATTAACGGGATTTTACGGTATCAGCAGATTTAATTAGTGTCTCTGTAGTATGTCAGTAGGCCGATAAAAAAAACAATTCGGAAAAATTCTTGTTGGCAGGACTTTAAGTCTTCAGAATGCATTTCCCTACACCCTTACAATCATATGGGAAAAGCTAGTTGGTCTGTCAATAGATAGGTTATGAGTAAAAAAATAATGGTTTCAATAGATCTATCTGGTCAGCCGGTATGAAAGTCACGTGTTCTGTCACATTTTCAAATCACATAAATAGCTAGTCGGCCTACCCACTGAAAAAAAATTATCATGTATAAATCTTGTCTGCAGAGCCGGAAATGTTGGATATATACTATACCTTACCCACATATGGAAAAGCTAAGTCTGCCGTCGATACATAGGCCAATAGGGGAAAAAAATGAATCTGATCTATTGATTTGAAAATATCAGAAATTTGTCCTACAGTAATACTTCCAACTAATATAGATAAAAACTATCAATATATAAACTAGGTCGACCAAATGCAAAAGTCACTTAAGAAAATTCAAGAAATTTTATACTTGATATATAGTAGGTTCTAGCAACGATATGATATTTGCACCCTTTGGAACTGTTTTAGGAACGTTTGGAAAATAAAAATGAAGAATTTTTAAAACTATTTAAAAAAAGAAAATAAATAAATTTAAAAAATATCCGTGCATTTAACACCTAAAAAACTTCTTACTATTTTTTTTTAAAAAAAGATTTAATCAGTAACAGAAAATATTTTCTTTATAAGACAAATCTTCACACGTATTTTCTTTGACATGTAAAGCAAAATTCTTTCCAGGCCCAGACCACTAGGGATAGATGCAGAAAAGGTGTCAGGTCTGGTGTACGTAAGTCTTTTGTTATGATCTCCAGATAATCCTGCAAATCCAGTTTTGCCTAATTTTCTGAATTGTACATTGTCGGAATTCTACAACTTCCGACTTACACAATAATATATTTCTGAAACTTACAGAAAGGGAGGAGATGGATTTGTCCTGATGGCGCCGAAATGTCTGTGCCTCTACTGAAATTTTTGTAAACTCAGCTCCTTTGGTTAGATGTTTACCGATAGAGTGAAGTGATTCACTTCACTCTATTATTCTCAACAAATGTGTTTTTCACAAATATAACTGTACGATTTTCTCTTATCAATACATATTTTCTTTCTTTCTATTTTTTTTTTCCTCCAGTAAAGTTCTTGGTAAATCTTTTAAATGATTACTGAGTTATATCTAAGAAACATTTTAGGAAAACAAAATCATATATTTTATTTTTAATTATCAATTATAATTAATCAGTTAAAATTAATTATAAAAACTATTAATTAAGAAATAAGCAAGAGATTGACTATTTTACATTTGTCAGATTTGAAACATTTTTGAGTCGGCCAATCCTTGCCTTTTGCCCCCCCCCCAAAAAAATTTTGTTGTTGTTGAATTGACCCAAAGGGCCCGTTTTTGCAGCTTTCTATTTCTATATAGCTGTCATAATCCACTACGCTTATTCCATAATCCTGACACCTAAATCTCCTAATTTTGAACCAATTCCAGATGAGAGATTTGCATCTGGATTGGCAGCCACGAACAGATTTAACATGCACCAGCTCCCTTTAATGTACACTGTCCCACAGCAGAGGCCGACGAGAGAGGATGCACCCTCCCAATCATTGACCTTGGTCGATGCTTGGCTTTCGGTGATCTTACGAGAACTGAGCATTACCGTCCGCGCCACTGCTGGACCAAAAATTTTCTTTCGCTACAGCACTGGTGAAGTCGAATGCAATCGAAGGAATATTGCTATCGTATTTGATATGAATTAAATTAATCATACACTACAAACGATATTCATTCAATTAAGGATGGTTTGTTACTCCTGAATAACTTAATTTTTTAAGTTTTAGCAGATTACACATGAGTTATTCCCTTCTTATTGTTAAGCATATACTTATATTAAAAAAATGCTTTAAGAAAAGCTAGCCATTTTGTTATGTCATGATCTAATAAAACATGAGTCAGTAATGGGAATAGCAATAACAATTATCAATTGATAATAATAAATGTTTTTAAAATTATAAAGAGTAACTTCAAAACTCTCGTCAGATCTTGTACCGGCATCGTTAAGTTTCGTTAGATATGGCATGGCACATATACGAGTTGGGTTTTCGCGTTATGGCACTTATCGCTCTTGGCGAACTCTAAATCTCTTGTGTTCGCGATATCATCTTTATCACGTTGTGTAAACTTCTTGGGGAAGAGTTCCGTATCCTGTGCTGCTTGGCAAAATTTTTTCCAAGACGGCAGAAAAACATCGTTTTTAAATATTTATGTTATTTATAAATCAATGATTTTGCACCATTTTTAAAAACAGAAAATGATGTAAAAACATGGATTTATAAATAACATAAAGATTTAACGAAGTTTTTCCGCCATTTTAAAAAAAATGTAACTGGGTAAGCCTCTTGCTTTGCCGTTTATACTTATCGGCAGAAAAACATCATTTTTAAATATTTGTTATTTATAAATCAATGATTTTGCACCATTTTTAAAAACAGAAAATGATGTAAAAACATGGATTTATAATAACATAAAGATTTAACGAAGTTTTTTCGCCATCTTAAAAAAATTGTTACGATGCAATTACACAAATTTTAGCAGCATTCTAAATAAACTAAAGAGTAAAAAACTAAACAAATATGCTTTTTGAAATAAATATTTGTTAATGTCAGGGGGGCTCTGCCCCCCTGAATAATTTTGGACCTAATTGTTCCTAAATAATTTTGGACATTGAAAAAAAGAAAAAAACTTATTAGAAACTTTTAATGCAGGTAAAATCTCGCTTACAACTTCCAAAAAATATTATTAAATATTAAGTAAAACGATAAATATAAATAAATAACAATAAATGAGATGGCGATTCAGAAAAAAAAGGGAAGTTTCATTAAAAGAAATATATATATATATATGTATATAAAAAATTTAAATTATTTACACAAAAAACAAACAATCAGTTAATATATGAGGATTTTAATTCTTTTGGCAGCCGTTGTTAAATGATCTAGCCTTTACGGTGATTTGTAACTTCGTTGTCTGAAGAATAATTTTGTAATGGTATTATTTGCCGGAATCTGTATAGACAATGCCGCAAAACGTGCAACATAAGGCCATTTAAAAAATATATATATCTACCCTAAAAAACAACCTCTCTTTAATAAAGGGTGCATTTTAAACAGCTAATACTAAAAAAAAAAAGAAAAGAAAAGAAAGCCGTGTGTATCTGTACGTACATAAGGCCAAATATCACTTTTGATTTGCTATCTAACCTAATAATACCTTTAATAAAGGAAGCATTATAAACAGCTAATGCAAAAATGCTAATAAATTACAAAATAAATTAAAAAAACAAACAAAATAAGTAAACTGCAAAGCAAGAGGCTTACTCTTTACCCAGTTACCTTACCTTAACAGCAGCACAGACACTAATGTGATCTAACAGAATTTCAAAATTTAGCTGGGTAACTACTACTCACGTGGTACTAATTAACAAATAAGCTTCAAGATCTCCCTTATAACGCGATTTACGAAAATAAAGCAACCCTAGATCGGAAAAGCCGTTCAAACTTCGACGATCAGATCGAAATCCGATCAAACCAGATTAAAACAGTTATCGCCCAGAAATCGCGCCAAAATTGGGGACAAATTTTCCAGCACAGGTTATGGGACTTGCCCCACTTCTTGGATGGATGTTGATCAAAAAGCAGCTTATCAATCTCATTATATTTTAGCTTTCATTTTATCATAAATATATTTACGATGGAAGCTTGTTGCATATGGATGGTGTTATAGAAAGCTAGCTCGCTGTACGTCCATAAGTGTCGATGTTTTCTTATCAAAGGTGTTTATTAAAGATTTCATTTCTTCTTCTTTTAGATGTCCTTTCCAATCCCTTTAAATCTATTTTATCTTTCAAAGTATTTTTACCCCACCTCACATTTTCTACTTTGTCAGATACTTGTCTTTCATGTCGGCTAACAGCCTTGAAGTATTTATATCAATTACGTGATTAGTCTGATAAGTGACACCCGGTAATAATTATTTAAGATATTTGAAAGAAAGATATCATTGGAAATTGTAAGTTATGCTGCTCGGGTTAATGAAGTTAAATATGGAAAGCTTATAATATGTATATGGGAATTGAATCCTTATTAAGTTGTCTTTGTCTGCATCATTGGAGTATAATATATAAAGCTGAAATGTTTTACCCAAGACTCCCTTATCATGTTTTACCATTACTATTCTTGAGGCTCTCTGATGTGCTGATTCAGCTTTTAAAATTTTGAACTTATTTCTTTTAGGATATATTAAAGTAACCTCTCTTTCACTTATCAATATTTTTAAATTTCACATTTATATTTTAACTGCATATAAAGTTAATCTGAATAAAGTAAATTGATATCAACGTAAATATAATAAGCTTTTCTTATAATTTAATTACTTTAAAGTTAAATCGTTTCTGTTTAACGTTTACTTCCTATTTATTAAATCTATTTTTATTAAATCTATTTATTAAATTTATTAAATTTTGTGTTTCAGTCTATTTCTATTTAAAGTGCTCATGTAACGCCATGAGAGCACGTCATTATAATTTTAGGCAATTGCTCAGAATGTTGGTATTCATCATGCTTACTAAATATGAAATTCTGTTTTTTGATTGTTAAATATCTTTCAATAATTTTACTTTTATATTATGTTTTTAATCGTTATTAAACGATTTTCGTTTAAAGTGAACTTATGTTCATTTTAAAATTTGGCTTTATTATTCCCCATATATTAGTTTCTATTTCGGCTAAAAAGTAATTTTGATTTCCTTTACCATATAAGTTTAACTGTCAGCACATTATCTTCCATCTGCGTATATATAAATTATCTCTGCTATATTAATATATTGTGATTGCGATTTGGTGATCTCATCACATAGTTACAGGGAAATAATGTGTATTAAGATATCTTTGCTAATGCCATTTTCTCATTACAATTAAAAATATATAAATTTGTTTTAATGCAAACAGAAAAATATGTTGCACTTTCCCTCATAAAGCTGTTTCATTTCCATATATTTTCATTTCTCTGACACTGAGTGAAATTGACATAGTAAATGTGAAAAGAATATTTTATCTGTACGAAAACCGTTAACGGTTTAAAAGTTGTGATGCAGCACTTTCTTATGGCTCTAAGAATTTTAAATATGGATCTTAAAAGTAGTGATATGAAATTTGAGTGACGCTATGTTAATAATTTTTTTTTAAACATTTTTTTTTCGTTTTATTTATATTCATAGGTGCACTTATTATTTTTACCATGAAAAGATATGTAAAATTTATTCACTCACACTTTTTCCATTCACATATCTTATGAATTCAAAATATGGGTTTTAAGAGAAAGGATATAAAATTCGAGTATATATATATTATATATTATTTACGTTTTTAGAAAGATCTTTAAAAATAAATTAATTTTTGAGTGAAGTACCTACTAAAATGTATACATTAAAAGTTATCGGCATTTAAAATTTCTTTCCAAACGTAAACAAAATTTTTGAAAAGGAATTAATTGTGATTCATTTATTTCTAAAAAAACACTGTAAAGGACTGGCATTTCGTTCGCAGGCAGATAATACCTTTCACGTCATTTCCCTATAAATTAATGAAATCCTTTACATGAATTTAATAGGATTGTTTTAAATGCAATTTAAATTATTTTTGGTTTGTCTTCTAAAGTAGGGGAGACCGGTACACACTGGACCTAAGGGCACAGTGGACCATCTCCTAATATTTTATTTATTTAAAAAATTTTTAAGCTTCTCTTCTATACTAATAGACAACAGCACTGAACTGATTATTTATAGCCTTCAGAAAATACATTTATCTCAGATTGAACTATTTTATCCTGATTGGTTGTTTTGAGTTTCTAAAAGTAAAATTTTTCATCATCATATTTTTATTTTTTTAGTAATTAAAGGTTGTAGCTAAAAATAAAACAGCTTTTTTGCAAAGCTAAGATACTTGTTTTTATTTTACTTTAAAGTTAATATATTTAAAAGAAAGCTATAAATATTAATATGACTATTGATTGAACTTCAACACGTGGCTCAGTGGACCACCCACTCCTGGGGCAAAGTGATCCACTCTGCTCCTGTAATGCAGAATGTTCAAAATATTTAATAATTGCTTATATTCTATAAAGAAATGTTGTGTTAAAGTAGCTATTTAACTGTAAAATAAAGTAAAGAAAGAAAAATAACAATTTATTTAACATAGTAAGAAATATTTCGTTTTGTATTTACTGCCTTTGATAAATTTTTAGCAACATATAAATATTCAAGATATGAAATATACTGTAATAAAAATGTATAGTTTTATCAATATTTTAACTTTTTATATATTTTTTAACTTTTTAATTGCAAGCTTTAAAAAGATTCAAGTTTTATTATTTAGACATTTAAAAGAAATGTATACTATAATATATCATAGGAAAATAACTCTTTAGCTAACTGTTTAAGTTTGTTATGGCATAGTAATATTTCATAGCACCATTAATGAGTGTGGATATTTTATGATCAATATTTTCACTAAACTCTAAAAATTTGAATACATTTTTCTGCTTATTTTCTGTTACTTACGTAAATGCTAAATGTCAGATCTCCTTATAGATTACATATGAAAATCATTCTTTGGTACTTTTCTACAGGTGAGATTACAAATTATCATTAAGTGTTGTGATAAAAATATCTGAAATTCTGATAACAAGGATGTCAAAGGAAAATGTTTTCAGAGAATTGTGCAGTCTTTGTGTTTTCGCCAGAGATTGTGGATTTTTCAACTATAATTTAATCTCTAGATTAGCGAGAAATGTCTACAGCTTTTTAAAATTTTGAACATACAAATTTTGTTTTCAATTATGGTGTACAACTGGGCCATTATGGCTGGATCGTAATGCTGATGTACATCAGAAATTCTTTGCAGTGCTTCTTGCAACCTGCTTAGAATGGGTCTCTTCTGTTGGGAAATAATTGTTAATGTCTGTGGCAACATCAAGTTTGTCTTGCCAGTTAGGCAACGTTATGTTCTGTTGTCACATGGAAAGTAAAAAACCACGATGTGTAGTTGCTTTGCTGTGCCGGTGTTTTTCGGATAAGATGTTCTGTAGTATTTAACCTAGATGTTCTTCTTTTGTAAATAAACAATTTTATTCTTATATAGTCACTTAGCTGATATTTAAAACTCAACATGGTAGCAGAGCGTGGTTGCAAATCGGGCTAGTGACTAATAACAAATAGAAGTAACATAAAAACGAAGGTTCTGTTGTAAGAATTCGAATCACTAAAAAAAGAAAACAAAATGACTAATATGTATGAAGATGTTTCTCACGTTGAAAGGCTTCGTGACTCAAGTTCATTCGCGCTCTGGAAATTTCAAGTAAGCATAATATTAAAATCAAATTCTTTCCTTGACGTTGTAAATGGAAGTGAAAAAAAAGAAGGCCAACCGGCAGATGTTAAATTGTGGGAAAAGAAAGATGCTAAAGCTCAACAGATAATTGTAACAACTATAGATAAAAAGGTAATGATGCATATTTTGAATTGCGAAAATTCCCATGACATGTACAGGAAATTATGCAGTATTTTTGAAAGAGATACAGAGCAACAAAAGTGTACTTTATTACAAGATTTGTTTAACTACAGTTTTAATGCAGAAACCGATATCGCTACACATATAAGCAGATTAGAAAACATTGCTTTTAAACTAAAGGCCCTTAATAAACAAATTGATAATGAAATGGTTATATCTAAAATTTTATCCACACTTCCAGAACAGTATAAGCATTTTAGAAGTGCTTGGGACTCTACTAACACAGAAGAAAAAACTTAGAGAATTTAACAGCAAGATTATTGAATGAAGAGTCATGTATAAAAAATATATAAAAGAATGAAGAGCCAGTTGCTTTCAAAATATTGGAGAGAAGATGTTTCAAATGTAACAGTTCTGATCATTTGGCAAGATCATGTAGTAAAAGTAAAAATCCAATAAAAAGTGTTAAAGAACAGAGATGTTTAAAATGTGACAGCAAATTTCATTTGGCTAGAGATTGTAGTAAAAGTAAAAATAATCCTCGGTGCAGCATTTGTAAGAAAGATAATCATTCTGAAAAAGACTGTTATTTTCGTAAAAATGGAAAGCCAGCAGTTTCCTTTCTTGCTCAAGAATCTAGAGATACGTGTTTAGTTGATAAATTTGTGGTAGATTCAGGATCCTCTTCCCATATGGTAAATAATAATATAATGCTGAAAAACCCTGTGAAGATTTCTATTGAAATTGGATTAGCAAAGAAATCTGAAGTAATGAAAGCTGAGTGTTTTGGTACAATAGAAACTGATAGTTGCACATTACAAAATGTACTCTATGTTCCACAGCTGAGTAAAAACCTATTATCTGTTAATGCAATTACAGAAAATAATGGAGAGGTAAAATTTATTGAAGATAAAGTAGAAATTTCAAAAGATGGAGAAATTGTTTTGGAGGGATATAAAAACAATAAAGGACTGTACGAAATAGATTTAAATCAACAAAATGAGGCTTTGATTTGTGAGCAGAAAAATCCAACTTTGTGGTATCGAAAACTTGGACACTTAAGTAGTAAATATATAAAAATATTATTGAAAAATTCAAATGGCATAGATCTAAAAGATGACGACATTAAAATGATAGAAAATCCGTGTGATATTTGTCTTAAAGCCAAACAGACTAGATTTAGATTTAAATCGCAAAGAACAAGAGCAACTAGACCATTAGAGCTGATCCATACCAATGTTTGTGGCCCAATAGAAGTGAGTACATGGGACAGAAAAAGGTATTTCTTAACATGTTTGGATGATTATACCAAGGCAACACTAGATACCGGGCTTGCTCATTCACTCTCAAAACGTCACAAATGGTGGCTGACCGCGACCAGTGATTGGTCCAAAGCAACGCGCCCATCGTTTTGTGCCAATCGCTGTATGTCTTTCCTCCTAGTCAGCCACCTTTTGTGACGTCATCATAATGAATGAGCAAGCCCGGTATGTAGTGTAGCCCTGATTATACTCATCATGGTCTTTCTATTGGAGAACAAGTTTGAAGTTACAGATGTTCTTAAACAATATATTGAAGAAGTCGAGGATAAGTGGTCACTCCGTGTCTCTAAATTACACTGTGACAATGGAGGAGAATATGTTTCTCATAAGTTGATTAACTGGTGCAAATATAAAGGGATTGTTTTGGATTATAGCATTCCACATACACCACAGCTTAATGGAAAAGCGGAGCGACTGTATCAAACACTCTTTGAAAAAGTCAGAGCTCTAATTTTTGATTCAGGAGTCGAGAAAGAAATGTGGGGTGAAGCATTGCGAGCTGCAGCCTATCTCCTTAACAGAAGCCCAACAGAGTCTATAAGTGTTACTCCAGCTGAAATGTGGTTCCAAAAGAAACCAGATTTGTCAAGATTACAAATATTTGGTAGTGTAGCTTATGCTAAAATACTTGGCCGGCTGAAGAAATTGGATAGTCGAAGTAATAGGCTCATCTTTGTTGGATATGCTGAAAATGGCTACAGATTATGGGATCCAAGAACTATGAAAATACAGACTTCAAGGGATGTGATATTCATTGAGCCCAAAGTTGATAAACCGAATGATTTGATATCACCATTCAACTACTTTGATTTTCAAGATGACAGTAGTGAAGATGAGGAAAATCCTGACAACATAAAACAAACTATAGCAGAAGATCAAAACATTGAAGAATTTGGACGAGGAAGAAGAATAAAGAAACCTCCTGTTTACCTTAGTGATTATGCTTTGCTGACATACGAAGAGGCCATTAATGGAGATGATAAAGAAATGTGGAAAGAAGCTATAGAGGATGAAAAGAAATCCTTAGAAAAAAATGAAACTTGGCAAGTGGTTGACAGAAATGCGGTGAAAAATAAGAGGATATTGAGTAACAAATGGATATTTAAAATTAAAGATAGTGGCAAGTACAAAGCCCGTTTGGTTGTGAGAGGTTGTGAACAAAAATATGGTCTTGATTATGAAGAAACTTATAGTCCAGTAGTAAGCATTATTCCATTGAGAACTATTTTTGGACTGGCATTGAAGAAAAAATATAAAATGATGAAATTTGACATAAAAACAGTCTTTTTGTATGGGAAATTGGATGAAGAGATTTACATGAATATGCCAGAAGGATATGATGATAGGTCTAAGGTGTGTAAACTTCAAAAATCATTGTATGGTTTAAAACAAGCACCTGTAGAATGGAATAAAAGATTAACAGATTTTTTGAGGAAAGTGGTTTTGTACAAATTAAATGTGAACAGTGCATTTTCATAACTGAAGACAAGGGTATAATATTAGCTATTTATGTGGATGACGGAATTTTAATTGGATATGATGTTACAAGATTGATTGATTTTCTTGAGAAATTAAAAAAAGAATTTGATGTAACTTATGGAGAACCACAGTCATTTCTGGGTATGAATTTAGAACTAAATGATGACACACTAAAAATCCATCAAGAACCGTATTCAAAACAAGTGTTAGACAGATTTCGAATGTTAGATGCAAAGGCAACAAGTACACCTCTGTTACAAAATGGAACAGTGAACTGTGTTCAAGATAAAGAGACCCATACAGCACACTTTCATCTCTAGAACGTCGCATATACATCGCACTGCGACGTTGTGATGTCCCGCGGAACGTCTCAGAGATGTTCTGGCAATGCGCAAATGTCCTTTTTCAGCGACGTCGCATTGCAACATCTATGAGCCATCGCATTGCGATATCTGTGCGATATTGCATTTTATCATCTACAGTACATCGCACAGATGGTCTCAGAAATGTTCTGGCAATGCGCAAAAGTCCTTTTTCAGCGACGTCGCATTGCAACATCTATGAGCCATCGCATTGCGATATCTGTGCGATATTGCATTTTATCATCTACAGTACATCGCACAGATGGTCTCAGAAATGTTCTGGCAATGCGCAAATGTCCTTTTTCAGCGACGTCGCATTGCAACATCTATGAGCCATCGCATTGCGATATCTGTGCGATATTGCATTTTATCATCTACAGTACATCGCACAGATGGTCTCAGAAATGTTCTGGAAATGTGCGAATGTCCTTTTTCAGCAATATCGCAGTGCAACACCAATGCGACGTCACATTGTAACATCTACAGTCTACAGGTCTCAAATTGTTACCACTACTTCTGATTACCAATCTGAATCTTATTTAATAGCAAATTTATATCCTAAATAAAATTTAAATTACTAGTCGGAAATAGTGATGACAATTGGCCTGCTGATATGTAAATTTACCCTGACTTTTTTGTTGATGTATTTTTATCTAATTTAAAAAAAAAATTACTTTTTAAGGACCTCATTTACTTGTAAATCAAATTAATTACACAAGGTGTGACTGTTATTCAAAGGTATTGCAAAATAACTCAATTCCATATTGCTGTTATTTTTCAATTCAAGATAGTCATAGTAATATAAAAAATTCCCTTCTCTGAATCCTGCAACTTCTTGCATCCTCTAATAAAACTGAGATGCATTCTAGTAATGAATTGGAAATTCATGTTTTAAGAGCTTTCCTAAGAATTATCTATAATATGAGAAAACACATTGAATACAAGTAATCTGAAAACAGTACTCTTCTTCTTTCTCAATAATCTATTTTTCCTAAGTATATTTAACAGTTTGAGTGACTGTACTACCCTACTCTAAATGTCAAAAAATTAGTTTTGATGGACTTGTATGGCTTTATTCTGGGTATATAAATTATTCTACTTGTGTTTACATACTAAATTTGTAATCAATACACTTTAAAAAAAATCCCTGACGGCTCGGCCTACAGGCACAGGTAGATTTCGAAGACGCAGACCGTGGGGCGCCTATGTGTTGGGAATTGGGGAAGAAATGACCTTTTTGCCATGATGCGGCAGTTGGAACCACCTACTTCAAAACCTAACTTGTTTGCAGGCGGAGCCAGCAGGGATTTTTTTTTTTTTTTGGTTCTATAAAAAACTTGTCAATATAAAAGTTTTAGATAATATTAAGAGGATTTATAATAAATTTAAGCGGATTTGATATCCTGTAAATTGACGAAGTTATGATTTTTTTTCTTCTAAAACACCCCTTTCCCCCCCCCCCTTGGGGGCATTTATAATTATATCAAAAATCTGTCCTACATACATTTTCGGCCCTTCTCCTAGAAGTACTAATAACTTTAAACGGATTCGATACGTATCATAATTAAGAAATTATAGGTTTTCTTTGTTTTCACAAAAAGCCCCCCCCCCCCCCTGTTCGATTTTGGCCATGAACGAACTTGACCGAGATTTTATGCCCCTTAATTTTATGTATCAGTTTGGAAGCGATTTGTGCAGAATTATTGCAGTTATTGTGTTCATAAAAAAGTGACATTGGTATATAGATAGATAAAGTTTTGAACTAGGGTTGTTTTTGGGTTCTGGGAGTCATGATCGGCATAGATCTGCAAAAATGTTTCAGGAATTCCAACTTAGGGGAGAATGTAATAGGTAGTATTTCTTACGAAATCTACCTAAAAAGACATTGCATAAGTAAAATACTTTGTTAGTAAATAATTCATACTGCAGGGTCCCAATTAACTTAAGCAAGCCCAAGTAAATGTCAAAAAGTTCTTCTTTGTTCCTAAATCATCTTGCATTTAATAAAATCTTCCATCCTTTAATGACATAGAAATACAACTGTGTTATTGTATTGTGAGTTTGTGTGACAACTTTCTTAGGATATGTCTATATCTGAGAAGTGAGGCATCCAGAATACACTTTTAATGAACACTTTTTGAAAACACACTTTCAGCAAATTTGATACAGAGTTAAAAATTTGGTGAAAGAGTGTGTATTCTTTCTAAGTATAAACAGTCTAAGTTGCTTTATTATCCTAATTCATTCCAAGACCTTTAACTAAATCTTTGCTTAAATTTCTCAAAATAAGTTTTTTGGACTTGTATCATTTGTATTCTGGGTACCTAAATTATTAGAATTGTATCTGCATTGTAAAATTTATAATTGGTAATAACTTTTTTAAAAATGCATGTGTGATATTAGAATTTACTGTAGAGATAAAACCATGTTAATACATAATTCAAGAATTTCTCATTACACACTTTTTTAATGAAAACTCATGCAATACATGATTTATGATGAGTAATAATATTATATAATAGTATAAGACAAAGAATTGTATTAGTGTTTATTCGATGTTTTTTTTAATTTTTCTCAGCTATTTTAAACAGAAATTTTATTCAACCCCTTTTATTAAATATTCCTTGTTTTACATCATATATGTTTCACTAATTCAATCGATGAATTTTACTGGTTCAAACTTAATTATTTAAATAAAATAAACTCATATTACTGAATGCAAGCATTTTACTTCTGATGAAAATCATATGTTAATTATAATTAAGAAAAGATTGTCATAAAATGTTAACTCTTACACGTTACAATATTTGCATGCTTAATTTATTTTTTTTAAATCAAAAGTTACGTATTAATTTCTTTAGTATTATTAAGAAAACTTATTAAGGAATATATTAATCCCCCCCCCCCCTTCCAGCAGAGTCTTTGGAGTTAAAAGGTTAATTTTGTAGTACTCTGTACTATAATATAATAATGTAAATCAATGATTACTTGATTAATCATAAAATTCCACATATCTGCTGATTAAAATAATTCAGCTAAACAAGTTTCAAAATATGCTTCTCTGAATATTATAAAAATGTTATTAATCTTTTTGGATGTACAAGAATTTTGCATCCTCTAATACAGATGTAATTTCATTATTTACAATAATTATTTTTATTTAAATTATTCAATAGTAATTACTGAGGAAATCTTTTGATAATTTCACAATTATCATGTGGATAAAACAATATGTTTCTAGTAAATAATAATTCATTAATTATTTCTCATGTAGATGTTAAACATTTTGTAACTTTCAATAGTTTTAATGCCTAATGAAAAGTTTAAATTTATTTATTTGTAATTTATTCTTCATTGATGAAAAAAAATTATGAATAATATCAATAAAAAAACTCAAACATCATTAAACTAATCAGGTTTAAAATAAAATATTCCTGCTGATTTTGTAATGAGAATGTTTAAATGATAAATGACGTCTGTCACATCTATAATCACAATACTTTCATGAGTACTTATTGTGCAAAAATATCAATGACTAATACAGTTTTATTATCTTTATATTTATAATAGTAGTTTACATATTCAAAGAAGTTTTCTAGAAATAGATCAAACTCCCTGATAAGATCTGTTTATATTCATTTGTTTTTGTGTCAGAGAGCCAACTTTTAAAAATTTCAGTGATTGGGGGGAGGGGGAGGGCAAAGAATTCGGGTGATGGAAATTGCTGAAGGGGAATTTTCAACTGTGCTATGCGTTTCCTAACTGAACTACATTTTAACATACTAAGTAGTATATATACAAATCTACAGATCATATACAAGACTGCACAAAATAATGCAAATATTTTTTCCACAATTGATAATAACTGCTGAAATTGGGTTTTCAAAATTGTTATGTGTTTCCAAAATTGTTTATTTACACTTCAACTTCCACTTTATTAATTGGTAAAGTATTCTGGAAATGTTGGAAAGTGTTTCATAATCTATATAGTATGAAGCAGGATTTTTAGTTTTTATTTTTCTGTAAGTTTGTGTGACAACTCGGCAACTTCCATTATGATTATTGAGGCATCCAGAATACATCTGATTCAAAGATGAAAATTTGCTGAAAAAGTGCTTAATGACTATGTTCTTTCTAAGTATGAACACTGCTGCTTTATTATCCCAATTCATTCCAGGACATTACCATTCTACTCTAAATTTTTGTTTACATTTCTAAAAAATTAGCTTTCATAGACTTGTATCATTTGTATTCTGGGTACCTAAATTATTGGAATTGTGTTTGCATAGTAAAATTTATAATCAATAATACTTCTTTTAATGTGTGTATGTATTGAAATTTACTTGATGAGACTAAACTCCATTCTAGTTCATAGTTGGTGAATTTTTCCTGAAATTTTCTTAAAAATCAAAACTCATACAATACATTTATTCAATGTTTATTCTTTATTTCCAATTTTTCTCATCCATTTTAAACCGAAACTAAAACAACTTTTTATTTTTAACACTCCTGTGGCTGCTTACATTACATCATATGTCATATGTGTCACTATTTCAATTTATGAATATTACTGGTTCAAACTCAACTGTTTAAAAAATCATATTTTTTAATGCAAACATTTTGCATTTCATGAAGATCAACTGTTAATCATTAATAATTACTTTATTAGTCATAAAATTCCACATACCTACAGATTAAAATAATTCAGTTTAATATTAAAAAATTGCTTCTTTGAATCGATAAAATGCTATTGATGAATCAATCATTTTTTCATACAAACAAATTTTACATCCTTTAATACAGATAGAATTTGATTATTATATTTGTTTTAATTTCAATTATTTAAAAGCAATCTGTGCTAAATGCTGAGAAAATTTTCTGATGTATACCAAATTTGCAAATTTTAACAATTTTCTTTATTGACTAGAAATCAACATGTGCTGCATTAGAATTAAAGAACTTTATCATCTCGATAAAACAACATGTTTCTAAAAATATTTCCTCATGCCAGTGTTAAATATTTTTTAACTTTAAATAGTTTTAAAATGCATAATGAAATGTTTAAATTTATTTTTTCATTGCTCAAAAATAAATTCATGAATAATATTAAAATATAAATAAACCAACCTTATTATACTAACCAGGTTTAAATTAAAATATTGCTATGTTTTTCTATCAAATCATATTTAGCGAGCATTTACAGAAATGAGAAAACTTTGATGTCCCTATTGTATAGCACAAATATATATTGATACAAATGTGCTCTTTTTTTTTTTTTTTTTTCACATTGAAATGTCCTATTTTTAATGCATATTTAAAATTATCTTGAATTTTGGCAGTACATAACTTTAGAATAATAATTTAAACAAACACAATTAATGCAAAATAATCCTGCAGCATATGAGCATATAATGTAAAATCCATCGAGAAACTGAAGTTATCTTTATTACTATTATTTTGTTATCTGACCTTAAAGATATTACTACCTAAATCTTCACAATTTAACAAATATATTCTGTGTTTAATTTTAAGAAAATACTGCATGAGTTTCATTGTAAAAACAGGACCCCCCCCCCCCCCCCCACTCCCAGCACAAATAGATGAAAGAAATTTCAACTTATGATGCACTCTCAGTTTTTAAGAATACATAGTAATTTCACTGATGTAATACATCTTAATCCTCACAGATCTGAACTATACATATTTGTAAAAAGCAATATTCTTTTAAGAAAATAAAATTAAATAGTCCTTTTAAAAAGGAACAAAACAAATTCTAAGCTTTATATAACTATTTTTGAATGAATGGTTCATTTTTACATTAAATAAGAAACTAAAATTATTATTTTTTATACCGAAAAAAAGTTCAAAAGTGCATGCAACTTGAATACTGACTCATTGCATTGTTGTTTACACAATTACCATTAAAAAAAAAAAAAAAAAAAAAAAAAAAATGTTTAGTATTGCATGGATGGTGGATAATGTAAAATGTTAATTTTCTACAGTTTTAATTATATTTTTTACTTAAAACTCGCAACACATTTTTCTTTAATATACATTAAATAAAACTGCAGAATAAGCTTCATAAGACATTTAAATATATTTAAGAAAATGTAAAATGTATAAATACATAACACGATAATAAAGTTTAATAAATTATAACACTTACCTTTCAAGATCTCTCAACTTTTGCAAATAATACTATTATTTTTTTATTAGAATAGATCATTACTCGCGATATTGTAGATTTATATATATTAATATAAATGTTTTATGATGTTTGCAATGAATTGCAATGAACAATTGTTTAATTATATTTTTTAACATAAAAAAAATCTAAATAAAGTACAAAAGGTAAACATAAAAAAGAAATTTTATTTAGATACCTAAAAGCTGAAAATATCACATATAAGTAAAATAACTATAACATCGCAAAGCGTTTTTAATATGTTTTGCTATGACAAACTTTTCTATTATGACAAGTTTTTATTATTATATTTGAAGATTAATATTTTTGAGAGTTCCTCTGGATATGAAAAATAATGCAAACAGCAATCTACTTTAAAATTGCGAAAGGAAGTGCAGTTATCAAGCCTGAGTATATTAACATAATCATTTATATGTACGCTTAGTCTTCAAGAATAACCATAGTTTTTTGATTTTTTCCTAAAAACTGAAGAAACGTCACTCAAATAGAAAAAACAAAGACAGAAATCCAACACACAGCAAACAACATGGCATGCATACACATCCTTCACTATGAATTCGCTTTGCATTAGACGCCATTTAGCTCGCACATGCGTGAATGACCATCGCGTATTTGCGCATGGGCGAAAACGGCCGCTTGCGTCTCCAGGCTATCGCAAAGGCGATTTTTGAAATTGTGTTCGATTCAGCACCTTGGCGAAAAATTTTGGCGAAAAGCCTTGGCGAGAGCGGTGTTTGAGAGGAAATTCAAATATGGAACTCCGATAGCTCGGGTCGGGGCGTTCCTTTCGCTGTCGTCTGTTGATCTGTCGTGGATTCGGCAAAACTGTTGTGATTACTGATTTTCTATTACTATGTCAACTTATTTTTGCGTCTGTTTTTGAATTTTATTCGCGTTACACGTTTGTTTTACTAATAACAATAAATAAAGAATCGCTACTCCCCCCCGCCTTTTTTTTTGTTTTGTTTCTTGTGTGTTTATGCTGAACGAGCATATCATTTTTTTTTTCTGAATTAGCTGTATTATTGTTATTGTATCAGGATATAGTAATAATATGTTTATATTTTATTTTTGTCGTTTTATTCTGTAGATTTTCACTGTAAAAGATATTTTGACACATTTAATATCTTTCAACGGATGGTGTGCTTTGTTGTCAATTGTAAAATAAAATGTTTAAGAGTAAAATTGAGCTTAAATATTTCTGGAAAAATTTTAAATATCTTGCACAAGACTAGAACCAGAACATTTAATAAAAATCTTTCAAGAATGCAAGTTAAAGAATTGTTTATTAAATATAAACATTTGTTAATAATAAAAGTTGATTTTGTACTTAAATTCTGCCTTTCAATATAACTTATATGTTTCTTAATATTAAAGGTAAAATTAGAAATAAAATGAAATTGAAAAAACTTTTAAAAGAAGCGAAATTATTCCTTGAAATAATTTTTTTTTGGCTAATTCTGGTGTTGACATGAGAAAAAAAAGGCTTCGAATTTTATTTCTTTCATACTTAAAACTTTTTTTTATTCAAAATTAATTGGTGAATTCAATTAAAATTTAATTATACTTTTCATATTTTTATTTTAAATCTTTAGATGAAAAAAGCGTGATAAATGTATCATAAACTGTAATACTGTAAAAGAAATATTTCAAAATTGTCAGCAAATACTGTATATATTTTTAAGAAAGGTACTATCCAGCAAATTTATTTTCTAATAGAGTAAAGCCTGTATAACAAAATCTTGCAATAAACTGAAAAAAAAAAAAAAAGAGAGAGAGAGAGAGAGAGAGAGAGATGGTCCAGCGCCCCCCCCCCCCCAAAAAAAAAAAAAAATAAATAAATAAAATAAAGGTACTTTTATAGGTACATATAAAAGTACCTACCAGTAATAAAGGTACATATATTACTGGTTAGCCGGGCGCCAGTAATATATGTACATATATAAACGCATATGTATAGACACACACACATATATATACATACATATATGTGTGTATGTATATATATGTAGATATGTGTATATATGTATATATATATGTGTGTGTGTATATATATACATGTATTAACACTGGCGCCCGGCTAACCGAAAAGTACCTAAATAAATGAAATAAATAAATACAAATATTATACAGTCATACCTTATAAGATGAAAATAAACTGTATAAAATGGAATTTTTCGCTGGTAGTTTGCACTTCAGGTTTTATTGTATCATACTTATGGCAGGGGGCCCTGTATAGGAATTATTCCCGTGGCCCATGGTTTCTTTGTGTGGCCAAAGTGTGTGATATCAAGTACCCTTTGTGTGATATCAAGACACATTTTAATGGCTCAAACAGAAAAAATTACATGGTGGAAGGGTGTTTGTAAGTCAATAACATACCAGGTGAATGGAATGGATACGTTGAAGTGCTTTTAATCTGTCCTTTTAATTCTGCATACTCAAATGGGTTGTTTCTTCTTTTGTATTAATTCATTCTAAACTGAGAAATCTATTGCAAAATTGCTCTGCAAAAAAAGAAATTGTTGTACTATGGTGAACTATGATAAAGAAAATGAAGAGTGCAATGACATATTTTAATAATATGTAGAATAATATGTAAAATAACTATATGTAATTTTAGTATGTACTATGTAGCAGTAGCAATGCTTACATTTGACCACAGTATATCAGTATTTTTAAGTAGATTTCCTAAGAAATACTACCTATTGCATTCTCCCCTATGTTGCAATTATATATTTTTAATAATGTCAAATCTATAAAACTGCATATCATAATTGCAAATTATAAGCTGCATATGGGCAAAAATCAGTTTTACATCCATGGAAACTAATTTTTCTTAGAAATAGCAAAATTGTTTTTCTCTCATCGTATCCTTTCATCTAGTAGATGTACCTGAGATTCCTAGCTCCTGTGATAAAATAAAATAAAAGTATTTTGGTGCATTTTTCACTCATATGAATTATTTTGTCCTAATAGTTAAGTCACAATAATTGCTTGAAAATAATGGTTTATTAATTATTAAGTATCTAAAATTTATTTATAAACTAAAATGGTTGTTGGCTGTTGTTGTAAATGTTTTAGTTTTGGTAATTTCATGCTCAGTTATTTTATCATGTAAATATTAAAATGCACAAAAGATTAACGATACGCTGTGATCTAAAATACATCCTGATCCTTCAAACTATCATATTAAAAAATATATAGTTTGGAAACCAAATTTAAAATTAAATTCTTGCAACGAAAATTGTTGCATGCTGCATGAAATGTATAAATAAATGAATGATTGAATGTATTATCATAGGCTTTTGGCAAAATTCAGGATTTTATAAACTTTCATTAGTGTGGAGTGAATTTTCCTTTCCCTCTGGATTTGCACTAATGGCTGGTTTCACCAACACAAAAGCCCCAGAATCAGGGCCGTAGCGAAAGAAAATTTTTGGGGGGGCAAAAGGCAAGATTGGCCGACTCAAAAATGTTTCAAATCCGACTAATGTAAAATAGTCAATCTGTCGCATTATTTCTTAATTAATAGTTTTTACAATTAATTTTAACTGATTAATTATAATTGATAGTTAAAAATAAAATATATGATTTTGTATTACTAAAATGTTTCTTTGATATAACTCAGTAATTATTTAAAAGATTTACCAAGAACTTTACTGGAAAAAAAAAGAATATGTATTGATAAGAAAAAATCCTACAGTTATATTTGTGAAAAACACATTTGTTTAGAATGATAGAATGAAGTGATAGTTTAGTAAATAGAACGTAGTGATTTTCAACATAAAAGCTAAATAAAAATGTGATCTCTTAGTTCTAAAAATTATGATAATGTAATGAATGGGAAGTACTTTCAATATTTTATTAGCATGCGATAGAAAATAATTTGAACTTTATATTCCAATTAGAGATAATATCGTATGGAATTAACAATATACACTTTCAGTAATTCTAATTGTAAAACTAAAAAATGCACACTAGGGGTACTGAAAATATTCGGAGGGCCTCAAAATTTAATTGCGCCTGGGGCCTCTTGAGTGCTTCATCCACCACTGATTGTGTTTTATAGGAATGTCAAGGGACCGACAGAAACATTTGAATTATCCACGATTTCGAATTATACACGTTCGAATTATTCAAGTTTGACTGTACTATTTTTACATGAATTACACATCACACTGAATAAAGCAAACCATTCATACCTTTCTTATCACCAGTCCCTGTCGAGTGGTTTCCACTGTGCAGCCATGTTGATAACTTCTTCGAACTTTTTGCAGCCTCCCAGTTTCTTCTATTTAGAATCTGTCTTTTTTTATTTCCACTTGGCGTTTCATAATATAAACTATTATCTCAACACAAGCAAAGTAAGATTAACCCCTTGGGGACGAGCGCCACGTTTACGTGACGCATAAGATGCTCAGAATTCTCGATTATTCCCACCAGTTAATTTTTATTGTAAGCTTTGCCTTACATAATGACAGCATTTCTGCGATTCAATTAGGGGAAAATTTCTGTTTTGAAAAACCAGTGGTAAAAGAGGAAAAATTCCGTAAAAGACTCTCGTCACGAAGGGGTTAAGTTATAAACTATCGTACTATCACTACTATGCGACTCTCAACTGCTCTGACAGTCCGATATTGATAAGCAGTTAGTAAACGAATGACTCATCATGAATAGCACTAGCTCACTGCACGTCCTAGCTTGCACTTGACTCATCACATCGGCAGGCACCAGGCGCGACATGACACATTTGACTCGACATTCTGCTGTCTGCTCTAGAGATGCTTTTGCATGCGAAGCGTATGGAGTATTTGAACGGATACGCAAAAACATTTACTCTAGCACTTTGATGAATTTTTTTTATTATTAACTTTTAGCTAGGTGCTGGGTATTTTATAGGAAGTTAGATTAGATATTAAAATACAATAATTTTTTAACCATTAGTTTGGGGCCCCGGGGCAGTGCCCCGGCGGTAGTGAAACGCTGAGCGGCCTGAAACGCTGAACTATTTATATTGTTTTAAGTGCAAATGTGTTAATGTTCCGCAATCGCTTCAAGTTTTTTTTTACCATAAAACTACTTTTAATAATTTAATTTTTCCTGAAATCCTCTACTTTCTGAATTCTTTATTAAAAAAATAATTCATCTTACGTATGATTTAGTTTTTTAAAAAAGTAATCGCTAACATGTACCATATTTCCGGCCTATAATCCGCGGATCAAACAATTATGTTTAGACCCAGAAATTTTATTTAATAATTGAAGTAAAATATTTACAGCGATCTAGTATGTTCCATTACATAAAATAAAATTTCTAGGTCGAAACATAATTGTTTGATCCGCGGATTATACGCCGGAAATTACGGTAATCAGGGTATACAATAAATATTAAGTAATTAATAAAGGCTCCAATTCTAATTTTTATAATAACAAGTGAAAAATCAGTGAAAATTATGTAATTATGTTATGTTGGCACAAGTATATAAATTTAGTTTTAGATTTATCAAAAAAAAAAAAAAAAAAAAAAAAAAGTAAGAAGATTTTAGGTATTAAATGTTAAATGCACGGATATTTTTTAAATTTATTCATCTTCTTTTTTTAAATAGTTTTAAAAATTCTTCGTTTTTATTTTCCAAACGTTCCTAAAACAGTTCCAAAGGCCGTAAACATCATATCGCTGCTAGAACCTACTATTTAACAAGTATAAAATTTCTTGAATTTTCTTAAGCGACTTTCGCATTCGGTCGACCTAGTTTATACACTGGCCTCCAAAAGTTAAAGTACAAGATGTTTTCGAAGCTCACCAGACAAAAAATGGCAGTCAGATTAATCTTCATAGTTTATATGAATGACAATAAGCTTTAAAAAAACTTATGCAAAAATTACCGCTACCACTTTTATTTTATAGAAAAGAATAGCTACTTCTGAATGAGAAAAAAATATGCAATTATGAAGCTTTCGTAATTTCGCGTGTAAGTTTTGTTGCATTCGAACTATTGTTGTCAGTTTTGTTCACAACAGCCACTAGTCTAGAAATGTCTAGAAGAAGTCGTTTGTCCGATTCATTAAGGTGGCGGACGGTAGGATGGATGGAAATGGGGTTGTCACAGGCCGCTACTGCTAGACGGCTCAATGTGTCTCGCAGTGTAGTCCAACGACTCTGGATCAGTATGAATCCGAAGATTCTGTGTCCAGAAGACATGTTTCAGGCACGTGTTACAACACCTGCAGAAGACCGGTTTCTAACTCTTTCGGCCCGAAGGAGAAGACGCACTACTGTGCCGCAACTCATTGCAGACCACTTTGAAGCATCAGGGAGAAGAATCTCCCCTACTACGATGCGAAGACGTCTTCACAATGCAGGGCTCTATACAAGGTGACCAGTTGTGTGTTTCCCCCCTCAACAGACGACAGAGAAGGGCCCGCTTATGTTGGGCAAGAGAACATGTTTCCTGAACCAGACAAAAGCGGGCTTCTGTACTCTTCACAGACAAGTCCAGATTCACACTGGAGAGCGATTCAGGATGTCTTCTGATCTGGAGAGAACAATGCACTCGATACCATCAATCAAACACTGTCGAAACACACAGGTACAGAAACGGTGGAATGGTTTGGGCTGGGATCTCACTCGGAGGCCACACTGACCTGCATGTGTTCCATGGAGGAACTGTGACTGGTGCGAGATATCGGGATGAGATCCTTGATTCATATGTGCGCCCATATGTCGGTACTATTGGCAATGGTTTCATTCTAATGCATGATAATGCGAGACCACACCGAGCTGTGGTTGTTGAGGATTATCTTGAGGATCACGGTTTGGAGAGAATGGAATGGCCAGCTCACTCTCCAGACTTGAATCCGATAGAACATCTTTGGGACTATCTTGGAAGACAGGTTGCGGCTTTAAGTCCTCCTCCAAGGTCATTAAATGAGCTGGAACAAGGCTTACTCCAAGTCCGGTCAGCGTTACCTATTTCGGTGTCCGACAATTTAATTGAGAGCATGGAAAGTCGATGCCGCCAATGCATTCAAGTCCGGGGTGGGCATATTCCGTATTAGAACCAGTTTTTTAATGTTTCTGTCACATTTTACTGCATAATACTGCGATGTACTGATTTCTCCAAGAATGGAATTTTCCACCATGAGGGCTTTTTTGTTGTAGTTTCATTTATACGTTTAACTTAAGTAAATTTCTATGTCGCATTTAATAAATAACGGTTTAGCGCACATTTCCTCCAAATTTGTTGTTTATATATTCATTCATTTGCAAATTAGACGCAAAAAACCGGTTGTACCTTAACTTTTGGAGGCCAGTGTATATTGATAGTTTTTATCTATGTAAGTTGCGAGTGTTACTGTAGGACAAATTTCTGATATTTTCAATCAATAGATCAGATTCATTTGTTTCCCCTATTGGCCCATGTATCGACGGCCGACTTAGATTTTCCATGTGTGGGTAAGGTATAGTATATGTCCAACATTTCCGGCTCTGCAGACAAAATTTATACATAATTTTTTTTCAGTGGGTAGACCGACTAGCTATTTATGTGATTCGAAAATGTGACAGAACACGTGACTTTCATACCGGCTGACCAGATAGATCTATTGAAATCATTACTTTTTTTACTCATAACCTAGATAGGTTGACTGACCGACTAGCTTTTGCCATATGATTGTAAGGGTGTAGTGAAATGCATTCTGAAGACTTAAAGTCCTGCCAACCAGAATTTTTCCGAATTGCTTTTATTAATCGGCCTACTGACATACTACAGAGACACTAATTAAATCTGCTGATAAGCCGACTGAATCCTTTTACCAAACATTGGGGGGGCAGCTGCCCCCCCTGCCCCCCCGCTCACTACGCCCCTGCCCAGAATGCTTCCCCCCTCCTTCCCTGTCTCACACAAGGAAAAAGTGCTAATTTGGGTAGACAAAAATCAGTTTTTAAAACTTTTTCAATATGTTAGGTAATTTGCTTAAATAATCTTTAATAACGTCTGCAATTGCTCTGTGTAGAAGGCTATATATTTGTTGGCACATGTTTCAATTTATTTTTCTGTTGTCGAGTGATTTCTTAGAAGTACATTATTCATTTTACATTTCTTTGTTTTAAAATTTTATTACTTTTGTAATTATTTAAAGAAATAACTATATAATAATAGTTAAATTAGTTAATAAAAATTTTAACTATATAAAATAGTTAAAACTCAAATTACATTCCAGCAGAGAAAATACAAAAGTGATTTTTAATAAAATTTCTTCTTGTAGAGGTCTTGAATTGTAGAGAGTTTCCCTTTATCTTAAAATGCGAAATAGGGACACATCTAGTTATACATTATTTTAATAGAAGACATCACAGAATTGTACCACTCATTGGTTCTTAAACATTTTGCTTCTGATGAAGCATAATGAATACAAGTGTAATTGCAATTGTATTTTCGCTAGCATTCAGTACGGAATATAAATAAGTGGTTTTAAAATATTTATTGCCTAATATTGCTAATATGATTTAAATATGTTTGGATATAATCAAATAATTCAAGTAATATATCATTTCCTAAATTTAATTATGACTTTGCTATATGATTTATCAAAAACATTTTGAGCTCTGTCTCTGAAATTTAAAATGTCAACACTTTCCCAATATAATTTGATAATAATAACAACATAATATCCCCCTTTTTTTTTCTTTAAAAAAAATCAATAATAATAATAACAAATAGACATATATACGAGAATACTGAATTTAATGGAATTTATTTTCTAAATTTCATAATATTGAATCTATATCCATGATATATGTATATCTGCACTAAAAAAATATAAGAAAATGAAAGAAGTATCGTTCATTGTTAACTGATTATGATACACTTTCCAGATTTGTAACTGATGATGTAACAGGAAATCTTTAAACTGAATGAATCATTATAATGGTTTAATGAACAGAGTAAAAATTATTAAAATGTGCTAAAAAAAAAAGGGAGGGAATAAAACTTTGATACATTTACGAACTCATTTTTGGCTGTACATGCATGAAATTAAAAGAAAATACTAGTTAAGTGCCAAAGTATCGAATAACGTTTTCATTTTCTGTGAATACAGATGTCGATGCAGGTTTTTTTAAGGTTATCTTAATTTTTAAATGGTCTGGAAGGGGTTTTAACCATAACCTCTCCCCCCTCCTTTTTTTTCTGTGTCAGTGAGTGCATATAGTCGATTTTGAATTACAATTCATAAGTGAATCTCTGAAATCGTACTTATAGTATTAATAATATGAAGAAATGAAACTGTGGATTGAAAGTTTCAAATATAAAATAAAATGAAGATGTGATTTGAATAGTGGGTGTTGGGGCCCCTGATCTGCAGAATTGCATGTTATAATCAATATTTGTACTGCTTCGTTATGTATAGAAGTGTTTTTTCACAGATGAATTATCAAACATTGCAAATAAAAAAGTGACATCCTTTGGAACAGCATTTGTAACTTTAAAAAGAAAGTTCCTTCATCTGAATGGGGAGTGCTTGAGATTACCATTTATAAATGAAAATACATGCTCTTTATTAAAAAAAAAAACAACTGTTGATTGAAAATTTAACTTATTTAAATCAACTGATTTAAACCAGGTCAAGCTTGTAGTATGTAGTTAAGATTTTAAATGTAGTTTGATATCCTGCTATTTAATTATAGGGTAGATGTGCCAGTAATGGACACCCGTAAGGAATTTCTTTAAAAAGTATTTTTTAATTAATTATTACAGAGTTTCCCCAGGTATAAAAAAAGGCAGGGTGCTGCTGGTGAGAAAAAGGCACTTTTTTATTCTTAAGGGCACTTTTTGGATTCTTGAGGGCATTTTTCAGATTCTTAAGGGCACTTTTTTTAATTGTTAGAGATTTTCTTTTGGTTTTTAAAGCCACTTTTGATATTTAAAAGTCAAAACACTCTTTTTAAGACAACACTGAGTCAGTTTTTACTATCAAAGCAAATTTTTTTTAATGCAAAAAGGAAAAAGGACACCTTTTTTTACTGAGGGGCAAGAAGGGTGCTATTTTGTAAACCAAAGGGCAGGCAGGGGGCAGCACCCTTCTGAAACTGTCTGGCGTAAACTCTGTTATTATATTCCACGTTTTTTAATGTTATATTAATCTACCAACAATATTTAATCATGCTCATAGTCACATTTCCCCAATGTGAATCGAAATTTAATTGTAAATAACAGAGATATATCAAAACACCCTAAATTCCAGTAATGGACACCCTCTGTTCCAGTAATGGGACACTCTCTGGTCCAGTAATGGACACCTCACAAAAAGTAATAGATAATTGATATTATGATTGTATTTAAAACTAGAATTTAAAGAAAGCATATTAATGAAATAAAATAGCAATTTTCAAATAAATTTAACAATTAGGATATCAATAATTAAATAAAATATTTATGAGAATAATTCACTGTTTATATTAATTGTCACTATCACAAGATCAATATTTTAATTATTGAGACATAGGGGGGGGGGGGGTTAGAAGGGTTAGTTTAAAAAAAAATCTGACTACTACTGCATGGAATTTTATTTCCTATTATTTTTAATAATTTAAACTTCCTAAAACTGCTTGATATATTATTTTTTGTAATTTATATAAAAAATATCAAATAAATGAAAGTATGGATTGAATGTTTTTTAAATACTAAATAAAATTATTTCAAAATAAAATAGCAGAATTGAGATTTGAGCCCCATGATCTGCAGATTTACTAGTTTCATTGCTACTATAATTTTATTTTATTTTTAAAGTATGCTCTAGTTGTTTTGTCAGAGATGAAAAATCAAACATTTAAGATAGAAAATAGATTTTTAATAACTTATGTGACTTAAAAAATTGTCTTTATTTAAATGGGGAGAGCTTGAGCCCCATGAGCTCCTCATTTTCCTGTGCCCTTAAACATTATTCTCTGCTTCCTAATTGGATGTTGATTGCTGTATTATAAAGTATGCTAGGCACGATTTAAAAAAAATATTATTACATTCTAGTAAGTGAAACTTAAAAAATTAAATGTAATTACTTAGCTTTTCAGTTAAATAAAAAAAAATTATGCACTATGAACATTACTGAAATTGCTTTTTTAGTAACGTCCACATGGGGTGTCCATTACTGGAAATTGACTAATTAAGTATTCCAGTAATGGACCATGGTCTTAAAATCTGAAAAATAAATGAAATTTTGTAAATAGACATTGGTACATAAAATTCAAAGTTTTCTATTACTATTAAAACAAAAACATGCAATTATTTCAAGAAAATAAAAAATATATAAATTAAGTGAAGCCAGCTCTTAGCATTTTCATTAAGATTTTCACAGAAAAACAGTGGAACTGTGAAACATTATTTTCTGCTTCTTGATTGGTTTAATTAAGAGTGTCAACGATAAATAACCCAGATTATAAAACATGGAAGAGGGAGTAATGAAAAAATATATCAAAAGCTAAATTTTTATTGGTTATTTTTTTATAAACCAAAAACTTTGAAGGCGGCTCATTACTGGCACATCTACCCTATATAATGAAATTAGTTTTAATCTAGGCTAGTTTATTTAGAGATGAGTTTATTCTGTAATATTCTGAGTTTATTCTCTGATATTGTAGAGTAAAACAGTAATAAATTAAATAAAAAGTAGCATTTATAATACAGTTTTTAATCATTACATTTAAAAAAATATTTTATTAATTGAAAACCTGCATTCATAATATTGTTTGAATCATTTTATTTATAATTTTTTTTTTTAAATATTACTTTTAAAAAGCTTCACCAGCATTTCATATGTTTGAATTTCTTTTACCAAAAGAATCATTATTCAAATTTATTCTTTATGCAACCATATTTTGAAACCATAACGTTTCATTATTAACCAATAGATGGCGCCTGTAGTACATAAATAGGTTTGTTTACAAACGATAACGTTGTTTACATTTGTTTCTTTCTATCAAGTAGTTGTGTTTTATTAGTAAGATTTAAAATATCATATCTTTAATAGAAATCGGTTTATTTACTTATTTAATAGTACAAAAGTTGAATCTAATTTAACTTCTTACTTTTTAATGACAATTTTTTAACTGTTTTATATGTTTTCAAAAGTAAACACACTCAATTGCATGAACAGTTTTATGCCTAAATTAATAAATTTACGTATAATGGCTCAGTAACACGTGGTAAGTTTTGCATATGAGCAATGTTATTTAAATTATTCATAGTTTTACAGAATTTCCCGTTTTTTGTTTTGCTTTTATGCTTTTTAAAATGGGTTGTCCTGTTTGCTTTCAATTTTCAGTGTATTTGAAATAACGTTTTTTTAACTAAGAGCAGCAATAGGAGGGTGCATTTTTTATTTAATTCTGTTTGCCTAAGTCCTGTTAAAATTTCCCACATGTTTCATGTGACAACAGAAAATGTAGAACAGTTTAAATTGTAAATGTATTTAAAAAATATATACATCACTTTATTTGACAAATTTTTCTGTTTTAATGTTTAGAACTATAACAAAATAGAACATGAGTGAATTTTGAAAAACAGTCTGTTAAATCATATACAAATATCATATGAATTGTAAATTTAAAAAAAAATAAGCAGAATTAAAAAAAAAAAAAAAAATCATTTTGCTTGTTTATAGAGATTAAGTAAAGGCTGTTCTTGCCTCAGAATTTATCATTAACCAAATTAGTTTTCTTGTTTATAAGATAATTAGGGTGATTAAGTAAAGTTTGCCAAAACTCTGTTTCAGTGAGGGGGGGGGGGGATGGTGCAAAAAGATTTTTTAATTAGATCTAATTCTCATAAGTGCTTGCTTATGTAAACCAATAACAGCCCATTGTGTCTTCAGGTATTCTTTATTTATGTTATCATTAATTGATAATTCAAACAGTTGTAGCAGTATTAATCAAAACAAAGCACTTAGTTATAACAATAACTGTTTATTATTTGTAGTGATAAAAATAAAACCAGATAGTATCACTAAATTTTACTATAATAGAAGTTGTATTGGATCTGTATGCAAAACAATCTTAAGATGTCTTTTTTTGTTTATAATATCTTTGATGCTTTCATTTGTTTCTGCATGAATAAAGAATATGATGAATTCCAGTTAACTGAAAGTATGTATTGAAGTGTGATTTTGGCCAAATAAGCCTAAATTATATATCTCAAAATACAGTACAATATCTTTATTACATTCCTTGGTGCAGAAGTTGTGCAGATTATAAATTTCATTGTTAAATTTACTTTATAAACATGTTCCAAATGTGTCTGGACAAAATAATTATATAATAATTCATTATTTTCCCCCAGGCCCTGACTATCACACGGGCACCAGGGGCCCATGCCCTGGGCACGAAATTTTCATAATTTCATCTAAATTTTCATTTTAAAAAATCATAATTGTGCCAGCGTTTTTATTTCTTTTAGGACTTTTGTTTGCACTCAGTATCATTTTGGTTATATCATTGAATATCCATTAACATCATTAATAAGTAGACTTCTTATCATTATTTTCTAGTAATTGATGTACTGTATTTATCAAGTCATTCAATTTTATCATATTGCACATTTATTCGAAAAGTGACACAACTGAAAAAATGTGATATTTAAGATATTAATACGATAAAATGACAAAAATATATCTCAATCTATGGTTAAAAGCACATTTCAATAAATAATAGAAAAAATATGTTTATACCTGGAACCGTTTTTTAATTTTCCGGTAAACGTAATTTTTTGAGTTGACACTTTTCAAATAAGAGTGCAATATGTAAAAAAAAAAAAAAAAAAAAAAAAAAAAAAAAAAAAAAAAAAACTAGTATTACTAAATTAACTAATCGAAGGGAGCACGAAAAATTGAAAGTGCCCTGGGCACAAAAACTTGCTAGTCGGGCCCTGTTTTCCCCTTTAAATTTTTTTTATTGTAATAGCAATCATTTCATTAAAGTGCTCCAAATTGAGGAGATAAAGTTGAACTAATGAATGAAATTTAGTCTTTTAAAGAGCAGCATTTTTTTTTTTTTTTTTAAACAATGTGGGAATGCAAATGCTTCTTAAATACAGAATTCATTGTTTATGTCTGAGAAGTTGTATGATATATAGAGAATTGCATTATATAGACTCGTGTTATAAAGATCTTATACTGTATTATACAATATAACATCTTTGTTCTGGACACTTCAGTAATCCAAACATTTCAGAACAATTATTCTTTTAGTTTTTATTTTCAACTCAGAATTTTTTTCTCTATTTTTTTTTTTTTTAATTGTTATTACTTTAGACTAAAGGTGTCACTTCAAAAATGATTCTGTATGTGTCCTGTAATAGCAATAAAAAAAATAAAGCTTATCTAAAAAATTTCACTTCCAAATTTGTCGCAATTTGCAAAAAAAAAAACTCTCTAAAAGCCATACACATAACGATGGAATCGCCCATTACACTCTTTATTATTTATAATTTATTTTCTACTTTTAACTCTTTAAAATAGCGCTTTGGCATATTTTGGTGAACATTTGTCACATAATTAAATCCATTGTTTTTTTTTCAACTCCCACACAATTGCACGAGTTACAGAGTATATTTGGTGATTTAATCCGCGTGGTCACTAATTGAAAAATGTCTTAATATTAATGTATCAATTTAAAATTAAGTTGTAAAAATATTAAAATGTATTGTCATTGGAAACACACCTTTGTACATAATTTATATAATTCTAGCCTCTCAAGAAGTGGGTTAAAAATCTATTGCAAAATTCCATGCATAAAAAAAATATTAAATCAAATAAACTAACAAAAAAATATTTTGAAAAAACTACCGAGCGAGACTATCTACTGGGTACTTAGTATTTCTCTTATCATGATGATTTTGGATTAAGAAGTTATAGTATATAAGCAATAAGCATAATAGAAATAATAAAGTATTTGATTGTTTAAGTTCTTTAAGAATGTAAACACTTATTTATTTAACAATTTCCAAATGCCTTAAAATCACTTGCATTTGGCAAAGAAAAAATGTTTCTTGTCAAATCGCATCTTTTTAGCATAAAACATTTAAAAGTATTTTTTTACATAAATAGTTTCATTGGAATTTTTTTTTCAAACTAATTTAAGTATGCGCTTTAAGGAAACCTTGACAATCATTATCTTCTTTTCAGATGTGACAATACTGCTTTTCATTTCTGCATAAGTTCCACTATGAGTCAGCTTTTTTTCCTTTATACCTACCTACATATACAACTTTGGACAAACGACAAAATTTATAATTTTTCATTAAACAGGGCTACAACCCTTAATGAAAGTCTTATAATGGACAAAAATGAAATCTGCTGAAATTAAATACCAACAAAACTATAAATATATAGTTTTTTTAATTGCCATTTTCCCAGTGGTTGATCAATCGAAAATCTAAAAATTAATCTTTAAAATATCATTGGCCTGTGATGTGATTAACAATAATTCTTATAAAAATATTAGTTGAAATAAGCTAGATGGAAGTGGATTAATTTAACTTATTGTAATTGTCTCCAACTAATCAAAAACTAAATATTCACACTTTTTAATAAAAATATTTCATAAAATGGCTTCTCTTACAGCAGACGGTTGACAACAATGTAATAACAGGTGCACTAACATTCAAACAAAAATATTATGTCTAGTGCTACATATAAAACTGATTTCTGTTTGAAATGGCACAATATATCAAAAATTTGATCAACTACTGGCGGGGTGGTGTCACCCTACGTATTTGTATACGAGTATATATATATATAATAGTGCTAAATTTATAACACTTCCGGAGTGAACTCATCCGGATCATGATAATCTTCCTTTAAAATCAGCCTTTTTTTTTTTCAATAAAACTGCATAAAATTAACCTTTAAAGAAAGATGTGAAAAACAAAAACAACTTGAGTTATGAGCTATATCAAAATATGCATGTTTTTGTGCATGTCTACAAAAGCTGGCTCAATCCTTTTTTGTCAGAAAATGTGACTAAAAGTGTGCCTCTTATCTGTTTGATTTGTGAATATTCTCACCAAAAAAGTTGCTTCTACATTTATACAAAGTAATCTTGAGCTCTATGAGCATGTCAGTAGGTAATATCCACAGCCAACAAAAGAGGCAAACTACAATACTTCTATCTCACATGATTAAGATAAGCTAATTTCCATACATTGTTGAACTGTTATGTTATCAAAATAGACTGAAAAGTAGTTGGAATGGTCTCTTTTGCTGACTGTGCTAATTATGCTACAGTTGGTATGAAATAGAGATGAGATGGGCTCAGGTTCTGTTTTCATAACAATCCTTCCGAGTCGGGCTCAAAGTGAAAATTTTATCTATTCAGAAATATAAAAAATCCCTAATGGCTCGGACTACAGGCACAGGTAGATTTCGAAGGTGCAGGCCGTGGGATGCCTGTCTGTTGGGAATTGTGGAAGAAATGAGCTTTTTGCCATGATGCAGCAGTTGAAACCGCCCACTTCGAAACCTAACTTGTTTGCAGGCAGAGCCAGCAGGGATTTTGTCAAAGAATGGCCCTACATTTTTTATTTTCCTACAAATTTGATATTCCTTGAATTACAAAACAATGACAACATTTATATGACTGTAGTGCCTGGGAAATTGACACAATATGCAATTTTTATTACCATTATCGGAGAGGTAATTTTTATTTATCAGAAAACCTGAAATGCTATTTGATTTCTTAGTATTTCAAAAGAATATTTCCAAATTCGGATGCATTTACTAATAAATGAATTATATCTTGAGTTATAAACGATTGTCGTCACAGGAAGACAGTTTTTTTCCCTTTTCTCTGGTGTCGTGACAGTAATAATTCTAGTACTGACAGAATGGAAACTAAACTTGAAGAGGAAATAAAATATTTTATAAAGAAAATTGCAATATTTCTAGAAAAAATTTTGTTTACATCCATAATATAAACATGTCTGAACCTGAAAATGGACTTTCAAAATATAAACAAAAACATTATGAACGATGTGGATTTAAAAACTCTGTTTTCATCCTGTACAAAGTATTTTTATTGAAACTGCAAAAGAAAGTTACCAACTTGATAATCTCAGAAAACGAAAAAATTTCATTTTCACTCATTTTCGAGTATTAAGAAAAGTATTGGATTATTTGAATCGAAACTCAGTTTTCTTCCGATTCTGAAAATGTAAATTTTGTGAAAATCAGACCTTTTTTACCTAAAAATAACCTTTTTTAATTTTTGACTAAAAACTGACTAGCTTTGAATCAAATGATCCAGACATTTGAGGAGGTGGTATTAAATTTACTTCCACTTCGTGAAAATATCTCTATTTAATTTCCGAAAGACAAGGCGTTACCAGAAGAAGGGTTTCATACAGCGATTTTGCATTCCGTATTATTTGTTGACAGGACCGGGCAATGCCAAGTGGATTTGCTAGTATTAAAATAAAAATTTTAATAGTAAAATTTAAATAAACTTTCTTTTTAACCCTTTTTTTTAAATTAAAAAATGCTTTGAGTATTTTCTTAATATCTTAATATACATTATGTTATTTAAACACAAGTAGATATATGAAATGATCATTTATAATAGAATTATAGTCAAATGATAACAGAAAATTTTTAATAAACTTCCTTTATTTGAAAATTCAAGTTACAGAAATAAAACAACAAAATATTGTTCTATATTATAAATATTATCACATAACAAATTTATTACTGAATATAATGATATACTACATATCAGAAATAAAATACATAAATAACAGTTTGGCATGCTAATGATGATGACACGATACTCAGCAGAAAACTGTATTCTATTAGCCTGCAAAAACAGGTATGTATTAATCTAATGGGAGAAACAAGTTATTAATAATTTTCAGTTATTATAATTAAAAAATGAAAAATAATAACATCAAAGCCAAGCACTGGCATGCTTAAAGAAAAGAAAGAAAAACAAATTTCAGTATATTATTAAAATACATAAATTAATCAGCGAGATGAAAAGAAATGTCTCATTCAAACTGCTAAGAATATCTGTGGATTTGAAGATATCAGAAATACAAGTAGTTTTAACTCCAGTTCCAATAAAAAGAAAAAATATTACTATATTATATTTTATTTATAGTGCAGTATGTGTTACAGCCACTCATTAATTAAACAGGGGTCGATGCAGGTTTTTTTTCTTGGGGTCCATTTTGCGAAAAGTAAAGGTTATTTTTGTGAAATTTATTATATTTTTGTGAAAAATAACATTTTATAATGGAAGTTGAAATCCAGTTAATCAAATTCGAACCAAGCATTTATAAAAAAAAACTTTTTAAAATCCTTTTGGTGAAGTTTTCTTCTCTGGTGAACTTGTTTGTTTACAAATTACACATTTTAAAACATCACAAAACAATAAATAAATAATAAATAGCAAGTTTTTATGAAATGGAATTTTGTGAAAGGGCCTATTTTAGTAAAAAGAATTTTGTGAAGGGACCCATTTTGTCAAATTGATTTTTGTGAAGGTTCCCATTTTATTAAATTGATTTTTGTAAAGGGGCCCTGAATAGGCCCCAAATTTTGCCTGGATCAACCCCTGTTAAAGAAACTTATCGATCATTCATTAAAGAAACAAAAAAGTAGAATTATATCGAAATGTACGTGAAAAAAAAAGTATTTGTATATGCATAAACTTTTTTAAAAAAATTAACACATTTCTTGTAATCAAATAAAATTATAAAGTGGTGGTGTTACTGTGCAAACCTTTATTTTTTTCCCCAAGTTGGGGGGGGGGGGGATAAAAAAAAATAGGGCTATATCTGAATGAGCAATTTAATAGGAAGCTACTACAGTATTATCTTTATTTTTACAGATAAAATGCGAAAATGCTACTTTCAAGGTTCCATATGTCTATATTAAAATGACATGTTTAAAGGAAATCCAATGTTAAATATCTTCTTTAAAAAAGACAACTATAATTGTTATTCTAGTATGTTTTTAATGTTTTTTTAATCGTTTATGTAATATTTTCAGGAATACTATGGCTAATATGACACATAATGCAGTAAATAAATAAAAAATCAGAAAATTTATCCCCAGTGTTGAATTCAGACATTTTTCTCCGGAAGGGATTTCTGTGGCTCCGGGAGGGACATTATAAAGCTCTGGAGGGGAAATTGTACTTTTTGACCATTAAAAGCATAAAATCTCAAAACTTCTAGGGAAGAGGGGGGACATTTTTCCAAGGGCCACCCCTTGAATTCAACTGTTTCCTCCTTCCCTTGATATTCAATAATTTTTTTTTTAAACTTATATCGGAAAACATACAACACATTTGCATTTATTATCTTGAAACATTCACTGCTGTAGTTTTGGGATGGTCAATAGCAACGCACACCTGACGATGTTTAAATTTCATTTTTCAAAAATTGCATTTTTGTTAAATCACTTGGAGTAAACAATAAAGTAATTTGAGTAAAATAAATTATGAAGAGTAATAGTTAAATTCCATTTTTAAGAATTAATTTTCAGCTGCCTGTATTACAAGCAAAGAAACAAATTAAATGTTTAATTGCTTTACATAAACTTATTTTCTCATGGATTTAGGGAGACAGTAAATTAATAAAGAAGAGAAATATGAAAACACGAAATATGAAAGTACCAAACAACAATGTAGAATGTAGTATTTTAAAATCCCTCTTATTATGCAACAAACTAAATATACGTTGAAAAACTACATACTTACAGTCAATATACTTCATTGATTGACATTATATTTACCACAGTTCCTGCTTGACAAATTTGGAAGCAAAAATAGCATACGTCCAAGGCCCAAATTAAAATTTCTTGCAGAAGATCACAAATGATAGCCAATTACTACAGTAAAGCTACGCATGAGTGATCTCCTGAGAGCAACATATCCTGGGACCAGTAGATTCACCAGACAATCCCTCTTGCACCATTCATGAATTTTGAAAGTTTTTCAAACTTTTTCTGAAAAAAAAAAATATATATGAAGTTTTCCAATTTAAACCAATCCTTGTTGAGAAAGGGAAGGGGGCTACAATAATTCATGTAATGTACTACTGATTAATTATTAAAAGAAATTTCAAAAAATAAACAACTAATAAAATTTTTAAAAGAATAAGGAATGGTTTAATAATTAGTAATAACAACTAAATGTAAAAACTGTTTACTTAAAAACATGTTTGTTCACCTTAACAAAAGTTAAATTTTATATTTGTGTAGTTATCCTGAGTGTTGTTGTTTTTTTTTTTTTTTTTTTTTTTTGTAGGGGGGGGGGGGGGGGGAGGGAGAGATGGCTAAGAAACTAAATACAATCTAAAATCTCTGCAATATTTTAGATATATTAGGATTGATTCATTGAAAAAATTAACACATTAAAGCTGATGAATAACAATGCAAATCATGTACAGAGATTGCTATGATCAGTCAATTATATGACAAAGAAGATAGAAGTTTAAAATATATATATATCAGATTAAGATAAGCAATCATGGTAGTGGGGAATATCAGGAAAACAATATTTCTTATTTTCATGTTGTCATACAAGAGTACACATATAGTACACACTGCACCCTATAATTAATGAAATGTATTAATAATATAATGAATTTAATAATTTTTAATTTACTTTAAATTTTATACATAATTTAATAAATAATTGATTAATAATATAATGAATTTAATAATTTTTAATTTATTTTATTTTAAATTTTATATATAATTTAATAAATAATTGATTAATAATATAATGAAAGAAATTAATACATTATTACATTACATACATAATTAGAAATTTAAGTTGAATGAGCAAGAATATCGATTTGAAAATCACAGGTTTTAAATTAATTTATTAATAAGATTCAATATTTTATATTGGATGTAAGAATTTATTTTTACAGTACCATAGTATTTGTTGAAACTATTCTATAGCAGTTGTTTTACCAGATGACTTAAAGACAAGAACATTGGAATAAGTAATTGATATTTCCATTTTAAATGTTGCATGAAATGTATACGTAGAAATAAAGCACTATTCAGTGTTTTGATATCACAGCAAAAAGCATGGTTAAAACGGAGTAAAATATCACTGCATTAAAAACATGCTAATTCTGCACGCAATAGATAATAATAAGGAACTGCATTTGATAAAAATAAATATATTTTTTACATTACATGTGAATGCTTATTCCAAAATTAAATAAGAACCTTTCCAATCAGTCTGATCATTCATTTTATATTAAATTTCAGAAAAACAAAGCAAGTCTGCAACAAAACGACATAATTTATATATGCAATAACAATATTAAAAAATTACCTTTACATGTTCGGCTTTGCAAGTTTTATTCGAAAGTTCGTATTTGTAGCTTTCTGTATTTCTTGCACAAAAGAGCACACTTCATCAGAATTTTGAAAGGACGTTCTAATAACAGCAAATTGTTTAGTTGTGGATTTTTCGTCAACTGTAAAATTATAGTTTAGACTCTCCAATAATGATACTGTGAACTCAGTTATTACGAAAAAAATAAAGCTAACGGATTCAAGCAAAAATCACAATCACCATGCGGTAAGCACATGTAGTCGTCCAGTCCAGATGCTGCTGCTGCTGCTGATCTGAAAATCTTGTGCAACCCTACGCGCAGGACTCTCGCCAAGGTTTTTCACCAAACTTTTTCGCCAAGGTGCTGAATCGAACACAATTTCCAAAATCGCATCGCAAAGTTACATCTCAGTGGCAGCCTGTTTTGTTATCTCAGAGATGTTTCATGTACATCACACAGAGACGTGATGATAATGAGACTTTGCGATGTACTTGAGACATCACTGGAACCAAGTGTGCTGTGTGGGGAGTGAGTTTCCTTATCGAGAAGCTATTGGTAGTCTTCTTTATTTATCATGTAGAACAAGACCTGATTTGTCCTTCGCTGTTGCTTATGGAAGTTGCCATGTAGAAAATCCATCTGTCTGTGATATTTCTAACCTTAAAAGAACTTTAAGATATTTAAAGGGAAGCAAGGACTTGGGTGTAGTGTATACAACAAATGGCAGCGACACAGAATTGATTGCCTATTGTGATGCAGACTATGCTGGTGATCCTGACACTCATAGAAGTACCACTGGATATGTCATATACTTTTGTGGAGGTCCAGTAAGTTGGAGCTCGAGAAAACAGCCTATAGTGGCTACATCAAGTACTGAAGCAGAGTATATTGCAGCGGCTGAATGTTGTAAAGAACTAATTTATCGCAAAACTTTAATTGAGGAAATTACAAATGATAAAATTTCTATAACTTTAAATATAGATAATCAGAGTGCTATAAATATAATTAAAAATGGGGTTGTAAGTAAAAGAAGTAAGCATATAGATGTATGATTTTACTTTATAAAAGAGAAAGTGGATGAGGGTTTAATTAATATAAAATATTGTCCAACCGATATTCAAATTGCTGATTTATTTACTAAGGCACTACTGGGACCAAACAAGTTTGAAAAATTTAAAGCTAAATTGGTAATGTAATATGTTTTTTTTAAATTTAAAAATTTACTAGGTTTGTATGTATATGTTATTGTATTTTATTTAAATTGATTTGATTATTTTGTAAGGGTAAAAAAAAAGAAAAAAATATATATTTCTTTTGATTTGAATGTATTACTTTATATCCGTAAATGTGTATAACTTTAAAGGAGTGTTTTTTTTTTAAAAATTGAATTAATAATTAAGGGAGTGTGTTGGGAAATAATTATTAATGTCTGTGGCAACACCAAGTTTGTCTTGCCAGTTTGGCAACGTTATGTTCTGTTGTCACATGGAAAGTAAAAAACCAGGATGTGTAGTTGCTTTGCTGTGCCGGTGTTTTTCGGTTAAGATGTTCTGTAGTATTTAACCTAGATGTTCTTCTTTTGTAAATAAACAATTTTATTCTTATATGGTCACTTAGCTGATATTTAAAACTCAACATCTTCCGCACATCCACAGCGGCGTAACAAAGATCTTGGACACCGAAAGTACAAGAAAAGAAGTGGTTCATTCCTCCAATAAAGCATGTGTCATGCTATTCGCCTGTATGCGCAAAAGAATATGCTCATTCGTTCAGAGTCATTGACACAGCAAAGGGATTGAAAATTATGAAGTCTGGAAGTTTTGGCCAGAGATTGTGGATTTTTCAACTATAATTTAATCTCTAGATTACTGTGAAATATATGTATGGGTTTTTTAAAATTTGAACATCAAAATTTTGTTTTCAATCTACGGTGTACGACTGAGCCATTATGGCTGGGTCGCAGTGCTGATGCACATCAGAAGTTCTTTGCAATGCTTCGTGCAGCCTGCTTAGAATGGGTGTCTTCCGCACATCCACACTGGTGGTGTAGCAAAGATCTTAGACACCAAATGTACAAAAAGAGTAGTGTTTCATTCCTCCAATAAAAGGAAAACATGCATTCTGCTATTCGCCTTATGCGTAAAAGAATTTGCTCATTTGTTCAGAGTCGTTGTTGTCACAGCAAAGGGATTGAAAATTATGAAGCCATAGAATTCAGACAATAAATAGAGATGAAATGTTTATATTTGGCATGATGCTGAAAATGCAACACAACAGTCGGCCCAAAAAACTGGCAGCTTGTTTTAAAAACCTCTCACCATCCAGTCCTTGTTACACATGCAGCCTCTCTCCATCCAATGAAGTCAGCCCTTGGGGCTAATGATTCTTGAGATTTCTGGCTTTATATTGCAAGCTGATTTTAAGCTTCACTGCATCTATACATTCTCTGTACTCTGTGGGAGGAAGCTGTATTTTGAGTAGCTAGTATCTTCTGCTGCACGTGCGTTGCATTTACATAAGATATGATTGAATTATTTTTCTTTTTATGTTTTCATTTATTTTATTTAGCATGAAAGATGGAAGTTATTTGGGAATATTGTTTATATTAATCTATGTATAGAGTTTTTCCAGTTAGCTCGGCTATGATTTGGTCACAGATTTTAAGTAAATATTTTGGAATAGAGGTGAGGGATCAGATTTTGGCTGGAAAACTTTGGTTACAGTCTTGAGATTACTGGCTTTATATTACAAGCTGATTTTAAGCTTCACTGCCTCTATTCATTCTCTGTACTCTGTGGGAGAAAGCTGTATTTTGGATAGCTATTATCTTCTGCTACACGTGCGTTGCATTTACATAAGACGATTGAATTATTTTTCTTTTTATGTTTTCATTTGTTTTATTTAGCATAGAAGTTATTTGTGAATATTGTTTATATTTCTCTATATATAGAGTTTATCCAGTTAGCTCGGCTATGATTTGGCCACAGATTTTAAGTAAATAATTTGGAATAGAGGTGAGTGATCTGATTTTGGCTGGAAAACTTTGGTTACAGTCTTGAGATTACTGGCTTTATATTACAAGCTGATTTTAAGCTGCACTGTCTCTATTTATTCTCTGTACTCTGTGGGAAGAAGCTGTATTTTGGATAGCTATTTTCTTCTGCTACACATGCGTTGCATTTACATAAGACGATTGAATTATTTTTCTTTTTATGTTTTCATTTGTTTTATTTAGCATGGAAATAATTTGGGAATATTGTTTATATTTCTGTATATATAGAGTTTATCCAGTTATCCCGGCTAAGATTTGGCCACAGATTTTAAGTAAATAATTTGGAATAGAGGTGAGGTATCTGATTTTAGCCAGAAAATTTTGGTTACAGTCTTGAGATTACTGGCTTTATATCCCAGGTAGCACAGAGATATCAGCCAATATCCACGGCAATATTGGCCAATATTTTGAAAGTCGCTGAATGTCGTACGTCAAATTTACAACATCTGTCGATATTCACAGACATAACTTAAAATTAGTTTTAAAAAGAAAGCATTCAAAAGAGCTTTTTGCATTACTTATGACATCATAATATAGAAATAGTATTCTAAACAATAAATTTCAATAATTTTGCCAATTTTAAAAAACTTGACTTTTTAATGCCTTATTTTTAATATTTGGTGACATTGGCCACTGTTTTAAAAATGATATTACTATTACAACATTCAGGGATATCTATCGACATTCGTAAAAAGCACCATCATTTTTCGGACATTTCAAGATATCTGTCGGCATTCAGCATATCTGACGAAGTTTGTAATCTTGACCGAAGTGATCGGAAAGTTCTAAAGGACCACCCATTTGTGTGGTGTAGTTTTCGTCAATGTGCGTTTGATGGAGGCGTTGGGCGTGAAATTTGCACAGAAAGAAAAAGCCTATATAAAAATTTCTGTAGGAATCTATAGTTATTTTTATATATAAAAAAAGCATGTGAAAATTTGTGTTTTATAAAAACCTAAAGATGATTTTATACTATCTTTACACTATGTATTTTATACTAATTTTAAAAATGTTTTTACAAGAAAAAAAATCAATTTATATGGATGCGTGTTTATTTTTTTACAATGCTTTCAGATTTCCGACTTTTATAAGAATTTTATTTTTTATTATTGAAACAATACAATTGTATTGTTTGAACTAAATTATTGAAACTAAATTATTGAACTAAATTATTGAAACTAAACTTAAGTTTAGTTTCAAAATTAGGTCACTGAACTTTTAATTAGGCACTATTAATAATATATATTTTATACAGTTCATCTAAGTAATTATTATTATTATACAACAGTAAGCTTTTGGGCGTGTTAACTTTTGTGTAGTGCATACATTTTTGAAAAAATGTACACATATTTCTGACTTAAAATTAATAAATAAATATATATATATTTAAGTAATGGGGTTGTTAAAACTTTCTTTATAGTTTGGTGCAAGGGAGGAGGGGGGGGGGAGACATGATTTTTAACACAGAAAGCTTTAAAATTTCTTATTTCCTTTAAATTTCTTACCTATTTTAAAATATTTTTTTACAAAATTTCCAACAAACTCAGTAATAAAAAGTGATATTTAAATAAATCTTTGCTAAAAGAACGTAAAAAAAAAAAAATGTCGATTGTGATTGAAAAATACGAGATAATTAAATGATAGCTTTGTTATTTGTCAGACATTTTTTATTCCAGTAACAAAAAAATCTACTCCCACCAGCTTTTATTAACATCTCCTTATAACAATTTCTACCCTGTGCTTTTATCGATAATAACGAGACTAGACTTTCCTTAAACAGAGATCGCTCGTTTTACAAAGAGGGATTTCTATCAACCACATCTGGGGTGCGAAAAAGAGATTGTTATTCAGTAATAAAAAAATAAGTATTTTAATATCCAAAAATGTTATTCAGGAATGTTAGAAAAATATATCGCTCAATATCAAATGATGATATTCAGCAATGACAGAAAAAAAATATCACTTAGTCAAACAATGATATTCAGAGATGTTGGAAAATATTGGCCAATATTCACAGATGTCAAAAACTAATATTCACAAATATTATTTTAGGGGGGGGGGGTCATTTAACGTTGGCCAATATCAAATTTTGATATTGGCCGATATTACATTTTGATATTGGCCAATATCTTTGTGCTACCTGGGATTGCAAGCTGATTTTAAGCTTCTATTCATTCTCTGTACTACTCTGTGGGAGGAAGCTGTATTTTGGATAGCTATTATCTTCTGCTACACGTGCGTTGCATTTACATAAGACATGATTGAATTATTTTTCTTTTTATGTTTTCGTTTTATTTAGCGTGAAAGATGGAAGTTATTTGGGAATATTGCTTATATTTATCTATATATAGAGTTTATCCAGTTATCCTGGCTATGATTTGGCCACAGATTTTAAGTAAATAATTTGGAATAGAGGTGAGGTATCTGATTTGAACTCGAAAATTTTGGTTAAAGTCAATCTGAAACCGGACACACCTCAACCTGAACCTGAAGTGAAAGAAAATAAATCCACATTTTAATACAATTATGGAAAAGTGTTCTACAATTATATCTTTAATATCAATTTTATTTTGTCTTTTTTGAATAAAAATGAACCTATATACACCTACATTAATATTCAAATATATAGTTTTTTTTCCAATAAAGAACTTTTCATGACTTTTTTTTTTTTTTTTTAATTTGGTCACACGTCAAACACAACTCGAAAGAATCAATGTGGGGCCAATTTTTTGACATCCAAAATTAAAACAGAAATATGATGTGATTATTAATTATAAGTTATTTGGGAATTTTATTTATATTTATCGATATATATATAGTTTATCCAGGTATCCTGGTTATGATTTGGCCACAGACTTTAAGCAAGTAATTTGGAATAGATGTGAAGTATCTGATTTGAACTCAAAAATTTTGGTTACAGTTAATCTGAAACCGGACACACTTCAACCCACACCTGAAGCGAAAGAAAATTAATTCATATTTTACACAATTATGGAAAAGTGATCTGCAATTATATCTTTAATATCAATTTTATTTTGTCTTTTTTGAATAAAAATGAACCTATATACACCTACATTAATATTCATATGTATAGTTTTTTTTCCAATAAACAACTTTTTGTGATTTTTTTTTTTTTTAATTTGGTCACACGTCAAACACAACTCGAAAGAATCAATGTGGGGTCAATTTTTTAACATCCAAAATTGAAACAGAAATATGATGTGATTATTAATTTTAAGGTAAGTTTGTTCCATTATGTGTTATTTTTTTGTTATGATTTCATATGGGTTTCTTTAATAAACATTTAGTGTTAAAAGATTGTTTAGGGTGATTGTGAATAATTTTTCATTATTATCAGAAAGCATGGAATAAAAGTCTTTATTTTCGTACAAAAAAGAAAAAAAAGTGTTTGCTAATAATATTACATCAACTATTCACTGAAGTTGTCTACTTTTTGTTTTTAGTATTTTGTAAGATTTTTCTTGTAATTTAGGTTTTAAAATAGGCACTATATCAGTTAAAACATTGGTTTAGATATTTCTGAATGTACTGGAATGCAAATTGAAAAATGATTGTAGGAAGGAATAATATCTATTCCCATCTTATTTATTTCTGTTTGTTCATAAGTTATGAAAAATGGTAAAAAAGAAAGAGAAAAATTTAAAATTGCCTTAACACATGTATTCTTATTGCATTAATGTGTGGAGCTCGATATGTCAGTATGTCGATAAAGTACCTTGTAAAAAGTCTCAGGTTTTTTAGTAAATATCTAAGAAAGTTAAAAAAGTTCAACTTCTTTATGAATACCTAAAGAATTTTTTTTTTGTTCACTTAAAGAGAGTGCATGTGCCCATAAAACAGCTAATGTAATTTTTCGTGTCTTTTTTTATTTTTTTTCCTCCTTTTCTTTCCTTGGGTGAATGAGAAATAGAAGCATTTTTTTATAAATTAAAGATTAAGGTGCATATCTTTTTTTATAACAGTGTTAAAGTTGGTTTGAAAGCAAAATAAAAAATATTTAGGAAGAATGACATTTGGCGTATATTTTAATGATTCTAATAAATTTTATTTCAAATATATTTGAATAAATGTGCATTAATAAAAAGTAAGACATTTTTTCAATTTTTTTTTCCTTTTAACCTCTTTGCAACGAATGTCTTTCACAGTATTCTTAATATTCTATCACCGGTAATTGAGAAAAGAAAATTTTCTAATTAGATTTCAAGGGCGGATCTAGAGAGTCTTCAAGGGGGGGGGGGCGATATCAGAAATTTCTAAGTTAATAAATGACCCACAATCTTGGTCGAGTCGGGCCTAATTTTCTTAAATTGCGGGTTAACGTTTTTGCTACGGGTCGGATTGACTCCTAATTGTTTACTGCGGGTCGGGTTTGGGTCAGGTTAATTTGTTTTTTGGTACGAGATGGGTTCGGGTTGGGTTAATGTTTACTTTTGCGAGTCGGGTTGACATCTACATTTCTCCTGCGGGTCGGGTTGACTTAAATTATCGGGTTGGGTTTTTTCACTCTTGCGTGCCGTGTTCAGGTTGACCCGATTTTTTAAAAGAATTTGTAAAATATTTTTTCCGTTAAAATCTATATGCAATAAAAAATTCATGACGGTCAGTCCCAAGTAGCGGAAAGCTTTATGTAGGGAATACTTTTTAAATATTTTATTTAAAAAAACCTCCGAATTACAGACACCTTGGAGTCGTCGCGTTTATCCGCAAATTCCGAAATAATAGCATGTACAGTAAGACCTCCGTAGGCGGAGACAGTCCCTAATACAAATAATTGCATATTTTTGCGCACTGCTCCGGATAAGAGATAAATTCGATGGCACCGAGGTGTCCGTTATATAAATGTTTTACAGTATTTGAATATTAATGAGTATATATATACATATGTTTATATCTATACTAATATTATAAAGTAGTAAAGATTGTTTGTTTGTAGGGGGTAATCTCTGGAACTACTGAAGCGATTTCAAAAGTGATGGTGGCAAATTGATGGTGACAAACCCTGCTCCAACAAAGGCTATATTTTATGTCGGTGCCACTACCCCAGGGGGGTGCAAGAACGAAAAATGTTCTAAAATTGCGATCTTTTCCATATTGAAGCAGCTAGAAATTTGAAATTTGGCGTTGTAGTTACTTATAAGATGTAAATGCACTCTAATAACAAATTCTAAAAAATTTCAAAATTTAAAAGGGTGAGATGAGCAAAAAGCGTTCTAAAAACATTCTAAATTACAATTTCTGTGGAATCTCTGCAACTACAGAACTGTTTTCAATAGTGATGGTGGCAAATTAATGGTGACAGTTCCTGCTGTAACATAGGCTATATTTCATGTCGGTGCCACTACCCCCAGGGGGGTGCAGGAGCGAAAAACGTTCTAAAATTTCGTTTTTTTTATAGTGAAGGTGTTAGAAACATGAAATTTGGCATGATAGATATTTATAAAATGTAAATGCTCTCTAAGAACAAATTCTAAAAAAATTCGAAATTTAAAAGGGTGAGATGAGCGAAAAGCATTCTAAAAACATTCTAAATTACAATTTCTATGGAATTTCTGGAACTACAGTACTCTTTTCAAAAGTGATGATAAGTCTTTGCTATAACATAGGCTATATTTTATACGGGTGCCACTATCACAGGGAGGTGCAAGAGTGAAAAACGTTCTAAAATTTCGATTTTTTTTTATACTGAAGGAACTAGAAACTTGAAATTTAGCATGGTAGTTATTTACAAAATGAAAATGCTCTCTAAGAACAAATTCTAAAAAAAATCGAAATTTAAAAGGGTGAGATTAGCGAAAAGCGGTCTAAAACCATTCTAAATTACAATTTCTGTGGAATCTCTGGAACTACAAAACCATTTTCAAAAGTGATGATAACAGTCTTTGCTGTAACATAGGTATATTTTATATCGGTGACACTACCACAGGGAATGAGGGGGGGGGGGGGAATTTGCGAAAAACGTTCTAAATTTGCGATTTTATTTCGACATTAGTGTGGATTAATTAGTAATTTCTGAATTATCTGTGGCAATAAAATTTCCTCTAATGAAAATAGGCCAACGAATACCACTTGGCATTTTTCAAGAATTACGTGAGCAAAGCCGCGGGTTTTGCTGGTTTCTATATAAAAGAAAATTGAAATTAGAGATATAATTACATACTACAATTTATAATTATATTAAAATATGGATTAATTTTCCTTCAATTCGGTTTCGGGAGGATGAATATTTTTTTTTCGGGGTTCGGTTTTGGTTACAATGGAAATTTCGGGTTCGGCTTGGGACAACCTATCTGCACAGATCTCTAGGGGGAATTTTACGTTGTATGTTCAAAAGGTGGATTTATTTTAAATGGGATTTTTGAAGTATCTTAAAAATTGCCCAGTGCACTAATTTTTTTAGAAACTCCAAAACCTCGCTGTATTAAAAATTACGGTATAAGAAACTACAATAGTCTCTAGTGAGCGAGAGCAACTTTTTAAATTTCTACGGGCGCTTAAAACACAGCATTTGCTGCTGATCTTGTTTTCTTATATGTGTATTAATAGCAATGATTTTGTAAATGTATCAGAAATAAAGTGAGTTTGTTTTTGAGAACTAAACTTACAATTCATTAAAGCTTATGGCCTATAGTACAGAGCCCTTTTTTTTTACTATGGGCCCTGGGGTGAAATAATTCCCGCCCATGTCAGGTTGTCAGCATAACGCGGGACCATCAATGTTTAGTCCCCAAGTAAACTTGGTACTCAATTTATAGTCCCCAAATGGATTAAGGCCTGCGTTAGCCTTGATGAGTCCGCAGTCGAAGTGAGAACATGTAGCGTGGTAGCGAGAAATAATTGTTGTTGAGAGTATTAACAAAAACAATAAACAAGTTTTGTAAATGTCCTTACCTTTTTTATCTTTATCACTCTTTTATAAGCGATTTTTTTTTATAATGAAAGAAGCCGAATTTACATCGAAATTTCGTTCCTTTTTCTGGTTCTGTTTTAAATAAAATGTTGCCTTTTTTTTTCATTTTCCCCCTGAATTGCACATGCTTCTACAGTTCTCACTCTTCGCAACAAACATACAAAATTTTGAATGCGAATCTCTGCAATCTACCACTTTGCACAGCAATTGCTGTATCACTTAATTCTCTTTACTCCCACTTCTAGTAAATTAAGGGGAATGGAGAACGGGAAGGAGCGAAGGTAATCGTCGGTTGTGCTAACTTGAAAGTTGTCTCCAACTAGACAGATGTAGGGATAGGTACATTGAGACTAGGTGAGCTCTCCTCCCTGTAACATTGTCTATGATTCAATCGACGTACTGTACCTTGTAATAAAACACCCAAAGAAACAACGAACACTTCGAAGATAGACCTATATATACTAACGACATCACATTACAGTACTAATAAAAAGGTTTATTAGAATTATACAGCGGTAGGACGAAAAATATACAAAGCATTCATACAAACTTTTTTTAGAGGCAATGTGTATCTGTGGGCACTTGGGGAGATACCTTCCAGAAGTCGCATAAAGGTTCAATTTTTTTAAGGCTAATATAATCATAGAGACAATTTTAAGCTTTGACTGATCCCCACATGTCAGAATTCTGTAAAAAAAATACTAACTGGGTGTAAGACTTCTTGTTTCTTTATATCAAAGATCAGTTCTAATTCAGTAAAGACTGTTTTGAAACTTATTAACGAAACATATATTCAGTAACTATGGGACGCTAGCTGAAAAAAGCATTTAGAAAAAACATTAAAACTAGCCTACATATCTCGGTTAGAGGTCTACACTTACCGAAATTTCCAGACTCGGGTGAGGCCGGACCCGTACAACAAATATTGCCCGGCCCGGTATAAAAGCCCAAGTTAGGCTTCGCCCGCTCCAGTATAAAAGCTAAAAGTTTGCCTCAAGCAAGGATCTGCCCGTACAAAAACTTAATTGGTACTTCGCCGCCAGACTTAATTTCTACAAACATGCCGATGTTTCTGAAGCAACATTATTCTACAATTAAAATTATTTATAAAGCCCACTTATGCGCAGATTTTTTTTTTTCAGATTATGTTCGAAATTCGTGGAATACAGAATGACAACAATATTAATGACAGTTAGATAATTGTATATATAAACACTCAAAAATATTTGAATTATACAATTACATTCAGATGAATATTCATTAACGTTAACGTAGTTTAGAATTAAAGAAATAAATAATAAACGAAAGTAATAATTTTAAAGCTCTACGAAAAAAAAAGTACATTTTTACTTTCTTCTATGTATAACTGAAGAAAGAATTGTAATTGAAATTTATTTCAACTTTCGGTTTTCGAAGGATTTACACCGAAAGAGATCACGAAAAACATGTTTTTACAAAATATCATTCCGTCCGTGTGTGTTGTGTCTTCTTTGTATCATCGAAAGTTTATGATGTTATGCATAGAATTAAACAAAATTTCATTTACAGGTTTTTGACTACGTCTAGCAGGTCGTACTTAAATTTGGGGATATTCCGCCGGATGGGAGCTCTGTAATAGCTATTTTTGTGCCATTTTCATTACTGTATCATTGGAAAGTGTATGAAGTTATGCATAGAATTGAACCAAATTTTATTTATAGGTTTTCGACTATGGTCAGCAGGGTCCTCATTAAATTTATGGATATTCACCCGGAAGTGGGCATTGTGATAGCGATTTTTGTGTGATTTTTCGTAGTTTAACATAGGCTGTTCATGCAGCGAAGGTAACTTGGCGCTTCGCGAGCAGCTGACGTAAAACATAATTCTGTGATAGCGAAATTTGAAGTATTAACATGTATGAGATAGAAGAAAGTTTTGGGATTGGCACATCCGACTAGTTAAAAATATATCTCTATGATTTATTAAACCAAATTAAATTTCTAAAAATTATGCTAAAAAAATGCACATCACTACAATTTTTACGAAAACAAATAAATACTAGTATGTTGTGACTATCACAAAACTTTCTTCTATACAAATCAAATCGTCTGCATAAAAATTAAATGACAATCTATTCATTCTTGAGGTATAGCTAAAGCGGAAATCGTGAAAAACAGATAATAGTGGCGACATCTGTTGGGCGGTATATACCCAATTCTAATAAAGATCTATTTATGCCAAGGTCAAACATAGTCTAAAGTTTAATGAAATTCCGTGCGTTAATTCTTGAGATATAGCTATCGCGTGAATCACGAAAAATGCAGCATAACAGCACCACCTGTTGAGTAATTTAAACCAAAACCTCATCAGCACCAATTTATGTCAAGGTCTCACTAAATATGAATTTTCATTAAATTCCGTGCATTAGTTCTCGATATAGAATGCCCACAAAATTTGTGTCACATAAACAGACCTTTTCTAAGAGCAGTCAGTTCGTGTTCAGGACCTCCTAAATTGTAGAAATACGTCGAAGATGTTTACCAATCCAATACTTTGTTCTTGTAAAGATAGAAGAAAGTAAAAAATGCCACCCGAATATAGACTTGGGGGGAAGAATTTAGAGGTATGTATGCACGAGCCAATAATGGTTTCCATAAGGGTTGAGTCAAACACGGGCCGAATTCTTAGCTTTTATACCGGGTCGGGCCCAAATCTGGAAATTTTAGCTCGTTCAGATATCCAGGAAGAATGAATTCCATGCCAAACTCGTCCCGGAAGAAAAAAGTCTAGCCCGGCTCGAGTCTACTGAAAAAAAGGAATACCCGCTCAGGAAAGAGTAGGGAACAGACAAGGTCCGAGTTTCGTGAATGAAAATTGACTCGAGATTTTTTTTGGGCGAGACTCTTTCCCACACAGACCTCTGATGTCGGTTTAGCGCAAGAGGTGGTGGGGGAGTCGATTCGCCATTGATCGCAACCGGGCCGAATTTTCGGCGACTATGCCGGACCCAGGCCTGAAAGTTTTGGCCCGCGCAGACCTCTAGAAAGAATGAAATCTAAGCCAGGCTCGAACCGAAAAAAAAGAAGTCTGGTCCGGTCCCAATCTCCAGGAAAATCAAGGCCCGGTTCAGACCCAAGTCACCAGAAAAAATAGGGCCTGGTCCCGACCCAACCCTTAAAGAGTGAAAACCTGTCCCTGTCCGACCCGCGGGTCGGGCTGCGATTCGCCAGAGGCCTTTTTTCTTGGAGGCCTCTAATGTCGGTTTACAGACCCTGTTTTAGCCCAAGGGGGGCGATTGTCCCATCGCAGACCTTTTATTAGCGCAAGGGAAAAGGGTGGGGGGGGGGCGTCGATCCACTATTGGTCGCAACCAGGCCGAATTTTCAGCTATTATGCCGAGCCGAGGCCTGAAAATTTCGGCCCATGCCGACTTCTAGAAAGAGTGAAATATAAGCCAGGCTCGAACCGAAAAAAAGAAGTCTGGCCCGGCCCGTCTCCAGAAAAAGCGAAGCCCGGTCCAGACCCAAGTCTCCAGAAAAAAATAAGACCCGGTACTGACCCGACCCTTAAAGAGTGAAGACCTGACCCGTCCCGACCCGCGGGACGGACCATGCTTCGCCAGAGACCTTTTTCCATGGAGGACTCTAATGTCAGTATACCAACCCTTTTTTAGCCCAAGGGGAGGGGGCGATCGACCCATCGCCCCTCCCTTAGATCCGCCATTGTTAGATTTTCTGCTACAAATAATTGAGAATTCTGAGTACATTATAGGTCGCAAAAGGGGTAATTAGACCAACGCTATAATATAATGATTGTGCATTTTTTAAATTGTTCTTTTTGTCTACTTTCAGGTTTTAAATGTTAACCTTGCAAATTGTTTATGCATTTATCAATAAAAGCAAGGAGGAATGTAAAAAAGATTTAGAAAAATGTATCAACCAGCATCTCCATATCCATAAAGAAGAAAAGCTGGTTAAATGTATCCAAAGCCATTTGTGCAGAAGATAAATCTTAAAAGACATAGTCTAATCTTAAAAGAATAATACATGTTAAGGAGAAAGTATATGCATGACGTGAATGTTTGAAAACCTTTTCAAGGAAATAAACTAGGGCTCAACTTCTCTGCATCCATATGAAAAGAATCTCTATAAATGTGAAATATGTCGAAAATTATTTCTACACATAGGAATGTGATAAAACCTTATAAATGTGAAATTTGTACACAGTCATTTGCTCTATCAGGAAATCTGAAACGACATTTTCTTATACATACTGGAGAAAAACCGTATAAATGTGAAATTTGTTCAAAGTCATTTACACAATCGGGGCAACTAAAAAAACATGTTTTAACACATACAGGAGAAAAACCTCATAAATGTGAAGTATGTTTAAAGTCATATACACAGTCAACAGATCTAAAAAGACATCTTTTAACACATACAGGAGAGAAACCTTATAAATGTGAAATTTGTGCAAAGTCATTTGTGAATTCAGGAAATCGAAAACAACATCTTTTAATACATACTGGAGAAAAACCGTTTAAATGTGCAGTTTGTCCAAAGTCATTTGCAAAATCAGTACATTTAAAACAACATATTTTAACGCATACAGGAGAGAAACCTTATAAATGTGAGGTGTGTCTAAAGTCATTTGCAAGATCAGGAGTTCTAAGAAGACATATTTTAACACATTCAGGTGAGAAACCTAAAAAATGTGACCAAATGTGAAAAATGTGACCCAAAAAACGTTTCTCCAATGTGATTTAGAATGCTAAAAGTACTAAAATGACATCTTTTAACACATACAGGAGAGAAACCTCGGAAATGTGAGGTTTGTCCAATGTGTTTTGTACAATCAGGAGATGTAAAAAGACATATTTAACACATACAGGATAGAAACCTTATAAATGCGAAACGTGTTCAATTTTATTTACACGATGAAAAATACTAAAAGACATCTTTTAACATATACAGAATTGAAACCTTATAAATGAAGGGCTTGATATTCAATTTTTCAATGGAAAAGAGTCTGCCTTCCAACATTTATAAATGGAGGGGAGTTGAGCTGTTTGGATAGGGGTAAAATCTTTAAACCTTACTATTATTTTACATGCTATTTAAACAGTCACATGATTACAGATATGAAAAATACCATTGAAAAAATTTAAATCAACAACTCTGAAAAATTATTCAATATCTATATATTTTAATTTTAAGAAAGAAAGAAACTTAAGCTTTTATGTAATATGTATTTTTCAATTTTCACCAAATGTTATGAGTCCTTAACTATTCGATTGTTAAAAGAATTTCTGAATTTAGATTTTATTGTATTTTGAGCACTGAGTCCTCTTTCACAATTGGTACACTCGTGACAGGTAGCACAAGGGTAAGTTTTATAACTTCGGAAATTATCAGAAATTTATCTTATGCTCTCGAGAACTACAGCTAAAAGCAGAATACCTGATATTTCTTTCATTCAACTAGGTACTATGCATTCAAATTTTAAGGTCTTATCCATAATATGAAAGGGAAACCATCAATGCATTTCTTCTTTTACACAAGAAATGTAGATTAACTATAAATTGTCAAGTCCTAATTTCATTGAATTGTATGGATCAATTAGTTTTGTATTTCTTTGTAGTTCAGATTTTTATTTTAAGTGCACTACAAGGACTTTACTTTTAATCTTATTTTTGTTTACTGTAGACTTTAGATCAGTTAGGGAGGATGCAACGTCTGGTGGCCCTTAGTGACCTTTTAGAACTTTTCTTTTGGTCAAGGGGGAAAAATCACAAAATGCACCCACTGGTGGTAGGTAGAGTTGCAAAAAACCAGTTTATTCCCAGGTTTATTGCCAAAAGACTTGGTTTATTCCCAGGTTTAAATCGGGTTTTTTCTAGCCTTTGCAACTCTAGTGGTAGGAAAAAAAATGTGAATTTCATCAGTTGGTTGAGGCTAAAGGAAAATCAGGAAATTCATTGATTGGTCACTAGTAAAAATCATGAATTTCATTGAGCTATCGCAGGTGAAAAACAAAAAAAATTCAGTCAGGCCAAAGGAAAAAATCTTGCATTTTGTCAATCTGTCATCAGAAGAAGTAGTGAAATTCATCAATCGGCTGCTGAAAAAATTGAGAAATTTGTCAGTCAGTATTAGAGGGGGAAATAACGAAATTCGAAATTCATCTAATAATCATGGGAAAAATCAAATTTTGTCGATAGGTCGTGGGAAAGAAATTTCAAAATTCATCTGTTGTTTGCAGGAAAATATAGCAAAATTCGTTAATCAATCACTGGAAAATTTAAATAAATTCGTAAATTTGTTTTGGGAAAATATGGAAAAATTTGTCTGTCGATCGCAAGAAGAATTATAGGAAATTTTCATTCAGATACAGGGGAAAATATCATGAACCTTGTCAATCTGTCTGAAGAGGCTCTGAAATTTGTCAATCGGTCACAAAAAAAAGAATTACAAAATTTGTTGCTTTGTCGCAGTAAAAATACCATGAAATGTGTTGATCGGTCGTGGGTAAATATTGCGAAATTCTTCAGTAGGTCACAGAAGTTGATCGTTGTTTGAAAAAATTAATTTTTCAGAAAATGATAACATTTTTTGGGTGGGAGCTTAAAGCCCACGGTATTTGTTAGGGCAAGATTTCTAAATTTTAGCACAAATCTGCCATCCTGACCTGAAATTCAAGCCCTGAAATGCAAAATTTGTCCAAAGTCATTTAGAAAATCAGGAGCACTAAAAAAAATGTTTTAACACTTACAGGGGAGAAACCTCATAAATGTGAAGTTTGCTAAAATTCATTTACAGAATCAAGAGCATTGAAACATCATCTTTTTACACATACACGAGAGAAATCTTATAAATGTGAGGTTTGTCCAATGTCATTTACACAATCAAGAGATCTAAAAAAAACATCTTTTAACACTTCCAGGAAAAATCTTAAAAATAATGTGAATTTTTAAATTTAATAAAAAAATTAAATTACATTAATAAATTAATTTTATATTAATTAATTTTAAAATAAACTTAAAATAATTTAATAAAATTGTAGAGACAGCTTATAAATGTGAATGTTGTCCAAAATCAATTGCATGATCAGGAATACTAAAAAAAAAAATCGTTTTTCCACAAATGCACACATATCCACTTTTGTAGCTTTAGCACATGCATGGGCTAAATATTGCCCATTTTGTCCCCTATTATATTTTTGACTAAATACGTTTTAAAAACAGTTCTGCTGATGTATATTGTAAAATGAATTGGTTCTACTTCTGTTGAAGGAAAGAATCATGTTTTCTATATATAGTAGTTAGATATTTTGTAGCAGTTTCTGTAAAAATCATGTTTTCTTTTAGAAAATATTCTATACATTTCCAAGCGATTTCTTTTACAACGTAGAACAGGTATTATTTCACAAAATTGATACTTATTACATCCAATACCATTTTATCAATATTATACAAGTAGTGTTTTTGGCAGACATTCGTTAGATTTTTGTTAGTAAATTGTTAAAATGCATATATTTTTTTTTCAATTGTAGCCTATTATTACTTAGCATTTTCAGGATATTAATTAAAAATCCATATCACATTATCTTAAAATATATATGTTGTAATTAATCCATTTTATTGTTGTCAGATTATTTACATTTCATTATTACAGGATTTTTTACACAATAAACAATTGCATTTAAAACATGACAACAAAGTTTTCACATCTTCTTTTCATGGACAAATATCACATTACCGTTGTGTCGATTTGTGAAATTTCTCATCTTCTTGAATGCCAGACAATCTTTTAATTCCATTACGATGTTCTTTAGAAAGTGATGGAATATTTGATTGAGCAGTAAGGTGCTCCTTTACCAGTTCCATAGAAAACCCTTTCAGAAAGTTTTGTTGCTTGCACTTGTTTTCCACTTCATTGCTTCAAAAATATGCAATGTAAGCATTTATACCAAACATGTTCAGCATTCCAAAAAATGTGTCAAAGGCCTACGTTTATATTTCTGTGAAACTGAGTATGTATCACATAGTTCATTGACTGTATAAACTGCATTTTTGTTGAATTATAAAAGGTGGGGATTTCTGGTTGTCTGATAGTGGATCAATATTAGCACCACAATGCATGGAAGACATAACGAGAACATATTTTCTGTTCTTGTTAATGTATGAAATCAAATTTCTTGTTGTCCTATTTCAAAAGCGAACATTCTCTACTCGTACTGAGTTATTGAAATGAAACATTCATACATGTGTGAGAGTATTTACTCCCATAGGATATTTTTCTGTCCTTCTAACAGACAAAGAAATGACATTTCTGCTCCCAGCCCTTCTGGACCTTTATCTTGAAAAGTACAAGACAGGTCTGAAATGTCTTCAAAAAATTTTTTCCCCTTTTTGAGAAAAAATTGTGACTGGGATGAACTTAACCCCAGCACGTATGCTTATGGGTTAACACATACAGGAGAGAAGCGTTATATATGCATAATTTGTCCAAAGTCATTTACACAATCAAGATCACTAAAAAACATCTTTTAAGACCAGAGCCGTTCTTAGAAATATGCGACATTTTCATTGCACCTAGTGCCTAGGAGGTCTTTGACCCAATTTTTTTTTAATCTAGAAAAGCTAAATATTTATTATTAATTTTTTTCGAGTTATTTATTTAATTATAAAATTTATATATGTAAACATGCTTATTTATAAAATGTAAAAACTTTTATCAATAAAATGTTTGGTGGAAGTTATGATGCTAAAGATTTGAAAAAAACATATATAGCCAAAGAACTTCCCAGGGAATACATTAAGAAGGAAAGCTTCTGTAAGGTTAATGTAAACTGTGATCTACGCATCATTGTGAAACATTGCTGCAAAACAAACTTTACAGGGATGAAGAGCAGCTATGCATTAGGGTGGATCGAAAATATTTTTTTCACAATTTCAAAACCTACCTATGCGGAAAAGATGTTCTATTGTATGGAGATTAAGAGAAAAATAATTAAAAAAATTAATTTCAAAATTTAATACTGCCGCAATGGGGTTGAAATTTCTAAAAAAAATGAAAAAAAGACATAATTTTGGTTAGATGATTTTTGAATAAAATTAATTGTTTTAATATTAATCAAAACCTACCTATGCGGAAAAGATGTTTTATTGTATGGAGATTAAGAGAAAAATAATTAAGAAAAATAATTTCAAAATTTAATACTGCCACAAGGTGTTTGAAATTTATGTATTTGAGTCTTTTTACGGTAAAAAGTGAAAGTGTTTTTAGATAAATGAAATATACATTTTAGTAATTTTAAATATTAATTGCAATAAGCGGACACTTACTTGGTTACAAGAAAAAACTGCAGCTTCTTATTTACCAGCTTCTTATTAAATAAACAAAAACCTATAAAATCGTCGAAATTACAGTGGGCGATAATCACGCTTGGTGTTGAAAATTGGCATGAGGTTTCGTGAACCGTTGCGATTTCTTATAAAACCGTCTCTTCTATATGATCAATAAACAGCAGAAGATGCTTCCGTGACTGTTTTGACTATCCGTTCTGTAGCTTGAGTGTGGCACGGAAACTCCTTGATAGTAGATAATTGCCGCCGGAATAATTGCTGGATTTACTATTGCTTCTGAAATCATGTCGTCACTAAATCGTTCAGTTAGTGGAGGTTCTGTCACATTTTCCCATTTAATCAAATCAATATAATCCACCACACAAAGTTCGAAAACTAGTAAATTGAAGATACGGATATTATTCGTTGAAATGTTTGGGATTGTAGTAGACCGTTTGACTTCGCTCGCTTTTAGAATTCTTCGAAGGGCCAATTGCCTTATGTGAGTTTTGTCGTCAGGTAACATCGATATCAGGATATTTTCAGGATGGCAAAAAACCCATTTTTCCTAAAACAAGGTCTTATTCCACCAGTGAAGCTTCTGGGCCCAGTCGTGGGTCCATCCACGTACGCGAAAAGATGACGTAGTATAAGCTCATTGGCGTGTAACTGGCACACAAACCATTGTAGTGGACGCTTCAGAATCAGTTCTAAATTTCAAATAACACCTTCTTTAACACCTGTGTTATTAGATGTTCCGTCGCAACCGATCGCATCCAACTTTGTTACATCTATATTGTTGTCAACGCAGGACAAAAAAATTACGATGTCTTTTCCAATGACTTGCACTCTCCCTGAATTTACAGATACGTGTCCGATGTACTCGGAACCAGGTTCTTTTACCAAGCTTACGTGTTCTATTATTATGACTTTTCTTCTGTTATCTCCTAGTGATATAGTCCTGTCTTTACGTCCATCGAAGTATAAACCAAATTGTTCATGGTCAGAATCTTTCAGAACTGACTGAGACGGTAGAGTGGTTTTTGCCTTTGTTCTCTCACGTTGAACTTTATTTCTGTCAACGACGTTCGCTACATCGCTTTGTGAGATAATGCCCACATCTGGAAGCGCAGCTGACCCTTGCTTTAATTTTCGTTTCTCGGCCTTAGTTATTTGTAAAGTGACTTTCCGATCCAGCGACCCGATTACCATTTTTCTTACAGTTCGCATGTCTAATAGAAATTCTCTCTCGTTCATTGGTAATTTCCGTTCTTTCTTACAGAAGCAACATTCAAATGATTTACAAGTACACGCCGATATATCAAAAACAGCATTTGCGTTTTTCCGGAAAACGTCAATCTGCTTGCGATAGCTTTCAATCCCTTTTCTGGCTTTGTAAGATTTAAGAAGACCGCGATATTTGTCGATGTATAATCGAACTTTTCTCAAAATGCTATAGTGGTCAATTATTGGGATTGAAGCTCGTTTCCAGGTCTCTTATAACTTATTAGCAACTTCTTCACATGAGGAGGAAAGTGTAGATGTAGACAATGTATTTATTACGTTACTGTAGGTAGGAAGCATATTCGTTGGCATATAACAACCAGACCAATATATAGGGCAAATCATGTCTTTTCTTAACATCGTCATGGTGCAATAATATTCAAAGTACACTACGCAACACAATACACTTATAAAGAAAACTTACGCAATGAAATCGAAATTTATTTCACTTTGCGAGAACAGCGCCCGATTCCGTAAGCCGCTAGCTTTGAACTGAATGAGCGAGCGGTGGGAACACATTTATCCAGTATTATTCAGAGTAAGGCTCCTTTAACTATTATAGGAGCCCTAATTCAGAGCCACGAAGGCGTATCGAGGCTAACGAAAAAGACAGGCTACCGCGGTGCATTCCACTTATCTTTTTTTACAGACCGCTAGAGTGACGTGATGCTCTTTTCGTACACCTTCATTGGTGCATTCGAGCATCACGTGACATCCGGCGGTCTGTAAAAAAAGATACGCGTAAAGTACCGCGGTAGCCTTTCTTTTTTGTTAGCCTCGAGGCGTATCATATGACGTAAGGAAGATTCCATGACGTAGCGCTTCCAACTTATGGAGGGGGTGGAAGGATAAAGCAAGAGAATGAAAAAGCTGGAATTGCCCTTTTTTCGAAAATCCAACCCCCTTGTGGCAGTATTAAATTTTGAAATTATTATTTTTTATTAATTTTCTTTTAATCTCCATAGAATATAACATCTTTTCCGCATAGGTATGGTTTGATTAAAATTGAAACAATTATTTTGAATCAAAAATAATATAACCAAAATTAGGTCTTTTACCAATTTTTTTTCGAAAATTCAAACTCTTTGCGGCAGTATTAAATTTTAAAATTAATTTTTTAAATTATTTTTCTCTTAATCTCCATACAATAGAACATCTTTTCCGCATAGGTAGGTTTTGATTAATAATATTTATTTTTTCAGCATATAATATCGATCCACCCTACTATGCATGCATGTGCACTTTACTCGAAACCAGAAAAAAAAACCCATACTTTTTGATCATTTATGTTGTGATATTCCCAATTTCATCTTCAGCTTTTTTTTCCATTCTGAGTTCTAAAGATACAATTCAAGGGCAATTTTTTTTCCTTTGTTGATGCTATCATTTTTTTAAAAATTATATACACACATAGTATATATATATAATGTTAGATTTTATTTTAAAATTTCAGTTATTATTATATGAAAAAGTTTGGCTTGCATTATCTTTTAAAAGAAAAAAAATAAACAGAAATATTAAACAACTAATTGAAAAAAAAATTGTACAACATTGATTTAGCTCATTTGCAGATGGAATAAAATAAATTATTTTTGTTTTATTCTGCTAAAAAAAGTTTTTTTACTTCATATCTGATAGCAATAAATTCTTTGCAAATAATTATTTTCAGTCAAAACAAGATATTTCAAATTCATGTGTTTTGTTTTTAATGGACAATTGAAACTGCATTTTCTATTGAGAGCTATATTTCCTTGAATCATATCTTTCAGAAAAAATTACATAAAAATTGATATTTTCTCAATTTTCTCAGAGTCAATTAAAATCCTTTGTATTTGAAAGAATTAACTGCTCATTCACTCAGAATAATATAATTTTAGATTGAATTTTTTTTTCAGTTACAAGTATTAAGAAAAATTTATGTCACAAGTATTAATGTTATTGTTAAATTGTTTTTTTTTTCATTTGAGCTGTCAAAAGTTAAAAATCTGTCAATGAAGAAAGAAATTCCTTTACTTTTGTCAGTAAGTGAATGAGAAAGTAAAGTATAAATTGTAGATTTTTTTTTCATTTAAACAAATTGTAAAAACTGGAATGGATTGTTTAAAAAATTGTTACCTTGATTATATAAAACGTCACCATATTTTTTAACCTTATGTTGATGTATAGTTTTCTTTATCTTCTTGTAAATAATTGAAAAATGGAATGGAGTATTATATAATAAAAAACAATTGATTAGTAAGGCTTAAATTTGTATAAACCACAAATGTTATTAATTGTACATTTTTGTTTCATCGTAGAACAAATTTATTAGTTTAAAAATTATCAAGTTTCAATGTGCTTTTGTAATGAATATTTATATCAGTTGTTTACTATTTCTATAATTTCCTGTGTTATTTAGCTTTCTTAAAAATAATTTTATTCTGTAAATTCAATTCTGTTACAACTATATTTTAGAATTTTTTTTTTTTTTTTGCATACATCAATTGCAAAATATATGATGTTGTATTATCTAATATCAAATAATTAGCAAAATTCTTGAAACATTAAACCTGCATTTTATAATAAGAATGAACTACAAATCTCAGTGTCTCATAATATAAAATCTATATAAAGTATTTCATTTTCATTTGTTTGTATGTGTATGCAATTAATGTTCTCTGTATGTAAAACCATCAACTACACATATTCACTGTTAATTTCATTTTTGGCTTTTTGCTCTTATACAGTTAAATTCATAAATAAAATTATCAAAAATAGTGTTTAAGTATTTTATTCTGTAAATTCGATTCTGTTATAAAAAATTTTGTATACATCCATTACAAAATATACGATGTGGGCTTATCTTATATATTTTAAGCTATATCAACAATATCATTCTGGAATCTCATGAAATAGCATGCTTACCATAAAATCATGATTGTAAGCCCTCCCACTTTTGGGGTTCGAGATTTTGGGAATCTGCACCCATACTTTAACCCCAAATTGTCTGCTTCGCCCCTTCGGAACCCTCTAGAATAAAAAGAAAATCTTTAAACCTCTTTAAAAAAATATTCTGTCCTATTTGTTGCTTTCTATTAACAATAAGTAAATAACAAATAATATAAATTACAAACAACCTTCCTTGAAAATGCATGTTTCCTTCTCATGTCTCCAGAATGCAATTAAATTTTTTTTTTTAAAACTCTTATTTGAAGAAATCTTCTGTCCCAATTGTTGCTTTCTAGTTAAAAGAAATCTATAATCTGCTACCTAAATTATCACGCTACTTCATAAATGCCTGCTTCCTCCCCCTGACATACAAAATTAAAAATCTAAACCTCTATTTAAATAAAAATCTGATGTACTTGTTGCTCTCTAGTAACAATAAATGAATAATCAGTCATCTAAATTGCCATCTTTTTTCCAAAAGTGTCTCTGCTTCCCATTCAGTAAATAGTTTTGCCCTATTTCATATTTTGTAAGGTGACTCATCTAATATGTCAATTACATCATCTCATGCAAGTATATCACTCACTTAAAATCTTCATCCTTTTCAAATTTCTGCTCTGTCCCTTCCTTTACAAAGGGGTGGGGATTTCTAAATAAGTGGGAGGACAGTAAAAAATTCCTCTTATTTGCAGTTCGGCTGTTCTCAACCATGAATCTCATTTATATTTTTTGTTTTAAAATAAATAGGTTCTGTAAAATAACTATTCCAGACCTTTCTCCACATTAACAAAATATCATAGTTTAGAGCAACCAAATTACAAAAGAGAGGATATTTTTCTCCCCCCCGCCCCCCGTATTTTTTCTCAACATTCACCCCATTTTCTGTGGACGGGGAATGGAAATTTAAGTAAAGAGTTAGATTATTATTTATTTGTTGCTACAAAGTAAAAATACAGCATAAAAATCTTTAAAAGGAAAAATAGATTTTTCAATAGATTTCAAAATTTTTGTGCTGGGGGGGGGGGGGAAGCGAATTTTTTGTCGAGGAGGAGAAGTAATTTAGATAATTATTAATTATTATTAATTACAAGAAAGTTATAGATAGAGCAAAAAAAATTCCAAATTAAAAAAATTTAAACTGTGTATGCTGGGTGAGGGAGGGGACGACAAAGGAAAAACGACGAGTTATTTTGGAGTGAAGGAAGGGGAGGGGGGGGGGTTGAGAAATAATTTAGATGGTTATTTAAATATTGTTACAACAAAAGATCCCAAATAGAGAAGAAAAAATAATTTAAAGATTTTAAACTACATGAAATGCAGAATAAGGAGGAGGATCTTGATAAAATGAGGGTGGGGGAAAGAAGAGATTTTGGGAGGAGGGTATAATTTAGGTCATAGATCATTTATTTATTACTAGTATAGCGTATTAAATTTGTCAGATAATAAATCAAAATTAAGAGTTATAAATGTTAAACTATGCATGTTTATACAAGAGAGGTGGTAAAGGGGAAGCAATTAATTTTGGGAGGGGTATTAGATATTGCATATTTTTGTTTGAAAGCATCACCTTCATAATATTTTATTCTTAACATAGCTTTCAATAGGATATATTTTATACAATACATTATAAAATAGATGTTTATTCTTCTATTATATAAAGTAAAGCATATTCTATTTAAATACTTACTTACTGAAATACATACGTAACAAATGTTTTCTTTAAAAAAATTATATGTAGTTATACATAATCATAAAATAACTCATTAAAACAAACAGGGTAATTAATCTTAGAATAGTTGTTATTTATTTAAAATAAAATGTTATAAAATGACATAATGGCATAATTTTCTTCACTTATAAGGAATATATTGGTACAGATATGGGGCATCAAGTTTTAAAACTAAGTGTAAACAAATTCAAAATCTGGAAATGAAGAACACAGATACAAGTTTATGAATTAACAAACTGCATAGCTTGTTAAATAAAGACTACATACGAGTTCAAGTTCCATAAATGAATACATTTATATATATTATATACACTCAAGTGGTACACTTTATCTCAATGCCTAAATTAGCAACCCCCCCCTCTTTGCATAAAAAGTAGCATAATGAAATATTTATATTTAACTATAAAGGAGTGTGGGGCACATTTGAAATACTTTTCAGAATTATTATTTAATCTGCTAAATTTGCATGAAATTGTAAAATATAAAAATATATTTATAATGTTCTATCTTTTCTAAATGCATATAAAAAATAGTAAATAGTTATTATCAGAGAAAATTGGTATATTAAATTCTTTAAATAGAATAAAATGAATTGCAAACGTACATGTTACAAATTATCTTTTGCAAATAAGACTAATATCAATTTATAGTTTTTTACAATATTTACTTTATTTAATTACAGACATTTCGTGATTACATGAAATAAAAAGTCTTCTTTCGAAATTTCCGGTATGAATTCCTAATTTTAGATTGAAAAACCATGAGTATACTCTTGGTTGGCAGCAAATGGGTTAATACCCTTTCAGATGGTAAATTGCACAAAAATCGCTACCACAGCACCCCCTTCTGAGGGAACATCCCCAATTTCAACTGGGACTTGACGGCTATAGTCAAAACATGAAGTTTGGTTCAATTCTATTCATAACTTTATTGCAGTTTTTGATAATACAAAAAGGTCACACAGACAGACAGACACTTTGTAAAAGTCTGTTTTTCAAGAGATCTAACCCCGAAAATGTGTAAATTCATCAGAAACTGGAAATCAGAAAAAAATTCGATTACAATATAGATTTAGTATATTTACAATATAGTCCATTATTATACAGAGTGTGTTCGCACATTTTTTAGATGATTTCAGCGTTTTTTTTTTTTTAACGTTTAAAATATGAATATTGCTTTCTGAAATAATCTATATGATAATCTTGTTTCTTGATTCTAATTCTGCGATATGCTTTTGATGGTAGAAGGTTTTTTGTAAAATTTACAGGGTTATTGCTTCCCATGCCTCTTTAAAAACTTTCCAGATTCGATCAATCGTGGTGGTTTTGCGCTTTGAAAGAGCTCTTTTCATCAGATCGAATGCACAATAAACCGTAAGAGAAACGTCAGGTGACTTCTTAGGAATATGTTGAAAGGTGTAAATGCAATACCTGTGTGAGTTTTTAATGTTTTCACCGAATACAGCGGTAGTTTTTGAAGTATGAGTAGTAGCTTTGCTTTGATGCAATTTCACCCTTTAAAAGTCGTTGAAATAAAGAAAATAGCATTTTTTCTGTAAATATCGGATATAACACATTCTCTTAATAATATAATGAATTGATTGTAACACTTTTGTCCAGTATTCTTATTTTCCCATTGTAAGATAAATTTGCGACAGGCATAAATCCTTACCTGAAACTTCGTTTTCAACCTTAAAATGGGCTCTTTTTTTAATGTACTTTTTTTTCATTTTGAGTCTTTTTACTAAGAATAAGTACTGATTTCCGGGGTAGCTCTTTCCAGTTAATACTGATATTTATTTTGCACTTAGAAATTTTTATACGATGCGCTTTACGATCATTGTAAACTTCCGAATAAGAATAGTTCTTTTCGGAAAACAAAAAAAAAGTATCCTCTGATTCACAGCTTGTTTGAATGTGCCATCTTGATAGAAGAATAAATTTGAAAGCATCAGACAATAATATGAATTACAAATAATAAGTTGTTGAAAGAAAGTTTTCCTCTAAAATAATTCCATTTTTTAAAACCATTTATCAAATTTGTCTAAAAAATGTGCGAACAGCCTCTGTAGATAGAAGAAAGTAAAAACAGTTGGAAAAAAAAATTGGAAATTTAGCGTCATTCTGACTGGGGTGTTAAGTCAATTACGCTGGGAGGGGCAGTGCCCAACCTGGCCCTCATCATAGAAGAAGGAACTTAACCTATTCCTTCTTCTATGGCCCTTGGCCCTCATCTAGTTATTGGCCTGAATTGCACACTCTTCAGGAATGTCTGCAGAAAAAGTAAGAACACTAAACAAAAAATTGATCAAAGCGATTATTTTAGTGTAGAATATACAGTTTGACACAGAATTACAGTTTTATATAGACAGTTTGTCCCAGAATTCGAAAAAAAAAGAATGTACTGTAACCTATAAAAATTCGAACAGAAATTGTTTTCTAGAAGTTTCAAATATGCAGATCCAAAATTACAGTTCATTCTACCAAGTAGTTTTGGAATTATGCTTAAAAAACTAACTGCATTGTAATCTGTTTAGCAACATTTAAAAATGAACTCAACCTTAGGAATTCCAAATTTTACATCAGCAATTAGCATGACTCCTGAACTACTTGATCGAATGACTTTGTTTGTTATCCGATGGTAAAATTTACAAAGGAATCCAAATAGGATGTCAAAATTGGCTGTTAGAATTGAAAATTTTAAAGATTATTATAATTTCAATATAAAAGCATAATTTAAGAAAGCAACAATTACTATTACTAGACATTATTACTATTCGCAGGGTTGAAACTAGGATCTTTTACTGGCAGGGCAAGCATGAACATTGCCCCCCCCCATCCATTCCAAAATAAATTTATAAACAGAAGTTGATTTATTGCTTTTATTTTTTATTTTAAATCTAAAATAATTGCTAGAAAGTTTATTGATCTTAATATGTTTAGGTTGGTTTTTTAGAAATCGACCTATTGAAATTATTTTGTTGGAATCATTTCATCTTGTCATCATGATAACGTCCGAAATACGGAACCAATTTGAATGTAATTGGGACAGTAAATTGATCTGCCAGTACCTTGCATGAGTTTGTTAATCAAGTATGTAGCTGTTATAGTTTATTTATGGAAATACACAAAAGCAAATACTGAACCAATTTGAACCTAATTCGGACAATAAATTGATCGGCCAGTGTCTTGGATGAGTTTGTTAATCAAGTATGTAGCTGTTATAGTTCATTTACGAGAACACACAAAAGCAAAAAAATTTAAAACTTGTCATCATGATAACAACTGAAATATTGAACAAATTTAAACCGAATTTGGACACGGTATTGATCTTTCAAGTATCTTGGGAGAATTTATTAATCAAGTACTGTTTTGGTGCCCCTATGTGGTCATTTAATGAAAAAAAACAGCCCTGTTAATACATTTTTATTTTAGGTTGCCCGATTGTAAGTCTTATTGTTCAAATTTCATTATTTGTTTTTTTGTACCAAAAGAGGAATTAAATCCTATTTTGACACTCCCTTCTACACAGGTGCCCAGGGCATATGCCCCCTTTGCTCCACCCTATTTGGTTGGTACTAGTATCATTTTTATACAATGATTTGCAGCATAATAAGGAGGGTACCTTTTTGTCTTTTTTCCACAACTTACGTTGTGTGTCATAATGTTATCATAAACAACTACCTGACATACAACACATAAGTCTTATCTATATTAAGAAAGTTTTGTCTGTGCGTCTGTTGGTAATAAATAGGGAAATGTATTGCACCTACAGGTTTGCAAATTTGGATAAATGAAAACCTATCTGAATGTACATAAAGTTAAGATTTTTTTCGATTAAAATTTTTGGTATTTTTTATTTAACTGAAAAATTTACATATTTCCTCCATCTTTCAAATTCGCCGCCGATTTTGAACCACCCGTAAAAGCAATCCGAATTCAATCTTTTTGCACAATATAGTAAAATTTGTCCTCTTTTCAAGAAAGTTTATTCAGAATTCGTACAGCAATTTAAAAAAAAAAGTCTACATTTCACCGAAAATGAGAAGTTGGGTTTTTTATCAACCAATTTCTATTTGATACCTTATCCCTACAATCTTATACACTGCTCAAAACAATTAAAGGATATTTGAAGTTTTATATAAAATAAAGATATAAATGAAATTTTTTTTGCTGAAAATAGAAGAAGAGACTCACAAATGCAAATTTTTCTGGTTTTCAAACTGTGGAGTATGCAAATTTTGAGTTCGACGTCAAAAACGTCGCTTCAGCGGCTGCGAATGAAATTTGACTTTCAACTGGATAAAAGAGAATGAAGACAAGGATGATCGGCATTCAGTGATTGCTTTGTTTCGATGAGTACGATGTCTCAGCGAAGTCATTTGACAGATTCAGAAGCTTGGAGAATTGTTGGTAGGTTAGAAGGGGGCCAAACTCAAGCCGAAGTAAAGCCATTGGAGTGTCACAAAGTGTCATTTCCAGGATCTGGAACCGTTTTTTGGAGAGTGAATGTGCAGGCCGAAGACCAGGGCAAGGTCGTAGACGGGCAACAACGCCCAATGAAGATCGGTATTTAGCGTTAACAGCTCGGAGACACCGAAACATGAACGCTACTCTTCTCCAACAACACCTTCGCTCGGCTACAGGCACCACGATTTCAACTCAGACTGTCCGAAACCGGCTCCATGCTGTAGGTCTGTATGCTCGCCGACCGATGGTATGTGTTAGATTAACATCAAGGCATCGTCGCGACCGCAGGGAGTGGGCAACCGAGCATGTCAACTGGAGGAGAAATGAATGGAGCAATATTCTGTTTTCTGACGAGTCCCGTTTTTCTGTGCATCCGGATAATAGGCGTATTTTCATCTGGAGGGACCGTGGCAGTAGGAATAATCCTGCGTTCGTGCACGAAAGTGTCAGATTTGGCGGTGGAGGAGTGTTGGTGTATGGTGGCATCTCCATTGACGGGCGCACTGACCTCTACATCATTCGAGATGGAGCTCTGACTGGTCACCGATATAGGGATGAGATCCTCAGACCTATTGTAGTCCCTTACGCTGCAGCAATCGGAGATAACTTCATTTTAATGGACGATAACTGCAGGCCACATCGTGAAACCTGGTGGAGGATTTCCGTTTCGAGGAAGGAATCGTTCGAATGGAATGGCCAGCGTGTTCTTCAGACATGAATCCAATCGAGCACGTTTGGGACGCTCTAGGAAGATGAGTTTCTGGCCGCCAACAACCCCCACAAACTCTCCAAGAACTGGAAAGAGCTATTCTGGAAGAGTGGGGCAGAATACCCCAACTCGTCATTAATAGCCTCATTGAGTCCATGCCTCAAAGGTGTTCAATGTTGCTGGCTGCCCGTGGAAACCATACCCCCTACTGAAAATGATTTTCTTTGAAGAAAACACCTTTTCTTATTCTTTTTTTCTCATATGCACAAATTGTGTTTTTTTCCTTTTGTACACAAATGCGCAATAAAATGCATTTTTTTCTGCCAAACATGTGTAATTTATTCTCATATAACCTACTATGTCTGTTGATCATGTATCAATCAGCTAAAAAGTTTCCCAGATACAAAATCCACCTAAAACTGCAATATCCTTTAATTGTTTTGAGCAGTGTATTTTATACCCCTGTATGGAAGAGACTTGCAGGAATCTATTAAAAAAAAAAAAGAAATATTTCATAATCACTAATTATAATTAAAATATAGAAAATGCTTAAGCGATACAAAGAGGAACACTAAAGGCTTATAAAAACCTTTTAATACTAGACATATCTGTCAGCACTCATATACGGTGCCACTTTCAATACATATAATGATAAAAACAAAAGTATTCTCGTAAATTTTTAAAAATAAACTTGAAAACATAAATCACGAGATCATATATGTAAAAAAGCAGGTTCTTGAAGTAGTCAACTGTAAACATGAAAATTAATATTTCCTCATTGCTGTTTTAAAAGGCTTTTTTTCCCATCTATTGCCTGTGAATCAACAGAAATCTATATGCATAACACAACATTTGTAATGAATCTGCCTCATTTCAATTACCTAAAATTTTGCACGAGGTACTTATCAGTTTAAAAAAAGCAATAAGGTAATATTAATTTTCACGTTTACAGTTGATTATTTCAGACACCTGCTTTTTTACATATATGATTTCATGATTTATGTTTTCAAGTTTACTTTCAAAAATTTGCGAGAATACTTTTGTTTATCATTATATATTTTGAAAATGTATATGGGCACTGAAACATATGTCAATCATTAAAAGGTTTTTATGAGCCTTTTGTGTTTCTCTTTGTATAACTTAAGCATTTTATCTATAAATTAAAAAATATTTTTTAGACATTATTAAAATACCGTAAAATACCGTTAATCCGCCCCCCTAAACGTGACGAAAAATCATAAAATAATCAGGGGGGCACTTACACGGTATTAAAATTTAGTATATGATATTTATCGGTGGTGGTGGTGGAGATGCTAATGGCCGATCGTTGCAGAGTATGCATTATTTTAATACAGTGACAAAAGAAAAACATTTTGAAAAAAAAAATGATATACAAAATAGAAAAACAGTATAACTTCACGATTAATGGTAATTTCAGATTATAGAAAACTCTGGATTTCAGAAGCTTTGAAACTGGAATGCATTTAGATAAATAATAACACTAATATCTGTCATTAATATGGTAACAGAAAAATAAAAGGAACTTAATAATTTAAAATAATTAAAAAACACTGGGAAATTGCAGTTGAAAATATCCTGAAGTAATTTCAAGAACTAGTAACATTTTATGTGGTGTCGCCATCTGTTGTAAGTTAGGAAGATTAAATAACCATTTTTAAAAAAAATCATGATTTCGTATCTGTAAATGCTAAATAAATAATACAAATCACAAAAATTGAGGACATATAGAACGAATTGGTAGTGTTGCCAGATTATTAAAACAAAAACATTACTACCACAAAGATAGCACAAATTACGCTACAAATTTGACTGCGTATCGACAAATCGATTGATCTGATCAATCAATTGATATATTTTTTTTGTGATTGGTTTTCATAATAATGTTAAATACAACTATAAACTCTTTAATAAAATAGATTCTCTTTTAATCAAAATATTTCCCACACAGTATCAAATACACATTTCTATAACTTATTTCATGAGAAACTTTCACTATCGATATTTTTATTACCTTCATATCCCCATGGAAATAAATTTACAGCAAAACTAATGTTTGGTTATATTGCTTTTTCAGATCGACAATGTGTTTGCACATGTTTGAGATATATCAAAGAATCGTCACACATTTCTGATCCGTCGGAAAAAAAAGAAACACACGGGAGATAAAATTGTTGGTGTTGATCTTGACGTGCACGGCAAAATTTCTTTTGGGGGAGGGTGCTTTCTCGGGATTTTTTGAATTTTCTAATTTGTTTACAAAGTGGGAGTGGGGCGCTTAATCGGGAAGGGCGGATTAACGGTATTTTACGGTAAGGACATCGATGTTTTCTCTCAAACACACAGAAAATGAAGGAGAAAATTTCCAATGTGTGTGTGCTAAGCAACTCTCTTTATCACCCAAAACTGTTGCTATGATGACACAGTTGACATCATGGTTGGGAGCTTTCTTTAAATTATTTGGCATGTGGAGTTTAAAAAAACAGGCTAGTGTAACGAGATTGAGATATATTTAAAGTTACTCTGGGAAACTAAGGTTATTTTAGGCAGCGTTAAATTCAAGAGGTGGTCTGGTGCATTTTGCTAAGACATATTAAATTACTGCCACAATATAATTCTTGAGAAGAACCCTTTAGCGTTTTCATCAATGCAAAGCTTAAAGTCACAATTGAAAGGTTTGCTGCTAAAAGGAAGTAGCTCCCATTTTGCTCTCTTTTGGGGAATTTTTAAAAAAGCCTTTAACTCTATTTAAATTTTAGAGTTTTGTGAAAAGTATTTTTTCTACTTATGCATTAGTCTATACACCTACACATGGTTCTCCACCAATAATATCCAGAAATACATATTCTGAGTGACTTTTTTAAAACAAGAAAGTGGACATCTAAAAAATATCAAAAACTGAGCTACCTCCATTTTGCAACAAGCCCTTCAATTGCTCCTTTAATATTTTGCATTAGGTAGTTCTTTTCTTTTAGCTATAATATGTGAAATATTATCAGTATTCTTAAATCACACTTCAATTATAAAAAACATCCAACAATTAAGGGATTTTATGTCATATTTAATTTGTTTCATAAGCTTAACAGATTACTATTGTCCATATCCCAATGTGAATAGCAGATTTTAGATTTGTACAGAAATCATGCTTCTGTGTTATTAGACATTTATGATTAGTCAATAGAATATTAAAAGTTAAAAAAAAAATCAATATGGAATCTTTGAAATTTGATTATATTAAAAACTTTTGCACTAAGCTTTAAGGAAGTTCTCAAAAAAATATCTTTCCGCACTCAATAACGTGAAGCTTTCTAATATTTATGAACTCATTTTTCAACATAAAAGCATGACATTTACAGGCATGATTTTCAAAGTGATCTGGAAATTTGGTTCAAAATGCTAACTTTGACGGCATTTTCTGAAGGATCTTTTACTTTTACTAAAAAATGGAAAAAACTGTCCGATTACATAGTTTCTGAATAAAAGCACCTACCAATTTCATGCATTTGTGAACAAAAATGAATTCATTAATGTGTCAGAAAGTAGCCAGACAGCCTTAATAGAAGAAACTGAATGTTACTACAATAGAGGTCTTTGAAGAGTTACTGGATATTAAAACTAAATTGGATAGTTAAATGAAGAAAAACAATCACCAGATAAGCACATTTTTATTACAGAATACGACTGAATTACAACATTAGTATGTCATGAAATGACTGTAACAACACAATTAATATAAAGATTTATGATTATGAAATAATCTGATTAAATCAACAAATTATGTTGTAACGTAACTATGTTACTAATCTAATGCAAACTGCCAACACACACATTTATACGCTATTAATTTCCCTTGAAATCAACTTTCAAGACAATGATGCTAATAAGAAATGTACTGTTAATGGTGATGTTTATAAAAATTTATCATATAAAAACTTAATAAACTGCAATATGCTAGTGATTTCACAATATAAAAAGAGATACAAATATACATTACATATTATGTATACAAAATAGTTTTTAACAGCTCAATAAAATAATTTTATATATTCTAACAATGTATACAGCTAAAGTAAACAGGTGAAATGATTACTCTAATAAACATAACACAAAAAAAAGATTAAAAAAAAAATCTGTTATTGTGAAACTCAAATTATAATCACTCTTCCTATCAATATAGTATTGCTGATCTCCTATATTACCCATGCTTTCAATTAGCTGATCAAAAGGCATCCTTTTGTTTAAAATAACTTAAACTGATGCACATTAAAAATACATAAAACAGGGCCCTGTTACCAAGTGGCACACAGATTTTGATTACAAATGTGCTTAATAGGTCAACATTTCACACAGGGAAATAAACATGATAAATATCATGACATTATGTAAAGTTGTTGAAAAATTCTTAAATTTAAGTGGATACATATTAATGTAAAATTACAATTCAGAGCTAACATACAATTAGATAAATTATCCAAATGACTTTTAAGAAAGGTATTAAAATAGACAGACAATACGTATAAGAATAAATAAAGACATATTTATTCTAGACCATAATGTAGGGAATAACACTTATGTTAACACAGTTTATTCAACATCGCAGTATATTTCAGCTATTTAAAAGCATTTGAAAACAAAAGAAACATGTACTCATTATAAAATAGTACAGTTGAATAAAAAGGTTTTAAAATCTAACTGTTTTTTATTGAGGAGGAATAAAAAGACACGTGACATTTTGGGATAGGTAAGATATTCGGTACTTTTCGGTTAGCCTGGGGCTAGTGATACATATATACACACATATATCTGTATATACATACATGTATGTACATATATTACTGGCACCCGGCTAAACAGAAAGTACTAGATATTCTTTATCTCCTGATAGCAAAATTTAAGGAAATGAAATGATTTTAATAACTAATACATCTTATCCCCTTCCCCTCCAACCTTTAAACATTACTTCTAAATTGAATGCCTTAACATTTACTTTTTTAAACAGTATGTATGAGGAAAATTTCCAGAACTTGATGTTTTATTTTAAATGTGTAACAGCATACCTGCCAATTTTCTAATATTTTTCATAAAACTGTACCAATATATTCTGCAATAAGTAACATGATGTTTAAAACCAGGAAAATTGTTCATTACAATGTATCTCGTTTATTTGTGGCTCTTATGCAAAAAATTTCTGGCATGAAATATATTTCTTTAATCATGTCGACACAATTTTATGGAAATTATTGGTAAGTTGACATTTATGTGAGAGATATACAGCTTTTTCTCAAAATTTATAGCATCCAAAGATATTAAAATTTCATTTTGCAAGAAATAATCCTGAAAGTTGGCTATATGTGGAGGTTTGTAATTAATTTCAAGTAACTCTGAATATATTCACACATTATCAACATAAGACATAAATTTCAATAGTGACAGATTATTATTATTTTTTTCTTAATCAAAGATAATGAAAACTGAAAAATATCCAGCTGGAAGTTAATAGATACAGCAACTAGGAATAAAAACAAGATCTTGAGATGCAAAACTATGTATGCATGTTACAAAATAGACTAGATGCTCTCTTAAATGAATTCCATATTGCTTATTCAACAGTCTATCTTTCTTCAAACCTTAATTAAGATACTTCTCTTAGCTAAAATGTCTATAAAGGTTTGTTTTTGATGTTAAGTGACAAATTCTTTTCTACTTTAAATCTCAATTAAAATCACAAGTAGCCTGAATATCAGGGCCAATTATCCATAATTATTCCATATATATGAATGTTTAAGTTTATAAATTCATATCCACTCGTATCATATATTCAAGTAGAACAAAATAATCAAAGATTTATTCTTGAACAATCTGTTTAACATGAACCTCATAAGGATGTAATGCAATAAAGTATCTGCTTGTGGCCAAGCTTCTTGTAGTTACTTAAAAAAGTTAAGTCTCATATTAGCCGCCTATGTGTACAGATGACGAGGTGTCAGGAACGGAGTAACAGAACAGAATACTGCAGTCTCCTATCGTAGGATTTATTCCAAATTAAATAAATTCCTATATGCATGACAAATGTTTTCTTATGAATAGTATTTACACCAGCCACGACTCAACAACACATGGTGTTATTTTAGCTACCCAATGTGAGCAAAACTGCAGCACCAAGTCATATGTTATAAAAGAAACAAAGTTAAGACATAGAGCTGCATGGTATCCGAGGAGACCCCATTTGAGTCAGAACTCTATCTAGCCACTGCAAAGGACCATTCAGATGCAGTTCAATCCAACAAGGTGTAGAAGTCACTGTCTGCCGGCGGTATTCAGTTCCCCATCCTTTCACAAAGCTCATTCTTATTGTGCACATTCTTGTCAGTAGATAAACTGCTTCAAAACCTTGGCCAACTGACTGGGCTAATAATGCAGCAAATTCTTGATTGTTAAATATCTTTAAATTACAACCTAAATTGAAAAAAAAAAACAAATAAAAATATAATTAAATTTGTCAATTTTATATAATGAAGCTAAAATAATAATTACAATTCATATTAAACAGTACATTAAAGTAATGATAAAAAGTGAAATCAAAAGAAATCATGTAAAATCAAGAATCAATTGACCCTTTAATGTTCTGATATTGTTTTAAAGTTTGAATTTATTAAGCATTTTTAGAATATCTGTAGAATGTGAAGAAATAAAAAGGATCACGGTCCAAGAGCCATGTTTTTGGCCCATGAAATAAGACTAAAATTCAATTTTGTTATACCGACTTAATTATTTCACTTTTTAATATTTGAAGTACATAAATTTTTAATATATTTTTTAATATTTTACTATGAGCACAGCTTTGCAACACTATTATTTTTACATATATTGTACATTTTGATGTATTTTATAATATATGTAATGTAAAGAGGAAAGTGTTGCACGATTGCGCTCATATAAATAATTGAGGTCAAATTAGGAGATATTGCATATTTTTCATCCAAAAATACGAATAATATGGACTTTGAGCTTGTGTAAGTCATATAAATCCGAACAAAATGCAAAAATTATTGTTGAAATCGCACAGGATAAACCTTCTAATATTAAAAAGTGAAATAATTAAGTCAGTATAACAAAATCAAATTTTAGTCTTATTGCATGGGCCAAAAACACAGCTTATGGGCCCTGATCCTTTCTGAAGTTTTGTCCCATAATACCAAAGAAAAATGCTTCCTAAATACACTATATAACAAAAAAGCCAATGCAACACATTTGAGAATAAATAATCTTTTTTCATCAGGTGCAGAAGGATATCATGCCACTATGAGACCATAAGTAAGTCTCCCTTCTGTTCTTGCAGCACTAAGACGTATTACAAGAAGTATGGACACATAATTTAGAAATCTACTCCAGAGACAGAAAAAAATGTGTTTTTCATGATCCAACAGCAGACAGAAAAGGTAGACTATACCAGTTCCAAACAGAGTAGAACAGTTAGCAGAATGCTGAGATACATACACATGTACAAAAGATCCAATAAGACAACCCTTTAGAGGCCAATGGTAAAAAAACTATTATCCCAAGGAACATTAAAGGATTAACTAACTTATAGTATTCCATTATTTTAATCAGTATAAAACATTTTTAATAAATAACCAAAAATTTTAACTAAAGAATGTGAAAAGACATGTGAAAAATTAATTTTTAAACTTAGGGGGGAATATACTTAACTTTCAAATTAAGTATTAAGTTAGGTATTAAATACTTAACTCTATTCTTAAACAAATACTTAACTCTCTACATTACATAAATTCTTCTTTGGAACTATATATGACCAAATAAAAATATTTTATAAAATTGATGCTGTTGTATTCAGATAGATAAAAATTGAGTGTATAAGTGGGGTAATTTATAACAATTATTTTTTAACACAATTATTCTACCATATTTTCGGGTGTATAGCCCGCACCCCTAAATCGAGCAGTACAGTAAAAAAGTTCGTGTATAAGCCGCGGAGCTATATCGGTGTATAGCCCGCGGGGTAAACACCGTCTACGAATGTATATTTCAATCAGGATTCGAAATTAGAAGTCATTATTCCTAGTTTGCAACAGAAATGTACCAAATTTTTTCGTGATGCATAATGCCTACATCAATTTGACTAAAAATTAAGGACATCACTACAAGAATTATGCAAATACAAAAAGTTTATTTTTTTATTTTTGTATAACAGGTAGCTTTTTGTAATAAAAAAGTATGGTAATGAAGTATCTTGAGTAAGTAATTAAACAGCAGTAACTCAGAATTACTATTACAATATTATTACTTAATAATTTATATTGCTGTATTTGAGAACGTGATGTAATATACAACTGGAACCATTAATGGCATTTTACCACCTAGAAAATATGTTATTATTATTTTGTTATTTTATATAACAATTACTATAAATAATATAAAACTATTGTATAAAAAGGGCACGGAGTAATTTGCTCAAAAATATATATTTTAACACATTCTTTGCCATGATCCCCATTTGGGAATCACACGTATTTGTTATGTTGCCGCCTAGAATTTATAACTTTTTGTTTATTTTTAAAGTTTTGTACTTAATCATCGTCTACTGTTAATGTATATGCTAAAATTTTTTGTGTGATTTAAAAATTATGGATATATATAGCATTTAAAAAAAAAAATCTCGTAAATCACACTTTTTCACATCTATCTACACTGCTCAAAACAATTAAAGGATATTGCATTTTAGGTGGATTTTGTATCTGGGAAACTTTTTAGCTGATTGATACATGGTCGACAGACATAGTAGGTTATATGAGAATAAATTACACATGTTTGGCAGAAAAAAATGCATTTTATTGCGCATTTGTGTACAAAAGGAAAAAAACACAATTTGTGCATGAGAAAAAAAGAATAAGAAAAGGTGTTTTCTTCAAAGAAAATCATTTTCAGTAGGGGGTATGGTTTCCACGGGCGGCCAGCAACGTTGAACACCTTTGAGGCATGGACTCAATGAGGCTATTAAAGACGAGTTGGGATATTCTGCCCCACTCTTCCAGAAGAGCTCTTTCCGGTTCTTGGAGAGTTTGTGGGGGTTGTTGGCGGCCAGAAATTCGTCTTCCTAGACGTCCCAAACGTGCTCGATTGGATTCATGTCTGGAGAACACGCTGGCCATTCCATTCGAACGATTCCTTCCTCGAAAAGGAAATCCTCCACCAGGTTTGCACGATGTGGCCTGCAGTTATCGTCCATTAAAATGAAGTTATCTCCGATTGCTGCAGCGTAAGGGACTAAAATAGGTCTGAGGATCTCATCCCTATATCGGCGACCAGTCAGAGCTCCATCTCGAATTATGTAGAGGTCAGTGCGCCCGTCAATGGAGATGCCACCATACACCAACACTCCTCCACCGCCAAATCTGACACTTTCGTGCACGAACGCAGGATTATTGCTACTGCCACGGTCCCTCCAGATGAAAATACGCCTATTATCCGGATGCACAGAAAAACGGGACTCGTCAGAAAACAGAATATTGCTCCATTCATTTCTCCTCCAGTTGACATGCTCGGTTGCCCACTCCCTGCGGTCGCGACGATGCCTTGATGTTAATCTAACACATACCATCGGTCGGCGAACATACAGACCTACAGCATGGAGCCGGTTTCGGACAGTCTGAGTTGAAATCGTGGTGCCTGTAGCCGAGCGAAGGTGTTGTTGGAGAAGAGTAGCGTTCATGTTTCGGTGTCTCCGAGCTGTTAACGCTAAATACCGATCTTCATTGGGCGTTGTTGGCCGTCTACGACCTTGCCCTGGTCTTCGGCCTGCACATCCACTCTCCAAAAAACGGTTCCAGATCCTGGAAATGACACTTTGTGACACTCCAATGGCTTGCGCTACTTCGGCTTGAGTTTGGCACCCTTCTAACCTACCAACAATTCTCCAAGCTTCTGAATCTGTCAAATGACTTCGCTGAGACATCGTACTCATCGAAACAAAGCAATCACTGAATGCCGATCATCCTTGTCTTCATTCTCTTTTATCCAGTTAAAAGTCAAATTTCATTCGCTGCCGCTGAAGCGACGTTTTTGACGTCAAACTCAAAATTTGCATACTCCACAGTTTGAAAACCAGAAAAATTTGCATTTGTGATTCTCTTCTTCTATTTTCGGTAAAAAAAAAATTTCGTTTATATCTCTATTTTATATAAAACTTCAAATATCCTTTAATTGTTTTGAGCAGTGTATTTGTTAAGTGAATATCTGCTAATGTATAGTGAAATAAATTATTTTTTTCTTATAAAGGTTATCTTCATGTATGTTCTGAATAACATAGTATGAAAAATGAGTGAATTCTTTACTTGCAAAATACAATGATCCCCATTTGGGGCTCATGGTTATTGCTCTGTAAAATGATTTGCTATTTACACTAGGAATACAATTGTCATTTTATCTCCAGATTTTTGGTGTGTTGCGGTAGAATGTATCCAATATGAATATTGAAAAAAAGGGGAAGGAGGTGAGGGGGTAAATAACAGGCGTTAAGTTTCTAAAAATAACAAAACGACTGTTTCCAATGAAAGTGTGGAATGCAGCCACTGACAATGAAAGGGGGGGGGGAGGATAACAGGTGTTGAGAACAGGTGATTCTGATACATACATGTCTGTGGCTATTTCAGTGAATTCTGTTTTAAAAAATTGTTTCATTTAGAGAATCTTATCTGCTTTGTATAACACAAGAGTAAGTTGATTTGGTTTTTAGTAAGTGAATTGTATTGTTTTTATTCGTATTCTTATGAATATTTTTTAATTATTAAATTTCCATGACTATGGATCGCAAAAACTTTTCAACTCTAAGTGAACTTAAAGAATATTGCGATAACGACCTTGATTTGACTGATATTGAAGACATTGTTGGTACTATTGATATAGTTGAATTACCACCGGAAAGAGTGGATACTGTTTCCGATTTAGATGATATAGATGAAAATGAACTGGTAGATATCATTCCAAATTAAGTTGCAGGTTCGTTAGAAATTCATGGCAGGAGATCATATGAAGAGATTACAGTTCCCCCCCAAAAAAAAACTTAAAAAAGAAAAACCCATATCCAAGTGGATAAGAAAAAGTGCATCATTTAACATTGCTAGTCAAGGAGAAGAAGAGTGCAAAGAACGTAAAATGAACATGATAGAAAAAGTAAAATGTAAAACACCAGTAGAATTTTTTAAATGTTCTTTACAGACGAGCTAGTAAATCATATCGTACACCATAGCATACCATATTGGAGATCTGCACGGGCCGGGCCAAGGCCTGAAGCCCGTACTCGGCCCGGGGGCCTATTTTTCTTCTCAGGCCGGGCTGGGTCCAGACCATATTTTTTTCTGAAGGCTCGGGCCGGGCCGAGTGATTACTCTTTACGGGCCGGGCCTTACTTTTTTCCTGAAGGATAAGGACGTGCCTTAAATTATTTTTTCCGTACAGAGCCAGGACTGGTTTCATTTTTCCTAGTCTTCACGCCTTAAAATTTTTAGTCCTGGTTTTGACCCGTATGAAAATCATTGTCTCGACGTGCCTGGTCCTTTCGAAGGTCAGTAAAATAAGATCTGGCATAAAAATCTTTGCAAAACATGCATACATTTTTAAATCACCATTATTTTATAATTAAACATTAAAATTTATTCTTTTTAAAGAATAGTAGATTTATACACTTATTAAAATATGGCTAAATTAAAATATAGTAAAACGTGTGAAAAAGAACCTGCTTATGACGGAATCCTGTCTTAAATTGAAAAATGTGTTGATCCATTAAAAATGAATATACTAATACGTAAGAAAAGAATATATAATACATTTACACCTGATAAGAAGGCAAATTGTCTATAACTCATTTTTTTCTTCCCTATGCAATTCTATTTTAGAAGATTTTACTGTATAGCATTTTTCTGATTTTTAACACTTTAATAAATGGAATATGGATTAACAATATTGATGATAACTTAAACACATACATACAACAAATAGAGATTTATTAAAAAAATAAACATTCCAACTTGCGGCACCTCGATAAAAATGAAGATTACAAACATGAAAAAAAAAAGGCTAAGATAGAAATTTTAGGTTAGATCTCCTCCTACAAGGCAAATTTTTAACCAAATCGACGTAAAAATTATGTTTTGTAGACATTTACTTGGGCCGGGCTCGGGCCGAGATTTTAACTTTTTTCCGGGCCGGGCCGAACTTTCAACTTTTAAATCGGGCAGGGCCGGGCTTGGGCCGAACTTTTAATTTTTGTATCAGGCCGGGCCGGACCAATTTTTTTTTGTATGGGTCGGGCCGGGCCCGGGCCTGGAAATTTAGGCCTGTGCAGACCTCTATACCTTATGCAGCTCAAAACAATCATCATCACTTTACATTGTCTGCAGACTGCTTCAAAATTTTTTGGGGATTTTTACTGTTAACTGGATATCACTCCTTACCTAAAGAGGAAAAGTACTAGTCTGAAGAAGAAGATATAAATGTTGGAATTGTGCAAAAATGTATGCCAAAAAATTGTTATATTGAAATAAAGAGAAACTTACATTTTAGTGACAATACAAATATACCAATGATAAATGGAATCAAAGGCAGGTTATTCAAAATACTACCGATTTTGGATGAGTTAAATAAAGCATTTGTGCAATTTTGGAGTATTTTCGCATAATATATCTATTGATGAACAAATGGTGCGTTATTATGGTCATCATTTTCTGAAACAATTTATCAGAGTCAAGCCCATTCTCTTTGGTTTCAAGCAATGGGCAATGTGTTGTAGTGAGACCGGATATTGCTATTAATGCTGAAGTCTATGAAAGTATGATAAACTGTAGTTCAGAAAAAGATGTGAATGGATTAGGGATGTCTGTAATATTGAAAAAGATAGCCACCATGGACAAACCACAAGACCACTGTTTTTTTTTTCGATAATTGTTTTACAAGTTTTGATTTGATGAAAAATCTAAAAGAGAGAAACATATCTGTGACAGGAAAGGTGAGATATAATTGGATGAATAAATGCCCTATAAAAACTGATAAAGAAATGCAGACGGAATTTCGTGGGGCTTTCGATTATAGATATGATGAAATCGATGGAATATTTGACCTTGTTTTGAAAGATAACAACAGTGCTAAGATGTTATCAAATCATTTGGAAATTTTACCTTCAGGACGTATGCAAAGATGGTCCAGAACTGAGAAGAAACAAGTATTAATTCCACAGTTTAATGCCATTTTACATTACAATAAGAACATGGGTGGTGTTGATAAGCTTGATTGGAATATACAAAAGTATAGAATTAAAATTAGAGGCAAGAAATGGTACTTTCCTATCTTCACTAATGCAGTGGATATGGCTCCAGTTAATGCTAGCATGATATATTGTATTAGTAATGAAAAAATACCACTATTAAATTTCAGAAAGGAAGTTGCAAAGTTTTGTTTGAATTTACCCTCTCTTTCTGATCCAAAAAATAGTGAAAGGCCATCGTATAGTGTTAATTCACAGAAACGCGTACCAGAAGACGTGATAAAAAATCCTGAAAGACATTATTTAGAAAGAACTTTGTGTGGAAAACAGAGAAAATGAGCCGTTTGCAAAAAAAAAAAAAAAAAAAAAAAAAAAATGTTAGGAAACAATATGTAAAGTGGGATGTTGGTTTACATATAGATTATGTTATTTCATGGCACTCATAAAAAAATAGAATTTTTTTTATACATGCAATGTACCGTGATCCCCAAATGGGGATCGATTTTTAAATGCAAAAAAATCATATTTTTATTTTCTGTATTGTAAAATTTAATGCACTACATTTGTTTACATGCAAATACTTAAATACATTTATAAAAAAAAATGGAAAAAAATTGGCAGTTAATGGGTTAATCACTGAAATCGGAAAATCCTTCAAAATCGGAAGTTTCCGAGTCTTTCATAAACAAACCAACTATGTCGCTATTTATAGATGAGTCATCGGCTTCATCTTCATATTCACCATCAGAAAGATCGGAAACCTCTGAGGTGTGTGGCTGGGGTTCAGCAATTTTTTAATGGGGTAATCCAGCTTTTCTGAATCCCTTGTCTTTGCCGAGAAAATTTTCCATAAATCGGCAATCCATTCATAATCTGTAGTATATGATGCTCGTTTCTTTCTTCCGATTTTTGTGTATTCTTTTAATTCCTCGGTTATCCATTTCTCCCACTTTCCTCGAATTTTGCACTTGAATGATCGATTAAAACGGTTATATCCAGTGGTTGCAAAAGTTTAGTCATACCTCCGGGTATAATGGCACGAAAACATTTGTTGTTCTTGCACAACTTCTTAATGTCATCAGTGAGATGTGCTTTCATCAAATCAATTACTAAGAGACATTTCGGCCTAAAATATGAATGAAAAACAACTGTATCAACAAACGATTTTTTGTCCTTTTATTTGTCCAAGCTTTATCTGCCTGCTTCTCTTTTTATTAATGAACTTTCATCATTTTTAAATGAATAAAAACTAACAATTTATAATGCTTTGTTATTATAAAGCAATATTTAATACATGCTACCATTAATAAAAATAAATATTCTATTCAGAATATCTTTTAATGAAATAAAATTATTTTTAAAACATGAGATTTGGAAAAAAAAGCAGCAAAACTGACCAAAGTAATTCTTTGTTTCTATCTTGTGATCGTTCTATTATCCAAATAGACACGAAACTTACAGAAATTTTTGAATGCCGTTTTTTCCCCCTCTCGAATCAGAAAAGATGTTGAATATTTCTTAATTTTTCGAATTTTCAATTTTGAGACCGTAAGTATTTTTTATTTTAATTTTTAAAACTTATGTTACTTTTAAAAATGTATTTACTTTTAAAATAAAAATAAAAAATATTTACGATCTCAAAATTAAGAATTCGGAAAATTAGGGAATATTCAACCTTTTTTTTTTTATCCGAGACAAAAAAAAAACGCATTCAAAAATTTCGTCTCAATTTGGATTAGTACGATCACTTTTTGCCTTTGAATAACATTGCAGGGAACGTCTTCACATGGAAACTAGAGCTTTCCCTTAAACGAAATCAATAAATAATCTGAAATTTAACATTTAATATCACATGCTTAATTTAAAACACGATAATAGCTTCAAATAATAAGATAAAATATCAATACAGGGTGTTTCATAAAAGATGGGCAAAACTTTAAGAGGTTATAATACACATCCAAACAAACAACTTTTTAAAGAGAGCATGTTCGGAAATGAATCGCAGAGGTGCAGGCGCATTTGGAAACTTGGTTCATGCAAACATTAAAGCTCCATTGCTGTTGTGAGTTATCGGGAGAAGAACGACACTAGATATGGGGAAGGAGAAGAACGCATATGCAAAATTTCGGCTTGATTAATACATAAAATCCGCTGATCCGAGTATACAACTGTCAATCGCGGTAGGAATGTATCTGAAGATGTTTGCCTTCACCAATAGGAAAAAGGCTAATATGCATTTTGTCTACATAACTGCAAATGGAAATGGCTCAGAGCCTCAGAGTATCAACGATTGTATGAAGAGCGACTTCCTTTTGACACTTAATCGTTTTTGTGTGTTTTTGCCTCGTATAACAACATCACCTTCGGTGCCGTCTAGCCTCTTGGTGTTTTAATTCCGACCATACATTCTTTGATAAAAGTTTTTGTTTGCATGCATACTATCACCTCTTAAAGTTTTGCCCATCTTTTATGAAATACCCTGTATAATAATAACAAATTTGAAAGTCATTAATTGAGACATATGTTTACAATATCTTCATCAGTTTTGCAGATGAGAGGAGAAAATAGGTCACATGGATAGGTCACCCTTGGAAAGTTTATGTTTTATGAAGTACCTGTCAAATTGCAGAATATTTATTTCATTTTTGTAAACATAAGTTGTTTATAAATAAAAGATTGTTAACTGCTACAGTTTTTTTCTGTTGGAAGATTCGACCTTTAAATGTGTATTTATTATTTTATTTTCCATCAAATATTTAGAAAATTGATTTGCCATATAAGAATTTTTTTAATCTCCTGAAAAGACCTACTGTTTAATATTACGACAGTTTTATGTTCTTTTAAATTCTGGTACTTCCTGTGTTAGTATTGTTTAAAAGCTGGTATCTTCAGATTGTCTCCCGGTTTTTATGTTAATTAGTGTACAGCTCATCTATACTAATAAAATAAAGTTTCGCCCTGTGTGTGTGTGTGTGTTTGTTTGTTTGTTTGTCTGTCTGCGCTGGCTAGCAAAATCTAGCCCACCTAAAAGCCTGAAAATTTAGATTTCAGGTAGTCCAAGACCTCTCCTGGTGCACCTGAAACTCAGAATTTTAATATTTTAATTATTTACCTAAATATTAATTAAAATACACAAAAAACTCTCATAAAAAATACGCTTTTATTTTTGGTTTGGTTGGTTGCATAGAGTCTTCACACAAGAAATTACATAAACCAGACCTGGAATCCTTCCACGATAAAGAAAGGTGTTTTGTTTCATTATTTCTTTGGCCCGTTTTGATAATCCAGACATCGAAATGGTCTCTCTTTTACGCATCATCGAATTAAAAAAAAAAACTACCTCGATTTGAAACTCGGGGTACAGACGAAATCCGTTTTCCCCATTCCAAAAATTCATTTTTTTTAAAAAATTCGGACCGTAACTTTTCTTTATTTCGGCCAAAAACTGATTTATATTAAATTTTATTAAATTATATTCTATAATTTATTTATTTATAATTTTTTATAAAATTATAATTTATATTAAATTTTATTAAATTATAGTTTATAATTTATTTATAATTTTTTATAAAATTATAATTTATATTAAATTTTAATTTTTTATTAAATTATATTAAATTTTTATTAATTATATTGAACAAATTTCATAAATAAAAGATTATTTGTATGAAATGAAATATGTATAAAGCATTACTTACTGATAGCATTTACGGTCCTACTCAGAGGCATATCAAAAGCCATGGACACTTCGTCCATATTTATAATACTTTCAGGCATAAATTTGTGTTGTTTGATGATTTTCTCGTGTTTTTTTAACATTGCAATCTTCTCTTCCGAATTCTTTGGAAGATCTTGGGATATAGTTGTCCGGAATCGAATGGATAGTCCTTTTCTTCTCATAAATCTCTTGCACCACGATGCATTTCCCTTAAATTCTTTTAAATTTAACTCTGCTGCAATACTTTTGGCTTTCGTTCTAAAAATGGTCGTTGAAATTGGTTTGCCCTCCGATCTCTCAGAATCGATCCATTTATGAAGTTTTTCTTCTAAATCAGGCCATTGTGCTCCTTTTCCCCTCCTTGATCTTTTGCACTTCGGCATTTTCTCTAGGATTGTTTTATTTTTCCGCCATTGACGAATACTTTTTTCATCAATGCCTAATTCTCAGGCAACAGCTCTATTGTCTGAAATTTCGGCTTTCTGCACCGCTTGCAGTTTATATGCGGCCGTATAACTTGCACGTATTTTAGGCATCGTACATGTAAAATTGCGAAAAAAGTAATCTTCTTAGTAGTAGCACGTGTTAGTCGAACAGAATCGAAAATGAGACGAACGATAATTGTTAATTGTTCAACTTTTGTCCTGACCCGCCTGCTTGGTCGCTGAAACCTGTTAGGTCAAAGGTTACATTATTTTGAAGTGGAGGCCAGGTAGCTATTATAGCTCTGCTAGTGCAATACATGGCAATAGTTGCAACAATTCTTCCAAACCGGGAAATAAATAATAATAGCATTTAAACAGTAACAAAACATTACAAACACGGGAATTTTTTTTTAATTTCGCGGCATAGTGAAAAAAAAAATCACAAATTTCAACGATTTTTGAAATTTTTTTAGGGTTTAAAAATTGCAGGAAAATCACACAATTTCTGTTTTTTAAAGAAAAAATCTTTGTATAGCCCGCAGCGGCTATTTCAAATGTTTTTTTCTTGTATAACCCGCGGGCTATACACCCGAAAATACGGTAATTGTTAAATAAATCATATGGGTTGCAATTTTCTAACTGAGTGAAAAAGTGTCCAGGCCAGGATTCGAGGCAGGGAGACCTCTTGATTTAAACTGCCAATGCTCTGCCAACTGAGTTATCCTGGAGGAATCTGGTAAACCTACCTAATTCCAGCATTACTTGAAATTCATTCTGTTGAGCTGTTTCAGATAATACACCAGATGCCATGATCAATAAAGATAGCTGGGTGAATTAGGTCCACCAGATTCATTCGGGATAGCTCAGTTGGCAGAACATTGGCAGCTTAAGCCAAGAGGTCTCCCTGGTTTGAATCCTGACTTGGACACTTTTTCACTCAGTTGGAAAATTACAACTCATATAATTTTAATTGAGTCACACAAGCATCATTGCACAGTGTAGAATTAAGAGCCTACGCTAGTCATGCGAAGAAACGCTCAAGCTAATGTTAAGTCTATGGGAAGGTTCTTGCAAGATTTCTCGCTCGCATTGTAATATTTTTATATGATTTTTTTTTGCATAGGATAGCTGAGGTCGATCTCTAAAGTTGTTAGTTTTTACTTTTTTTAATTTGGTTACAGTATTTTTATAAGCAGACATTCTCAATTTTGGAACCGGTTTGAACTGGTTCTAAAAGTGAAAGTACCCTTATATAAAAAACTGAACCAAAATCGAAACAGTAAAAACTAACAACGTTAGAGATCAACCTCAGCTATCCTATGCAAAAAAATCATTTAAAAATATTAAAATGCGAGCGAGAAATCGTGCAACAACCTTCCCATAGACTTAACATTTCTCTTGAGCATTTTTTCTCATGACTGATGTAGGCTCTTAAGTGCAAACAGATTTTGGAAAAAAATAGATTTATTTAGTAATATCTGATAACCAGGCTACCATTAAATGCTGTTTTACAATTGTTACCCATTATAAAACCATTTAGCTAAGAATAAGTTTTCTAGTTAGCAGACAAAACATTAATTTGTCTTGAAAAGATGAACATTATCCTTTTTTTAAAAATAATACAAGGGTGGTTTGATAAGTTCTCGGCCAGACAGTGAAAGCACAAGATTTTTTACATAATTTCCTATTATTTTTCAATGTAGTTCCCTTGCAACTCAATACATTTAAGACACACTCTTGTGAGCGATTTCTTTAGTGCAGCCCTGTACGAGGGTCGTTTGAAAAGTTCTCGACCTGACAAAGAAAATACAAGATTTTTGACAATATTTCATTTTATTTTTCCACTTGCAACACAATACATTTCAGAACATTCTTGAGAAATGTTCATTTTTTTGCGTTTCTGGTCAACATTCAACAATTGCAGCACGCATTGAGCAGAAAGCTTTTTCATAGTCAAAACATTGTGTAAAGTGTAGTGGACATGTCTGCAATGTTAGCAAGTTCCCGTATCTTCAATCAGCGATCACCAATACAGCATTGTGAATTTTTTAGACAATTTTGTTGGTCGTAGCAGTTTTTGGGTATCCTGAGTGTTCATCATGAATGGATTTCCTTTTATGTTTAAATTCAGCAGCCCACTTTTTTTATCTTTGAGTATGAAGGATAAGAATCCTTTAAGGTGGAATGTAACTGTTTTTGTATGTCCGTGCAGGTAAAACTTTTTTTTAGCAAGGTATTTTATGACAGCTCGAACTTCAATTTTTTTCCATTTTTAGAAAATGTCAAAATTTGTTTAATTTACTTTATTGCCAAGCAATAACCACTAAACTCACAGGTCTGAAACTCGGCAGCATGTCATCTAATGGATCATACTTTACAAACATCATGATCATTGTCATTTTGTCATACTTGTTCCATCTCTGTGTCAGGCCGAGAACTTATCAAAATATCCTTGTGCATAGAAAAACTTGGTAATGAAATTAAAATTTTAAAAAATCCTTAATTTTCTGTTATTAAAATTATTAAAGATAAAGCGTAAATATTACCTGGAGGTATTTTACAAACAGTAGCAGGATGCCATCCATATCTTTGGTTACAGTTTGGACTTTGAACAAAAATGCTGCTATCGCTTAAACATTCAGCAAACACTTCTCCTCCAATATAATACAGTCTAACACCCCGTCCTATAAAATGAATAAATGAAAATGCTTTAGAACAAAATAAAATGTAAATATATACATATATATGTAATGAATTGGGCTTCAATCGTTATTTTTTGTCATCTAACAGAGTAATTTGGTATGTAGACATTGGAATAAATAAAGCAGAGGAAACAAGTTCTTTTTGGGGCCTGATTGTTATTCCTTTTTGTACATAACTATCCTTTTCAAAGTCAGGCCTATTGTATGAAAGTCTGGAAGATGTTAATATTCCATTAGTCTGAAAAATGCTCGATAGAGTGGTGTCAAGCCACAATTTTTTGCATATCTCATCTATATATTTGGGTGGTTAGACTTCTTCTCGATAGGGAGCAGAAGTATACACATTAAAGGAACTTTTACTTTTAAATGGCTTAAGATATATGGGCCTGTGCTGCAGCTCTTTACCTGGGCACAATACTGACCACAAAGAGCAGAGAATTGTGGTTAGATCAGCCATTTTAATCTGAAAGTTCTCCAGAATTAGCGACCACTTGTAATATATATTGTACAGCAAAAGGAACTTGACAGGGCAAATTAATTTGGGGATTTAGAACTAAAAGTTAGAAAAAAAAAACTGGGAATTTTAATTTCAAATTGAGAAATTTAATATAAGTTTTGAATTTTAAAAGTATTTTATATTTTCTTATCCTTTCACACACACACACACATAAATATATATATGTAATAAAATAAAATATAAATGCAATATCCGACATATCCCATTAAAAAAAATGTACAGCCAGGCTGCTTCTTCAGCCACATTAAGAATCACTTTCCAGGATTGAGAGAATTGATTTTGTTACTGTGTCTCAAACATCTGAAGTTATAGCAAATATCTAAACATCAATATGTTTATTTATTCCTATTATGTCCAATTGTACAACACACTTTTAAAATGAAAATTGGCTGAAACACAGCATCTTAAAGACTTAGTTACTCAGTCAATGAATCCATCAACAGTTAGGGAAGGCTGAGATGCATGAATGTTTCCCTAACCCTAGTATTTATTTCATAGTAGGGTATTGAGCAGCAAAATGCAGGCTCTGTGTACGTAACTGGCTGAACATCTAAAAGAAAGTACATATGAATACCATGATGATGATAAAAGTAATAATGGTAATATTAATTCATAGAAAAAAAAATAATTAAAAAACATTTATAAACAAAATTTTTTCAAGTATTGTCCTACCTTGGTAAGATGATCCCTGAAACCGGTTGAGAGATTGGGCTGTTGAATATTTTTTTCTTGAAAAAAGGGAAGGGGAGCAGGTCAGATAAATAAAATGTATACAGATTTTTCCCTGACAACATTAAAATAGGTTTTCACAACAGCCTACTCTTAAGCTCTCAATAAGTGAACAACAGTTGATTGACGTTAAAGCTAGGGACCATATCTCCAGAAGAGACAGTGCAAAATTTTGAATAAGTATTTATTTATTTATTATTATTTTTTTTTAAACATAGGATTACTGACTAATATGAGTGCAGATATGAGCTACAGAAAGAGGCATCATGCGGCCCTGTCTTATGACGACACCTCTTCCTTATTTAAACTAATTTTTAAGGATAGCACCAGGCATTTGCCACTTCACCAAATGAAAAGAAATCTGGAAAGTGGCTAATAAAACACAAATAAATTTTGGTGATATATTTGTTGAACAATTATTTTGTTGTAAATAGTTTTAGATGTAGGTACAAATGCCACTAATATTTCTTAAAGTAATTATTAAATAAACTAAGGAAAAGGAAAAAAAATAGAATTACAACATGAAATGGACTCAAACATAATCCAACAACAAATCAAGGCCTATTTGTGATTTATAATTATTTTATTTTTCTTGACTTATGTAAACATGAAACACCTTGTAGACATGGATGAATTTTGTTTATTTGTTTACTTAACATGATCATGGAAGTGAAAGATTTTAACTAAATCCATTCTGTTCCAAGGGTTCTTTGATAAAAGTGCTTGTTTTTTTCAGTTTTGTCATACTTTAAATTTTGCTCCATTACTTTTGAAATACCCTGTATATTAATTGATTTCTAACGCTTAAGGGTAGAGCTAATTGTAAGGCACACAGAATAAATAACTAGTTTCAGTTCAGATACAAATCATACTTTCAACGAGACACTGTATTAAGAACAATAATTAAAGTAATTGCTGAGGCACAGGATTTAACTTGACAAACAATTTTATTTAACATTCGGCTAAAATTCCTAAAAAATATTTTAGTTTTTATCATTTTTAACTTTTTCTTTAGGGGATCAGGGAGGCAAGGAGGTAGAATATGATAATTCTTAATCTTACACATTCACAGTATCAATTAATGCATATGATGTTCAAAGATATAGATGTGTATTACCAGTGATACAAATCAGGACGAATATGTTTAAATACTTTGCAAAAATTTTAATCTAAAATTACAAACTACAAATTTTGACATGTAGTACAAATGTTAGGAACTAAAAGTTATTGAGCCAAAAACATTTGTAAACAATTAGAAATTTTTAACTTATCTCTTTTTTCTCTTTTTGCTAGCAAAAACCTTACTGACGTTACATTTTCATACGAAATCCTTTCGCAAAATACAAAAAAATACTAATGCAATTTAAACCTTGCTGAGGCATATGAGCAATTTCAATCCTGCTAGCATTAAAATAACAATTTCATAATATCAGAATATCACAATATATCAACAATATCACTTCTACTGCCAACAACTATGAAATCAGATAAAATTATTCACAACACAAATTGATGCACATTAAAGTATCAGAGTTACAATAAAAACATTTTTTACCTATGTGCCTTCTAGTTTGTTCTACAATACTATTTCTATTCACGTTAGAAAGAAGCCCAAGACAAAAACGCTCTGAGCTGGATGGGTCAGTGAATCCATCAACAGTTAGGGAAGGCTGAGATGCATGAAATGTTTCCCCAACCCTAGTATTTAATTCATAGTAGGATATTGAGCACCAAAATGCAGGCTCTGTGTATGTCACTGGTCGAACATCTAAAAGAAAGTACATATAAATACCATGATGATGATAAAAGTAATAATGATAATATTAATTCATAGAAAAAAAATATAGAAAACACTTATAATTTTTTTTTCAAGTATCGTCCTACCCTGGTAAGATGATCCCTGAAACCGGTTGAGAGACTGGGCTGTTGAATATTATTTTCTCAAAAAAAGAGAAGTTGAGAAGGTCAGATAAATGAAATATATATATATATACCAATTTTTTCCTGACAACATCAAAATAGGTTTTCACAACAATCAACTCCATCCTCTCAAAAAGTGAACAACACTTGATTTGATTTAAAACGGAATGAAAAACAAAGAGAAACAATAAAATTTCAAGAAAAATGAAATGAATGAGTGATGACCAGACCCAGCCAACCCTGAGCCTGTGCAGGCCTCTAACTGATATTTGAAAGAGTAAAAATGTGTTCTTAACGGCTAGAAAGTTTAAAAAGAAATTATGAAAAAAAACTTAGTTTAAGCTGTAATTCTCACTCAAACTCACAGATTTTTTTTAGCTCAAACTCAACTCATGCTCATTTTTCAAAAAAGAGCTCAAAACAAATGAGTTAAACTCATGAGTTTCTGTTCAATGAGTGCACTCAGTTACAACACTGATTTAAATCATTGATACTCTGATTTGCATAGTTCAAAGAAATATTACTTCAAATAGTAGTAAATTTCTTTAACAGTTCTTGCCTGAATTTCGTAGCAGCTAGAAGGTAGTATGAAATATTTGGAGAGAGCTTGTGCATATGACTAATATTAAAACTCAGGTAGCTACTAATACAGAAGCTATATTATTGAAAAAGAAGCTGAAAAAGACCTAGATAAACAGTTAAGGCGGTTGATTATCAAATTCCCAGCTTAACAATGCAAAACTTTCTGGTGCATTTTTAAACATAAAAGCATAAAATTGGCAGGCCTTACTATTGAGGCGATTTGTAATCGAATGATCATTTTGATTTTTTGATAAATAAATTGCTTATTGAGATATAAGCGATTGTTGTCACGTGATGACAGATTTTTCTCCTTTCCCCTCTCTGTCGCGTCTGGAAATTCGGTTAAAAATGCTAACTTTGACAGTATTTTCTGAAATACCTTCTGACTTTACCAAGAAATGGAAAAGACCATTCGATTATATAGTTTCTGAGAAAGAACACCTGTCAATTTCTTTCATTTTCGAACAAAATATTATTCAGAAATGTGTTAGAAAGTAGCTCCTTTGGATTTGAGAACAACCTTAACTAAAATTGCTGGGTTGCTGCCCAATGAAAAGTCTACGGGGAAAACACTGTGAATCTGGATTCCTATTATACAATAACAACAACAATTGCATAAAAGTTTTATACAAGCTGGTTTTAGAAAATTTTACAAATTTATATGTTCCACATTTAGTGGGTATGGGATCTTTTTAATGGGTGGCCTTCAAATGATTTCAGTACTGTCATTTAATCCCCACAAATTAAATTTGGCAAGGAGAATATTATATTTTATTATTTATCAATGGATTATCATGCAAGCTCAATTTCATAACCAATTTTAAGAGGTTTTCTTACTCACAGCAACAGTTAACAGAGGTTTCATATAGTAAGCCATAGCTGCTTCATAAGTAAGAAGTAGTTAATATATATTATATCTAAATATTTTTGTAAAAACTTGTAAACAACTCTCCTACAATCTTTTGTATGTGGATGATTCTCATAGTTAAACCTGTATAGTTAGTCTTGGTGATTTATAGAAACATGTTTTATGAAAACAATTGAATGGGTGTCTGGAAGAAAAGCCTATGTTAAAAATTTATAATTTTACAGATATGAGGAAAACTGTTAATGTTATTGATGAGAAATGTCCTAAGCATCTAGTACAACCTAGGACCTTCTTCAGATTTTAATTACCCTCCGCTTTTGTCTTCATGCTGGACATTGACAAGTCATAAAAAACTAGTTAGGTAGGTAAGGAAAGTAATAACAACTCTCCTACAATCTTTTGTATGTGGATGATTCTCATAGTTAAACTCATATAGTTAGCTTTGGTGATTTACAGAAACATGTTTTATTGCTTCTATGTTTTATGACAACAATTAAATGAGTATCTGGAAGAAAAGCCAATGTTACAAATTTAAAATTTCACAGATATGAGGAAAACTATTAATGTTATTGATGAGAAATGTCCTAAGCATCTAGTACAACCTAGGACCTTCTTCAGATTTTAATTACCCTCCGCTTTTGTCTTCATGCTGGACATTGACAAGTCATAAAAAACTAGTTAGGTGGGTAAAGAAAGTAATAATATTGTAATTAGTTTACTGTTTTAATTTCTTATTTAAGGTAAACAAACTTGTATATCATGAAATTACAATACAGTCGAACCTCGATATCTCGAACCTCCTTATCTCGAAAAAAGAAATTTCCCCTGCATTTTTATCAATATTCTTACGTATTTTCCATAGTTATCTCGAAATATATTTTTCAAAACCCTTGATATATCGAAATTTTTTCCACAGAAATTAATTTTATTTTTTACTTTTGACTATTATCTGCTGCAGAAACAGTTTGATCTAGATGCCCGTTTTACATTCTCTTGTCCCTTTGTTGATACAAAGACTTAAAGGATGAGAATAAGGCTTTATAAACCGCAACTAACAAAACTGCACTGGAAAGTACGCTGAAAGGAGCAATAGCAATCCAGTCACACGCTTGCTGCATTGCATCCGTCAAATTATTTTGTGGTAAACCTAAAATAACGCCAAAGGAGGGGGGAGGATATATCCTTGTCACTGGCTAGAATAAGCATTCCTCGCGTCATTCATCTGTTCTGAAACAGGTGCACTTTTTTGACGATAAGGGGTTTGTTTCTTTCTTTATTTCTTCACCGATCGGCAAACACGTGTTCCTAAACATTCGTAGATTCATTTATCCAATTTCTGGAAAATGGCTGGTGAAAAGCGTAAATTAAACGTGCTATCGATTGATGATAAAATTAAAATCTTGAGGTTTGTGGATGAAAACAAGCTAAAAAAAATCGAATTTGCTGCTTATTTTAAAATCCCTTGCAGCATTCTTTCAACAATAATAAAAAACCGTAAAACAATCGAAAAAAACTATGATGGTGGAAATAGGAAAAAAAATGAAAATTCGGAATTCAGCCTATCCTGAAGTTGAAGAATGTGTTCGGAAATGGTTTGTTCAATGCCGTGATCAAAACATTCCTTTGAGTGGATTGATGTTATAGCAAAAAGCAGAGGATTTTGCAAAAGAACTCGATATGAACAGTGAATTTAAAGCAAGCAACGGTTGGCTGGAGAATTAAAAAAAAAAGGCATAACATCGTTTTTCGGAAACTTGGCGGTGAAAGTGCATCGGTTGATTAAACTACCTGTGAAGAGTGGCTTACAGAACTCCCTTCTCTTTTAAAGAACTACAAAGCAGATGATATTTTTAACGCAGATGAAACTGGATTATTCTACCAAGGTTTGCCCAATAAAACGGCTGTGTTTAAAGGTGAAGAATGCCGAGGTGTCAAACAGAGTAAGCTTCGCGTAACGGTGCTTTTGGCAGCAAATCAAAGCGCTAAAGAAAAGCTTCCTCCCCTTATGATAGGAAGATCTAATAAACCGAGGTGCTTTGCTAAAATTTAGTCATTTCCAAAGCTCTACAGGTCAAATATAAAATCTTGGATGACAAGCGCAATTTTTGCTGATTGGCTCATAGAAATCGATAAAAAAATGGCTAAAATTAAAATACGCATTCTCCTCTTCATAGACAAGTGTAAAGTTCACTCTAATCTTCCGACACTAAAAAATATCACTGTTAAATTTTTGCCACCAAACACTACTTCAAAGTTACAACCACTCGACCAGGGGATAATCCGTAGCTTCAAGGTTGGTTATCGAGCGCAAATTGTGAGAAGACTCCTGGATAACATCGGTGATAGTAAACCTTCTAACACACCTATCAACATCTTACAGTCAATCGGAATGGCGGACTATGCATGGGAGAAATGTTACAGAAACAACGATAAGAAATTGTTTCATCAAAGCAGGATTTTTAGAAAATGTAAATTCCAGTGAAACAGAGGATGTTGATTCCATTAAGCAAGCGACTGAAGAGGGAGAGCTGAATCTATAACAGTGGGAATCAATACAAAAGGTATATCACACTGAAATTTCATTCGAAGAATTTTTTAATGTAGACAATGAGCTTGAAGTATGCGGCACGATGACAGATGAAGAGATTGTTTCAAGCATTAATGCAGAAGTTTCTGTTGAAGAAATCAAAGAACTACTCGACCAACGAGAGCATAAAAAAATTACCGTGCAGGAAGCCGAAAAGGCAGTTGACCTGCTGCAGTGATTTCTCGAAACAAACGATAATATTCGAACAGAAGCGTTTGGTGCAATTACTACGTTACAAAAAACTGTGCAATTGCAAAATGATTCTGTCAGACGACAGACTTCAATTAAATATTTTTTCTTCAGAAAAAACTAAATGTATTTCTTCATGAAAAATTGGATATTGTATTTAATTAAAACAGGTATGTGTAAACACAATTTTGAAATTATATTAAAATGTTGAAAATAGTAATTTTTTAATTATTAGTAGACTGTACGTATAGTTTTTAATTAATCTTATTTCTTACAGCAAAACACAATTTCTAAGATTTAGATTTTTTAATTTTGTCAAAACCTTGATAACTCGAAACCTCTATATCTCGAAATTTTTTCTCTTCCCCAGAGATTCGAGATATCGAGGTTAGACTGTATTTACATCTGGATAATCATCAATCATTCCACAGAGTCCCTTTTCCAACAAAAAACTCAACCTTCCAAAATTCGAAACAGACACCTTTCTTCCAGACATCCATTCAATTAATTATAAAAAGTGTGCTTCTTGATATTTTTAAAGTGAATTAAATATATCACATTCATTATACAGAATGAAACGGCAATATACTGCAACCAATAGCCTCCATTCATTAATGCAAGCTTCAATATTATTAATGCTGTAGAAATTTGCCTTACAAAGATTGACAAAAACATGTAATACAGAAATCATGACATAAACAAAATGAATTTTACTTAATAAAATAAAAATACATACCAAGTGGCGGGCTTGGAGAAGATGCATCTGAAGAAGAAAGTGTTGCATCTGAAGAAGAATATAAAATAAATATGTAAATAAATAAAATAAAACTTCATGAATGTGAGAGTTGCTATTAGTTTTGTGTTGGACTTTTCTACAAACTAAGACAATTATATTAAATTTAAATCTCTTTTTTAGCTTTTACGAGGGTTGCTATTTATATTTCTGGCTTAGTAATGAAAAAACAAATATTTATGATCGACATTGGATTTATGGTTTTTCAAAGTACTCACCATGAAGATCAATACACTTTTGCATGCGTTTGAACCAATTTTCGAAGCACTGTTTACACTCCGTGGAGGTAACTCAAAACATGCATTTTGAATGCATCAATCACTTCTTCGGGTGTCAAAAATCGTTGTCCATGTAATTTATTTTTGATGTGTGGAAATAAAAAAGTCCTTGGGTGCTAAATTAGGGATGTACGGCAGATGACCCATCAATTTGATGTTTTGGCCTTTCAGAAATTCCTTTGTTTGAGCTGACGTGTGAGAGCTCGCATTGTCATGATGAAGAATTATTTGCCTGTTCTACTTTTTCCGAATTTCTCCAAAGACTTCTGACAAATAAATGGTCATGTACTATTCCGAATTGAATGTCCTGCGTTGCTCTAACACCACTGTCACCACGTGACCAGTAATGCCGAAGAAACAGGCAACCATTTGCTTTGATGTGCTTCGTCCTTGAACAACTTTTATTGGATTTGGCTCATCTTGGGAGACCCATACAGTCGATTGCTGTTTTGTTTCCGGCTCATATGCATAGATCCATGATTCATCACTTTTGTAGATGTTGAACGTAATTTTTCAACATTTCCTTGCACCAATCTACACAAGCCTTCTTTTGAGCATTTGACAGATTATGTGGTATCCAACACAAAGAAAATTTTTTTAACTTTCAAATGTTCATGTAATATCTTATTGATGCTTGTCATACTAATGTCCAAAGATACCTCAATCTAACGGTATGTCACATGACGATCTTGCTTTATTAGTTCACACACAGCATCGATATTTTCTGGCACAACAACCGATTTTGGGCAACCTTCATGGAATGCGTCCTGGAGCAAACATCGACCATGATTGAATTCGTTATACTGGTTTATTACAGTGCTGTAGGATGGTGCTTTATTGCTGTATAAAGAATTAAGTTCATGGAAGCACTTGACAATCCACGTTGAAACTTATGAAAAATAATCGCACGAAAATCTTCACAAGTCAATTCCATATTTTGCACAAGATGAATTTTTCAATTTACTGTAAATAACACAAATCAAGCTAAAATGGAAAATCGTTCTGAAGAATTTATGGTTAAAAATATCAAACTTTCAATTGAAATCTTCTGCAGTTGCCTAGTAACACTTCCTGTTGCCAAGGCCAGAAATAAAAATAGCAACCCTCGTATTTGGTTATTATACACACTGCATTGTGCTTTGAGCACTGGAGCAATAATTACTTAACAATTTTCAAACATAAGACTTCTAAAACTATTACACTAATGACTAATCGTGAAAAAATATCAGTGTTCATATTTTAAAAGTCGGGGTAAACACAAAACTCAGGCAAAGCTAAATTGTTGTAAATCAAAAGATCACAAGAAAATCTGGAAAGCCATAAAAAGCATCTGATTATAACAGCAAGCACTAATTGGACTGTGTGCAGTACTTCCACTAATTCTCCAAGAAACCAATAGATGGACCTGAACTTGCCTATAGGGATTTAAGAATTAGGGAGACAAAAGAAAGGTGCATCCTGGAGGATGAATTGAGAATGGGAAGGTTAATCTATGGCTTGCACTGTTGTAAAATGTACAACACTCACTTCATTTTTCTTTATAACAAAATCCTGCAGATTGAGTGCATTAATCAATATTAATGTTAGTTTAATGAACCTCTTCTGCTGACTCCTTCAAAGTTATTTGTGTTTGTGAAATGAACTGCACATGTAATTTTAATAAGTGAACACCTGAGGTGGTGTACTTTTTGTTATGTGCTTGTGTAATTCTTTTTAATTTAAGCTATTCAGTTTTTTGGAATTAGAATTGAAATAATGCCTAAGCAAAAAAGATATTTTAAAGAAGACAATTAAATGGTGGATTATCTCATGAAAATATTAAATGAAAATCGAGGAAATGATAGTATTGAAGATGATACACAGTTTCTTGAATGCAACTGAGATCTGAGTGATAAATTTTTTTTAAAAATACTCACAGTAGTGACTCTTAAATAAATGTACTAGATAAGATTTCTGAAAATAATAGTGAAGATCTTTTTTATGTAGGAAAAGATAATATTTCAAAATGAAAAAGAAACAAAATTGCAAAATGCACCAAAAATCAAGCACAAAAATATTATCAAGAAAATGCCAGGACAAACAATATATGCAAAGAGAAACTGAAATTGTCACTTTTCTCAAATTAATTGATATGAATAAGATCGGTGAAATAATTAATTGTACTACAGGGTTTACTATACAGATTGGATTTAGGAGAAAATTTCCCACTTTCTACATGTCAGGGGGAATTTCCTCTTTTAATCCAATTTTTAGGGAGATTTCTCAGTTTATTTTAGGAGGTGAGGGGATGGGGTATAAGTAAAGTTCTTAATTTTTTTAATATTTTTTTTACATTATTGCAGTCTTATAATATTTACTGCAATCATTATGCTATCAAATCATTTGCGTTATTAAATGACTAGCTGACCTGCTTGACATTGTCCAGCCCTGTGATAATCACATTAAAAAAACTCAAGTTTATACGATTTTATTTCTTCAGAAAATCTTTCAAATGAATATAGTTTTGGAGGTCCCACTGCATTCGGCAGCATAGAGAGTAGTTTCAAATTAACTTTGTTTCTGGGATCCCAATGCATAAGGCAGTGCATACTAGGAGTACTGCACACATGCCGAAGAAAATCAAAAACCAAATTGAATGAGCCAAACTTCGTAGTTACTGGGCCCACAGAACCAGGGATAAGAATGTGCACCCTGGCGGTGGAACCAAAACCTGTAAGACAATCGAAAAACAAGTCAAATGAGCCAAACTTTTCTGTAATCGGGCACATAGAACCAGAGACAAGAGTGCACCACCTAGCAGTGGAAAATGTAACTAAATTCTGTAAAACAATCATAAGTTAAGTTGAATGAACCAATTCCAATTTAAATTACCAAATAGGACCCGAGAAAAGAATATGCCCCACCAAGCAGTGGAAGGTGCCATCCCCATGTAAATTAACGAATTACCTTTAACATCAATGCTATATTTAATTTATGGGTGAAATCCCCCTCCTCTAAAGTTAACCACTTATCTTTAATAGTAACACAATTTTTTATTTACGGCTGCAGTGAGTAAATGTAAGTTGATGCCGAAACAGAAGATTAATATTTAAAAAAGGTGGTAGCTGGGATCTAAGGAAATTTTTATTAGTTTATAAAGTAACTGGTGGACCCTAGAACTATGTTAAAGAAAATTGCAAGAGAATCGGATCATTTTTAAAGATGCTGCACTAAGGGTCCCAAGAAGATTAATATTCAAAATTGATGGTAGCTGAGGTCCGAGAAACTTTTTTGTCATTCATGTAGTAGCTGGAGGACCTGAGAAGTTGGTAAAAAAAAAAAAAAAAAAAAAAAAGCTAGTGAATCGGAGAGTTTTTAAGCAAACTATAATAGGGGGCCCAAAAGGGTACAAAATTGAGGTAGCTGAGGTCCGAGAAATTTATTTATCGTTGATGTAGTAACTGGAAGACCTAAAAAATTGTTAAAAAAGAAAGGTAGTGAATCAGACAATTTTTAAAGGAGCTATAGTAGGGGGTCCAAAAAGGGCCAATTGATAGTTCTGAGCAAGGCCCTAAGATGAAAACATCTTAAAAAGTCCTAGTAGGGCGGAGTGGGGTGATTATTGGTCACTTTTCATAAAGATGCATATAACTCAGTAACTAAATCGAATTGAAACAAAAATTTTATACTTGCAGAAAGAGAATCTAATCCCTAACAATCTTAATTAGTTTTATTTTTTTAAAATTATATATAATATTAATAAAATTAAAAAATGTCTGACCAATAATCACACCGGCAATGGGGTGAATATTGGTCAGGGATGGGGTGATTATTGGTCATTGTTTTATGATCAAATACCAACATTTTAAACACTCAAAAATTTAATAAATTATTGAATGAAACATTCTTGGAATAAATTTAATACTTTATATTGTTTATAAATATAAACAGAGTTATGAAAAATGTTATAAAATAAAGAACATTACTAAAATGGTTGGAACTTCAAATATATTTCACAAAATAATACATTTATTTACAAAAGACTTTTTTGTATTTAAGGTATGCAGCTTGCATTTTATCTTCCTCAATCTGAAAGGCCCTGTACCATAGAGTCTAACTGATCCATAAAACACAAAGGAGCACTTCACTGGCGCAAGATCCATTTTCTTAGGCCAGCAATAATTTCCTACAGACTTTTCCAAAAATTTGCAAGACAAAATATCATCCTGAATACTAATAACACGCCCGATGTATGGCATCTGTTCAAAGTAAACAGCATAGCACTTCTCTACACATATGGCTTTATGTATATTCCTTAATTTATTAGTAGCTGAAATATCATAATCTTTTTTAGGGTTTCGTTCATCTCACGAAACCCTATTGCTCCCGCTCCGTTGTCTGTCTGTCACAGAGCCATTCTCAGAAAATATGTAACTTACCGAGTTGAAACTTTGTGTATAAATCAGAATATCAGCTGTGAAGAGCTGAAAATATTAAAATTTGAAAAATTCGTATTATTTTAATAAATATAGACAAAAAACCGAAATTCTAACAGCCTTTTCTTATTAAATTTAAACATTTTTGTTATAGCAGATGCCAAAAATTAAAAATCCACATGAAATTCTTTCTACAATAATTTTCAATCAGACGATTTTCACATGAAAAGTGAAAATGAAATAAAGTTTCACCAACTGAAAAAAAGATAAATATGAAATAAAATTGATTGACGTCATAGTAGTAATAAAGCGGAAAATTTCTAAGATTTATCAATAATACAAGGAGTATGAGTATGTTTATGTACACAAAGCAGGTTAATATCACGTCATAGAGAATTAAAAAGAGAATCTGACGTCATATTGGAAGTTTAACGAATTTTTCAAATATTTGAGAATAATACAATGGGAGTATGAATGTGAGTAATAAAGAATAGTAAATATATGAGTTTGAGAAACATATTGAATCGTGATAAAAATCCGATTATGGAAATATTCGCATATTTTAATATTTTGAAGCTGTACAACATGTTTAATTCTGAAATTATTTTTGTTAAATATCGCATTTAGTCCGCATGAGAGATTATTAAGACAGAATATAACAGTGGGCGCTTAGATATTAAAAAAAACGAAAAAATAAACCGGTAAATTTTTACTTTATAAAAACATGACTTTTTTTTTTTTTTTTTGGTTGCTGAATGGATTTATTAAAGAAAGGATAAAGTGGTTTGAAAGGAATATTAAATGAAACCCTTTGAGCGATAATCCATCATGCTTACCCACTTGTTTGCAGTTGCGGAATTTCTTCAGCTTCACTCGTTTCTACTTCCATATCTATATCCGTATCTTGTGTGCATTGCTGTGTTTTCTTTCTAGTCTCAGAGGATGATGCTACTGCATCTTCAGCTGTATTCTTGTTTAATGTAGTTTTCCTTTTCTTTTTACTTACCCATCATACGTAGTATAGGGTAAGTCTTGTAATCGTTTTGAAAATCGAAAAAAAATTTTTTGACGGATTTACACGTTTCAGACACTGGAGATTCCGAAAAACATATTTTTAGAAAAAAAATTTTGCCGTCCGTCTGTGTGTCTGTAAACGCTCTATCTCCCGAAAAAATTGAGATAGAGACTTGTAATTTGGTATGTACTTAGTATGTAATAATGGGAAGAAGCCTATTTCATTTCAATAACCTCGATTAACCGGAACAATTTTTTTCGGACTCTCGAAATATTCGTTCTGATGAAAGGTATATAAAAATTTTCGAAATTGTTTATTTTAAGAAATGAATATAAAAGACAATAAAAAAACATAAATTTTGAATAAAGCATGAAGTCGATCGGATAATGAGTTGCCGAGATATTTGGAATCCTATTTTCCACACTCTTCGATTTTTCATGACCCTGTATTTCATCCAAATTTCACTTCAAAGATATATTTTAATTGGAAATTTGACGCTTAATCAGATGCAATAAACCGCTAGTTAATAGGATTATTATTTTTGGAGTTATAAGGAAAAACCTCTTTCAAGCAATTCAGTAATCGAGCCTTTAAAGTTTGTGACGTCATTAAGCCACTACTTTATTTGAATTGCAATGCATTTTATAAGTAGTTTACACATGCTTTATTTTAATATTTTACTTTATGCATATCCATGATGGGTAAGTATTACGGTGGCCCCCAAAGACTAGTTTGATTCTTTTTCATCTTTTTCACACAACTTAATGAAATCCTCGTTGGTGATAACTGCTGTATTTGTGTCTATTTTCCTCCTTGACTGAGAAGTGAATGAAATTAACCCCAATATCTCTTCAAGAAATGGATAAACAAAGGTTCAGGTATTTCAAATGTAATTTGTGTTATGAGTTGCTGAAAAATTCAAAACAATGTGGTTCACTCTTAAAGTGTTGCCACATGAGCTTGAAAAAACTTTTGAATGCAGACGCTGCCATCTAAAACTGGCAAATATTAAACATTTCTGCACTATTTGTGAGTTTATAAGTAATTTTTAAGCTAAAATTAAATGACCAAGAACCACCCCGTGCTGACCAATATTCACCCCATGTTGACCAAGAATCACCCCATGTATATAGGGTGATGTTTAGCCCTGTATTTCCCTAATGCATATACTCATACAGTGTTCAAATGCATACATACATATTCTATGCATATTTCTCTTTCTATATAACCCTTATAGATCATCATGTAGCTAAATTGCATATTACAGCCACCTTATGAAAAAAAAGCATGATTTTGTAATTCCTTATTTTTTTGCTCAAGTTTTAAACATATATCTAGTTAAAATATTTTTTCTCATTAAATTATGTTTTGAACCAAAAAATCATTTGTGATACAGAATAACAATGAAATTGTCTAACATCCAGTATTTTTTTTCTTTTGATTCTATCATTAGTATTAATGAAAATTTAATTGACCAATAATCACCCCACGTTGCAAGTGACCAAGAATCACCCCGGTCTGCCCTACTTAGTGCTTTTAGATCTTCAATTATTTGAAATTAATCATGGGGTATAAATTAATCATTAGAATAAAATTGTAAAGAAATCTTTAAAAAAGGTCCCTAGGGCCACAATACAAATATGAGGGTGGTGCCCCAGGGACAGGAGTCCAAGACTCTACCTTAAAGTTAAGTATTGACAAGGTGACACAATTAGAGGTGTGAAAAATGCATGGTGCATAAAAAGTTCAAGGGTCCCTGCACTGGGATAAAAATGGGCAAGTTATTACCAATTTAAGGTACAAAAACTTAAAAGGGACCCAGAGAACCCAAGTGTTAAAAAAATTAAAAATCTGACCTTAGGTGTACATCAGGACCTGCCTTGGACTATCATCCAAATTTTCAGACTTCTATGTGCAGTAGATTTCGTTAGCTATTGCACACAGACGAACAATTTTCTTTTATTAATATAGATTATATACAGTACACTCTCAAAAATATGCACAGCCTAGAAACAAGGGCTTTGTAGATTTCTGATTTGTAAGGATTTCAGATAATTAGTGAAGAGAAAGGGGGAACATTATTAATAAAAATTTTTGCAAGCAGAAAATCATTAACGTAAATCTTTGCTAGAAAAAATCATTGAGAAATTTCTCTTCTTTCTAAAAAATATAGAAAAAATCCACAAATTTCATGAGAGATTGAAGAAATTTGCAGCCAACCAAGGAAATTAAATTTTTTTTCCTCTGATAATTAGACAAAATTCACATTTTCTTGAAACTCCTGAAAATACACCTGGCTCTGATCTACTCGTCTCTGATATCTTTAAAGATTGTCTGAATTTGTCCATAGGAGACTATTCATGAAAAGATCGGATTGAACATGAATAATCTATGGGATGACTGGAGTCATTGAGAAATAATTGACACAATCAAAAACAATCTATTAAAACTTCTCAGATCACCCAACACTATTAACAAGTACAGAAAAAAATGAAACTTATAAACTAAAGTAAATCTCTGATAGGACAAAAATGAAAGAGTTAAAACTCACCCATATTCTCAGAGCCATTTTGATCTGGGCTATCCCCGTCTTCACTCATGTAGCTAGGTGGGGGTGTATCTAAGAATCAATAAAATATTTGAAATCTTATATAGCTACTCTTACAAAGAAGATACAGAGTTTAAATACCAAAACTGAAGTAAGTTGTAGAAATTAAAAGTGAACAAATCTTTTCACTCTTTCTAGAACTCAATAATTTTTAAAAAGTTAGGAATTTAAGAAAAATTTTTAAATTCCTGAAGTTGTAGAATTTACATAGAAATTACACATCGTATCACAAAGTATCACACACAGTATATCACAAAGTGCACATAGATCACAGTACTTTATGTGGTCAATGTGTGATTTACTCCAGAAATTCAAAATACGCAAATCTTGTGTTCAAAATATGCAAATGTAAGCGCCACATCTGCATCATCGAAAAACGATTAAAAAACAAAATAGCCACATGAGCTCCATGGCAAAAAAACAATTGGCAAAATTGTATTAAAATTGACAAAAATATTGATAAAATCTTACAAGATATATGGATCCATGTACAATGTACATTGCCTAAATTTCCCACCCCTTTTCATTTATTTTGTACTTTTATACGAGACTATGATGCTATGAATTTTTTGTGACGATTCTGCGTTTGTTTTGATTTGCTAGCTGCTCGGTTGAGTTGTTTGGTGGCAGCACTGTTCATCTACATCATTCTACAATTATCTGTTGCAATCGTACCTCTGATCATTGCAATTTATATCATATTTAAATTTATTTTAAGTCAAATAATTTTAAAAATATCTTTTTAGGCCATCTTTGGTATTTATATAGGTTTGCTAAAGTTTTTGTAAGATTTAATAAACCTTAATTTTTGAAAAAGTAAATTATCGTTGGGATTATACAAATCACATAGTCGTTCCCGCATTGGCTATTACGATTTTTTTCTAACCAACTTAATTTAATGAGAAACTTCCATTATCAATATTTTTCTTACCTTCACATCTCCATGGAGGTAAATAAATAGCGAAACTAATGGTTTGCTTTATTTCTTTTTTCAGATTGGCAACAGTTGCATTTTGCTTAGATTACCTACCTTTGCGTTTCTACATGTTATTTGTCGACTGTATGCACAAATTAAATATATAACATTAAAAATAAAATTTATGTAATTTAATTCAATTACTAATAAATTCGTGCATAATTTAAACATGATGAAACATGAAAACTGTGAATCTGATCTAAGAGATCAAGTCCCAAAAACATATTTTCAGGACATTACAATTTTTTTAAAGGGGGGAGGGAGAATGTATGGGATGGCTCAAAAATATTCAATCCATTGATCTTATTAAGAATGGGGAAGTCTAAGTTGCTATGGTTATGGATTGGACTTGCAGTGAACATTTGGGCCACTTGATGAAAGAGGAAAAAGGAAGTCTTCTCCAAATATTGCTACGGGGAAGAAAAAAAAATCACTGTACCGACCACCCCAGCAGAAGCGCCACACTTAGAATATTTTTAACATTTAAACTCATATGCAAAGCAGGTCTTCTTCACGAAATTACGGTACTTTTAAAGAATGTCAGGATGCAGCTTATTCTTACATGAAAATCAGAAAATTTTCAAAAGTGTCATTTACTATGTGTTCTGTATCTATTGGCGATGGAACATTCCCCCCCCTCTTTTTGTTTTCTGGCAACCCGTTAATGTAACCCTGTGTGTGTGAGTAGATGTGCTCGGAACTCGGTGGCGACAAGCCACCGTTGCTGTCTTCTCTTAATCGTATTTATTAACTAAATAAATACTTTACTTTAAGATACAGTCCATTTTTTTTCTAAGTTCGCAGAACTAGTACGAAACCTCCGCACATTTTTGGTCCTAAGCGACCCGGAGGTAATCAGTGCATCTTCATTGTTTTAATGAACAACTTGAGATTTCTTTATCTTCAACAAGAAGATCAACAGTATGTCGGAGGCAGCAGTTACGACTCTAAATTGAAAGCGCGGCAACATCAAGTCTCAGCTCACCAAAATATCCAAAGCGATTAACGAAGATACTTTCGAAATAGCTGAATGGCAGTCTCATTTGGAGTGTTTAACTAGAATACAAGAAAGGTTCGAAGTTATCAAGGAGGATTATTATAAAATTGTGAAAGAGGACGATTTTGAACAAAGAGGAGCAACTGTCTCTACTGGATGAGGACATTAGAAAAATAGAGATAAGTCTTAAAACCTCTATTAAGAAATTTTATTGTGAATTTAATGTTAGCCCTTCTTCAAGTAATGATATAACTGTTAGTAATCATAAAGCAATTATAAAACTGCCCAAAATTCTATTACCGGTTTTTACTGGAAAAATTGAGGAGTGGAGCATTTTTAAAACTGCCTTTAATACGCTCATTACTGAAAATTCTGATTTGAACGAAAATGAAAAGCTTTTCCGTGGTGCTTTATTGGGGGAACCCAAAAGCATACAAACCCCAGACGATAGTTATACGTCTCTCTTTAGTGCATTAGAACAACGGTATGAGAACAAAAGAAGAATAGTAGATTGTCATAAAAAATATTCTCAACTTGTACCCAATCAAACATGAATCTGCAAAAGATCTTCGAAATTTATTAGATAGTGTTAGAAAGAACTTAAGAGCCCTTAAAGTTTTAGACTATGAAAGAGATACATTCTCTAATGCCATATTATTAAATATACTTTTAGACAAACTTGATCGAGACACTCGTAAACAATATGAGCTCACGTTAAAAGATAACGAGGTTCCTAACTTTGACGAATTTCTCGAATTCTTAGAACGAAGATGTCAAATCTTAAATAGCATCAGTGTTAATTCTTCATCAAAATTCAATTCTAACTCTGACCGTTTTAAGTCTTTATTCATGAAATCTGATAAAACACAGAATAAAACGTGCAGTCTATGCTCTGAAATCCACCCGTTGTACCATTGCGAAAAATATAAGATTATGAAATTAGCAGATAGAATAAATATTGTCAAGAAAAACAAACTTTGTTTTAACTGTCTTAATTCTTCACATTTATTATCATCGTGTGATTCAAAAAATACTTGCTTTGTTTGCAAATCAAAATTTCATCATACTTCCCTACATAAATATTCAGCGCCACAAGCTGATCATTACGAGGTCAAATCAAGCGTCCCAGACACAGCGGCGACTGCCTGTACGCAAAGAGAGAATTTTGAAAGCGATACACCCAAACATTCGTTTTTTTCTCATGGAAACAATAAATCTGTTTACACGGCGATAATTTATATTACAGATTCTAATGGGGTTTAAAGACCGCTACATGGCATTTTAGACTCTGCGTTAGAAAGTAATTTTATCTCATTTCACGCAGCAACTTTGTTGGGATTAAAGGAAGAAAAAATTCGTATACCGATTGCGGGTTTGAATGATTCAACAATAAATATAAAGGCAAAAACTGCAGTTTGCTTATCTAATAAAAGCGGGGATTCTCAATGGAATATTGATTGTCTGATCACTCCGAAAATAACAAATTTCAGTCCGTCTAGAAAGATAAGCATTTCTAATTTGAGCATTTCACAAAACATAAAATTGGCGGACCCTGAATTCTTCATTCCGCAAAAAATAGATATACTTCTGGGTGCTGAATTGTTTTTCGAATTTTTAAATGCTGATCAAATAAAACTGAAAGATAATTTAATTCTGCAATCAACTTGTTTTGGATATCTGGTATCTGGTAGTGTTTATGATAATAATATAAAGCATAATGAAACCCATTGTTTTCTAACAAAAAATCTAGAAGCACTCAATAAGACCTTGTCCTCATTTTGGGAAATAGAGAATGTTGATGATTTAAAGCCGTGCAGCAGTGATGAATTAACATATTGTAATCAACATTTTGATAAAACGCATTTTAGAAAGGAGGATGGGAGATACGTAGTCGAAATGCCATACAAACTAGAAATTTCTGAAACTAATTTAGGAAATTCTAAAAAAATCGCATCTAAAAGATTAGATTATTTGTGGCAACGTTTAGAGCGTGATCCAACAATGAAAAATTTGTACATAGATTTTCTAAATGAATATAAGTATTTGAAGCATATGCATGAAATAGAGGAAAATAGTGATTTTGAAGACTGTGTTTATTTACCTCATCACGGAATTCTGCGACCATCAAACAAAACTACCAAACTGCGCGTAGTTTTTGACGCAAGTGCAAAATCAACAACTGGAAAATCTTTAAATGATATGTTATATAAGGGAGGGGTGCTTCAGGAAGATCTCTTTTCAATATTAGTAAGATTTAGAAAGCACATTTACGCCTTCACGGCAGATATTAAAAAAATGTTTAGAATGATAGAAATTAACCCGTCACAGCATAAATTTATAAAAATTCTCTGGAAGGACAGTAAGTCATCACCTGTCAAAGTTTTCCAACTCTCAAATGTTACCTACGGGACCGCCTGCGTCCCATATCTAGCAACCAAAACTTTGCAACAACTTGCTTTGGATGAAAAAAAGGACTTCCCATTGGCTTCGAATATTTTATTAAATGATTTCTATATGGACGATTGCTTGTCTGATGCTTCAGATTTAACCCAGATGCAATTAATTCAGCGAGAATTAACACAACTTCTCCTAAGAGGAGGCATGAGCTTGCACAAATGGTGCTCCAATGGAGTACAGTCTAAGGATCAGGAAATATTTCCCCTTGACAGAAATTCTGAGGAAATTGTGACAAAAACTCTAGGAATGCTATGGAATAGCTTCAGTGATACATTTACCTACAAGGTAAACATAAGTGAAAAACAAAACTTTACTAAAAGAGATGTCCTTTCCCAAATAGCTCGTATCTATGACCCCCTTGGTCTACTTGGACCGGTGATAGCAAAGGCAAAAATCTTCATGCAACAACTGTGGCTACTCAATGTGGATTGGAACGAAAAACTACCTCCACACGTTTCTCAGCAATGGGAAAACTTCATCGCAACATTACCAGAATTAGAGACAATTAAGGTGCCAAGGTGTTTCTTAAAAGTGAACGTTAAATCTGTGGTGCTGAACGGTTACGCAGATGCTTCTTCTAAGGCGTACGGTGCAGTCATATATATTCAATCTTCAACACTAATGAACTATCTAGTCAACTTCTTTGCAGCAAGTCCCGTGTTGCTCTGACGAAAGTAATGACTATTCCTAGACTGGAATTATCTGCATGTCTTCTTCTGACAAAATTGACTAACAAGGTCTTAGAAACCTTAAAACAACCTCTGGACTCCGTCCAGTTGTTCTCTGATTCAACTATAGCACTGGCGTGGATTGAAACTTCTCCAAATTTGTTAAAGACATTTGTGTGCAACAGAGTGTCGCAAATTCAGCAGTTATCAAAAAGCTATAAGTGGTCTTACATTCCATCCGAGAGCAATCCAGCTGACATGGTTTCTAGGGGACTTGACGTAAAAGCTCTTGCTGCTAGTGAACTGTGGTGGCAAGGTCCACAACTTTCAACTGTTAGTGAACAATCTTTAGAGACTATTCGTAATCCAGATATTCTGTGTGATAATTTATATGTAAATGAACTGAAACCTCCTGCAAAAATGACTCTTTTCAACATTAATGACTCTAATTTTGTGAATGATTTATTTAATTTAACTAATAATTTTTTGAAATTAATTAGAATTCTAGCCTTTATTTATAGATTTATTAGAAATTGTAAGGAGTGCGATAAATTAAAAGGTCCTCTTTCTGCCAACGAGATCCAGAAATCGGAAATTTACTTATTGAAATACATTCAGGTAAAGTATTTTACACATGAAATTGATGCCTTGAAAAAGGGTTCTTCAGTCCCTCCTGCAAGTAAGTTAAAATTTCTGAATCCTTTTTTAGATTGTAATGAATTAATCAGAGTAGGTGGGAGACTCTCACATGCGAACATAAATTATAAAAGCAAATATCCCATAGTTTTGCCAGCAAAGGATAGGTTAACTAAACTTATTTTTCAATACTATCATCTTCGTGATTTTCATGTAGGACCCCAGGCTCTTTTGAATACTGTACGTCTAAAATATTGGCCACTCAGCGGCAGAAACATTGCACGTAAGGTTGTGCATGAATGTGTACAATGCTTCAAAGTTAAGCCCATAATGGCTAACCAGCTGATGGGGGATCTCCCTCCTGAGAGAGTAATACCTAGCTCTCCCTTTTCTAATGTCAGATTAGATCTATGTGGACCCTTTGAAATAAAATACAAGGGCCAGAGAAAGGGTACCCTCCAAAAAATCTATGTAACTATATTTGTATGTATGGTCACTAAAGCTGTACACTTGGATTTCATTTCAGACTTAACATCTGAAGCAATAATTGCTACTTTAAAGCGATTTTTCTCTCGTCGTGGGAAAAGTTCAACAATTTTTAGCGACAACGCTACAAATTTTGTTGGGGCTTCAGCAGAACTTAAGCGTCTACAAAAACAATGAATAGCGAAGAAATCTCTAACCTTTTGGCATCAAAGGGCATCTGCTGGAAATTTTCTCCTCCTAGAGCACCCAACTTCGGTGGCCTTTGGGAAGTGGGAGTTAAGGCATTTAAATATCATTTTAAGAGAGTAGTGGGTTCAGAACATTTAACGTTAGAGGAATTTCTAACGGTAATTGCACAAATCGAGGGCATATTAAATTTGCGGCCACTTTCTCCTTTGTCGACAGATGCCGACAGTTTTGAAGTATTGGCTCCTGGTCACTTCCTTATAGGAAGACCGCTTAATGTGCTTCCAGAACCAAATTTAATTGAGATAAAGGATAACTTATTAAACAAATGGCAAAGAACACAAAAAATGGTGCAAATTATATGGAAGCGTTGGCAGAATAATTATCTTAGTTACTTACAACAACGAAACAAATGGCTATTCAAAAAGCCAAATATTTTGCCAGGTATGTTGGTATTAGTAAAGGAATCTCAACTTCCTATTTGCACTTGGTCTCTAGGCCGTATTACTAAAGTAATCCCAGGTGCTGACGGACACGTCAGAGTAGTAGAGGTACGAACCGCGAAGGGCATTTTTAAAAGATCTGTATCTAAAATTATTATTTTGCCCATGATAGATAATGAAATTAATGCTCAGTAACTATTTAATATTTATTATTATTATTATTCTTAACTGTATAATTATTGCGATTGTTTTAATTGCTTATAATTGTATCATGTTGTTTTCTTTATTATCTGTGTTACATTTGTTATATATTGAAATACATTGTAATATTTCAACGCCGAGCGGGATGTTCTGTATCTATTGGCGATGGAACATTCCCCCACCCCTTTTTTTGTTTTCTGGCAACCCGTTAATGTAACCCTGTGTGTGTGAGTAGATGTGCTCGGAACTCGGTGGCGACAAGCCGCCGTTGCTGTCTTCTCTTAATCGTATTTATTAACTAAATAAATACTTTACTTTAAGATACAGTCCATTTTTTTTCTAAGTTCGCACAACTAGTATGAAACCTCCGCACACCATGCTTTACACTTAAGCCCTACAATTCCAAGACAGAATTTGCTAGAACACAGTTTCATGATTAAAAAATTGGCAAAATATGAAAGCAAAACTTCACAATTCATAATCTAGAGATTCTAAAAAATAAAATCCAATATTGAGGGATTTTAATTCAACCTTATTTAAATCTGCATGAAACGTGACTCCACAACACAAGGTACATAAAAGAAAAAATTAGGCTTTTTGTGACACACGACGTCAATACGAATAAAAGATTTTTAATCTTCAGGATAGATTTTTTTTTTCTGCTGTATTTTATTTAAATGTTATAAAATGAATTGGGAGCATGCATTGTACCACCTCCCTTCTAATAAACATTACTTAAAATATATTTTTTTATTAGTAATACAAGATATTAAGTAAGATAACTCAAAATATTTTGAGATTTCTGTTTGGAAAGTTTTAATTTGACATTACCATTTCATGAGATGTAACAATATTATCATATATTTTGTTTTAATTCTAAAAATGCATTAGATTGTGCAGACCTTATTAAAATAACAGGAAACAGAACAGTATTACTCTTTCCTTTCTTTTTTTTTTACAAAGGTGAAGAATTTTTTAGAAAATGACATGATAGTTGGCAATTTGGAAAAAGTTAGCACTGAAATGTTATCAAATATTTTTTGATTTGATAATATATTTTATAGCTTTTGAAAACTTGAAACCACATACTGTCTTTTTTAACAATACATTCAATTATAGAACATATTTTTGCTGCAATCCAGAAATTTTTGTTTTGCTTTTTGCTGTTGCCTATTTAAAGGTATATTTTTTGCAACCTTCCATACACACATATATATATATATATATATTTAATTGAAAGTATAAATGTATTGCAAAATTTTTAATCAAAAGGAAAACTTTGATTGATAACATTTATCCATGTAAAAAAAGCAACTAGCAAATTTACAGTAATTTACTATTTTTTTTTTTGGTAGGTGAAAAATAAAAATTCCAGGATACTTCAGATTTACCAAGTTATATATTGTGTAATTGTTTCTCTGTTAAGATAACTATTATTTTTCATAAGTTTCGGAGAAAAATTAATTTGCAAGTTTTCAATATCATAAAAAATTAAGTTTAACCCTACAGTTTTTTGCCTGCTTTAGAATTATTGAAAAGAATAACCACAGGCAAGTACTGAAGCCGTTTCAGCCATTCCTTGCAGCCGTATATGCAACAATTTTATTGCATTTTAGTTTGGGGCAAAAATAAATAATATGTTCTTAAATGAACTGTTTAAAATAAAAAAACACAGGAAATGAAAAGAAAAATAAAAGGTACAGTCAACTCTCCAGAGGAATGCAGACACAATAAATTTTCGGCAGAAAACTGGTTTGGTTTGGCGCTGTTGTGGTGACCATCACGTGATGGTGTACTGGTGATGTTAACTTCCATAAATCGTTACTATTTCTGAGTCTACTATTATCAGAAGTATATGGGGAAAACAAATTCGTACCAGAAAATTCTGTGTGTCAATTATTAGACATTAGATATCAGAATTCATATCTAATAATTAAATGATAGAATTTTCTGGTATGAACAACTTTCCCAAATGGAAAGAACTTTCTGAACAACCCAATACATATTTTGGACATTTTTAATTTTATTTGATGTAATTTTGTAAATATAAAGGCATTGATTGGTTCAAAATTTAAGAAAAACGCTTGCTGAGTTAATTATGGACTATTTTGTAAGAAACGAAGGAAACTGACTGAAATAGATACAGTTATTGAAATTATCAATATGTGAATCTTACCAGTAGTTAAAGGAAAAGCAGTATTGTTGTCCAGTCCTGGAAATTCTGTGTTTCCTGGCACTATATTAATATAATCGTCCAATTTTGGCAGCAGATGTGGTATCTCTTCTGTGTTACGAGGGACTAAGATCGATGGCAATGCTAAAAATAAAAAATAATAAATATTTAATAAAAATAAGGGCACACTGTTCTCAAAAAGGGCACTCTTGCGTCCTGTTCAAAAAACATATCTTGAACTGGTTAGTTTAGATATCCCTTTTATCAGTAGTACTTGTGCACAAAAACAAATTGGCTTGATCACATCTTTAAATGAAAGTGCTTATAATTAGTTATTTTAACACAATTATAGATGATGATTATGTTAAAATAATTAAGTGTAATTGTGTTAAGTGCAATGTTTATTGAAGTTCCTTTGCCTGCAGTTTATTCTGTTGAACTGTTACAGATAACAAACCAGATGTTTTTGCAAACGGTTGGCTGAGTGAAATGTGTCTGCTGGATTTGTCCAGGATTGCTCAAGCCTAGGGGCAGTGGTGTAGTTGAAGATGAATGTGGAGGCGGCATCCCCTCACTTTTTTTATCTCAAGCATCCCAACACTTTTTATTTTCAATAGGACGTTAGTAGGGACGCGGAAGGATGCAGACTTTCCAAACTTATTATTTTTTTAAAGGGATAAGCACGCTAATCAATTAACAATTTTAAGAAATAAAGCACTGATTTTTAATACTTTTGAACAAAGTTGAAATGTGTTTATCACTTCAGATCGTCTGCCATGTCTGTCGATTTGTCTGTTCTCCCTCTAACTTCTGTAACTTTGTTTGAATTGTGACAAAATTTATGTATGTTTTTGAGTTTCTTTGTGTTATTTTGCCTACTGAAAATGATATATAATAACTTAATTGTATAGCTTCAATCTAAAGATCTGTATGGACTGACATTTTCAGGCATGAAATAAAGTTCTTTAATTAGGGACAAGCTATTTAAAACATTACAAGTAAAAAAAACTTTAATTAAATTAAACTGTTTAATTTTTCCATTACTTCTCTCTGCAGTTCAAAATGAAAGGTAATATTCAGTATATCAAATTTTCTATCAGTGACACAGACCCTATGTTCGAAACTATAAGTGTCCCCCCCCCCACTTTTTTCCCCAGGACTACACCACTGCCTAGGGGAGGGGGACAGAAAAAAAACTATGCACAAAGAAAGATGTTCAGAATTAATTTGTTATCGTGGCAATATTTTAAAATATAAAACTTGAATATATACTTACCAGGAGTTTCTATACGCAAATAATGGTACGGATTTACACAGACTTTGTCACGTTTTAGGTTAAAAGCAAATTCACAAGTTTCAGTAGATGCCAATTCGTGATGACCTTGATAAATTACATGTGAAAGTCCTTTACGTTGTGATACTTGTAATCGTCTGTCCAAAGACCTACAAAGAAAAAAATACTATTCAATACCTCTGGGATGGGAGGCAAAAATGCTCAGAACAAATATGAGCAATTTATTATATTATAAATTACATTAGATGATAGTAAACGATCAATGATCAATCTATTGTTTTATTTATTAAAATAAGAAGGATGCAAAGATCCTTGCGAAAAAGAAAATACAAGAAGTAATTAAAGAAGACAATAAAAGAACTGTATTAGAACACAATATATCACTAAAACATGGTGCCAATATAGTATATATACAATTAAGCATACATCCTTATTTTATGAAGTGAAAAGAGCCTGAAGTAAAGAGGTTAAATTCCATATTTACACTGTGAATGATATGTAGATTTTAGAGTTGTGGATTTTTGACAGCTGATTGTATTTCATTCACAAGGGCAAACATTATTTCTGGTTTCCATAAAACAGACATCTTCCCTTTACTACAACAATTTTAACAGATGAAGACTTTCAGTCTACTTTTGTTACTGACAGACCGATTGCTGATAGTTCATGTCATCTAGAAATAACTTCAAGCAATAATATAGAAAAAGAAACAAGCCCATAAGCTTAAACTTCTGTTACTCTTACTTCAGAAATGATATGTCCAGTCAAAAACACAAGCTTGAGCAAGTAATCCAGGCAGGTGTAAGAAAGGACAGTCCAGAATACTAACATTGACCCCAGCATGCATGTAGCCAGGGGGCGTGCCTGAGAACCCTCCATCACCCATTCCACCCAGGGTTGTAAAAAAACCAGGTTTTTTTCAAAAAAACCCAAAAACCGGGTTTTTTTGGTTTAAACCTGGTTTTTTTGGTTTAAACCAAGTTTTTTTGGTTTAAATGATTTTATATTTTAGAAAAAACGAAGAATATTAATATTTTCAAATATTTGAAGTCAAGCATTAAACAAAAATTATTTTAAGTTATTTTGTTGAAATTATATAATACAATTTTTACTATTTTAATTTAACCATTATAATATTTTTTTATTATTATAATATTTTAATATACAATAAACAATAAAAAGTGTATCACTTATATATGTATATATATAAATCAATCACTACTACTAACACACTAGTCTTTAATCTACATTTTCTTTTAAAGAAAATTAAACTAAGAAATTTTAACTGACACAAATAACAACTATTTGATAAATATTTGCAAATTGAAGGTAAAGAATCACAAACTAATAAATATATCTAAACATTTTATTGAAGAAAGAAGAAAAAACTTGATATTTCTTGAATAGATATCTTACAGCAGTATTTAATAATAGGAATGAATAATAAATTTTACCCTCAATCATTGTTCATTTGTTTCATTACGAACACTAATTTTGATGCCTTCTCTATGCCTAATATGTTTCGCAATTTTGAATGAACTACAACAAATGTCGAAAAAAATCCTTTCAACACAGGCAGTCGATGCTTTGGCTGTAGTTAGCATGTTCACAAATTCCAAATCATTCTCCGTAATCAAAGATTTACCTGAAACATTATAAAAACTATTCCACCATTCAAAGTCAGACATTGTATCAACAACTTTGGGGTAAAAAAAAAAAACATTATCATGATTATGAAACGGTTCCAACTTCTCCAAAAATTTTAATGTAAGTGCTAAGAAATCAGAGCCACATTTTTGTTTGATAAATTCAAGACCCTTGTTTTTCTCTTCTTTTGTGACATCAATTCCTAGGTTAGAAATTAATACCAATGGGCTTAAAATAAATGCAACAAAATGTGCATCTACTAATGATTGTTCATATCTCTGTTTATACGCTGATGATATGGCCTTTTTATTGTTTGATGTTGATGCTTCTTTTAGCTTCAATTCTAGCTTTTTCCATGCTAATACACATTCAGCGAGAGAACAGCTATTCCTCTGTACAAAATCAATAGTTTCAGCAATTGGTTTCAAAATTGCAATCATGTCTTCGACATTTCTTTTTAAACCAATATTTAAGATTTTACTGGAGATGTCACTATCAATCTCAGATCTCTGATCCTCACAAACTTTTGTAAAAATTGACCAATTTTTAACATAAGATTCAAGTGAATCACAATAAGAATTCCATCGTACCTCTAGAGGAAGTACCAATGCACTTCCACTTTCTGCATACCATGCTTTCGGGAGATGATGGTTGCAAAAATATTTAAAAAAACCAAGTCTAGTTTTTTTTTTAAAAAACCATTTGGTTTTTTTAAAAAAACCATTTGGTTTAAACCAAGGTTTAAACCATGGTTTAAACCAGCGTGGTTTAAACCTAAACAACCCTGATTCCACCACTCACAAATTATTATTTTTTAAACATGAAATTCACCAATAGATAGTTTATTTTAGATAGATGAGAATAAGACCAGGATTAGAAAAGAACAATTAATTAGTTTTTATATTAATACTGCTGTAGAAAAAAATAATGGTTTCTTGAGTATTATGAGAGAATAGATTTTTGGAAAACATAGTCTCCTAAATTTGAGAAAATTCCCCTTTTCTAATGTGAATTTAAACTCAGACTTCACAGAATTGAAACAGTAAGCTTTTCATATTGATAGGCATTTTCATCATAAGTGATCTGAGGTCAATAATCCGCGGCGGCGTATAATCTGCAGGTGTCAATTTCATGATATTTTGAAAAAAAATCATCGTATAATCCGCAGGTAAAATTTTCCCTTAACAAAAATTCACAAGATCTACAGGACTAACGTTCAGCCATAAAGGAAGAAATATTGAATCTAGTGTAAAATATTTTAATTTTTAACTTGTGTATTTAATATAACACTTGATAAATAAATAAATATGAAATAAAAAATTGATAATTCAGTACAAAGATATTTGCAATTCTATTACACATAAGTAAGAATAAATTCAGAAGATTTACATTACTTAGTATAGAAATTATAATTAAGTAAGTTAATTACTTTAATATCTGTTTAAATTAAATATAAAATCCTTGTACTAGTCTTTTTTTTTCTTTGCCTTATTTTTATTTTAATATTATGTGATCAGCAAATTAGACAAATATTTGTCTGGTGCCATCTATCTAAATAAAAGCTTACTACGCCATTCGATTATCGTTTGAATCTAATATCACCATATGCCCAGCTGTAATGGATGAAGCATAGAGTGTGATGCTTATAAACTAAATATGAGTTAAAAATTATTGTAAAGCATGAAATAAATGGATTTAAGGAGTGAATTATTAATATAAAACAAAAACTAAAAGATTATTGGCAAATTAAAAGTACTTTGACCATAATAATTACGTTTTTATAATAAAGCTATTGTGTTGATATGTACTGTTTATGAACTTTATACTGAGATTAAATAACTGTAAATAAGAGGAGATATGAGTAAATGGTAATGAATGCTTATGTTTAAAGAGTGTATTTGAGGCAGTAATACCTAGATATGAAATGAAGGCTTGACTTTTCTTAACAAGATTTCATAAGTTGCGTGGTAGCCATCTGTTGATTTTTAAGAAAGATATTTGTAAATTTGCCCAAAAAAAGTATATTTCTTGACATTTGCAAAGATATCGAATAGGAAAAAAAATCGCAGATAATCCGCAGCGGCGTATAATCTGCATTACAAGAAAAATAAAGTTTTTTAATGTATAACTCATACACCGGTAATGAATGCTTATGTTTAAAGAGTGTATTTGAGGCAGTAATACCTAGATATGAAATGAAGGCTTGACTTTTTTAACAAGATTTCATAAGTTGCATGGTAGCGCCATCTGTTGATTTTTAAGAAAGATATTTGTAAATTTGCCTAAAAAATATTTCTTGATATTTGCAAAGATATCGAATAGGAAAAAAAATCAGGCAGGAAATTAGGGTACGTTTTTGTATAGCCCTATAAAATAATATAGAACTTTGAAAAGGGACAGTTACAGTGTGTGTTGACAAGTCAAATTTAATTATCAATATTAAGTTTTGTGGGTCGCTGTTGCTAGTTCATATTAAATTCATTCTACATCAATAAAAATAATAACATTCATAACGATCGTATGTTGCTTTTAACATTTTAAAGCTTCTTTAATATGTTTAATTTTGAAATAAACATTTTAGAAACCAAATAACTTTTTTTTTAAATAATTATTTTTTTAAAGATAAGGAAACGAAATATGAATGCAAAAATAGAAGTTCAAGTAAATAATATCAGAAAAAAAACTTACACACTTTATTTTTATTGCTTTCATAAATTTAAAATAAAATCCACATTTGCTAAGCCGAAGAACACAAATATTGTTAATAGGCTAAAGTTAATTGTCTAGGTACTAGTTTTTGGCACTTGTTGAATATACTGGTTTTGAAAATAAAGTGAATAAATGAATAAAATGCAAAAATGACCGAATTGCATAGTTAAATTTATCTTTAAGTGCTTTTATTTTTCAGGAATAGGTCAAATTTGAAACAATGATTCACCTATCAATGTTTTTCGAAATAAATTCTCCAGATTTTTAAGTGCATTCTTACTTTAATTTTAATTTTTTTAACTGACTTAGAAAACTAAAATATAAATTTTGTAGAAATTACATTAAAAAAAATTTCTTTTTAAAGGAGGTTACTCTCTCTTTTTCAAAAAAATTGTTTTGTTGTGTTTAGAACTAAAATATTTGCTATTAATAGAATCAAAATATCGCACTTAACACAATGCTTTGTAATCTGTGTGTAATTTCTTCAACACCTCTCCTTTTTTTTTCTTGCTTATAATACAATTAAATGCAGATTCTGATAAAGCCAAAGAGAGACACGGGGTATTCCTTCAAGGCCCACAGTTTCTACATTGTCACAAAAAAACATATTTTTTTTATATCTTAGAATACAGCTATGAATCTATAAATACATTATTTAGATAATTTTCTTTTGTGTGTTTTAAATGTATACCTACTTTAAAAGTAGGAAATATTGATTATAATTAGTGGAATGCCAAACTAGATTTAAAATACCAGCTTTACGAAATTACATGCACCCCCCCCCCCCAAAAAAAAAATAAATAAATAAAATAATAATAAAAAATCAAGGGCTGGTCATGGTCCAGTTGGCTCATACTTTCATTAGGCACTGGTTACATGAAAAAATACTGATAAGTTCTCAAGGAAATTGTAAATTGCTAGTTTATTTGCTTTGATTGTAAGGTTTGTTCCTAAATGATAACAACATGTTAAGCGATAGTGGCTTTGTCATATGCAGCATCGTTTTCCAAAGGCTATTAATCAGATGGTGACCTACTGCTGAAGAAATTGTCGGGGCTCCTATTTGGTGATGTGGCCACCAAGTAATGTAGACTCTTTATTGTGCATGGGAAAAACAATTGTTTTGCAATACCCATTTCCAAAAGGTGGTAAAAGAACACAGATAAAGTTACAATATAAAATTCTAATAAATCAATGCAGGGGTCGATTCAAGAAAAAATTGGGGCCAATTCACAGTCCTTTTACAAAAATCTATTTAACATAACAGGCCCCTTCACAAAAATTCATTTTAATAAAACAGATGCCTTCACAAAATTCTGCTTAATAAAATAATCCCCTTCACAAAATTCTGCTTAATAAAATAATCCCCTTCACAAAATTCCTCTTAATAAAATAGGCCCCTTTACAAAATTCTATTCCATAAAAGCATGCTCTTCATTAATTATTATTATTACTTACCCATCATATGTAGTATAGGGTAAGTCTTGTAATCGTTTTGAAAATCGAAATTTTTTTTTTTGACGGATTTACACGTTTCAGACACTGGAGATTCCGAAAAACATTTTTAGAAAAAAAATTTTGCCGTTCGCCTGTGTGTCTGTAAAGGCTCTATCTCCTGAAAAAATTGAGATAGAGACTTGCAATTTGGTATGTACTTAGTATGTAATAATGGGAAGAATCCTATTTCATTTCAATAACGTCGATTAACCGGAACAATTTTTTTCGGACTCTCGAAATATTCGTTCTGATAAAAGGTATATAAAAATTTTCGAAATTGTTTATTTTAAGAAATGAACATAAAAGACAATAAAAAAACATAAATTTTGCATAAAGCATGAAGTCGATCGGATAATTAGTTGCCGAGATATTTGGAATCCTATTTTCCACACTCTTCGATTTTTCATGACCCTGTATTTTATCCAAATTTCACTTCAAAGATATATTTTAATTGGAAATTTGACGCTTAATCAGATGCAATAAACCGCTAGTTAATAGGATTATTATTTTTGGAGTTATAAGGAAAAACCTCTTTCAAGCAATTGAGTAATCGAGCCTTCAAAGTTTATGACGTCATCAATCCACGATTTTATTTGAATTGCAATGCATTTTATAAGTAGTTTACACATTTTTATTTTAATATTTTACATTATGCATATCCAAGATGGGTAAGTATTACGGTGGCCCCCAACGACTAGTTATGTTATGTTTTAAAATGTGTAATTTGCCAACAAAACAAGTTCACTGAAAAGGAAAACTTTAGCAGAAGAACTTTTAAAGAAGAAATTATTATTGAATGCTTTGTTTGATATTCATATATATATATATATTTACTATTCCATCTAGCTGGCTTCGCCCGCTAGCAGGCCCTTAATTTACATCAGGGCCTCAAATCTTTGAAAATCCATTAGTTCCACCTTCCACCGCCAGGGACGCAATTTGTCCTACACGAACCTCGGGCATGTGGCCTCACTGCCTGCGGCACCGTATAGCAGGCGTGCTGCGCACGCGCTTCAAAATCCAATAGTTCCACCTTCAGCCGCCAGGGGCGCAATCTCTCCTATACGAACATAACCGAAATCTGTAAAGCTATCGAAATCCTGATGAATGAGCCAAACCCCGTCGTAATCTAGCCCACAGAAAAGTCATTCCATGTCAAATCAACACACTTTTTGAAGAAATTTTACCTCACCATCTCAGATTTTAATGAACTGTGGCACATAGTTAGTATTTATATAGACTAAGAAAAATACGAAATATTTTTGAAAAATATCTGTTTGTTTTGAAAATATGGCTATTTAAACTTCTCAAAAATTGTCAAAAAATGCTAGTCCGCTAGATATTCAAATTGTCATAAAATCTTTCCTAATTAAGATAGAAAGGTGAAATAAGTGTCATAATGCAGCATTTTTAATAGACTTTAATATGATATGCAACATGATAGAGGTTGTAAAAAAAAATTATTTCAAAATTTAAATTTAAATTTTAAAATTTAAATTGTGAAAAAAACGTTTTTTTTTTAAACTTCAAAAAATTATAGAAGATAGGTTGTATTATTGTAAAATAGTATCCAAAGTTTGAAAATGGGACAACAATGGGTTCATAGGGAAAATAATGTTTAAAAAAAGGCATTTTTCATCAATTTCAAGTATGATAGAATAATCCATAAAAATTTGATTTTAATACAATATGCAACAGGATAAATTTTGTTAAAAATAATAAAAATTCAAAATTTAAATTTTATTTCTTAAATTTAAATTTCAAAAAAATATTTGCTTTTCAATTTTTTCAAAAAATTGTCAAAGTAAAATAAGAGAATAGTAGAACAGGAAGAATGTAAAATGGGACAACAGTGGGCTCATAGAAAAAAAAAAAGAAAGGAATTTTTCATCAATTTCAAATATGATACAAATACAATAATCCATAAAAAGTTGACTTTAATATGATATGCAACAGAATATAGTTTGTTAAGAAAAAAAAAAAACCTTTCAAATTTTAATTGTGAAATTTTTTTTCATTTCTTTCCCCAAGCAATTATAGAAAACACATTCTATTAATGTAAAATAGTATACACAGTTTGAAAATGGGACAGCAATAGGTTCATACTAAAAATAATACTTTAAAAGAGTAGTTTTTACTAAATTGGGGTTATATATACAAGCAAAAAAAAAAAAAAAAAAAAAAATCTGTAAACAATAAAAAAGTTAAAATTAATATTTAACCTGCTATAAATCAAGATTACAAGAAAGCAGAAATAAATGTCAAGTAAAAATTTTCAGCTGTTAGATAATCCTATTATATAATTTTAGTTTTCATGTGATTCATACAAAATGCTGTAAAATACTCTGCTGAAATAGTTGACACAGTCATTTCATTTTATGAAAGTGATGAGCTGATCAGAGCAATGCCTGGAATTAAAGATTGTATAAGTATCACTGACCAAAGTGGAAACAAAGTAAAAGTTTCTAAAAGGCTGATTTTATGCAATCTAAAAGATGCTCATGTACTGTTCAAAGAAAAGTTTCCGGACTTAAAAATTAGTTTTTCTATGTTTGCAGAGCTTCGTCCCAAGCATTGCATTTTGGCTGGGTCAAAAGGTACACACACAGGTTGTGTTTGCATGACACATCAAAATGTCAAGTTAATGCTTGAAAATGCAAAATTGGGTGTAATTATTAATGGTGAATTGACAACTTACAGGCATTGCATATCAGAAATATTGTGCAATCCACCATCAATAGACTGCAATATGTCTGAATGCCCATCCTGTCCTGGTGATTGTGAAATACGTAATATTTTACAAAAATCATTTGAGGAGAACTTAATTGAAAAAGTCACATTCAGACAGTGGATTTCCGTAGATCGCTGCAATTTAGAGATTCTGCAGAAACCATCAGAAGAATTTATTGACTTATTTTGTAATAAGCTGCCAATCTCATTGCAAGACTGCAATCATCTTTTATGAATCGGGTAAAAGAAAATTTGAAAAAATCTGAAATCACAGTAATGCTAGATTTTTCTGAAAATTACAGCATGGTTATTCAAGATGAAGCTCAAAATTACCATTGGGCTAATAAACATGCCACAATTAATCCTTTTATAGTGTATTACAAAAGAGAAAATAAGATTGAGCACTTAAACTATGTTGTAATTTCATCGTTTGGAGCATAATACTGTTGCTGTCTACACCTTCCAAAAAAAACTAATTCAATTTCTGGCAAATAAATTTCAAGAATCCCCTAGCAAGATTTTTTATTTTTCAGATGGATGTGTCGCCCAATATAAAAATAAAAAAATTCTCCAATCTGTGTTTTCACAAAGAAGATTTCAAAATGAAGCTGAATGGCACTTTTCAGCCACAGCTCATGGGGTCCATCACAGCTCAGTTGCCTTGTGATGGACTTGGGGGCACAATTAAGAGAGGCAGCAAGAGCCAGCTTACAACGGCCTTATGAAAACCAGATTTTAACACCTCTTCAGTTATATGAATGGGCAGCATCCAAGTTTTCTTCAAAAATAAGCTTTGCATTTTCAACACAGGAAGATCACATTGATTCAGAAATATTTTTAAAAGATAGGTTCAATCAGGCAGTTACTATTAAAGGAACTCAACAATATCATGCCTTTATCCCTGATAAATTCAATACATCAAATATATTTGTTAAAACATTTTCTGAATCTGCAATATCATCAAAAGTGATTGTTTCAAAGTCTGAAGATAAACTTGGGTTAGAAGACTGCAATGGGTATATTACTGCTGTATATGACAATCATTGGTAGCTTGCTTACATCACGGATAAAGATAAAGAACATGATGAACTTAAGGTGACATTTTTGCACCCACATAGGCCGTCTCCATCATTTTCTTATCCTAGCAAGCCAGATGTGCTATGGATACCTATAATGAATATTTTGTGTTCAGTTGATCCTCTGACACCAACTGGAAGAATATATGTTTTATCACAAAATAACATTTTGAAAACTAACAAGTCATTATCCAATTAAATTCAATAGCAAGAGGTGTTAAAGGATATGAATTGGTAAAGTCTTATGTTACTTCATAAAGAATTTGGCAATTTTGTACAAAGTTTATATTTGAACTATTGTAGTGCATCATATTATATCATATTGTATTGTGCCATATTTGAAATTGATAAAAAATGCCTTTTTAAAATTATTTTCCTTATGAACCCATCGTTGTCCCATTTTCAAACTGTGTATACTATTTTACATTAATTGAATGTATTTTATATAATTGTTGACGAGAAAAAACAAATTCACAATTAAAAAAAAAAATTTTTCACAAACTATATTCTGTTGGATATCATATTAAAGTCAACTTTTTATGGATTATTGTATTTGTATCATATTTGAAATTGATGAAAAATTCCTTTCTTATTTTTTTTTTCCTATGAACTCATTGTTGTCCCATTTTACATTCTTCCTGTTCTACCATTCTCTTATTTTACTTCTATAATTTTTTGAAAAAAATAAAAACAATTTTTTTTTAATTAAAAAAAATAAAATTTAAATTTTGAATTTTTATTTTGTAACAAAATTTATCCTGTTGAATATTGTATTAAAGTCAAATTTTTATGGATTATTGTATCATACTTGAAATTGATGAAAAATGCCTTTTTTTAAAAATTATTTTCCCTATGAACCCATTGTTGTCCCATTTTCAAACTTTGGATACTATTTTACAATAATACAACCTATCTTCTATAATTTTTTGAAGTTTTTTAATAAAACTTTTTTTCACAATTTAAATTTTAAAATTTAAATTTTGAAATAATTTTTTTTTACAACGTCTATCATGTTGCATATCATATTAAAGTCTATTAAAAATGCTGCATTATGACACTTATTTCACCTTTCTATCTTAATTAGGAAAGATTTTATGACAATTTGAATATCTAGCGGACTAGCATTTTTTGACAATTTTTGAGAAGTTTAAATAGCCATATTTTCAAAACAAACAGATATTTTTAAAAAATATTTCGTATTTTTCTTAGTCTATATAAATACTAACTATGTGCCACAGTTCATTAAAATCTGAGATGGTGAGGTAAAATAGGTGTGTTGATTTGACATGGAATGACCCAGAACCAGAGATAGGAAAGTGCCCCCTGGTGGTCAAAAACGAACTAAAATAGGTAAGCTCCATCGATGTTGAGTCGAATGAACCAAACCGCGTTGCGATGGGACCCATACGACGGGAGATATTTTGAAAAGAAATAGCAAATTCTTTAGTTTTTTTTTCTTTCTCCTATACAAAATCGGAATTTTGCTAAAATAAAAAATTATGATCGAAATTAGACAATTTTTTGAATTCCTGAAATATCAGCCCACTCTGAGCAAAGATGCATATATTTCAGATTCGAAAATTCGATAATTTTGTGTTCAATCATTTTCAAATGCATCATTTTATCTCTTTCAGAAATAAATTATTTGCAGACTCTGTTGCATCTCTGTTGACTGTTGAAATAAAAAAGCAGGTGTCTTTTTGGAATAGAAATAAATTCATTTTCCGTTTCATTAATGAGTTTTAATTGATATCTTTAAAAATTACTGGTCGATTTTTATGAATTTTTTTTTGTTGAATTTGCGATTTTTTTTTACACATGTTTGCAAATTTTCGTAGACGTAGAGTAATTATTTCTACTTGTTTCGAAAAGCGAGTGGAGCGATTTGATCTCGTATGTGTCAACCGCGCAACATTTACGGCAACCCTCTTTTCTGTCTGGGTCAGTATTGGAAGTCTGGTCAGTTTTTGGCCGAAATAAAGAAAAGTTAAGGTCCGAATTTCAAAAAATTTGAATTTTTGGAACGACAAAAATCGTCTGCGTGTGTACCAGGGTTGTTTAGGTTTAAACCACGCTGGTTTAAACCATGGTTTAAACCAAATGGTTTTTTTAAAAAAACCAGGCTTGGTTTTTTTTGAAATACCAAAACTTTTATTTAAAAAAGAAAAATGGTTGCCCAAGATTTACAATGATGAACTTCAGAGATGTAAAGCTGATTTAGAAAACAAAACAGTTTGCATGGCAATGGATGGATGATCGAACATCCATAATGAACCTATTGTGTGTATAAGTGTTATCAAAGACAAAGAGTGTGGTAAAGTCACTCTTGTTGATACTATTGACACATCCGGCTCATCACATACTGGAAATTATATAGCAAATTTGGTTTTGAGTTCAGTGCAGACAGCAGAAGAAAAGTTCAAATGTAAAATATCAAGTTTTGTCACAGACAATACTGCAAATATGGTTTCTGCCAGAAACATTCTGCATGAAGAGCTTGGTTTTTTGCGACTTACATATGGGTGCAGTGCCCACATTTTAAATCTGTTAGCCAAAGATTTGGTTAAAAGTGATGTAACAAAACATCTTACAAATATTTAAAAATATTTTCGCAATCATCATCTCCCGAAAGCATGGTATCATGCAGAAGGTGGAAGTGCGTTGGTACTTCCTCTAGAGGTACGATGGAATACTTATTGTGATTCACTTGAATCTTATGTTAAAAATTAGTTAATTCTTACAAAAGTTTGTGAGGATCACAGATCTGAGATTGATAGTGATATCTCCAGTAAAATCTTAAGTATCTGTTTAAAAAGAAATGTTGAGGACATGATTGCGATTCTGAAACCAAATCGCTGAAACTATTGATTTTGTACAGAGGAATAGCTGTTCTCTCGCTGAATGTGTATTAGCATGGAAAAAGCTAGAATTGAAGCTAAAAGAAGCATCAACATCAAACAATAAAAAGGCCATATCACCAGCGTATAAACAGAGATATGAACAATCATTAGTAGATGCACATTTTGCTGCATTTATTTTAAGCTCATCAGTATTGATTTCTAACCTAGGAATTGATGTCACAAAAGAAGAGAAAAACAAGGGTCTTGAATTTATCAAACAAAAATGTGGCTCTGGTTTCTTAGCATTTACATTAAAATTTTTGGGGAAGTTGGAACCATTTCATAATCATGATCAAAATGTGTTTTTTTACCCCAAAGTTGTTGATACAATGTCTGACTTTGAATGGTGGAATAGTTTTTATAATGTTTCAGGTAAATCTTTGATTACGGAGAATGATTTGGAATTTGTGAACATGCTAACTACAGCCAAAGCATCGACTGCCTGTGTTGAAAGGATTTTTTCAATATTTGATGTAGTTCATTCAAAATTGCGAAACAGATTAGGAGTAGAGAAAGCATCAAAATTAGTGGTCGTAATGAAACAAATGAACAATGATTGAGGGTAAAATTTACTATTCATTCCTATTATTCAATACTGCTGTAAGATATCTATTCAAGAAATATCAAGTTTTTTCTTCTTTCTTCAATAAAATGTTTAGATATATTTCATTAGTTTGTGATTCTTTATCTTCAGTTTGCAAATAGTTTTCAAATAGTTGTTATTTGTGTCAGTTAAAATTTCTTAGTTTAATTTTCTTTAAAAGAAAATGTAGACTAGTGTGTTAGTAGTAGTGATTGATTTATATGTATACATATATAAGTGATAATTTTTATTTTTTATTGTATATTAAAATATTATAATAATAAAAAACTATTATAATGGTTAAATTAAAATAGTAAAAATTTTATTATATAATTGCAACAAAATAACTTAAAGTAATTTTTGTTTAATGCTTGACTTCAAATATTTGAAAATATTAATATTAATCTTTCTTCTAAAATATAAAATCATTTAAACCAAAAAAAACCTGGTTTAAACCAAAAAAACCAGGTTTAAACCAAAAAAACCCGGTTTTTGGGTTTTTTTGAGAAAAAACTTGTTTTTTTTACAACCCTGGTGTGTACCCTGATTTTCGGATTGATACCTCTGGTAGTTTTTTTTAAAATTTGATGATGCGCGAAATACAAACAATTTCCACGTCTGGTATTATCAAAACGTACATTTTCTTTTTGGGTTTCGATAAAACTGTTCCTTGTTTTGCTAATTTTGATGAGGTTCTTAATTATAATATTCTTAATTAGGGGCTGATTTCTTTGATACTGAGTATCACCAATCCCGGGATTTTTCTGAATTTTTTGAAACAAAAAGAGTTTTGCTCACTACGGTTGCAAAGTTGTACCAGACACAGACACACAGACGTTTCCGAGCATTAATAATAAATATTAGCTATATATCTTATCTTATATATATTTTATCATAGACAAATATAAAACAACTAGCAAGCTACGCCCGCTATGCTGGTCAATTTCTCTTAACGAACCTTTAATCAAACAAAATATTGACATTTCATAATTCACTTTTATATTTTAACAGAATAATAAGGATACTATAATTTGTGACTCGTGCTATAGTCAATATACACGTCAGGACACGTCGCCCTTATCATTATCTTTTTACGCGTGAAGGTTTCGCTATGGTACTCTATTGTGAAATTTGGTAATTTTAGAAATTCAATAGTTGAAAAATCGCAGAATCATTAGATCATTTTTCTTTAGAAATTGTTCTTAGAGCGCATTTAGATCTTATAAATAACAATCATGCCGAACTTCAAGTTTCTAGCTCCTTCAGCATCGCAAAAAGCGCAATTTTAGAACGTTTTTCGCTTCTGCACCCCCCTCGGGGTAGTGGCACCGACATAAAATATAGCCTATGTTGGAGCAGGGATTGTCACCATCCATTTGCCACCATCACTTTTGAAATCGCTTTAGTAGTTCCAGACATTCTATACAAATTGTAATTTAGAATGTTTTTAGAAAATTTTTTGCTTATTTCAGCCTTTTAAATTTCGAATTTTTTTTAGATTTTGTTCTTATAGAGCATTTAAATCTTGTAAGTAACGACCATACAAAATGTCAAGTTCCTAACTCCTTCATTATTGAAAATATCATAATTTTGGAACGTTTTTCGCTCCTGCACCCTATGCGGGCAGTGGCACCGACAAAAAATTTAGCATATGTTGGAGCAGGGACTGTCACCATCCATTTGCCACCATCACTTTTGAAATCGGTTCTGTAGTTTCAGCGATTCCATAGAAATTGTAATTTAAAATGTTTTTAGAACGCTTCTTCCTCATCTCACCCTTTTAAATTGCGAATGTTTTTATAATTTGTTCTTAGAGAGCATTTACATCTTATAAGTAACTACCATACCAAATTTGATACTTCTATCTCCTTCAGTACAAAAAAATTCGAAATTTTAGAACGTTTTTCGCTCCTGCACCCCCCTGGGGGTGGTGGCACCGACATAAAATATAGCCTATGTTGGAGCAGGGATTGTCACCATTAATTTGCCACTATCACTTTTAAAATCGCTTCAGTGGTTCCAGAGATTACCCCCTACAAACAAACAAACAATCTTTACTACTTTATATATTAGTATAGATAAGGGGGAATTAGCCCCTTGTTCCCCCCCTTTATACTTAACCAATCAATCCCGAAAACTAATCAGAGATGCGCCTTAACACAGTGAAACTATAAATAAAATTTGAAGGAAATGGGATAATTCTGCATGAAAAACCCATTTACATAAATTAAGGGGGGTATTAGCCCCCCGTTCCCCCCCCCTTTATACTTAATCAATCAATTTCAAAAACTAATCAGGGAAGCGTCTTAACCCAATGAATCTATAAACAAATTTTGAAGCAAATAGAATAATTCTGCATGAAAAACCCATTTACATAAATTAAGGGGGGGTATTAGCCCCCCGTTCCCCCCCTTTATACTTAACCAATCAATCCCGAAAACTAATCAGGGAAGCGCCTTAACACAGTGAACCTATAAACAAAATTTGAAGGAAAACGGAATAATTCTGCATGAAAAACCCATTTATATAAATTAAGGGGGGATTAGCCCCCCGATCCCCCCCCTTTATACTCAACTAATCAATCCCGAAAACTAATCAGGGAAGCGCCTTAACTCAGTGAACCTATAAACAAAATTTGAAGGAAAACGGAATAATTCTGCATGAAAAACCCATTTATATAAATTAAGGGGGGGGATTAGCCCCCCCCCGTTCCCCCCTTTATACTCAGCCAATCAATCCCGAAAATTATCATGCAAGCACCTTAACACAGTGAACCTATAACCAAAATTTGAAGGAAAACGGAATAATTCTGCATGAAAAACCCATTTATATAAATTAAGGGGGGGGTTAGCCCCCCGTTCCCCCCTTTATACTTAACCAATCAATCCCGAAAAGTAATCAGGGAAGCGTCTTAACCCAATGAACCTATAAACAAAATTTGAAGGAAAACGGAATAATTCTGCATGAAAAACCCATTTATATAAATTAAGGGGGGGGAATTAGCCCCCGATCCCCCCCCTTTATATTAACTAATCAATCCCGAAAACTAATCAGGGAAGCGCCTTAACACAGTGAACCTATAAACAAAATTTGAAGGAAAACGGAATAATTCTGCATGAAAAACCCATTTATATAAATTAAGGGGGGGGAATTAGCCCCTTGTTCCCCCCTTTATACTTAACCAATCAATCCCGAAAAGTAATCAGGGAAGCGTCTTAACCCAATGAACCTATAAACAAAATTTGAAGGAAAACGGAATAATTCTGCATGAAAAACCCATTTATATAAATTAAGGGGGATATTAGCCCCCCCCCCTTTATACTTAACTAATCAAACCTGTAAACTAATCAGGGAAGCGCCTTAACTCAGTGAACCTATAAACAAAATTTGAAGGAAAACGGAATAATTCTGCATGAAAAACCCATTTATATAAATTAAGGGGGGGGAATTAGCCCCCGATCCCCCCCCTTTATATTAACTAATCAATCCCGAAAACTAATCAGGGAAGCGCCTTAACACAGTGAACCTATAAACAAAATTTGAAGGAAAACGGAATAATTCTGCATGAAAAACCCATTTATATAAATTAAGGGGGGGGGGGAATTAGCCCCTTGTTCCCCCCTTTATACTTAACCAATCAATCCCGAAAAGTAATCAGGGAAGCGTCTTAACCCAATGAACCTATAAACAAAATTTGAAGGAAAACGGAATAATTCTGCATGAAAAACCCATTTATATAAATTAAGGGGGATATTAGCCCCCCCCCCTTTATACTTAACTAATCAAACCTGTAAACTAATCAGGGAAGCGCCTTAACTCAGTGAACCTATAAACAAAATTTGAAGGGAAACGGAATAATTCTGCATGAAAAACCCATTTATATAAATTAAGGGGGGGGGGGAATTAGACCCTTGTTCCCCCCCTATATATTCGACCAATCAATCCCGAAAACTAATCAGGGAAGCGCCTTAACTCAGTGAACCTATAAACAAAATTTGAAGGAAAACGGAATAATTCTGCATGAAAAAACATTTATATAAATTAAGGGGGGGGAATTAGCCCCTTGTTCCCCCCCCCCTTTTATACTTAACCAATCAATCCCGAAAACTAATCAGGGAAGCGCCTTAACACAATGAACCTATAAACAAAATTTGAAGGAAAACGGATATTTCTATGAAGAGTTATCGCATTACGTACGTACATACATACATACAGAACCGGCTGCCAAGCTCTCAGGGCTTGACAGCCAGTGTGATAACTGAAAAATCGCAATTTTAGAACGTTTTTTGCTCCTGCACCCCCTGGGGTTAGTGGCACCGACATAAAATATAGCCTATGTTGGAGCAGGGGTTGTCACCATCAATTTGCCACCATCACTTTTGAAATCGGTTCGGTAGTTCCAGAGATTACCCCCTACAAACAAACAAACAAGATTTACTCCTTTATAATATTAGTATAGATAACAAATATCTTCATGTTAAATCACTGGACTTAGGTACTTTTCCATTATACCAACATCATGCTGAAATAAAAGCTACTACTTTGTTTATTTCAACCCTGACTATGCAAAGAATTTTTATTACGAACTGAGTTAAACATTGTGACTTGCTATTTACTGAATGTGAATATATACTTTTTTGTTATTATTTAACCCTTTAACGGGTGGTGGTCACAAAAAAGGACACCTAATTTTAATTCCAAAACTGACAAACGGCACCAAGAATATTTAATTAAAATTTTTCTTTTGTTAAGTACTGGAAAATAAGCAAGTTTTTATTTTCTAATGAATTCGTTTGTAATTTCTGGTGTCAGTCCATTATTTCATCATTTTACAAACAAACTTATTCCGCGCCAGAAAGGGTTAATCATAACCATGCAAAACAATTCAATTTGCTATTTTTCAAGTCGAAAATATTTTTTTCTTAAGTTAGAGCTAACATTTTTCAAAGTGCTGATATGGATCTTACCATTTTGCAGTTACATGATGATGGAGAATATGCACTGAAATTATTCCAGGGCTATAGAATCGCAAATAAAATTTTTTTGTGAGATGTTGGCTATGATCATTTCACTGTAAATGACAGATATAATTTTCTTGACACTGGATAGCCAGTCTGTTGAGAGATTATGGAGCATAGCAAAATGCTGCAATAAAATACAGCATGTCACCATTTAGAAGCCTATCTCATAGAAATCATGTGCTGATGTCTTTATTTTTTTTAAAAAAAGAAGAAATGTTTACTACAATGCTAAGAGAGATTTCAATTTCATGCCTGAAGTTAAAACTGAGTTTTATTTTAATGTATGCAGGGCTTGATAAATGCAGTCACCAGGTTGCCACTGGCTACAAAGTTATTTAATCTGGTGGTTTCTTTTTCTTTTGTGTGTGTGTGTGTGTGTGTGTGTGTGCACAAAAATTTACTTAAGAAATGAGCATAAACAGCTTTTAGAACTAGTTACCAGAGTGTTCTTTCTGTTTCAGAAATAAATTGTTCAAAAATTGCCAAACTAAAAAAAAAGCTCTGCTAAATTCACATTAAAAATTCTAGTAAAATTTTTAAATTGTAGAGATAAAAATTTACTGTATTGGCAAAAATTCATGTTACGAATGTTAAAATATCACTGGATAATGCATAAAAACACAAAAAATTAAGAAATAACCAAGAACAAAATATACTACTATACATTTGTTAAAAAATGAAACTGGATACTTTTTATAAACATAAAAAAACTCCCGCAGAACGTAAAACAAAGCGTTACAAATCGCATAAAAAATCGGTAAAAATTTTAAAATAGCAAAGGACAAAATTTAATATAATTGGCTAAAAGCCTGAAACCGGATTCCTGTCACTACTGTTGCAAAATCGCAGCAAAAAGTGAAAAAATCTAATAAAAAAATCCAATACTATTAAAAAGTATGTAACTAATAATTTTAAACTATACTTGTTATTATCTTTTCTCTTCTGAGCTTTCTGAAAATCAATGAGGAGGTGGGGGTAAATATTTTTTACTCGCTACCAAGTTATATCAAAATCCTGAATATTTATTCATTCTTTTGTTTTAAGTATATATTTGTACAGATATAATAAAATAGTTCATGAAAATGTGTAATTTTGAAATGTTATATATTTTAGATGATCACTTTCACACCATGAGGTTTTTTCCCCCTTCCATTTGGCACCAACTAGTACACTTGATGACAATGATGTTAGTATAACAGAGTTTAAATATTTAGGGCTGAAACTAGCTTTCTTTATGGGGGGGTAAACAAGGATTTTGGTGTTTCCCCTAACCCCACCTTTCTCCGCAAAGTAAATTTACAAAGATAATTTTACCAAGTTTCTAATAACTGACTTAATTTAAGCTGAAAAGTATGTAATCATAAAATACGTAATAGTGAACCGCGTGCTTTGTCAAATACTTATTCAATAAAACCAGTGAATCTCGAATCAGAAGGAAAAGGAAAAAGTCTGTTTTATGTAAGTTTCCATCTTAAGCTGTTATCACACAGTATACTATATGATATGAAGTATATGCTATTGCCTCTCGATTTCTTGGAGCTACACGCTGCAACTTGGGTTATTTTCCCTACTGAAAGTTATCTGCTAATGTAAGGAGAGGACGTAACATTTGGCGAGCAATTGCAGCAGGTGTTTTAATATTTAGTGTAGAGATCGATTGATAAACAGGAAGCATTATCATGTACTAACATTTTATGCATTACAGTTTCTTTTCGTGTCTGTTCTATATATATATTATTATGATCATTTTACTTAAAATTCCAAGATTATAAAAACAATACTCTCGCTAATATAACATAAAAATTCTAAATTATAGAGTCTATATATCTTCACTTTACGTTTTTCATTACCTGTAAATATTAAGAATTCTCAACTATTAGTATTAAGTAATTTAGAAAAAATATTGTATATTAAAACTAGTTTTTTGTCGCATGTATTGGAACCGCACTTTATCGCTAAGCCGAAATCTGTAACACAAAGAAAGATTTTAAATTAAGTTTTAGTTATTTTGCCAAAATCACTATTATGACATTTTTAGTTAATATATTGTACATATTTTAAATGTAATTTATGTTACATATTGAATGTAATGTAAAATTGAAATACGTAATAGAATTTAGATATAGTACCCAATCTTTTGCAGTGTTTTCTTCCTTGGTTTTGATGATTTTAATAATTTTTCGAAAGTTTAAATGAGTTTTTGATATTTTTCGTTTCAAAAACACAATCATTAGTTTTATATATATTGTGTACAGTCCTTGGGGGGGGGGGGGGGCAGCTATACCCTCTACTAACTCTGCCACAAATCACTGTATAAAAATGTCACAAGTAACAATAGATTAGTAATAACATCTAATAATAATGCTGTACATAAATTTTGCTGAGGGGAAGGAGGAAGTTACGTATAGCAATTATAACATATTCTAAAACTTTTAGTACTAAACCCTAATTTCGACATCATATTTTTAGGTAAATTTTACCTTCGTTTATCAAACTGAAAGTCACTCATTAAAGTAATTTAGAAATTACGCAAGTTTTATGTTTGCACCTCCTAATGTTAAATAAATTTCGATCGTCGCAAAACAGATTACAATTACAAGACAAGTGTTTTTTTAAGTATAACTTAAAAACTGTTTAGCGGAATGAGCTTTAATTTTGAGTTCGCATATTTGAAAATTCTAGAAATCTATTTCTGTCAGGAAAGTTTTATGTTACAATTCAGTTTTGTTTTCGAAAATATATACATTTTGAAAACAAAATTTTAATCTGAATTTTAAATATGAACTTTAAATCTGAATTTTTAATTTTTTTTTTTTGAAGAGTGACAAAATATTTTAACTGGAGGGAGGGCGGGGTATATGCGTTATTTATTATTAATAAGTAATAAAAGGCACAATTTGCTTAACAAATTGAAAAACATATAAAGTTTAAAATTTATACACCGCTAGGAGGGGGTAGACAAAATTTTAGGATTTGAAATTCAATAATTAAAAAGGAAAAATAGACTGAAAAGGACATTCTCACCCACATACATTAATCCTAACATGAAGTGAAAAATTAGCAAGAGCCAGGAATCGAACCTGGGTCCACAGCGTTCCGGGCTATCGCTCTAACCACTCAGCCACTCCAACTGATTCTGAAACGTAATTTCGCACTAATAAACCATGTTGGAGAGAAAGTCGCCAACCATCTAACAGACAGCCTTGGATGAGCGGACAACGGTGAATATATTTTTACTATTCCACAGATTGACGAATAAATATGTATGTCTGTATAATAATTGTTTATCTTTAAAAAAAGATTATCAAGATTGTTTTAAAAGAAAATTATTAAAAGGTAAAATATAATTAACTGTAATCAGCTGCTAGATTAAATTTTATTTTTCTAAAAGTATAAGAAAATTTTCTGTCCCCCCCCCCCCCCCCTCCATTACAAAATTTAGATTCTGAACGCTGCATGCTTTTGCAATAAAATAGCTTGATGCGTGTTTGTTTGCATTTTTATCTTTGGCGACATAATTTAGCAACAAGTACGAAATAACGCCAAATACACTGCAGAAAGTAGTTAAAGTAATACAGTTTGAGAAGTAAATAAGTGACTACGACAATACAATTATAACATATAGCAAATAATATAAGGAATTGAAATAAAATAATCGCAATAAATAACTTTAAATTAGTAAATAAAGTTCTTATCAGGAGTGGTAAATAACGAACTCGAAGAGAATCGACGCATATGTAATTCTTTAATTTCAAAATAACTGCATTTTTAAAGTTCTTTTCGTGTATAATTGGTCCCTATGTTACTAAAGATATTGCTTTTTTCTTAATTCTTCTGTATTTTCGGTTTCAATATTTGTGACCATGCTAAACAAACATGTTGACTTACTGACAGTAGCCATCTTGAAATTTTTAGAGAGCTCTGATTGGTGGATTTCGTGCTGACATCTATCGTAGAGGATACAAACTACTGTCAGTTAGATCTTGAAGAAATTACGAGAGGCAATGTATCAAACGGGTTGATTTCGAACTTTTTCCTCTTGAAAAATGTGTTTCGGATGAAAAATCTGATATTGACTATGATATGAGAGTACGTGTGATAGCACCATTTGCAAATAGAATTTATGCTGTTCTTTCTGTTGGGTCCATGTAATTTTTTCATTTAAGACAGGATTCCATTATAGAAGGATTTTATTTTCATAAGATTTTACTGTAGTTATAGTATTACATTACAATTGAACAGACGTTTAAAGTCATAATGTTATGAGTCACAATGTCTTTAAGAACTGAAAAACTAGGATTTTCTGTAGGAATAACAATCAATTCTAATGCCGTAAAATATCTTTGTGTGTTATCTACAGACAGTTTCATGGAACTATCATTTATACAGCTCTTCCTATTTATAGACTAATATGTTTAGATGCTTTCCTGAACTTAAATTCAAAAATATAACAATGACTCAGAACGAAAATAATTAAGATTTTAATAAGTATTTTACTATGTGAGTTTCCCACCCTTTATTTTTTAATGTCCCGCGAATTCGCAGTTTTTCTTTAGAATTTTCCAACAAAACATTTTTGCCCAAATTTCATATTACTTTTATTTGTATCAAGCAACAAACCAAATGTTCATTTGGCGCCCCGTTAGTTTTGACCCTGAATATTAATAATCTAAAAGTGTTTCAGAATATTTACATTTAAAAGAAATGTCAATATACTTAAAAACTTCAACATAAAATTATGATTTATTTCTTCTGAAAAAGAATACTTTGAATTAAATGTACTTTAAGATAAAATGAAGATCTTCAATACTTATATGACTGCTAAAAAGATATCTCTGCCATATGAGTGTTAATATTTCTTTCTTTTTGACAGGTATGCTAGTAGAATACAAAAATTAATTTGGGAGATCTAAAAATGTTATTTTAACTGAATATTTTAGAAATTGCCAAAAAAAAAATCATTTTTCATAAACAAGCCAATGAATAAAAACATTTAAATAAATAAATAAGTAAAAATGTTCCAAACTACAACAATTCATAAACATGCTTAAATCAAAAATATGACAATTCAAAGAAAACTATGAAACTACATGCTCCCATAATCATTTATTTTTAAGAAGAAGAAACAATAATAGTAAATCAATTAAACATACCATTGCTTAGAGTCCATTGCAGACTTCTTTTCTAGTATTTATCCCAACTTACATCAGGATTTTTCAAAAATTACTTGCATAGTATCTAAAATAAAGAAATAACTTTGATAAAGAAGCATGTGTAAATAAATGTGTCAAATTAACGTTTTAAAAACCCAAATCTTCAATAGAAATATTTCCAATTTTTATTTATTGATTAATTAGCACTAGGATTTAATTGTGATTTGAAATGAAAATATCTGAAATATCAGAAATTCATAAATAAAATGTAATCTCATATAATTTTAATTTTCTAGAATAGAATTTAGAAAAGAAATCATAAATTATTACATAATATTATCTAATAATAATAATGCACAAATTCAAAACCTAGCTTAGGCTAAAAGTATCAATTTCAAATTAGTTGTATATTATATAAAGCAAGATTACGAAAAAAGTCAGCTTGAAATGTTTAACAAGTGCTTTTACTAATTTTAGTTTTAACCTGTTCGCAACAAGCATCCTTTACAGAATTTTTAAATCTTTTACCACAGGTTTTTCAAAACAGAAATTTTCACCTAATTGAATCGCAGAAATGCTATCATTAAATAAGGCAAAGCTTACAATAAAAAGTAACTGGTGGGAATAATAGAGGATTCTGAGCATCTTATGCGGCGGCATATATATGTGTCGCGTCGCTCATCCCCAAGGGGTTAACCATCATTAGCTTTTACATTTTGAAGCATTTTACTTTTAAACCATAATTCTTTAGGTAAAAAAATTTATAGCTTAACTAACATATATATTAGGTATTTTATTGTACTATAATTTAATAGCATTATTTATCCATATTGAAAACATTAGTATTGAAATAATGCATGTATAAGAGAAACTCATAGTCATATAGGAAAAAAAAAATTAGTAAATTTTAATACCAATTTCTTTATTTGGCTTTAAATGATGTCTAACTATTTTTTTTTAATGTTATGTAAAAATTCTGGATAAAATTTAAAAAAAAGAGAAAAAAATTAATATTTAATGCTGAAATATTTTAATTTTGAATAAAAGAAAGGTACTTTTGACTTATAGCAGCACTTATAATTACAATTACATCATGCTCATGAACGTATAATAGAGAGAATAAAAATTAATGGCATTGCATCAAATAATATAATATTTTACATTAGAATATATTACAACATTTCTTAACAAATTCATAACAATTTTTACAATGTTTACAAGAATAACAACTTTTTAATGTTATCTTTTACATTATAGGCCATATTTCCAAAATTGCTTTTAATAATTTATCAAAAACATTTTTTTTCCTAGGTATTTACCCTAGATAAATACTGTAAGATACAATTTAAGGTGACGGCATGCTGTGCCTTGGTTTTTATTGCACTATTTAGCAGTACTACCTCCAATTCTTTCAATATGTTGTGTATGAACAAAATTGTACTTATGGTTCGCAGTAAAGTGAATATAATTGGCCTCTGAATCCTGCCTCCCTTTCCAGATTGTTGATCTATGTTCTAAATGCTAACAATTTTTTTGCATTTAAGAGTGCAAGCAATTATTAACATTTAAGTTCAGGTCATTTTCACATTGCTGTTAGCTAGGGAAAAGCTGTCTCTTTTGAAAAATGAGAAAGTAAACATCTCAGTACTCAGTAAATCGAAGGTTTTAATATTAATCAAAATAAATGCAGGCTATTACAGAACAAAAAAACAATACAACATAAAATTTAAAAAACAAACATATAAAATATGTTCTGGAACATCAAAGAAAAATGAATATGATGATAGCATAAATTCAATCTGCATTTTTAGGACTGCAAATATTTGGCAAGGTTTTATACTTTAACTTGACGATATATTTCTGTCAGTTGGAAATTAATTGTTGGGGGACTGCTATAACTCAAAAATACCAATAAATGAAAATTTAATATAAAAATTTAATCATGAAATATTTCAATTTTGAATAAAAATAAATGGCTTAATTTAGTGATATACTTTAATTTTTATATACAATCAAAATACTTCGTAATATGGTATAAAATCTGTATTAATTTATTTTAGCCTTCTTACTGCCAAGAACTCATATATCCGTTCACTAAGCTGTAGGTTTCACTGCTATAGAAGCATGTTTCAAATCAATATAATTCTACAACTATAATCCAGTTTAAAAAAAATTGTGATGATTAATACTCTCAAGGACTATATTCATATAGGTAAATAAGTTTTTTTTACATTATGTTGGAAAAATCATCCTTTTTTAGAATTTAAAAAAATTACAGAAAAAAACAACATTATAATTTTGCCCTTTTGCTCGGCAGTCAGAGGGATAAGGAATTTTCAAAAAATCTTACTAACCAATGATTTTTTGGTACGTCTCTATTATCCCCGTCGACCACTTTTCAAAACAAAAAACTATTGCGAAATTGTAAGATTAAACGCCAAAAATGCTGTCCCATTTATTTGATGTCAGAAGCATTATATGCGTTTGTTATGTCATCAAGTGGCTTTTAATTCGACATTTGCATGTATTTTTCATTATGTTTTACTGATTTATTAGTTATTTCATTAATTAAAATAACAATTGTGTCCTCAAATTCTTATATTTTATTTATTTATTTATCTTGATATTCCACTGGCAACGTTCTCCGGTTTATCTGGCATTACAGTTTGGCGATAGTTTTTTGTTATGAAAAGTGGTCGAAGGGATAATAGAGAAATACCGAAAATTGTCATCACACACATATTCATAGGTGCTAAATTAAATGATTATTTCTTTGGCCAAGTATTCATTTCCTCAAACACTTAGTACAGTTTTAATATGGAAAACTAGTGTCAATTTTGCCTTACACTCATAGACACTGATAAGTTTTTCTAACAAGCCATTAATTGTAAAAAGTATGAAAAAGTCAATTTTTCATAAATATAGATTCTTGGAATGTTATTTCTCTTTCAACTGAACAACTAAAACAATTCATTTCTGAATTGCTTTTATTCACTGGTAAATAAGAAAATGATAAAGAAATAGAAAAGTAAACAATAAAACCAAAAATATTAATTTTTTTTTGAAGAGGGGCTAAGAAGTGGGATATATATCTGCGAGTCATTTTTTGACTCCCTGTTGTAAAATCTGAGTCATGGTTCAATAATTTTATGTAAAATACAAGTAAACTTTAACACTGAAAACTATCAAAACATTTACGTAGTATCATCCAAAAATTCAAAGATTTATGTAATTTTTCCATGATAACTCTTTTAAATATTGGCTAAAGTTTCATAAGTGGGTATGTCGCCAAGCTTAGCATAAAACAATAATAATTTTAATGGTTAAAAGACAAAATTTTTAATAACTGATGATACAAGTTTTTTCAATATAGATGATAATTTTGGTTAAAATTCCCCACATTTTTTCTAATTCATTGCTAATAACATCGAATAAATAACTGATAATAATAATAGGATATGTTAATAGTTAAAGGATAATAATTATGATTTTCAATGCGATCACATGAACATCTTCTGTTTTAGCACTATCTCAAAAATTGTTTATTTAAAAATATGCTCGTTCACTTTTCACAAAAATTACATTTCAGAAGTATAGCTCCATAAACAAGAATGTTTCTGACATACAATGGTTATATAGTGCTTTGCTAATCTCTAAAACTGGTATTTGTTTACAGATATGAGAAATTGTAATGGCAGTATATTTGAATATATACATTTGCATTAATTAATATATATATCGATATGCATTGAAATCAATGTAGTGGAATAAATATTTATAAAGTAATGTGAATTAATTGTAAAAGAAAAAAGATTGAGGAAAACATCTTTTACCTGTTTTTTAAGTGTTTGAAATAAAAAAAAAAAGGGGGAGAGTTCAAATTAGAGCTGTAAGTAAATCTTCATTTTCATACAGAAAATATCATCTAAACTTGAAATTTCTCGAAGAAGTACTCAAAGTGGTTGTATTTTCTTTAATTTATCAAACTGTTAAATATACAGCTCGCTACTGGTCCGTTTACACCGTCATCTCTATTACAATTTACCATTTAAGCCTACATGAATAACTAGGTCTATAAACACTTCGCTTTTACACAACAAAATATAAATATATAAACGGAACAGTTATAAAGAATAGAATTATAAATGAAAAATATAATTCTTACCTTTATTGAAATCTATTTGATAACAATTAATTAATTAATCCGATTCCGAAACCGATCACGTTTCTTCAGCTAAAACGCAAGAACACAATTTTTTTATTCCAAGTACCTTCTATAATCTGAACTGTACCTTGCGTTCTGATTGGTTGTTGCTCTTGGCAGTGTTATGAGGTATCTTGGCGATAATCATACTTGGCGAAAAATACTTCTACCGTCCCAGTTCGTTATGTTTTTGTTTAAATTTAGGAGACGCCTGTAAAATTATATGACGCGGTTCAAATTATACTAATTTTCTCCTTTTTATGAAAGAAAATTAAATTTATGACATCATTTTTTAAGCTTTTCCCATTTTGTGACGAAATTGATTTGTTGTGAATTTTATGACGAATTTCTGTGGAGAATGATTCAACAATGGTGAATGATTCATTAGGTATTTTCATAATGATTGTTGGTGTTGTTGAATGGTATGATCGATTTTTATCGGTAAAGTTTAATTATAATTAGGTATTTAAAAAGCAAGTCATTTTGCTTTCTTTAATTTTTTCTTACGCTTACAATAAGTTTATCTTGAGTGATTAGGATTTTTGAGAAATAAACCTTTCATTGTTATGGGTGTTAAAAGTTAATCATTTTTAACTATATGAAACGGTAAGTTTTAATTTGTTTACATTGTTAAAAATACATATTCATTTTGATTTAAGCTAATTACTTTAAAACATTTTTTAGTTTTCACAACGTCACTCCACGCCAGTCAAATATAAAAGCAGGTGCTAGTTCAAATTGGAAGTGGAAATGGATAAGCCTAAAGAGTTGTATACTACACACTCTTAGAAAGAATGACTAGTTTTTAAATACGATATACATACGTATACGAAAATTTACCAGTAAAAAGATACATTTACAGATTAATTCAAGAGCATTGTTTATTGTTAATATTGATTTTTTATTTAATTTTGTTATCATTCTTAGAAAAATTGAAATATGGCTTTAGAGTTTCTTTTCTCTTTTTTGTTCTTTCTTTTCTGGAGGTACTGCAGTGTCTCCGAAAAGTCGAGAAAGCACAGCCGTAAGCATCCTTTTCTGGTAGCAACTCATGGCACTTTTGACACCCCCCCCCCCCCTCCCTCCATATCTCTACGCTAGAGTATCCCAACAATTTGAAACTTCGTTTATATAGAGTATGTGGCAAATGGGATCAAAATTTGAAATTTCTCAATTCTGTCTTTTCTAGTGCAGACGATATATGAACTCAAAGTTTTGATTTTTTGTCTCTCACTCACTCACTCACAGTTTTCACAACGTCACTCCACACCAATCAAATATAAAAACAGGTGCTAGTTCAAATTAGAAGTGGAAATGGATAAGCCTAAAGAGTTGTATACTACACACTCTTAGAAAGAATGACTGGTTTTTAAATACGATATACATACGTATACGAAAATTTACCAGTAAACAGATACATTTACAGATTAATTCAAGAGCATTTTTTTTTGTTAATACTGATTTGTTATTTCATTTTGTTATCATTCTTAGAAAAATTAATATATATCTTTAGAGTTTCTTTTCTCTTTTTCGTTCTTTCTTTTTAAAACTTTTTTCTTTTACTAGCAGTAGGAAAAGCATTTTTTTTTAAATTACAGTGGCACCCACAATTGCTATTATGCCAAGGTCGTTGGCAAAATTTTAGGGTGACCTGGGGTAATTATAGGTCACTCTCTTTCTGGGGTAATTATGGGTCACCTAGTTTTTATCCCTATGATATCTACTAAGAAAAATTCTAAAATAGTGGATAGGTTCTCTCGTTAGTCTACTTTATTATGTATAGTACTTTTTTATTTTAACTTAGCTGCATAATATGAGTTGAGATGTTTTTGTAACATGCTATAAAATCATCTTTCAGAAAGATTGCCTTTGGAAATTGTACTTTTTACCATGATCCATGCCACAATTAAATAAATGTTTGGATTTTTTTTTGTTTAGGCTTTTTTTAAATATAAATACTATAAGGTTTTTGAATACATGCACTTTTTATTCTTATTTTTTTTTAATGGACTGTAGATGTATAGCCAATTATGCCCTAAATTAGGGGTGCACAACCTGTGGCCCGCGATCGGATTAATGGTGGCCCGCTGTTCGGACGCAAAAAATCTTGAATTTCGCCGATCAGGTGCATAGAAATCACCAAATTTTGGCGATCGGACGCTTAAGAATCGCGAATTTCGACCATCAAGTGTGTAAAAATCGCAAATTTTGCCAATCGGGTGCGTATAAATCGTAAATTTCGCTGATCGCCTGCGTAAAAATCGCGAATTTTGCCGATAGGGCCCGTAAAAATCACGAATTTTGCCGATAGGGTGCTTATAAATTGCGAATTTTGCTGTTCAGGTGTGTATAAATCGTAAATTTCGCCGATCGTATGCGTAAAAATCGCAAATTTTGTCGATCGGGCGTGAAAAAATCGCAAATTTTGCCGATCAGGTGTGTATAAATCGTTACTTTTGCCGATCAGGTGCGTAAAAATCGCAAATTTTGCCAATAAGGTGCTTAAAAATCGTGAATTTTGCCGATCAGGCCCGTAAAAATTACGAATTTTGCCGATCAAGTGCGTATAAATAATAAATTTCGCCGATTGTATGCGTACAAGTCGCGAATATTGCTGATTAGGCGCGTATAAATCGTGAATTTTGCCGATCGGGCGCGTAAAAATCGTGAATTTTGCCGATAGGGTGTGTAAAAATCGCAAATTTCGCCGATAGGGCGCATAATATTCGTGAATTTTGCCGATCAGGTGCGTATAAATCGTTACTTTTGCCGATCGGGTGGTTAAAAATCACAAATTTTGCCGATCAGGTGCTTAAAAATCACAAATTTCGCTGATCGGGCTCGTAAAAATCGTGAATTTTGCCAATAGGGTGCGTAAAAATTGCGAATTTCGCCGATAGGGCGCATAATAATCGCGAATTTTGCCGATCAGGTGCGTATAAATCATTACTTTTGCCGATCGGGGGCGTAAAAATAGCAAATTTTGCCGATTAGGCGCTTAAAAATCACGAATTTCGCCGATCCGGCACGTAAAAATCATGAATTTTGCCGTTCAGGCACATAACAATCACGAATTTTGCCGATCAGATGCGTATAAATAATAAATTTCGCCGATTGTATGCATACAAGTCGCAAATATTGCCGATTGGGCGCGTATAAATCGTGAATATTGCCAATTCGGCGCATAAAAATCCTGAATTTTGCCGATCGGGCACGTAAAAATCATGAATTTTGCCGATAGGGTGTGTATAAATCGCAAATTTTTCCGATCAGGTGCATAAAAATCGTTACTTTTGCCGATCGGGTGCATAAAAATCGCAAATTTTGCCAATTAGACGCTTAAAAATCACGAATTTCACCGATAGGGTGCGTATAAATTGCGAATTTTGCCGATAGGGCGCATAAAAATCGCGAATTTTGCCGATCAAGTGCGTATAAATTGTTACTTTTGCCGATTAGGCGCTTAAAAATCACGAATTTCACCGTTCGGGCACGTAAAAATCACGAATTTTGCCCATCAAGTACGTATAAATCATAAATTTCGCCGATTGTATGCATACAAATCGAGAATATTGCCGATCGGGCGCGTATAAATCATGAATTTTGCCAATTAGGCGCGTAAAAACCATGAATTTTGCCGATTAGGCACGTAAATATCACGAATTTTGCTGATCGGGCACGTAAAAATCGTGAATTTTGTCGATAGGGCGCGTAATAATCGTGAATTTTGCCGATCAGGTGCATATAAATCATTACTTTTGCCGATCGGGTGCATAAAAATAGTAAATTTTGCCGATTAGGCGCTTAAAAATCATAAATTTCACCGATCGGGCACGTAAAAATCATGAATTTTGCCGTTCGGGCACATAACAATCGCGAATTTTGCTGATTGGGTACGTATAAATCATAAATTTCGCCGATCACCTGCGTAAAAATCGTGAATTTTGTCGATCGGGCGCGTATAAATCATGAATTTTGCCAATTAGGCGCGTAAAAACCACTAATTTTGCCGATTAGGCACGTAAAAATCACGAATTTTGCTGATCGGGCACGTAAAAATCGTGAATTTTGTCGATAGGGCGCGTAATAATCGTGAATTTTGCCGATCAGGTGCGTATAAATCATTACTTTTGCCGATCGGGTGCGTAAAAATAGCAAATTTTGCCGATTAGGCGCTTAAAAATCACAAATTTCACCGATCGGGCACGTAAAAATCATGAATTTTGCCGTTCGGGCACATAACAATCGCGAATTTTGCTGATTGGGTACGTATAAATCATAAATTTCGCCGATCACCTGCGTAAAAATCGTGAATTTTGCCGATCGGGCCCGTAAAAATCGCGAATTTTGCCGATCAGGTGCGTATAAATAATAAATTTCGCTGATTGTATGCATACAAGTCGCGAGTATTGCCGATTGGGCGCGTATAAATCGTGAATATTGCCAATTAGGCGCGTAAAAATCGTGAATTTTGCCGATCGGGTGCGTAAAAATCGTGAATTTTGCCGATAGGGTGCGTATAAATCGCGAATTTTGCCGATCAGGTGCATAAAAATCGTTACTTTTGCCGATCGGGTGCGTAAAAATCGCAAATTTTGCCAATTAGGCGCTTAAAAATCACGAATTTCGCCGATAGGGTGCGTATAAATTGCGAATTTTGCCGATAGGGCGCGTAAAAATCGCGAATTTTGCCGATCAGGTGCATATAAATTGTTACTTTTGCCGATTAGGTGCTTAAAAATCACGAATTTCACCGTTCGGGCACGTAAAAATCGCGAATTTTGCCGATCAAGTACGTATAACAGGGTTCATACGGTGCTTGAAAGTCCTTGAATTTTTAAGAGAGAAAAAAGGTCCTTGAAAGTGCTTGAATTTGTTTATATTTTAATGAAGGTGCTTAATTTTCATTATTTTTTTTATAGATGCTTAATTTTTCTTATTCAGATATTCAAAATAAAATAAATTGCAAGCTTAAAAAAACAAAAACAAAAAAAAGGCGAAAATATTTGTTTTGAGATCGTTTTCTTTTCAGGGGTTCAGAGTACGAGCATTTGTCGCTTCTCCCTTCCCTCTATAGGATGTTAACAAAAGAAAAATGAAAAGAAGGTTAACTTGTTGCTACTACCGACAGCAAGATCGGAAATTTTGTTCTTATCTTTCTTCCTTTGTACGTTCCGTTTCTTCAATATTGCTACACCTATTGCAACGCACCTCACTTTTTTTAAGCTTAATTTTATTTTATTCACTGTATGACTATATCTGGATGGGTACCGATCCAGATAATTTTCTCATTAAACTTTGTTTCTGTTTTGGCTTTTGTTAACATTAATTGCGGTTTCTTTAATGATATTTTTTCTTTGGCGCAGCTTGTCCCTAATGGGACCTTGCGCCATTAAACCCTATATAACCAACCAACCTATTGCAACGCTAAAACTCGGTCAGTTGACGCATGCACACATGCATGTACGCCGGTTTTCACAACAAGTAGTTTTCATCTGTAGTGCATTCTGTAGATCTGTAGTAGTAATTATTCGTTGAGATCGATGCTATAATGATGCCTAGAACGTGCAATTTCAGTGACTTGTGGCTAGAACGAGAAGAATACAAGTGTTGGTTAGAAGCAGTACCGAATAGTGCATACCAGTTCTGATGCAAGTTATGCTGTGTTACCCGGCAATTGGAGAATATGGGAGAATCTGCATTAACAAGTCATATGAGAGGGAAGTGTTTTCCATAACAATAAATATATAATTCTGATACCTATTGTAAAATGTGAAGAAGATTGGAGGCGATGTGATAGCAATGTTATTTACGTGTCGTGAATCATGGGTACCAGCAAACAGGAGCAAGGAAAGGTCGTCGCCCTTGTTGTAATTCTAATTGTTTTAATTAGATAATTTAAATTACTTGGATTTACTTTAATTTTAGTTTTAAGAAAAATAATGAAATTAATTTTTTTTGCAGGACTTTGTTTTGATTAATCAAATGCTTATTTGTTAATAACGCAATGATTGAACTCCCACCAAAAAGAAAGAAAAATTGTCCCATTCCTAAATTTAGTTCTGACAATATTCGCATAATGAATTGATTTATTAATTAGTGTTGTTTTTATTGCATACTAGTTGAATACACCCAGCGTTGCCCGGGCCCCAATCAAATTTGTATGATTTTATATTTTAAAACAAAAATCTTTCAAAACGAATCGGGGCCTCTACTGACTTTGGCTGCTTATTTCCGTGTGTTCCGCCCGATGTTGCCGGGGCCCCGATCGAATTTTTATACGAAAATATTTCAAAACAAACCTGTGATCGGTGGCTCCACTAGTTTCGGCAGCGTATAGCAGTGCCACCTGTTGGGCAATTTTCACCAAAAACTAATCAGCACCAATTTGTATGAGGAACTAACTGAATATAAAGTTTTATTAAATTTAGTGCATTAGCTCTTGAGATAGAATGCCCACAAAATTTTTGTCACATACAGACAGACAGAGTCATAGACTCACAGGCAGACACTTTCTAAAAACAGTCAAATCGTGTTCAGGATGTTCTAAAACGTATAAGTTCGTCGAAAATTTTGCATGAATCCAATACTTTCTTCTTGTAAAGATAGAAGAAAGTAAATTACTTAGTAATAGTGTGAATTTTCTATTATGATGCATAGTGACATTGAATAATTTTAATTTTCTATGAACTCAACACAAAAAGTTACTGGCTACTTCAAAGATGCAAAAATCTGTTTTTGATTGTCGAGAAGTACCTATTTTATTGCAACAGCCGTCTGAGGAGTTAGAAGCTTCTGCATTTTTACCATTGTCTGCGGCTTCAACCTCAGAAATGTCTGTTCCTTCAACCTCACGTGCTATCATCATCACAAGCTATCACATCGACATAACCTTATCATCTAAACCTAAATCTATAAGTGATTTTATGGCTGGCAAAGAAGTTTTAACAGCTGAGGTTTTGTGGGCATTAAATGTGTGACTTCAAATTACTCCTACAATTCTTGCTCAGAAGTAGGCGATGTACTGAAAATTATGTTCACAGATAGCAATATAGCTAAACAATTTACATTATCACCAGTGAAATGTACTTACTTATGTTGTTTTGGCATTGCACCACATTTTAAAGATCTCTTAATCAAATTAGTGGACAAAGGTCATTTCACTGTATTATTTGATGAAACGCTGAATAAATTGACATAGTCCAAGCAAATGGATTTATTAGTCTGATTTTGGCATCCAAGCTTAAACCAGGTATGTACTAGGTACATAAATTCAGTTTTTTAGGTCATTCAACAGCAAATGACTTCCTTAATGGCATAAAAACTGCACTTAGTAATTTTAATTTGGGAAATATTGTGCAGTTATCCATAGATGGACCAGCTGTAAACTGGAAGGTATGTGAAAATCTCCAAAAAAAGTATGATCACGGTATACTAAATATAGTTACCTGCGGCTTGCATGTGTTAATAATGCATTTAAAGCTAGTGGAGCTTCTTCAAATTGGCAAATGGATGTATTTTTGATTAATTTGCATAGGCTATTCAAGTACTCTCCATCAAAGCTTCCAGATTATTATGAAGTATCATCAACTGGCAAGACTGCCTTGAAGTTCTGCAGACATAGATGGCTTGACAGCCTACCAGCTATAAAAAGAGCCATTGGAATCTTGGAAGATTTAAAGTCATTCATCTCTTGTGTCGAAAAAAAAAAAAATTCCCAATCCCAACAATCGCACATATGACTCCATAAAATCTTTTTTAAAAGATGAATTGTTAATTGTTAAGTTGCATTTTCTCTCATCAGTTGCATCTTTGGTGCAGCCTTTCATGACGAAATATCAAACTAAAAAACCTGTGCTGCCATTTTTTGCCGCTGATTTAACAAAGTTAATTAGTAGGTCATGCTTACTGAATTACAAAATTCTTAAGGATGGGGAAATAAAAAATGTAACAGTTTCAAAATTTTCTTATTTTGAATTCAAAACTGATATGTTGAATTCCATTGCTAAAATAGAAACTGGATTCACTGGGGAAAAATTGCTCCAAAATCTTAACAGAACAGAAATCTGTGAAAGAAAGTGACGTTATTGCTCTGAAGCAAGAAATAAGGGACTTCATTTGTGCAATGATGAAAAAAATCATAAAAAAAAGCCCAATAAATTATAGTATTGTACGCAATTCATCTTGTTTGAATCCTGGTAAAATTGCATGGAACAAAGAAAACTGCATTTCACTAATGAAATCCATCATAAATTCCTTCCAAGAAAATGGTTGGATCCTAGAAGATGACTGTGAAACCACACTCTTCTGAATTATCAAGATTTTTTTGAAACAACAAACTTATCAGTTTTCATGAGCTTTAATGAATCGACAGATAGATTAGATGATTTTCTTATGATCATATGTGTGTTAAAGGACACGTTAAAGCCTTCCATGTGACCAAACTTGTGTTGCTTTTGTCCCATGGACAAGCTTCTGTCGAGAGAGGATTCTCTATTAACAAAAATATGGAAGTGGAAAACCTAAAAGAACATACTTATATTTCTTTAAGAATTATAAAAGATCATATAGAGTATTGTGGTAGCGTGCTTCAAGTACCTATAATAAAAGAGCTACTTTCGTCTGCATCCAGTGGTAGACAAAGGTACATGATGTAGGGGAAGTGGGGGCACATTGGGACACTTTTTATAAAATCATATTTTTTTCAAATTTAAAAATGATTTAGTACTTTGATGTTATTTTATCTTATTCCTTATATTATTGGTCATCTTTTAAATACTAAATGAACAGTGTACCATTAATGTTTAAGTAGAAATAATTAAAACAAAAATTATGAAAACTTGTCCCAATGTGCCCCGTGCATGGGGCACATTGGGACAGCACTGATTTTAAGATGGGGCACATTGGGACAACCATCTTATTTTTTTTATCTAATGACAATATTACAAAATAATTTCTTAAACTAAATGAAATGCTTATTAAACAGTAAATTAATACAAAGAAATGATAATGAATAATTGATTTAATGGAGAAATGAAGTTGTTACAAAATAATCAATGAATAACACCCACATTTTAACGCACATCATAATCTTGTAAATCTGTGCAAAATTTTAAAGTTGTATAGGATCGTGTTGATGTTCCAGGCAATGATATTGGGGATGGCAGTTTTATAACTATGTCATTTAAATTAATTGCACTTGCATCTGCAGATTCTGGGAAAATGAAGTTCCATAATTTACCCTTTCTTCTTAGAAAAGACACATTAATTTCTTTCTTTCCTAACCTATCAATTTGACCAATATAATGAATTGGCTTGGATCCTACAAAATTTTTTGCAAGGAATTTCACCAGTACAAAATCATTAACCTGCAATGCATCTGTTGATGGATCAAATATCTTTAGCTTTTGATACAAGTCAATATCATCGTATGATTCACATTCTGAATTGCTGTCCACATTAAAATCTAAACTTCTTTCAGAGTCACTATCTGAATCAATTTTTATATTATATTTAGCCTTTTTAGCTGCTAAGGCTTCTTTCTTTGGAACTGAATGCTTCTTTTTTGCTTTCTGTTGATTCGCTTTGTCTTGAATGAGATTTTTTTCAGGGGTAGAAGTTAAAATGCGTGTTTTACCACATTTCCTACCTCTTCGTTTTATAGCATATTTTCTATTGTATTTAGGCAATGGTCTGAGAGATTCTGGTGTCGTTAATGAACTTCCATTTGGTAACAAAGTTGTCTGTAGATCACATATCAAAGATTGTCGTTGATTCATACATAATGTACCAGACAGATCTGCTTCATCAGATACCGTAACAGATTCTTGACTATCCAAATCTTTTCTTGCAAGTTCAGCAGAAGGACTTGAATTCACTACATTTGATTCCGTCTTATGTTCCTGAGTCACTTGTGATGGCAAAAAATCATTTTCATCGAAAATGTTGTGATTGATAGGCCATATGCCTGCAGATTTAAATCCACTTAAAATGTTCTTAATTGTAAATGAAGCTTTGTAAGCAAAATTTGATATTTCTGGAATATCATATATTGTGAGTCTCTTTCCGGGGTTATTCATCATTCAATCATTCATTGCAGATTTTACATTGGCTTTGAAAGCACCAAATACTGCGACATCAAGTGGCTGTAGTCGATGTGATGTGTGAGGTGGAAAAGTCAACAATTCAATTCCATTTTCTCTACAATATAAAATAGCTTCTAGTGCTGTATGGCTTTCATGATTATCCAGGATAATTAAAACTGGATGCTCTTTTGAACTTCTGGAGTGCTTCTGAAAGTGTTTTAAAGTTTCAAGAAAAATGTCTCCATTCATCCATCCACTAGGAGTAGCACAACCTTTACTACCGGGAGGAGCACCTTTCAAAAAATAGTCCTTGTATTTATGTCTGGGAAATATAAAAACTGGTGGAAGAGAATTTCCAATGGCATTGACAATTGAACACATTGTAACTAATTGCCCTCTTTCAGATGATGCTGCTTGTGCAACTTGCTTTTGTCCACGTTGCGAAATCACTTTAGGAGGATCCATTACAGTAGTAATTCCAGTTTCATCTAAGTTGTATATATTTTCAGGAGTAAAATGGTATTTTGACATGACTGTGTCATAATTATCCATAAAAGCTTTAACTGCAGCAGCAGTAAAAGCTGAAGCTCGCCCTACACTTGTTTTCTCTGGTTTTCGTAGTGAAAGTTCAGTATGACGATGCATAAAGTGTTGTAACCAATCAATACCTGCCATTTTATTTTCTTCCCAACTTTCAGGAATAAAAATTTTCAAATGATTTGCATATTGGTATGCAAAATTTCTGGTATTTGCACAGGTTAAACCATAATTCAATTGAGAACATGAAATCAAATAATTTCGCAACAAGAGTTCTTGTTCAGCTGTGAAGATCTGTTGAGATGTATATTTGGACTGGAACTTATAATTTATATTTGTTACACAATCAGTCTTGTTTTTTCTCACCTTTTTCAATCTATTAAATAATGTTGATTTTGATAGATCATATTTTATAGCAGCATCTCTCACAGAAACTTTATTTTTCACAATATCATCTATTGCTTTTTCCATATTTTCTTCTGAAATTTTAGTCCTTTCAGTTTTTGGTTTATAATTTCTCACCATTTTCCTGTATTACAAGAATATCTGAAAAAGAAATTGATAAATAATTAACATAACTATAAAAATAAATAACAAATAGAAAAAACATATAAGAAAGCTATTAAAATATGTTACATTGGTATTAGAAAATGAAATTTATAGGCTAGAATATCTATTCAATAATTATTAATAAAATAAATTTATGAACTAGAATATTTGTATTAAATAAACAAGAATAAAAATAAATTTAGAATATCAACTAGCATACAACTATGAAAAAAAATAACAAATAGTAAAAATGTATAAAAGAACACTATTAAAATTTATGTTATATTGGTATTAGAAACTGAAATTGATAAACCAGAATATATGTTCAATTTATATTAGTAATAAATAAATTCATGAACTAGAGCATTTGTATTAAATAAACAAGAATAAAAATAAATTTAGAATATCAGTTAGCCTAACTATAAAAATATATATGTATATATATGACAAAGCTATTAAAATATATGTTATATTGGTATTAGAAAATGAAATTAATAAATTAGAATTTATATTAGAAAAATAAATTCATGAACTAGAATATTTGTATCAAATAAGAATGAAATTAAATTTGGAGTATCAGTTAACATAACTAAATAAATAGTGTAAACTAGCAAACAAACAAAGAAAATAAGAAAATCATTAAAATATCTATTAATTTCATAAAAAAAAAAAAAAAAGATAAACTAGAATATCAATTAGTAGAACTAAAAAAGAAATAGATAAATAATTAGCAAATTAGAAATCTTAAAAGAAAAGCTATTAATATATCTATGAGATTCATATTAAAACTGGATGGAGGCAGATTGAGACTGTCCCAATGTACCCCATGCATTACTGTCCCAATGTGCCCCAATAGGTCATTATTAAAACAAATGGTTAGGCCTAATTTTCTAGAGCACATGGAATAATGATTTATGGTGGAAATGAAAGCTAAATGTTTATAAAAGCATAATATATATCAAGAATTTTAAATAATTTTTTCCATAAAATTTAATACCAACATTTAATGAGTTTTAAAAATTTACTTTTGATGTGATAAAATAGACTTACCTTACTCACAGACAGCAGACTTGAATGAATGAGCTGGAAACACAGGTGCAAGCATATATCAGTAGCGCCATCTAGTGTGAATTTTTACAAAATTTATTTTGCAATAATAAAGGAATTAGAGCCTTTGTCCCAATGTGCCCCGTGTCCCAATGTGCCCCCACTTCCCCTACCTGAAAGATCAGCAAAAAGAGAAGGAAAAATGTCTCACTGAGAACAAGAAAAGAAAGCTTGAAGATGATTTAGATGACAAAAAGAAAAAATGTCTGGAAGTTAATATCAAAGAACTTCTGGATTCAGTGTATGAGTTGTCTTTGAAAGCAGAGTCTACAAAGAAAATGACTTTCTGCATACAGTCAAACAGCCTGAGAAAAAACGTAAAAAAAAAAAAAAACAGGCTGAAGTTAAAATTTTAGATGAAAAAATAGAAGAGGCAGTTAAAAAGCTTAAAGGCTGAAAAAAGTCTTGTATTTAAAATGCAGTAAATTATCCATGCTGAAACATGCAAATTTTTCTTTGTGTGTGTGTGTGTTTTAATATATCTTTTTGTAAAATGATTTAGTGGATGTTTTCAAATTAAGGTAAAGTATGAAAAATTGTTTAGTTTTTTTTAATTTATTTAAAATTGTGTGTATCATAGCAGTGCAGAATTATCAAGTGTCTACTTTTGTCTAGTGTTAGCACAGATAACTTTCAAAGTATACTGCAAAAGTATTTTCGATATTTTTCGGAGAATTTCTCATAACATTTCACATTTAAGACTTCGCTACTATATGTTATGTATGGCATTCACCTGAAAACATATGAAAATGAAATTCTTTTTTCCTTTATATATTTGCATTATACAAACAGACAGTATTTCGTAACGTTAAAATTTTCATTTCTGAATAGGTGCTTGAATTTTGGGTAAGGTGCTTGAATTTTATCATTTAAAGAGAGTATGAACCCTGGTATAAATCATAAATTTCGCCGATCGTATGCATACAAATCGAGAATATTGCCGATCGGGCGCGTATGAATTATGAATTTTGCCGATTAGGCGCATAAAAATCACGAATTTTGCCGATTAGGCACGTAAAAACCACGAATTTTGCCGATTAGGCACGTAAAAATCACGAATTTTGCTGATCGGGCACGTAAAAATCGTGAATTTTGCCGATAGGGTGCGTATAAATCGCGAACTTTGCCGATCAGGTGCGTATAAATCGTAAATTTCACCGATCACCTGCGTAAAAATCGTAAATTTTGCCGATCGGGCCCGTAAAAATCTCGAATTTTGCCGATCAGGTGCATATAAATCATATATTTCGCCGATCGTATGCATACAAATCGCGAATATTGCCAATCAGACACGTATAAATTATGAATTTTGACAATTAGGTGCATAAAAATCGCGAATTTTGCCAATCGGGTGCGTGTAAATTGTAAATTTCGCCAATCGTCTGCGTAAAAGTCGCGAATTTTGCCAATCGTCTTCGTAAAAGTTGCAAATTGTGCCAATCGGGCCCGTAAAAATCGTGAATTTTGTCGATCGGGCGCATAAAAATCGCAAATTTCGTCGATTAGACGTGTAAAAATCACGAATTTCACCGATCGGACGCATAAAAATCATGAATTTTACTGTTCGGGCACGTAAAAATTGCGAATTTTGCCGAACGGTTGCGAAAAAATCGCAAATTTCGTTGGTCAGGTACGTAGAAATCGCGAATTTTACCGATCGGATGCATATAAATCGCAAATTTCGCCGAACGGGCACGTAAAAAGAATTTTGTCAATCACTAGGAAATAAAACTATGAATATTGTCAATCGCGCATGGAAAATAAATGCAAGATTTTTCTATCCTTGACAACTGAAATGGGTTATACTGACTAAGGAGGTGGTTGAGTATAGGGAGCTAACTCTCTTTTTAAAATTAGCCCTCATTTTTATGAACTTTTAGGCCGATCCTCCCCCTCCTTCCCTGAAACAAAATTTTGTTCACCCTACTGACGTTGGCTCTCGACAACCCAGTCATTTTTGTGACTGGCCCTCCTCTTATAAAGGTTGTGCACCACTACTTGATATCCACACTTTATGACCGAATATGTTAAGAAGTACAATTTAGAATAATATATGTGTCTCCTCCTCCCCACCTTCATTCATGAAAGCACAAGTTTTTTCAGCACTGGCAATCTTTAAAGCTAAATTTACTCCCTCAAATAAAGTCAAGGAGTATTTTCATTCTTTGAACATCCCCCCCCCCCTCGTCACACCTCCTGTAAAAATTCTACTGATGGTGGCCCTCGACAACCCAGTTATTTTTGTAAGTGGCCCTTCACTTAAAAAGGTTGTGCACCCCTCCTAAATACATGAGGTATTTATGAGTCACTGAGGTAATTCTGGGTCAGCAGATGTTTTCTATTCTTTATGGCATTTTTTGTATTTTAGACATGCAATGCAATTGTTAATTTAGGATTTTCAAAAGATTTTCCTAATTTTTAAAATAAAAGTACAATATTTTAAATCAAAATTAATATTAGTACTTTTCGGTTAGCCAGGCGCCAGTGAAATATATATATATATATATTTGAGATATATATATATATGTGTGTGTATGTATCTATATATGTATATTGTTGCAAGAACTTGTTTGATGTATTGTGAAATTCATAGGATACATATTTATATATCCTATTTTACTGGCGCCCGGCTAACCGAAAAGTACCTTAATTTTTGAACTAGGCCTAATAAAATGTTTTTATAAGCATTTTTTTAAATCTAATTTTTAACTGCTTAGATGTAAACTGTTAGCACATGATAAAACAAATGTGCTATGTACAAATTCTATGGGCCAGTTATATTAATTGGTTCAAATCCTCTTGATGTTAATAATGCTGCTATTAATATGGCATGCAAGTGTTATAAGCCATTCTGTCAAATGTTGTGGTTATAAACCAACACAGTCCAATTGTAAACATTCCATAAAAATAAATAGCATTCTCATTTATTTTTTATTGTCTTTTCTTAATTTTTAAAGCGCTAATTAATGAAATTCCTACTTTAGAGGTAATTTCCAGTATCTTCAAAAATATATTATTAAAAAAACATATATTAATACTTCATAAAGACAGTGACCCATAATTACCCCAGTTGTGACCCATATTTACCCCATTGCCGGGGTAATTATAGGTCACTTAAAAAATTCAATTATAAAAAATTAATAAATATTTTAAGTAAAATGAATGTTTTATGCAAAAGTTACAATGCTAAGTTAACTCCATCCCAAATTTCAAAATTGTATCTTTTATATTTTTCTAGATATTGAGATCTTATTGTTTTTTGACCCATAATTACCCCAGGTCACCCATAGGGCCATGTCAAATCAACACAGCTTAAAACCTGACCACCTCAGAATTTTATTATATTAAGAAGATCATAGAAAAATGTGTAAATACACTTGATAAGTCTTTATCTCTCTTGATTTTGGAGATAATTAACTTTAAAAATAGTAAATTTTTGCATTTCTTGCATTACAAATTTAGTCATATTTAGCTCTCTATTTGTCACAGGGACTTACTTTTGGTGTTATTAGAAAGTGTATGAAACAGGCTTTCATATGATATATCACATGCCCATATTTTTTGAATGTTTAATTTCAAGGTCTAACTTTTTGACCTCTGACCTTTCATATCTCAAAATCAGACATTTTAATTAAAAAAATATATATATATGTTACTATTATATTTATTTTCTATAATATCTGAAAATTTCATATTGGGACAATCATGGGATGCTGAGTTATAAATTAAAATACAAACTCCTTGTCCTAATTTCAACACCAAAATCGCTTATTTAGGTAACTTACCTACATACCATATATTTACACCCCTCCCCCCTCTCTCTCTCCCTATATATATATATATATACAGTAGAAAGCCACTAATCCGCAAAGCTTGGTTCCAAGTGATGTGCGGATTGGAGGATTATGCGGATTATTGCCATGTCTATTTAATCTTTGTTTACATTTTTAGAGTTTCGTTCATCTCACGAAACCCTATTGCTCCCGCTCCATTGTCTGTCTGTCACAGAGCCATTCTCAGAAAATATGTAACTTACCGAGTTGAAACTTTGTGTATAAATCAGAATATCAGCTGTGAAGAGCTGAAAATATTAAAATTTGAAAAATTCGTATTATTTTAATAAATAGAGATAAAAAACCAAAATTCTAACAGCCTTTTCCTATTAAATTTAAACATTTTTCATTATAGCCGATGCCAAAAATTAAAAACCCACGATGAAATTCCTTCTACAATAATTTATTTTCTATCAGACGATTTCCACGTGAAAAATGAAATAAAAAGTTTCACCAAATGAAAAAAAAGATTAATATGAAATAAAATTGATTGACGTCATAGTCGTAATAAAACGGAAACTGTCTAAGATTTCTCAATAATACAAGGAGTATGAGTATGTGTACGTACACAAAACAGATTAATATCATGTCATTAGAGAATTAAAAACAAAATCTGACGTCATATGGGAAGTTTAACTACTTTTTCAAATGTTTGAGAATAATACAAAGCTAGTATCAATATAAATAATAGAGAATAGTAAATATATGAGTTTGAGAAACATATTGAATCGTGATGAAAATCCGATTATGGAAATATTCGCATATTTTAACATTTTGAAGGTGTACAATTTGTTTAATTTTGAAATTATTTTTTTAAATATTGCATTTAGTCTGTATGACAGAATATAATAGCGGGCTTGGCCCGCTATCCGGCTGGTTTAGATATTTGAAAAAATAGACCGGTAAATTTTTACTTTATAAAAAACATGACTTTTTTTTTTTTTTTTTTTTTTTGCTAAATGGAATGTGTTTGAATTTATTAAAGAAAGGATAAAGTGTTTTGAAAGGAATATTAAACGAAACCCTTTGAGCGATCTTCGATCACACTTACCCACTTGTTTTTAATTCATATTTTGGACCAATTTAGATTGCTAATACTAAAAAATTAATAAATTACACATTTTAATATATAGATAAAGTAATAACTATGTAAAAAATAATTTATTATTTTTTTTAATTTCTTAAATAGGGCATCAATTGTTGTCTGTTTTAAGACATTTGGTTTATAGTATTGAATTTTATCTTTAAGTAAGAGTTCAAAAGCAATATATATGTATTTTTTTTATGTGTTTTTCAATTTTATAATTACGATTTAATGAAAAAATAAATAAATTATAAAATATAATGTCTAAGTAAGGATTTTTTATCATTAAAAAAAAAATCACAAAAGCTCAAATTGTATTTTACAAGTATTGTATGAAGAAATGAATATATAAAATAATATACTAATTAAATGTGCTTTCATTTTAAACTATAAAGAAGAATGTTATGATATATAATACTACTAGATGGAACCCGTCAAAATTTGACGGCAAACAACTTGATAGTACCATAAAAATAAAATTTATAGTTGCTTTAACTTGACAAATTTCATAGTGGGGAGCATAATATGATTGAGCGGTCACAGACCTTTCCATCGATATATCACATGAGGGGTGTATGCAAAATTTAGAAAAGTACCCCCTTGGGGGGTCAAAGTGGGGGGATGGACATGGGAGATGCATAAAATGATTAAGTGGTGACAGGCCTTTCCAATGATATATAACATGAGGTTGTGTGCGAAATTTAGAAAGTACCCATTGGGGGGGGGGGGGGGGCAAAGTGGGGAGATGGACACCGGAGATGTAAAATATGATTAAGCGGTCACAGACCTTTCTAACAATATATGACATGAGGGGTGTCAACAAAATTTAGAAAAGTATCCCTTGGAGGTTGGGGGGGGGGCAAAGTGGGGAGATGGACATTGGAGATGCATAATATGATTAAGTGGTCACAGTCCTTTCCAATGATATATAACATAAGGGTAATCTGCGAAATTTAGAAAGTACCCTTTGGGGGGGGGGGGGGGCAAAGTGGGGAGATGGACATCGGAGATGCATAATATGATTAAGTGGTCACAGACCTTTCCAATGATATATAACATAAGGGTAATGTGCAAAATTTAGAAAGTACCCTTTGGGGGGGGGAGGGGGCAAAGTGGCGGGATGGACCCCAGAGATGCATAACTTGAATAAGTGGTCAAAGACTTTTCCAGCGATATATCACATGAGGGGTGTGTGCAAAATTTAGAAAAGTGTCGGGGGGGGGGGGGGGGGATGGACCCCAGAGATGCATAACATGAAAAAGAGGTTACAGGCGTTTCAACTTGCAGCTTTTTTCTTGAAGGCATTTGACAATATATATTTTTTTTTTACCCAAGGCAATTTAACAATATTCTTAATTGTTTTGTGTAATTCGTTAAACGTTCATGGAAAAAATCATGAAATTCACTAATCAATAGTTGATAAATTATAAAATTCAACAATCGGTAGCAGTAAAATTGGTCAATCGATAATGGAACAATCACGAAATTCATCAAATGGTCTCCCGTAAAAAAATTGTCCTGCACACTGATGTGATGATCAAAAGGGTTTTGAAGTATAGGACAAAATTATTACTTGCCAAACAGCAATACTGAAAATTTGGCAATGGACTTTATTGCCACCACTGGTCAAACATAATAGTCATACTCACCAATTGCGATGATTGAATGGAAAAAGATTTTTTCTCTGCTGTCGCTCGACAAATTTTGAAACCATTTGGCGAATTTCACGATTTTTTCCCCGAAATTGACAGATTGTGATTTTTTTTCTCGAAGCCATTCGACAATATTCGAAAACTTTATCCCCCGAAACCAGTTGATGAATTTTGCGATTTTTCCACTGTCGATTAATGAATTTCACGATTTTTTCCATAAACGAACAAATTGCGCACTTTCTTTCCGCTAATGTTTGACACATTTCGCCCTTTACAATTCAGCCAATGAGTTGAACGTTGTTTCTTTCCAGAAATGTCAGGAATGAAACAATGATTCTTTAGGATGAATTTCCTTCGTTCAATGTCCCATGGAAGAATGTGTGCGATGCAGCAACGGGCATCACAGACTTTTTAGGGCACCTGCAGACTAAAAACATCTAACCAATCTTCGCGGGGGAAAAAATCACAGATTTTGTCAAATGATTGAGGAAAAAGGCACTAATTTCATCAAAGGATCATGGGGAAACATGACTTTCGTTAAAAGACCACAGAAAAAACGTGATTTATGCAAAAGGATCATGAAAGATAAGCAAATTTTGTCAAAGAATCGCAAAAAAGGAAATTTCACCAAAAGATCATGCTTTTTTACTAAATATCGTCTAAAAATGGCAGAATAAAATGTATTTTATCAAAGAAACACTGGAAAATGCGAATTTTGTTAAGGATCACGAGAAAAATGCGAATTTCTTCGAAGGATCACTGAAAAAACGCAAATTTCATCAAAGGATTGCTGAAAAAACATGAATCTCGTCAAAAGGCAGCAGAGAAAGTGTGAATATCGTTAAAGGATCACAAAAAAAAGCAAATTTCATTAAAGGATCACGGAAAAAAGCAAATTTTGTCAAAGGATAGCGGAAAAAACATGAATTTCGTCAAAGGATTGCAGTTAAAACGTGAATTTCGTCAAATGATTGCTGAAAAAACAAATTACGTCATAGGATCACTGAAAAAATCATTAATTTCATCCATCGGCACATAAATATCATCAATTTTGTCTATTGGGGGCATAAAAATCCTTAATTTCGTCAGTCGGGTGCAGAATTTTTTTTTTTTTATCAATCAGGCGTATAAAAATCATGAGTTTCATTTATCGGTCACCTAAAATTCACAAAATTCTTCAAACGGGCACATAAGAATCAAGAAATTAGTTGATCGGGCATGTAAAAATCATTAATTTCCTCTATCAGCACATAAAAATCATGAATTTTGTCTATCAGGTACATAAAAATACTTAATTTCGTTGGTCAAGTGCAGAAAAAAAATCGTCAATTGAGCGTGTAAAAATCATGAGTTTTGTTTATCAGGCATGTAAAAATCATGAATTTCATCAATCGTGTGCATAAAAATCATGAATTTTGAAGAACAGGCATGCAAAAATCACAAATTCATCAAGTGGGTGAGTGAAATCACGAATTAGTCAAGTGGGCACATAAAAATCATGAATTTCTTCAATTTAGTGCATAAAAATCGTAAATTTCGTCCATCGGTGCAGAAAAATCATTAATTTCATCGATCTGGTGAGGAAAAATCATGAATTTTGTCAAACAGATTGCTGAAAAAACGCAAAGGGAAAAAAGAAAATCAGAAAATCCTGCATTTGGCCAGTTTTTTCCATATTTTTAATAGCTAGTTTTTCAAGTTTTATCGCCGAGTGCTTATTTTTACCTTTAGGTGGCAATAAAGTCAATCGCCAATTTTCAGTATTGCTCGCTGATAGGCAAGTGCTAATTTTGTCCTGACAAAATGGTTATCGTATCAATAAAGTGTGTAGTGTATGTAAATGAATTCTGCATCGACTGTCACCTGGTATAATGACAATTTATCACGTTTGATGGAGTTTTTAAGTTTCAAGTTTAGATTATTATATTTTTAGGTAGTTTTTCATTGTATCTTTATTTTATTTTATTGAATCATTGAAGATAGAAACATATCTATTTCTGTGTTCATGATAGAGTTCTTCAGATATGTTTTGATTCTTCATATATTGTTTGCGAAATTATTTAGTGCACATAATATAATTGTAAAGCATGCTTTATATACATTCTGGTGTATTTTTTCTTCTTTTTATGCTGTATGTATTTTGCTACATTAAAATTTTTAAACCTAAAAGTAACGGTCGAATTTTTAGTAGGATTTTTTTTTAAGTAGTTTATTTTCTACTTGGTAAAGCTGAAATTTCATTTTTTTTAAATATAATATTTCAGATGTTTTAATAGTTACATTTGGCTGTAAAATATTGAAAAGTTTTGATTATATATAAAAGTTTAAAAATTAGTTGCCACTTTTTTGTTGTTGTTTATTGATAGTCTACTACATATATATACACATATACTAAAATTATCTATCTAAATCCATTTGAATCATTGCAAGTTTTGTTAAGATTTGATCGTATTTCAATCTTTAGAAAGCTTTTCTATTAACCGACATAATACCAATAAATTGTCATACTAAAGTTCCAAAACCTTTAAAAAAATTGTCAACAAAACAAAAAATTCTATGCAAAACACATTCATACACACTATCATAACAAAATCATCAAAATGCACAGGTGGTAAAGCTATTTAGAAGCTCCTGTTATTAGTAGAATTTTGTTATATTTTCCCGAATGGTTGTTGAATTTTGTGATTTTTTTCTCGCAACCATTCAATAAATTTCACGATGTTTTATTGTGATTAAACTATGAAATTTGTTATTTTTTTACATATAAACTCAACTGCGGACGTAGCAATTTTCTGAATTTGTCCATGCTAGTGAAAGTTCTTTTTTTTTTTTCTTCATGCAACTGCTGGTCAAATTTTTAATCAATTTTTTGTCAATTTTTACAGCCGAATGCAACTATTAAAACATCTGTAATATTATATTCAAAAAGGTAAATTTCAGCTTCATAATCCCTAATAAAAACTCGACCATTACTTTTTGGTTTAAGAAATTTAAAGTAGCAAAATATACATATGACATAAAAAGAAAAAAAAAATACACGAAACCAAAACATATAAAATGGTTTGTATATTGTTTGCGAAATTATTTAGTGCACATAATATAATTGTAAAGCATGCTTTATATACATCCTGGTGTATTTTTTCTTCTTTTTATGCTGTATGTATTTTGCTACATTAAAATTTTTAAACCTAAAAGTAATGGTCGAATTTTTAGTAGGATTTTTTTTTAAGTAGTTTATTTTCTACTTGGTAAAGCTGAAATTTCCTTTTTTTTTTAAATATAATATTTCAGATGTTTTAATAGTTACATTCGGCTGTAAAATATTGAAAAGTTTTGATTATATATAAAAGTTTGAAAATTAGTTGCCACTTTTTTGTTGTTGTTTATTGATAGTCTACTACATATATATACACATATCATATACTAAAATTATCTATCTAAATCCATTTGAATCATTGCAAGTTTTGTTAAGATTTGATCGTATTTCAATCTTTAGAAAGCTTTTCTATTAACTGACATAATACCAATAAATTGTCATACTAAAGTTCCAAAACCTTTAAAAAAACTGTCAACAAAACAAAAAATTCCATGCAAAACACATTCATACACACTATCATAACAAAATCATCAAAATGCACAGGTGGTAAAGCTATTTAGAAGCTCCTGTTATTAGTAGAATTTTGTTATATTTTCCCGAATGGTTGTTGAATTTTGGGATTTTTTTCCCGCAACCATTCAATAAATTTCACGATGTTTTATTGTGATTAAACTATGAATTATGTTATTTTTTTACATATAAACACAACTGCCGACGCAGCAATTTTCTGAATTTGTCCATGCTAATGAAAGTTCTTTTTTTTTTTTTTTTCATGCAACTGCTGGTCAAATTTTTAATCAACTTTTTGTCAATTTTTACAGCCGAATGCAACTATTAAAACATCTGTAATATTATATTCAAAAAGGTCAATTTCAGCTTTATAAATCCTAATAAAAACTCGACCATTACTTTTTGGTTTAAGAAATTTAAAGTAGCAAAATATACATACGACATAAAAAGAAAAAAAAAATACAGGAAACCAAAACATATAAAAAGAATTCAATCATGAACACAGAAATACATATGTGAGGGATGTTTCTATGTTCATGTGCTCAATATAACAAAATAAATAAAGATAAAATGAATAAATACCTAATATTTATAGTAATCCAAATTTCAAAACTTTGAAAATTGCTAACGCTATAATTATCTTTCCTAAAGATCTCTAGACAGGAAATAGCCTTTCACCTCATTGGCTCCGAATCTGTCTCGGGACCTCGGGACAGTAACAACCTCTCACTTGATTGGCTGAATGCTGACGCATGCGTGTAGAACCCAATTCGACAGGAGTTTACAAAAAATGCCTTTACCTGATTGGCTGAATGCTCACGCATGCGTATAAAGGCGATATTTGCATGAAAAACTAAAAAGCAGGTTAGCTTTAAATAGATGGATACATAAAGATAAGAAAAATGTTAATATTGGTGAAAAAAATTTCAAAATTTTGTCACCTTTGAAGCATTTTTCAAGAATTAAATTTCTTTGTTTGCATTCATAAATTGATTGCAGATTAGCCTTTGCGGGTTACAGGTTTGCGGATTAGCGGCGCTCTACTGTATATTACTGACTGTCTTTTTTTTATCGTAAAGTTCACAAGCATATTTTTTTCTTGGGGGGGGGGGGGCGAGGGGAGAGTGTGAGATGAGGATGGGGCTGTCACGTTTACTGTATACGTGCAAAAAGCAGTACTGACAGTATGAACTATTTCTTAATACAATTTTCCTGTTATGTTAGTACCATTGTTGAATTCAGACTACCCTTGTCCTCCCAAAAGTCTGTGGAGTTCCACAATATCAAATCTTTTCTATGATTTTATGTACAATTTTATGATTATATTATATATATACATAAAGCACAAGGATGTTTTTTTTAGTCATCTGTCCTGTGAACCAGTTTTAATAATTACTTTTTTAAATGAAAGCTATTTTTTTGTAGATGTGTCCACACACTATTATTTAGGATAATCCCATTTTATATTTTAATTAAAAAAAGTTTTATATGAAATTTCGGTACTTCTCTATTATCCCGTTGACCACTTTTCATAACAAAAAACTATTGCCAAACTGTAAGATTAAATGCCAAAAATGCAGTCCCATTTACTTGATGTCAGGAGCATTATACGTGTTTGTTATGCCATCAAGTGGTTTTTAATTCGACATTTGTGTGTATTTTTTATCATGTTTTACAGATTTATTGGTTATTTCATTAATTAAAATAACAATTGTGTCCTTAAATTCTTATATATTATTTATTTATTTTGATATTCCAGTGGCAACGTTCTCCTGTTTATTTGCTGATAGTGTTTTGTTATGAAAAGTGGTCGACAGGATAATAGAGAAGTACCGAAATTTCTTTACATTGATGGCAATTAGACTACTTGACTGACAGTAAAATGTGCCCAGTTTACCTGTTATCTCATCACTCTATTACCACTTTAAACCCTAATTTATTCCTTGGTTTAATATTCACATTGTTTCTTTTATATCCATAAAACCCATTATTATTTATAAATTCTGTTAGTTTATGTCCTTAAATCATATATACTATAATGGTTACTTTTGTTATACTTTTACTTACTTTTATATCCAGGCATTTCTATACAAATATCCAGTTTCTAAATTCTTCATTATAGTTAATTTATTTTGCTAAAGTAAACTTCCTATTTATTAAATCTAGTTCATTTTGTGTTTCAGCCTATTTCTATTTAAAGTGCTCATGTAATGCCATGAGAGCACAAATTTATAATTTTAGGCAATTGCTCATAATGTTGGTATTCATCATGCACAATAAATATGGAATTCCGTTTTGTGGTTATTTAATATGTTTCAATAATTTTACTTTTATGTTTATGTTTTTAATCGTTAATAAACTTATGTTTGTTTTAAAATTTGGCTTTGTTATTCCTGAGCTATATTAGTTTCTATTTCAGCTTAAAAGTAATTTTGATTTCTTTTTACATATAAGTTTAACTTTCAGCACATTATCTATATTATTACCTATTGCACATATATAAACTATCTCTGCTATATTAATATATTGGGATTAACCTTTTGGTAACCTCATCACATTGTTAGAGGGAAAAGGAAATTAATGTAAATTACTATATCTTTGCTGATGCCATTTTCTCATTACAATTAAAGCTATATAAATTTGTTTTAAGGCAAACAGAAAAATATGTTACAGTTTTTCTCATAAAGCTGCTTTATTTCAATATATTTTCATTTTACTGATACAGAGTGAAATTGACATAGTAAATGTGAAATGAATATTTTATCAGTACAAAAACCCTTAATAGCAGGGTTGTAAAAAAAACAGGTTTTTTTTTCAAAAAACCTTGAAAGCAGGTTTTTTTTTTGGTTTAAATGATTTTACATTTTGGAAGAACTCTGAACATTCATGCGTTCATATATTTGAATTCAAGCATATTATTAATCAAAAATTACTTTAAGTTGTAATTTTTACTATTTTAATTTACGAATTACAGTATTTTTATATTAATAATATTTTTGCATATAATAAACAATAAAACATGCAATGACTTATATACCTAAAAAATGCAATGTAACCATGCCGGTTCTGACCACTCTGGTTTGCGAATTGACCGTAGCTAAACGGCATGTTAGGCTTAATGAAAAATATATGTTAACATATAAGAGCTAAATGATAATTTCTCCTGCTTAAAATCATGTCTGTTCAGCACATTTTCATATACAACACGTACATCATATCCAATTATAATGTTTGCAGTTATAAATTAAAAATTACCCGAATGATTCAGAATTACAAATTCAACAAATGAATTTAACAGACTTGCCAAGTCACCGGCTTTTGGGCAAAGATTCCAGATTTTTCAACTATAATTTAATATCTAGATTACCGTGAAATGTCTATGGCTTTTAAAAATTTGAGCAGGCAAGTTTCGTTCTCTATTCATGGCACATGACTGGGCCTCTATGGCTATGTCACTGCGGCAATGCAAATGAGACACATTCCCTTCTCTTTGCAGTGCTGCACGCAGCTTGCTAATTAGAATTGTTGTCTTCCGCACATCCACGCTGATGGCGTAGCAAAGATCATGGACACTGAAAGTACAAGAAGAGAAGCAGTTCATTCTTCCAATAAAATGAAAGTGCAAAGAATATGCTCATTCGTTCAACCCATTGACACAGCAAAGAGATAGATAATTCTGAAGGCTGGAAGCTGTATTTTGGGTAGACGTTTGGTACTATTTACGTCTGATGCACGTGTGTTTCATAAGAGATGTTTTTTTTTTTCTTTTTATGTTTTCGTTTGTTTTATTTAGCGTGAAAAGTGGAAGTTATTGGGGGATTTTATTTATATTTATCGATATTTAGAGTTCATTCAGTTATTCTAGACGTGGTTTGGCCACAGATTTTAAGCAAGTAATTTGCAATAGAGGTGAGGTATCTGATTTGAACTCGAAAATTTTGGTTACAGTCAATCTAAAACCTACACACTTCAACCTGAACTTGAAGTGAAAGAAAATTAATCCACATTTTAGTACAAGTATGAAAAAATAGCCTTCAATTTTTTCTTTATTATCATTTTTCTTTTGTCTTTTTTGTATAAGAATGAACATATATATGTACACATTCATTAATATTCAAATATATAATTTTTGTTTTTTAATAAATAAAAAATTTCATGACTTTCTTTTTGAAAAATTGGATCAATCTGAACACAATTCGAAAGAATGAATGTGGGGCCAAATTTAAGATATCAAAATTACAACAGAAATATTTTCTGATTATTAATATAAAGTAAGTTTGTTCCATTATCAGGGGTCTGTCCAGAATTTTTTCACAGGGTCCTGTTTTTGTGAAATTGTGAACAGCTTTTTATATTTGTGAAAAATCGAATCATAATTTTGTGAATTTGAAATGGTTGTTATATTAAGGTTCTTTTTCATGCATTTTTAAGAAGATATATGGATATAAAATACATATATTTTCTTTATATATGTAAAAGTGACAGGTCAGATTTTACTTTTAAATGATTAATTTGTGAAAAGTTTGGTTTAAAGGTGGCAAAATTTTGTGAAAAACCTATTTTTAAGACAAATAATTTTGTGAACGGTCCTGTTTTAAGGAAAATAATTTTGTGAAGGGTCCTGTTTTATGGAAAATAATTTTATGAAGGACCTTTTTTGAAAGGAAAAATTTTGGGAAGAGTCCTTTAAAGGACCTAATTTTTTCCTAAACAGATCTCTGATTATGTTATATTTTTGTTATGTATTTAACAATCATGAATTTTATATGGGTTTCTTTAACAAACATTTAGGCTTAGGAGAACGTTTAGGGTGATTGTGAATAAATTTTCATTATTATCTGAAAGCATGGAATAAGAATCTTTATTTTTGTACAGAAAAGAAAACTTTTCTAATAATATTATACCAACTATTCGCTGACGTTAGCTACTTTTTGTTGGTAGTATTTTAAAAAAAATTCTTCTAATTTAAGTTTAAAAATAGGCACTATAACACCACAGACATTGGTTTTGATATTTTTCAGTATGTACTGGAATAGAAATTGAAAATGATGATATGAAAAAAATAATATATACTCCCATCTTATTTATTTCTGCTTGTTCATAAGTTATGGTAAATGGTAAAAAAGAAGGAGAAAAATTTTAAATTGCCTTACCACACGAAATCTTATTGCATCAATGTGTGGAATAGAAATGTCGGTATGCCGATAAAGTAACTTGTAAAAAGTCTCAGACTTTTTCATTTTGGAAACTGGGCAAATCTGTTTTTAGATAATTGTGCAAAAAAACACAGTTACATTTATGAAGAACAGAGAATATAAATTTTTCATATTATTTATTTATTTTGAAATTTTGTTTATGTATTTTAAAATATTTTTAACATAGCCCAACCAAAGGCATTTTTACTTGAAAAGAAATCAACTGAATAGTTTTAGAGATATCTGATTTTAAACGAAAACAAAAATGCCTTTAATGTTTTTAATTAATAGTATATGAAGGTATGATCAACAATTCATAATACAGTAACTTAATAAAATGGTTCACTTTTAAAATATGATTTTCATGCAGCATTCTAACCATCATAAAGTATCACGAAATGAAAATTTAATTAATTAATTAAATATCTATGCATCAGAATTTGTTTCTTCTCAATATTGTTAATCATAATGTTGAATTTTATTCAAAGGTATAGTAAATATCTAAGATATGTTGCAGTAGTTTAACTTCCTTATGAATATGTAGTTTTTCATTAAGGATAAAGGTGCATATCTTTTTTTAAATACAGTGTTAAAATTGGTTTGAAAAAAAAAAGTAGGAAGAATTTTTTTTATGAAGTATATTTTAATGGTTTTAATAACCCTAATTTCCTGCCTATAATCCGCGGCGGCGTATAATCCGCAGGTGTCAATTTCACGATATTTTGAAAAAAAAATCATCGTATAATCCGCAGCGGCGTATAATCCGCAAGTGAAATTTTCCCTTAACAAAAATTCACAAGATCTACAAGACTAACGTTCAGCCATAAAGGAAAAAATATTGAATCTAGTGTAAAATATTTTAATTTTTAACTTTTGTATTTAATATAACACTTGATAAATAAATAAATATGAAATAAAAATTGATAATTCAGTACAAAGATATTTGCAATTCTATTACACATAAGTAAAAATAAATTCAGAAAATTTACTTTACTTAGTATAGAAATTATAAGTAAGTAAGTTAATTACCTTAATATCTGTTTAAATATAAAATCCTTGTACTAGTTCTTTTTTCCTTTGCCTTATTTTTATCTTAATATTACGCGATCAGCAAATCAGACAAATATTCGTCTGGCGCCATCTATCGAAGTAAAAGCTTACTACGCCATCGATTATCGTTTGAATCGAATATCGCCGTATGCCGACCTATAATAGATGAAGCATAGAGTGCGATGATTATAAACTAAATAAGAGTTAAAAACTATTGTAAAGCGTGAAAGAATGGATTTAAGGAATGAATTATTAATATAAAACAGAAACTAAAAGATTATTGGCAAATTAAAAGTATTTTGACCTTAATAATTACGTTTTTATAATAAAGCTATTATGTTGATATGTACTGTTTATGAACTTTATACTGAGATTAAATAACTGTAAATAAAGAGATATGAGTAAATGGTAATAAATGCTTGTGTTTAAAGAGTGTATTTGAGGCAGTAAGATCTAGATACAAAATGAAGGCTTGACTTCTCTTAACAAGATTTCATAAGTTGCGTGGTAGCGCCATCTGTTGATTTTTAAGAAAGATATTTGTAAATTTGCCCCAAAAATGTATGCTTCTTGACATTTGCAATGATATCGAATAGGAAAAAAAATCGCAGATAATCCGCATTACAAGAAAAATAAAGTTTTTTAACATATAATCCGCGGATTATAGGCAGGAAATTAGGGAAATTTTATTTTAAATCCATTTGAATAAAAGTGCATTACAAAAAAAGTAAGCATTTTTTAAAATTCTTTTTTCCTTTTAACCCTTTTGCAACGAGTTTTTTTCACAGTTTTCTTAATATTCTATCACGTGTAAATGAGAAAAGAAATTTTTGTTTAATTTAATTGCAAACATTCTGTGATTAAATAATTCAAAATTTTTTACTCAGATATTCTGGTGCAAATAATCAAGTATTCTGAGTACACATTCTGTGTGTCACAAAAGGGTTAATGTTTATATGAACACTATAATATAATTATTGTGCATTTTTTAAATTTTTCTTTTTGTCTACTTTCAGGTTTTTAAAAGTTAATGTTGCAATTTGTTTATGCTTTTATCAATAAAAGCAAGGTGGAAAGTAAAGAAGATTTAGAAAAAAAAAAGTTTCGTTGTTCAATATGACATTATTGTAAAATAAATAGTATTGAATGTTCTTTCTTGTAACATTTGTTCATTAGCTCATAATACCATTTCACCATTAATTATATGTAAAAAAATAGTGTGTTAGATTGACAAATAATTCAAGGAAACATAAAAGTATTATTAGTTGGTTAATGCCACTATTGTACATTTTCCCCTGAAAGATAATCTTATGAGGTCTGAATAAAATGAATAAATTCTTGTTTTTTAGTATGAAAGAATTTATATGTGAAACTTGCAACAAATAACAACCATTGTAACAGAATAAATGCATCACTTTTAAACAAATCAAATGGAAATATAATCATATGAAATTCCAAAAAAATTACAGTTTTATAATATATGTTGCAGATGATAATTGTTTCTGAATAGAAAGCAGAAAATAATATTTTACTCCAAATTGATTATGGAAAAAGAAAAATACAAATGTCATACATGGGAAAGAAGTTTTCAAAGAAAAGCTGATTTAAACATATTTTCACACACACTGGAGAAAAATCTTTTATTTGTCCTGAATGTCAAAAAGCATTTTCAGAAAAAAATAATATCAACCAGCATCTCCATCAAGAGAAACTTGTTAAATGTGTCCAAAATCATTTGTGCAGAAGATAAATCTTAAAAGACATAGTATAATGAAGCCTTAGGAGAAAGCATATGCTTGACCTGAATGTTGGAAAACCTTTTCATAAAAACAAACTATGGCTCAGCTTCTCAGCATCCATATAGGAGAAAATCCTTATAAATGTGAAATATGCCAAAAATCATTTGTATACATAGGACAACTAAGACAGCATATTCTAATACACACTGGAGAGAAACCATATAAATATGAAATGTGTCTAAAGCCATATACACAATTAGGAACATTAAAGAAACATCTTTTAACACATACAAGAAATAAATCTTATAAATGTGAGGTTTGTGCAATGTCATTTGCACAATATGGAGATCTAAAAAGACATCTTTTAATACATACTGGAGAAAAACCTTATAAATGTGAAGTTTGTTCAAAGTCATTTACACAATCTGGACAACTAAAAAATCATCTTTTAATACATACAGGAGAGAAACCTTATAAATGTGAGGTTTGTTCAAAGTCATTTGCAAGATTAGGACAACTAAAACAACATATTTTTACACATACAGGAGAGAAACCTTACAAATGTGAGGTTTGTCCAAAGTCATTTTCACGATCAGGAGATCTAAAAAGACATACTTTGACACATGCAGTAGAGAAACCTATAGAATGTGAAGTTTGTTTAAGATCATTTACAGAATCAAGAGCACTAAAAAAACATTTTTTAATTCACACTGGAGAAAAACCTTATAAATGTGAAATGTGTTCAAAGTCATTTACACAATCAGGAGCATTAAAAAACCATCATTTAACACATTCAGGAGAGAAACCTTATAAATGTGAAGTTTGTTTTAAATTATTTACAGAACCAAGAACTTTAAAAAATCATCTTTTAACACACACAGGACAGAAATCTCACGAATGTGAGGTTTGTCCAAAGTCATTTGCACGATCAGGAGATCTAAAAAGACATCTTTTAATACATACAGGAGAGAAACCTTATAAATGTGAGGTTTGTTCAAGGTCATTTGCAAGAATGGGAGAACTAAAGCAACATATTTTAACACATACAGGAGAAAAACCCCATAAATGTGAGGTTTGTCCAATGTCATTTAGACGATTAGGAGATCTGAAAAGTCATCTTTTTACACATACAGTACAAAAACCTTATAAATGCGAAGTTTGTCCAAAGTCATTTACACAATCGAAATCGCTAAAAAGTCATCTTTTAACACATACAGGAGAGAAACCCTATAAATGTGAAGTTTGTTTAAAATCATTTACAGGATCAGGAATATTAAAAAAACATCTTTTAACGCATACTGGAGTAAAACCTTATAATTGTGAAGTTTGTTTAAAGACATTTACAGAATCAGGAGCACTAAAAAAACATCTTCTAACTCATACAGGAGAAAAACCTTATGTATGTGAAGTTTGTTCAAAGTCATTTACACAATCAGGACAATTAAAACGACATCTTTTAACACATGCAAGTTAGAAGCCTTATAAATGTGAGGTTTGTCCAATATCGTTTGCACGATCAGGAGATGTAAAAAGACATATTTTAACACATAGGAAAAAAACCGTATAAATGTGAAATTTGTTCAAAGTCATTTACAATATCAGTATTAGTAAAAAAACTTTTTATAACACATACAGGAGATAAACTTTAATAATGTGAATTTTGTCCAGAATCATTTCGTTAAGAAGAATATCTAAATCACATCTGCTAAAACACACTGAAAAAAAAAACTTATAAATGTCAACCTTATAAGAAGACATCTTTTAGCACATACAGAGAGAAACCTATTAAATGTGAAATGTGTCCAAAGTCATTTTCAGAATCAGGAACACTGAACAACCTTTTTAACAGATACAGTACAGAAACATTATAAATATAAGGTGTGTCCTGTGTTATTTACAAAATCAGAAGTAGTAAAAGGACATGTTTTAACACATACAGGAGCAAAAACTTATAAATGTTAAACTTGACCATGTCATTTGCATGATAAGAAGCCTGAAACAGTCATCTTTTATCATATGCAGGACAGAAAACTTATTAATGTAAAGTTTGTCCAAAATCATTTACACAATCAGGATCACTGAAAACACATCTTTTAACACTTACAGGAGAGAAATCTTATGAAAGTGAGGTTTGTCCAGTGTCATTTGCATGATCAAGAGATCTGAAAAGACATAAATTAACACATGCAGGAGATAAACCTTCTAAGTGTGAAGTTTCTTCAATGTCATTTGCAGAATTAGGAACACTAGAAAAACATTTTTAAAAATGCAAGAAAGAAACTTAAAAAATTACTTGATTATTTTATTTAATAAAAATGTTTTCTTATATTAATAAATTCATTTTATATTAATCAATTTGTATTTATGTTTAAATTAATTTTTAAATAAACTTAAAATTATTTAATAATAATAGTGAGAATTCTTATAAATGTGAAGCTTGTCCAAAATAATTTGCTTGATCAGGAATACTAAAAAAAATCTTTTAACACATACAGGAGAAAACCTTATAAATGTGGGGTTTGTTCAATTTCCTTTACACTATCTAGAGAATTAAAAATCATATTAAAATACAGGAGTGAAACCTTATGAACGTAATTTTTTTCCGAAGTCATTTACACAATCAAGGTTACTAAAAAACATATTTTAAGACCAGAGCTGTCCTTAGAGGTGTGAAACAGTTTCAACTGCACAGGGCCTGGACCTAAGAGGTCCTTCATCTGAAATTTTTTTTAATCTAGCTAAATATTTATTCATATTTAATACTTGGAAATTTTTCCAGAGAAAATTTCTCACGCCTTGCATTCATAATATTCAAATTTTAATTGCTTAGTAGGCATATAGCCAACATAGTAAAAAAGTACCCAAGCCGGACTCGAACCCGGGTCATCAGATTAGCACACTGACGTTCTACCAACTGAACCACTTGGGACCGATACTCAGCCTGGAACTTTTTCACCATAGCATGTTGGCAAGGCTACAAACGCAGCACAAGATGGAATAGTTTCTGTGAGCGTTACATGTTATGGTAAAAAAGTTCCAGGCTGAGTATCGTTCCCAAGTGGTTCAGTTGGTAGAATGTCAGTGCGCTAAACTGATGACCCAGGTTCGAGTCCCGGCTTGGGTATTTTTTCACTATGTTGACTATACGCCTATTAAGCAATTAAAATTTGAATATTATAAATATTTATTATTAATTGTGTTGTGAGTTATTTATTTAGTTATAAAATTTATAAGTGTAAACATGCTTATTTATAAAACAAAATCTTTTATCAATAGAATTTTCGATGGAGGTTATGGACGCTCAAGTAGAGATTAGATTGTTTGTAGAGGGAAAGCTCCTGTAACGGTAATGGGAACTGGGATCTGTACTTTTGTGTATCCTGAAATATTGCTTCAAAACAAATTTTACAGGGATGAAGTGTAGCGATGCATATGCGCCCACTTTACTCGAAACCAGAAGAATAAAAACTCTATGCTTTTTTATCATTTATATTGTGACATTCATGATTTCCTTGTTAGCTGTTTACTGTTCCAAGTTGTAAAGATGAGATAAAATGATGCCACATATGAAACAGAATGGTCATTCTGCCAAGCCTAGCTATAAAAATATACTAATCTGCTAAACAAATAAACACCATCAACCAGACTACAGACCACTACCGCTGATTTAAAGGACACAACTTTTAAATGTTAAATCACCGAAAAATGCAGCATAAAATATCAGATATAAAAGGAATAAAGCATCGTGGAAAAATAAAATGAAAACTAGAAGAATCTAATGAAGACATTTTTCAATTTGAGACCAAACTCATATTCTTTAGTGAATTATAAACAGAGATATAGAATTTTTAAAGAACCCTCAAAATACATAAAATTATAACTTTTATTCTTCATCAAACTAATTTTTCCAAACAACCTACAGACTTAAACCAATGAACAAAAAAAAGTAAAGAGTGAATTTTTGAACAGAAAATTTTTTAAACTATGTTCTTTTATAAAGAACAGTTTAAAAAATAAAATTTCTACCCTTAATAAGTAAAAAACTGTTAATTAACTCTAAAATGAACAAAATTCGTCAAAACAGCGATAAAACAGTCGAACGATTACTTACCTTTTTCTACAGAATATCGATATGACTACTTAAAATAGATTTAGTTATTTCTGTGTATTTGAACTTTTTACTGGTTAATTGAATCTATATGAGTAACAAATGCACTTTTTGTTATTTATAATAAAGTAAAATATTTTAACATATTGAAGATTTTAATTATCTTATACATTAGTTTACAAACTAATGTAAAAATGAGTTTTAAATTATTCATGGTGAGTATTTTGTAAGTGTATGTAATTTTTGAATGAGATATTAACTGACATAGGAAGGAGAGGGGGGGGAGTGCAAGAAATTTAGTATGTATATTTTTTAAAGTTTAAATAGTTGAACTAACAAATCTATATGTGCTTTAGGTAAAGTCTTAAGACGGTATTTCATAATACATTTATTTCTAAATGCAAGAGAAAACAAAGTGGTTAATTCAAGCTATATGGATAAAAATATGTACTTGTGGTTATCTGTATTGTTTATAATGGAGTGAAATACTTTTCTATTGAAATGATGAAGTTTAAATCAATCAAGATTCATCTTGTATTAATATACAAACTAATGTAAATATGAAATTTAATTTATTCTTAGTGAGCTTAAATCAAAGTTAAAGTAAGTAATATTTTAAGTGTATATTAGGTTTGAATAAAGTATAAACCTCTAGTTGGGAGGGGGGGGGGGGAGTATGTATTTTCTTTAAGTTTAAAAAGTATAATTAAAACATCTACAGTGTTTCAGGTAAAGTCTTAGTTCTAAAAGCAACTGAAAATATAGTGGTTCATTCAACCTATATCGATAAAAAATGTATTTGTTGTTATTTATTTCATTTATGAAATACTGTTCTATTGAAATGATGAATTATAAATCATTCAAGAGATATTTTGTATTAATATACAAACTAATGTAAATATGAAATTTAATTGATTCTTAGTAAGCTTAAGTCAAAGTTGTAGTGAGTATATTGTAAGTGTATGTAAAGTTTGAATAAAGTATAAACCGACAGTGAAAGGGGAGTGGGGGTGTAAACCAAATTTAGTATGTTTTTTTTTAGTTTAAATAATTTAAAGAAATCTGCGTATGTTTCAGGTAAAGTCTTAAAATGGTATTTCCTAAAACGTTTACTTCTAACAGCAACAGAGAAAAATGGTCCCTTAAAAAAATTTCTTATAGAATTCTATAAAAAATATTTATAGAAAATGCATTATAGAATCCTATAGAATTATGGCCCGTTTTTCTATAAGCTTGTTTAATCTAAAGCTATAGAAATATCTGTAGAAGTTCAATAGAAATGTATGTAGAATTTCTATAAAAATATCTATAGAAAAAATATAGAGCTTCTATAAAAATTATATATAGAATCCAGGTGTCACCCTCCCAAGTACTAACCCTGCTCGATGCTGCTTGACTTCAGTGATCGGAGAAAGGACCAATACTTTCAATATGATACGACCATTGGCAGTTCCAAAACTCTTATTACACTATTTAAACATTATTTCTTTTGTGATTTGCATTCCCAATCATATATAGTCTTGTAAAAATATTTAAAAGTCTAATAAATTATTTGTTAAAACTTAAACAATTGTTTAAATATTTATACTTCAGATTAAAATATTTAAATAAAAATTACAATACTATTAAAGTGAATAAAGTTTATTAAATTAGATGGATGGTTTTATAAATTTAACAAAAAATTAATAAATTATTATAAAATTAAACAACAAATTAAGGAATTATACGAAAATTAATTAATCATGATTTAATTCAGTAGTTCAAATGATATATTATTACATTGACAATTGAATCACAATGTACTAGAATTGAATTGAATTATATATATATATATATATATATATATATAATCATATTATATCTATGGAATACTATTATATTAAACTGATGTATTACAGAATTGATTATTATTTTTTAATTTTAATGTATAGTTATAAATAAATTTATTTATAACTATACATTAAAATTAATTTAAAATTAAAATGGAACAGCTTTGAGATTAGCCTGCTGACCGTCATCTTGTTTTTTAAATCAAAACATATTTGTTTTGTTTCTCATTTCCAAAATAATTTTCATATGTATTTACTTATTATAAACACTTTATTTAATTTTTATTGACTAATTTATTTATATTTAATAATAAAAGTTAAAATGTTTTGATTTATCGCCCGCGGTCAGCCATCTCATTTTTTAAATCAAAACATTTTAACTTTTATTATTAAATATAAATATAAATAAATTAGTATTCTGTTTTCCATTTAACTTGATTATGTCAGAAATAAGAACATCAAAACATTTTAACATTTATTATTAAATATAATTAATTAGTCAATAAACTTAAAAAACATGTTTAAATTAAGCAAATATGGATGAAAATTATTTTGGAAATGATAAACAAAACATATATGTTTTGATTTAAAAAACAAGATGGCAGAGAGCAGGCTAATCCCAAAGCTTAACCAATATATAGAGTCGCTAGTCCGTACAATGTAATTCTATAAGGTTTATGGTACTTTATAGAAAACTGTTCTATAGGAAAAAAAATTCTACAGAACTTCTATAGAAACATTTTCTTTAGAAAAAGTATTCTATAGAACTCTTCAAAACTATATAGAAATAGCATTCTATAGAATGGCTATTCTAGAGAACTTGTATAGAATTCTATAGAGTTCTATAGAGCTCTGTGAACTATTTTCGTAAGGGGTTAATTCAACCTATATGGATAAAAAATGTACTTGTTATTTATATTGTTTATAATAAAGTAAAATATTGTTCTATTGAAATGATGAATTAGAAATCAATCAAGAGTTATGTTGTATTATATACAAACTAATGTAAATATGAAATTTTATTGATTCTTAATAAGCATAAATCGAAGCTATAGTAAGTATATAGACGCTTTCAGTGTGACGTCAGTCATGACGTTTTGCTTGGATACTGACTCCAAACAAACGGTTGCTATGTGTCATTTCTTATTAAATATAAATCGTAGAAAATATTACCACTGCATATAATGTATTAAAACGCTTTGCCGTGAGATATAATCATAAGATTTAGGTATAATATACAAACATAATAGAAAATACAACATAGCAACTATTTGTTTGTTGTCAGTTTCCAAGCAAAACGTCATCATTGACGTCACGACTGAAAGCGTCTATTGTAAGTGTATGTAAGGTTTGAATGAAGTATAAACTCAGCAATAGGAAGGAGGGGGGGGGGGGGGGTCACGAAATTTAGTATGCATTTTTTAAAGTTTAAATAACATAGTTAAGAGCCTACACTAGTCACGCGAAGAAATGCTCATGCTAATGTTAAGTCAATGGGAAGGTTATCGTGCGATTTCTCGCTCGCATTTTAATATTTTTAAATGATTCTTTTTGCATAGGATAGCTGAGGTCGATCTCTAACGTTGTTAGTTTTTACTTTTTCGATTTGGGTTCCAGTTTTTTTATATAAGGGTACTTTCACTTTCAGAACCGGTTCCAACCGGTTCCAAAATTGAAAATGGCCGCTTATAAAAAAACTGTAACCAAAATCAAAAAAGTAAAAACTAACAACGTTAGAGATCGACCTCAGCTATCCTATGCAAAAAGAATCATTTAAAAATATTAAAATGCGAGCGAGAAATCGCGCGATAACCTTCCCATAGACTTAGCATTAGCTTCAGCGTTTCTTCCCGTGACTAGTGTAGGCTCTTAAGAAATCTACAGGTGTTTCAGGTAAAGTTTTAAAATGATAAAACCATTGATAATGTAAACAAAATGTATTTGAATTTTGTTCGTCACCTGTTTACAAAGGTTCTATGTGTGAATTTCAGAAAGTAGATTATTTAAATTATATATATTTGTTTAAAAATAAGAAATGATATCTACAAAAACAACTTTTCAAAAGTAGAATAAAAGCCAAGCTTAGGGGGGAAAAAAGGTTAAAGTTGGGGCTAAAAAATAGTGTGATATAAAATTTCCAAGCTTATAATATGGTACTTATTTATCATTTTCCATAGAATAAATAGTGGCAGTGTGTGAAAGTTAGCCCACCGAAGCGTGTGCTGCTCGAGAGCTGCATGGCAGGAATGAAGAATTTCTTGCATTGAATGTCCTATAAATGCTCCAAAAAGCAATAAGCAACATGCAATAAATTTGAAAACCCTAAGAACTGTATATAGACACATAAATAAGGAACAACATAAAAATTGTATACTTTTAAAATTCATTTTGACACATAAAAGTAATAAAATTAGTATAAAGAATAATGAAAAATAGCTGGGTAACATTGAAAATGAGATACTATTTCCTTGCATAGGAAACAGTGATGCACTTGGCATAAAGACTTTCCATTTACATGAACAGTACCGTAAACTACTTTTCCACTTGTGTGGAAATATGTTATTTGTATGTCAGTCTTATAGGCTAACAACTCAAATGGAATTCTGATCATGTTGTCTGGTGGTATAGTCAATACATGTACAAAATCAGAACTTCTTAGAATAACACGTCCAGTATCTAGGAAATGTAATAGTATCGTGAAGAGAGAATGTCAAATTGTGTTGTAAAAATGAGTCAAATTCACCTTCTAAAAGTTTTCTATAGATGTTGCAAACAGCGGTTATTTCAAACATCGGTTGTGGGGACCATTTTGCTATGCTTATCCAGCTAGACTCTTTAGTCAATGTATATCTTGAAACAAATCTTGCATTTTGCCCTAACATTTGATCAATAGTAGTTCAAGAGCAATAATTTTTTGTTTTAAAATCCTTCATGCACCCTGCATGCAGTTAACAGTTCTTGTTCAATAACAAAAATCTGTCTCTTCAAAAAATTTAAATATTTATCTTCCTTTGCAGCTATTTCGTCAAATACACTAATTATTCAGTATATGTGAGTGCTCTGAAAAAGGGATTATACAATTTTATAATTTTTTCATCTGTTGCACAAATTCTTATAACTTATAATACACCAATCAACCAATAAAAAATTTGTCATTTTGATTTTTTTTTACTGAATCTCATCTCAAAATATCTTTGTTTACCATAGAATGAAGTGTGACTTTAAGTATTTGCGGATTTTTAAGAATTGACTGTAAATCAGAAAAGTGATGACAAATTTCAATTTTGAGGAAATCAGGGCCGTAGCTAGGGGGGTGCCAGGGGGGGCTCAGCAACCCCTGAAAATTTTTGAGCCCCCTCCCTGGGAAAGTTGCCAAGGACACCAAATGATATTCTGTTTCAAAAATCGTGTGTTAAAAAATTGAACTTAGTTTTGGGGGATTTTTACAGTTTTGCATAAATACTAAATTATAGTATTTGTTTAAAAACTGCAAATAAGTGCTTCAATATGCGCATATCCTATCTGCACATACTCAGAATTCGCAACCTTTTGCTGATGCAAACATTGACTTTTACATAAATTATATACTGAAATTTTTCATTTTACAGCGTTTTCCATTATTAACATAAAACATTCTAATGAGTTTGATAGTAAATATAATGCTTTTGATAAACATTATGTTTCGTATTTGAGTCATCCTAGTTTAAAAAAAATATATATAAGATCCTTGATTTATAAATCATACTAATGGAGAAAGCTAATAGGCAATTTAAATACAAGCATTTGACTAAACACAAAAATAATTTTAAAATGCAAAATACATCCTTGGTTTTTCTAATGTTTATCCTATAAAAACATAACTTTAGAATTCTTAAGGGCAGGGAATATTCAGAAAAAAAATTAAAGATTGCAACTCTTTTGAAAGAAGTGAACTGTCAGCTTTTTTATTTACTTATTGGCATCATCACTTATTATTTCACGAAAATTTTCATTCTGCAGCCAAAGAAGTAGTCGTTAAAAATCCAGAGGGCATATACTGTAAGCAGAGGGTATACCCTAAAGAGTATATGCTATAATGTTTTTGAGTAGAGGGTATCCGGTATTCCTTAAAATAATCCAGAAGGTATACCGTATAAGTCGTATCCACCGTATATATCCCCCATTACATTCCCGTCTGCAGCTTTTAGTTTTCTTATCATCAAATAAAGTTATTATAAACAGTTTAATAAGAAACGTAGTGCCTACAATATGAATATGCAATAATTTATCTTTCTATATAGTACTTTGATCATATATATATATCTGTGTTTGTGCGTGCATGTGTCAGAGAGAGAGAAATAGTATGAGCCCCCCCCCCCTACATTTTCCTCAGCACCCCCTGTTGTTTACTTCTAGCTACATCCCTGGATGAAATATAGAGCAATTATTTTGGTACCTATTTTTTTAGATGAATGCACAATTCTCACCAATGGAATTAACACTTGAAATAGCATGTATAGTTTTGACATGTCCAATGACAACAACAAATTTGGAAAGAACTTTTAATCAACAAAATATTGTGAAACAATGTTATTGAGCTTCCATAAGGTGGCTGTAATATGACCTGCTAAACAATGCAAAACCTTGTTACATAATATCAGACTCATTTTTAAACACAAAGGCATAAAATTGGCAGGCATGACTATTGAAGCGATTTGGAATCGAAATGAGTTTTTAAATTCTTTATAAACAAATTACTTATCGAGTTATAAGTAATTCGTGTCACGTGACAACACATTTTGCTCCTTGCTCATAATGCCAAAGCGGGAATTCGGTTCAAAACATCGACTTTTTCGATATTTTTTGAAAAATCTTCCTTTACCTAAAATTGAAAATGTATTCTATGATTATATAATTTCTGAATAAGAACACCTGCCAATTTCATGCATTTCTGAACAAAAATGAATCAAAAAATGTGTCAGAGAGCAGCTTCTCTGGATTTGAGAACAGCCTTAACATCAGGTGGCTACAAAATTTAAAATCCATCCCAACATCAACAAAAAATGTCAGTCATAATTTAATAAAAAATATTTTCAGTTAAAAAAATAGCAAATTAAGATGTTTTGTGTGGTTACAATTAAATAATTTCTTACTTTAATTAAGTAACTTCTCTATTATCCTGTTTACCACTTTTCCTAACAAAAAACTATTGCCAAATAAATAGGAGAATGTTGCCATTGGAATATCAAAATAAATAAATAAATAAAATATAAGAATTTAAGGACACAATTGTTAAATGAAATAACTAATAAATCAGTAAAACATATTGAAAAATACACGCAAATGTCAAATTAAAAACCACTTGATGACATAACAAACATATACATGTTTGTAATGCTTCTGACATCCAGTAAATGAGACTGCATTTTTGGTGTTTAATCTTACAATTTGGCAATAGTTTTTTGTTATGAAAAGTGGTTGACGAGATAATAGAGAAATAACAATAATTTAAAAAGAAAAAAATGATTTATGCTCAATAAATAATAAGTCACAAAGTTTGGATGGTTTGCAATAAAAATCCTTTACATGTTCAGGGTTGAAATAAATGGTGCATTAGTATACATGCGTTAGGATACATGCATAGTGTTGATATAATGCAAAAGTACCATATATTTAAAAAATATTTGTTAAGTTAAACAGTTAAGTAATTAAAGTGCTAGTTTCAGAGTGGCCGTGCACTCGGGCAAATACCAAGTAGCAGTTTGTAAAGAAAAAACACTCATGCACACATAAATCCAAGGGGTAAAATTATGGTAAATAAAATGTTACAAATGCAACTGCATATACATACATGCAGTTAGATGCAAAATTTCTGCAATGTTCGAAAACATAGTTTGAGAATGAAAGTATATTTTAAAAATTTACTTTCATTCAAAATTTAATAAATCATGTACATCATTTAAAAGAACTTTTATATATAATTCAAAGTGTCGCGTCAATTCATCTCGAACAATTCATCGTGCACAATTCGTCGCAGCGAAATCGCACAATTCATCACGCACAATTCGTAGCAGCGTCAATTCATCGTAGCGAAAATTCGTCGTGGTATCAATTCGTCGCAGCGAAAATGTCTTTGAAGGCTATGATGATAAAATAAAGACAATTTAGTAAAATTATTTAATGATAATTTGTTTTTTAGATATACAGAGTTATAACTAACATTTTAAAGGCGATTTCGGAGGAATTTTTTTTTATATAGTGATTTTTTGGGGAATTTCCTTATTGTGAACATGAAAGTTTAATTAATAAGAGCAAGTCATTTCTTATTTAAATTAGAGATAGAATAAATATTGCTTTAGATAACCGAAAAAATGGCGAAGGATTTAGGATAAAATCACCCAGATCATGAAAAAATGACGAATACAAATGCTAGAAATTAAAAAAATATATATATTAGTTGACATATGTGTACACAGGGTACAACCCCCCCCCTCCCTTATATTTGAAAGAATTAGGAAGTAAAAAAAGTATTGAGAGATGTAAACATAAAATACTTTTTGTGATTGTGATTGAACTGATTGCTGCATGAATGCAATTTCATTAAGTAGTATTTTGGTTTTATAAGTTTTTTCATTTATTTCATCTATAATAATAAAAGGAAAGTGTTTGTCTGTCTGAGTTCTGTGTACGTGTGCACGATGACAAGCGAAATCTACCGCACGTAGAAGTCTGAAAATTTGGATGTGGATAGTCCAAGGCAGGTCCTACAGACGTGATGCTCAAATTTTTAATATTATAAGAACTGGGACCCCTAGTACCCTTTTAAGGTTTTTGCATCTAAATTGTTAATAACTTGTCCCATTTTCATCTGATCTTCCTTCTTTTTGTGGGCCTTTCTCCATTAAATTCCCTGCCCATTTCTACATTTCAGTTAGGACCCTGGTCCCCTGGGGCCCGATGCAGTGTTGACTTGAACCTTTTGTGTGCCATGCATTTTTCACCCTCTCAATGCGTAACTTTTAAGTTGAGTCTTCGACTTCTTTCCCCGGGCCAACACCTTCATATTTTTACTGTGGCACTAGGGCCCTTTTTTAGCATTTCTTTCAAATTTTATTCTAATGATTAATTTATACCCTATGCTTAATTTCGACTAATTGAAGATCTAAAGCGCTACGTACTACAATCTCTTAAGGCCTTACTCAAAACTATCATTTGGTCATTTTTATGACCTCTAATATAGCTCCCTTAAAAATCGATCAATCCACTAGTTTTTTTTTTAGTGATAACTTTTTTGGACTTCCAGCTACTATATGAATGACAAAAAAAATTTTCGGACAAGTCCCGGGCCCCCTGGGCCCTTAAAATGTTTGTGCCCTAAGTTATTAATAATTTGCCCCATTTTTCTCCGATCTCCTTCGTTTTTGGTGCCTTCTCTCCATTAGGCTTTTCTCCCATTTTTATGTTCCAGTTAAGACCCAGTATAACCCCCGTTAAGACCCAATTAAGCCCCATGGGATTCGGTATAGGGGCACCGTTGGAGTTTTTGTTCCCTAAATTTTTAATAACTTGCTGCTTTAAATCCAATTTTTTTTCGTTTTTGGTGCCTTTTCTCCATTTAGTTATTCCTACATTTCTACATTCCAGTTAGGACCCTGGGGCCAGACTCGAGGCCCCTTGAACTTTTTGTGTGCTATGCATTTTTCATCCCCATAATTCTGTCACCCTCTTACTAAGCGACTTTAAAGTTTAGCCTTGGATTACTCTCCCCGGGTCACCACGCTTATAGTTTTATTGGGCCTTTAGGGCCATTTTTTAAGCATTTCTTTAAATTTTGTTCTAATGATTAATTTATACCCTATGTTTAATTCTGACTAATTGAAGTTCTAAAGCCAGGATCTTTTAAGATGTTTTCCTCTTAGGGCCTGCTCAAAACTATCAGTTAGCCCCCTTTGTTAGCTTCCCTTAAAAATCGGCCAATTCACTAGCTTTTTTTTTGTCTGACAACTACTTAGGACTTCCAACTACTATTTGAACGACAAGAAAATATCTTGGATCTCAGCTACCACCAATTTTGAATATTAATCCCTTTCTTGGGTCCCTCTATGCAGCTTCTTTTAAAAGAGTCATAGAAGCTTGAGTTCTGTTTATGGTTATTATCACAGGCATGGAAAACACCGGGTGGGTCACCTAGGTAGAAAGTAAACCATAATTTTATTATATTTTAATTATTTTCATCCACTAATGCTGATTGTTGTATTCAGTAAATGTTTCCAATATATGATTTTTTACTTTCTTCTATAGAAGAAAGTATTGCAATCGAAAATTTTTTCGACTTTCGGTTTTCGACGGATTTACACGTTTTAGGGGTCAGAGACTCCGAAAAAGATGTTTTTGCAAATTGTCTGTCTGTCTGTCCTCATTGTATCATCGAAAAGTGTATGAAGTTATGCTTAAAATTGAACCAAATTTTTTTTCTGTGTTTTTGGCTATGGCCAGCAGGTCCTACTTGAATTTGGGGCTATTTCGACGGAAGAGGGTGCTGGGATTGCGATTTTTGTTCCATTTTTACTATTGTATCATCGAAAATTTTATGAAGTTATGCAGATAATTGAACCAATTTTTTTGTATATATTTTTGACTATAGCCTGCTGGTCCCAGTTGAATTTGGAGATATTGCGTCTGGAGGAAGCGCTGTGATAGCCATTTAAAGATTACAATTTCAAAAAGTTGTAAAAATAAAATTAGAAATCCTAAAAACTTTTTCCATTAAATGTTCTGTCTGGATCCAAGGATTCTAGAGCATTTTTTAATTTGCCTCTTTCTTAAAAAATTGCTGAAGTATAGCAGTTTGAAATTATAGGGTTGCTGACATTTTGAAACTGTATGTTCTCATCAGGGAAATTCACAAAAATCACATATGAAAAAAGATTCCTCCAAAATTGCCTGTAAAATGTTAGTTACAATTCTCTAAATCTAAAAAACAAATTTTCATTAAGTAATTTTACTGAATTATCTCTATTTTTATCATAATAGCCTTCAAAGACGTTTTCGCTGCGACGAATTGACGCTGCAACGAATTGTGCATGATGAATTGTTCCGCGACGAATTGACGCTGCGACGAATTGTGCGCAATGAATTGTTCCGCGATGACTTGTGCACTACGAATTGACGCAGAACCATAATTCAAAACTTTTCAATGTTTTAATCCAGCCATATTATTTGAAAAGTTGTGAAAAAGAGAACGATAAACAAAAAATAACAACTAAAAAAAATTAATTTGTTTTTTCAATCCATCATTGATATTTCTGATATCAACTTTGTTTATTGTAAATGATAATTGCTTGCTATAGCAATTTTGATATTGGGAATGTGAAGTTTATTGAATATTAAATATTCATATATGGTAATTTTACCTTATCTTCCCTCGATTTTAGAAATTATTTGTAGTTTACATACAGTAGTACATAGTCAACATAGTTTACTGAGTAATCGGCAAAATGGTTGAGTACCGAGTATTCGGTAGATCTTAATTTCTAAGCAATAACAACCTAAATATGTTGCATGAGTTTATTAAATTATGAATTAAAAAAGTTTAAACAATGATTAAAGAGATGATCTGTAAGGAACTAAACTAAAACAACAACATTACCGTAAAATCCTGATTGTAAGCCACCCTTGAAAGTAAGCCTCTCCTCCTCTTTTAAGCAATTTTGATTTTCTTTTACATTCCCAAATATAAGCCCCCCATTAAATTTTTTGCACAAAAAATATTTCAAAAATCCTAGGAGATAATTTTCCATCTTTTTAATTTTATGTTTTTATATAATCTCAATGAAATTCTCCTCCCTTCTGCATTAAATATCTGTTACCCTTTTCTGCTCCCTGCCACTCCCCCATACAAAAACTTTAAAATCTCCAGAATCTAAAATTCTTCTGTCCTATTTGTTGCTTGCTAGTAATAATAAGTGACAAATTAATCATCTAAACTATAACCTCCTCCCCAGATCCAAAATTTATACTTACCCCCACCCTGCATGAAATGTCCACTTCCCTTCTCTGCCTTTCACCCCATACAATAAGTTTAAAATCTCTAGAATCTTAAATTCTTCTGTCCTATTTATAGTTTCTTAGTAACAATAAGTAACAAATCAAGCATTTAAACTATACCATCTCTCCTTTGGTCCAAAATTTATGCTTTTCTCTCCCTCCTGAGCATACAAAATTTTAAAATTTTAAAGTTCCTTATACAAAAATATATGCGCTATTTGTTGCTGTCTAGTAACAATAAATAAATAATCAGCCATTTAAATTATCTCTTAAACCCCAAAATATTTGTTTCTCTTTGTATAGTCCCACTGTCTTCCCCAGCAAAAAAAAAAAAATCTTATAAGATCCATTTTTAAAATTCTCAGAGTGTGCTGTGTCACAAGATTTTAACCAGTTAAGGGTTTTTGTATTGATATTATATAAACTCAGCTCCAAACTTTATCTCAATTCATAAACTAGCAACCCCGCCCTACCTGCTTACATAAAAAGTAGCACAATGTTTAACAATAAGGGCATGTGGGACACATTTGATCACTTTTCATAATTATAATTTTATCTGCTAAATTTTCATGAAATTGTAAAATACAAAAATATGTTTATAATCATGGGTCTAAAAATCTAGGCGCCAATGGGCACATTCCCACCACTAAATTTTTAGTATTATTTGCCTAATAAGAATACTGATAAAATTTAGGAGAAGTATACTAATAAAATTTAGGAGAAGTACACTAATAAAATTTAAAGAAAGAGTACTTACAAAATTTAGTGGCGAGAATCAGTCCATTGGTGCCAGGTTTTTACACCCCTGTTTATAACGTTCTAATCTTTATAAATGCATATAAAAAATAGTAAAAAGTTATTTGTAGAGAAAATCGATTGATTAAATTCTTAAAAAGATAAATACTATGAATCTGAAACATACATGTTACAAATTATCTTTTTCAAATAAGATTTTAATATCAATTTATAGTTTTTTACAGTGAGAAAAAGAACCAGATGTCACAATTTTTTTGATAAAACATACAAAATAAAATCCAATCAGGTCTACTGATATGTGCAAAGCCTATGAAATGCATATTAAGGATATTTATAATTTTCAAAGAATGTTAAATGCACCATTTATAGGATTATATATTTAGACATGTTATTATATGTTGATGCTTTTGAATTTAACTAACTTGTTAAAATAAATAAATAAATTTAAATTAAAAAAAATTGAGAAATATTATGCGTTTTTTATCCCAATTTAAACATGCACAATCCATATAAAAACAATGTAAAAGTATTACTGCAACTATTTTCTTTTTAAAAAATTTTATATACATGTGGAATCTTAGAAAGTTACAGAAATCAAAAGAGACAATTATTAATAAAATAAAAAAAAAGTATATAGTAATTTGCAGTTTTTTAAATGCAAGGTTCATACTCATTTTCATGAAAGAAATTTTCCGAATTTTGATTTAGTTTTTTTAACCAGTAACACCTCTCTCCTCCTCCCATAAAAAAAAAATAAAAAAATAAAATGAATGTTTTTTTTTTGTTTTTTTTTTTTAATATTAAGTACATCAAATGTAGAAAAAGATACATTTAATTTTCAACTCGCTGATCAGATTATTATTTTATTTATTTATATTTTTGACAAGTTCAAATATTTCTTAGTTTTTTTTTTTTTTTAATCTTAAGAGCAACCTATAGTTATTAATATTTTTTTTCTTTTATCATTAATCAATTTCTTTTTTTCTGTCAGTGATAACAAAAATCATAATCTTCCATTCAACAACAATGATAATATTCTTCCATATTCAATTTTAGAAGTCATAGCCATTGATCTCATACTCATACTTCCTTCTAATTTGATTGCATAAACCTGAGACAAAATTTCAATTAAATAATTTTGTTTTAGTTTTGTTTTTATTACTTAAGAGTAATCATATTAACAGAAAAAAATTTACTATAGAAGTATGGCCATAACATATTGTTAGCATAAGTTTCCCCTCTAACAACAAATCTTTAAATTTTGATTTACTGCAAAGCACACAATAAAAAGTACAGAAATTATTTTCATATTCAGTCATCAATTTAAGTACTGAATATAAAATTCCTCTATTGTTTCTAATTATTGATCTTAGTTTAATTTTGATATAATGTCACAAAAAATAAAGAATAGCAATGATTACTGCATATGGTTAATTTTAAAAATAGACCGGATGATTTTTCCATATTAATTGAACACTTCCTCTATATTTTGAAGAAAATATAATTTTTTTTTTAGGTTTTACATCTGTGCAATGTAAGCACCTGCTTACATTGGATATGCGATCTCATGATTCAGGTTTATCATTTTCAAAAACATTGCAAGAATATTTTATTTATCATTTTGTTCTGAAGAATTTGTGGGAATGAAACATATGTCATCTATATTAAAAGGTATTTTTAAACTTTCTGTGTTGTATTTTTTATCACTTTTTTAAGCAATAATTACACTTTAATGTAAAGTTAACAAGTAATTTTATTATATTATTTGGATTTTTGCTTTACAAATATTTTTATTAATATTGCTTTCTAGTACCTTGCACAACTATTTATTCTGTCTACATACTTTTATATGTAATTTATTTAGCATTAATATAAAAAGAGTGTCATTATGCTATTATTTAGACATTTTTTAATCTTATAACTGTTTGATTTTTCTTTTAAGCAACATTTCCAATCACGGCAGCCTCTGTGATATGTCTCTAGGAGTTTTTTAATCTTACTTTAAAATTGCAGGTTTTCTAAATTTTCATCTACATGTAGCCTAACAAAATCTGTCTCGAACATTTAACCCCTTGCAGGAGTTTATTGTATACCACTAAATTTTAAACAAGATCTATATCAAAATTTTACTTTTATAACCTTGGTGAAATAAAGCTATAATATTGCATTTCTTTTTTTTATATATAAAATTTTTCAAAAATTCTTGTGTGAATTCAACATTTCAGAAACATAACTACTTGCTCCTGAAAGGGTTAATTGAGAAATTTTACAATGGCATAAGTGAAAATTTCAAAAACTTTAAGCCATAAAATTTCACATAATTTATAAATTCTTAACTTTTTTCTTATACTTGAAATAGCCAAGTTACCAAATTTTACTGACTAAATTAAATTGAAATATAGATATATTTTGCATGATTAACAAGTTCTACTTCTTCTGTCTTAACAATAACATGTGGCATTTATGTTTAAGAATTCACAGTATTTCAAAGAAGCAGAACAGGTGCAATTGTTAAACATTAATAATCAACTGTCATTCATAAAAAAAAAAAAAAAAAAAAAAAAAAAAAAAAATTTCAAGGTTTTTTTTTTTTTTTTTTTTTGGTAAAGAAAAGGTCGAAAAATTTTGATTGAATCATTTAAGATAAAGATTGAGGTTTAAATTCCTTGTTCATGCCTCATGCCCCTACCTGTATTTAAATGCACATGCCTAAGCATAGCACTTGTATAGTGTCTGAATAGTGAAACAGTGGCATTGGGAAATTAGATAATGGAGTAGAAATTATAATATTTTTTTATGAATGGAAATGCAATCTGTGACATAATTTTTTAACACGAAGGAAGAAATAATTAGTTTTTAATAGTGGAAGCTTTTTGCTAAACTGTGTTTAGGCAGGGCTAGTTTAAGCCGTGATTCATAAATGATGAATGATTCACAAATGATGAATGATTCATGATATATTTTCATTGTATTTGTTGATTTCATGTGATAAGAATATAATTGATTTTTATTTTTAAAATTTGATTATAATTGTTTAAAAAGTAAGTAATTTTGCGAATTAATCTTTTCTTTGTTTTGCAATAAGTTTATCTGGAATGGTTGTGATTTTTGAGAAGTAAACCTCTTAGATTGTTATTGGCATTAAAAGTTAATCATTTTGAACTATAGAAAAAGGTACGTTTTAATTTATTTACATTGCTCAAAATACATATTCATATACATTTTGATTTAAACTGATTAGTTCAAAGCATTTTTTGGTTATCATAACGTCACTCTGCACCAGTGAAACATAAAAGCTGAAGCTAAGTCAACTTAGTTAAATGGGAATGGGTAAGCCTAATGATTTGTACACTACACACTACTGGAAAGAATGACTGATTTTTAAATACCATATACATATATGAAAATTTACTAGTATAAAAATACATTTAGAAATTAATTCAAGAATATTTTGTTAATGTTGATTGGTATATTTAATTCATCTGTTATCTTCTCTGTTCCTATCCATTCTGTGTAAAAGTGGATAAAAGTGTTAGTAATATTGAGGTAAAATTTACGTTTTTGTTAACATTTCTTTTCTGATAAACGTTAAACCCTACTGATAAAATAAATAGTATAATAACAAAGCAATATAGAAATGGGCAGAATCCTAGAACAAGCGAAACGTCCGATTTGGCGATTTTTTTTTTACTGCACGCCTATTGAAAAATCGGCAACCTCCAAATTCTACCCAATCCAGGGACCGATTTAGAAATTTGGGGGCCCTGGGCACAGATGCGTATGGAGGGGCCCCCTTGCACAGGTTCTTTGAATAAAAAAATATATCGAAAGCAGTAGGGGAAGTGGGGGCACATTGGGACACGGGGCACATTGGGACAAAGGCTCTAATTCCTTTATTATTGCAAAATAAATTTTGTAAAAATTCACACTAGATGGCGCTACTGATATATGCTTGCACCTGTGTTTCCAGCTCATTCATTCAAGTCTGCTGTCTGTGAGTAAGGTAAGTCTATTTTATCACATCAAAAGTAAATTTTTAAAACTCATTAAATGTTGGTATTAAATTTTATGGAAAAAATTATTTAAAATTCTAGATATATATTATGCTTTTATAAACATTTAGCTTTCATTTCCACCATAAATCATTATTCCATGTGCTCTAGAAAATTAGGCCTAACCATTTGTTTTAATAATGACCTATTGGGGCACATTGGGACAGTAATGCATGGGGTACATTGGGACAGTCTCAATCTGCCTTCATCCAGTTTTAATATGAATCTCATAGATATATTAATAGCTTTTCTTTTAAGATTTCTAATTTGCTAATTATTTATCTATTTCTTTTTTAGTTCTACTAATTGATATTCTAGTTTATCTTTTTTTTTTTTTTTATGAAATTAATAGATATTTTAATGATTTTCTTTTTCTTTCTTTTTTTTTTTTTTGCTAGTTTACACTATTTATTTAGTTATGTTAACTGATACTCCAAATTTAATTTCATTCTTATTTGATACAAATATTCTAGTTCATGAATTTATTTTTCTAATATAAATTCTAATTTATTAATTTCATTTTCTAATACCAATATAACATATATTTTAATAGCTTTGTCATATATATACATATATATTTTTATAGTTAGGCTAACTGATATTCTAAATTTATTTTTATTCTTGTTTATTTAATACAAATGCTCTAGTTCATGAATTTATTTATTACTAATATAAATTGAACATATATTCTGGTTTATCAATTTCAGTTTCTAATACCAATATAACATAAATTTTAATAGTGTTCTTTTATACATTTTTACTATTTGTTATTTTTTTTCATAGTTGTATGCTAGTTGATATTCTAAATTTATTTTTATTCTTGTTTATTTAATACAAATATTCTAGTTCATAAATTTATTTTATTAATAATTATTGAATAGATATTCTAGCCTATAAATTTCATTTTCTAATACCAATGTAACATATTTTAATAGCTTTCTTATATGTTTTTTCTATTTGTTATTTATTTTTATAGTTATGTTAATTATTTATCAATTTCTTTTTCAGATATTCTTGTAATACAGGAAAATGGTGAGAAATTATAAACCAAAAACTGAAAGGACTAAAATTTCAGAAGAAAATATGGAAAAAGCAATAGATGATATTGTGAAAAATAAAGTTTCTGTGAGAGATGCTGCTATAAAATATGATCTATCAAAATCAACATTATTTAATAGATTGAAAAAGGTGAGAAAAAACAAGACTGATTGTGTAACAAATATAAATTATAAGTTCCAGTCCAAATATACATCTCAACAGATCTTCACAGCTGAACAAGAACTCTTGTTGCGAAATTATTTGATTTCATGTTCTCAATTGAATTATGGTTTAACCTGTGCAAATACCAGAAATTTTGCATACCAATATGCAAATCATTTGAAAATTTTTATTCCTGAAAGTTGGGAAGAAAATAAAATGGCAGGTATTGATTGGTTACAACACTTTATGCATCGTCATACTGAACTTTCACTACGAAAACCAGAGAAAACAAGTGTAGGGCGAGCTTCAGCTTTTACTGCTGCTGCAGTTAAAGCTTTTATGGATAATTATGACACAGTCATGTCAAAATACCATTTTACTCCTGAAAATATATACAACTTAGATGAAACTGGAATTACTACTGTAATGGATCCTCCTAAAGTGATTTCGCAACGTGGACAAAAGCAAGTTGCACAAGCAGCATCATCTGAAAGAGGGCAATTAGTTACAATGTGTTCAATTGTCAATGCCATTGGAAATTCTCTTCCACCAGTTTTTATATTTCCCAGACATAAATACAAGGACTATTTTTTGAAAGGTGCTCCTCCCGGTAGTAGAGGTTGTGCTACTCCTAGTGGATGGATGAATGGAGACATTTTTCTTGAAACTTTAAAACACTTTCAGAAGCACTCCAGAAGTTCAAAAGAGCATCCAGTTTTAATTATCCTGGATAATCATGAAAGCCATACAGCACTAGAAGCTATTTTATATTGTAGAGAAAATGGAATTGAATTGTTGACTTTTCCACCTCACACATCACATCGACTACAGCCACTTGATGTCGCAGTATTTGGTGCTTTCAAAGCCAATGTGAAATCTGCAATGAATGATTGGATGATGAATAACCCCGGAAAGAGACTCACAATATATGATATTCCAGAAATATCAAATTTTGCTTACAAAGCTTCATTTACAATTAAGAACATTTTAAGTGGATTTAAATCTGCAGGCATATGGCCTATCAATCACAACATTTTCGATGAAAATGATTTTTTGACATCACAAGTGACTCAGGAACATAAGACGGAATCAAATGTAGTGAATTCAAGTCCTTCTGCTGAACTTGCAAGAAAAGATTTGGATAGTCAAGAATCTGTTACGGTATCTGATGAAGCAGATCTGTCTGGTACATTATGTATGAATCAACGACAATCTTTGATATGTGATCTACAGACAACTTTGTTACCAAATGGAAGTTCATTAACGACACCAGAATCTCTCAGACCATTGCCTAAATACAATAGAAAATATGCTATAAAACGAAGAGGTAGGAAATGTGGTAAAACACGCATTTTAACTTCTACCCCTGAAAAAAATCTCATTCAAGACAAAGCGAATCAACAGAAAGCAAAAAAGAAGCATTCAGTTCCAAAGAAAGAAGCCTTAGCAGCTAAAAAGGCTAAATATAATATAAAAATTGATTCAGATAGTGACTCTGAAAGAAGTTTAGATTTTAATGTGGACAGCAATTCAGAATGTGAATCATACGATGATATTGACTTGTATCAAAAGCTAAAGATATTTGATCCATCAACAGATGCATTGCAGGTTAATGATTTTGTACTGGTGAAATTCCTTGCAAAAAATTTTGTAGGATCCAAGCCAATTCATTATATTGGTCAAATTGATAGGATAGGAAAGAAAGAAATTAATGTGTCTTTTCTAAGAAGAAAGGGTAAATTATGGAACTTCATTTTCCCAGAATCTGCAGATGCAAGTGCAATTAATTTAAATGACATAGTTATAAAACTGCCATCCCCAATATCATTGCCTGGAACATCAACACGATCCTATACAACTTTAAAATTTTGCACAGATTTACAAGATTATGATGTGCGTTAAAATGTGGGTGTTATTCATTGATTATTTTGTAACAACTTCATTTCTCCATTAAATCAATTATTCATTATCATTTCTTTGTATTAATTTACTGTTTAATAAGCATTTCATTTAGTTTAAGAAATTATTTTGTAATATTGTCATTAGATAAAAAAAATAAGATGGTTGTCCCAATGTGCCCCATCTTAAAATCAGTGCTGTCCCAATGTGCCCCATGCACGGGGCACATTGGGACAAGTTTTCATAATTTTTGTTTTAATTATTTCTACTTAAATATTAATGGTACACTGTTCATTTAGTATTTAAAAGATGACCAATAATATAAGGAATAAGATAAAATAACATCAAAGTACTAAATCATTTTTAAATTTGAAAAAAATATGATTTTATAAAAAGTGTCCCAATGTGCCCCCACTTCCCCTACTTATTAAGATAACCACTACTGACTTTGATAATTTCTTTAAAATATTAATTAAAAAAATTAAATTTGATAATCATTAATTTACTTTTAAATAATTATTTGATAATTATGAATTTTTAATTGAATTTTACAATAAACTGTGTGGTGCTGATTACCTTTCTCTATGCAAGTCCATATATCTGGAATGATAAAGTATTCCACAACTAATAATAAATTTACCGCAGTACCAAGCTATATTTAAAATATTAGCATATCCTATTAATCAAACGACTTTTTCTTTCCAATACAAGCTTTGTATGGAAAAAAAAATGAACTAAATTTACACAAGTAACTAGCAGAACCACACGACTTTGTCCATGTTAACCATGAGGGCCTTACATGTGAAATAAAAATGAAATAATATGGTAATCCCAAAAATGGAGTTCTGTACATTACTTCACATAAATTGTTAAAAGACAATCAGCAAAAAATGAAGTTACTTTGACATATCATAGATAATCTCTGACAAACAGATTTTTTCGTTTTAATTTTGTTTTTTGACAGTTAAATCTCTTTTGGCCAATAATTGAAAAACTTTTAGTAGCATTTGGGGGCCCTGGGCCCGTGCCCCAAATGCCCTGCCGTAAATCAGGCACTGACCCAATCAGAACGCGTACTTTTTGGCAGACAAGTGTCAGTACTTGCACACTTTCTACAAAAATCTCATTCACAAAGTAAACATTGATTTTAATCTGTTTTGCGACTATTTACAAAGTTTTAGTAAGTTTTTCTTCAAAATTTTTCCGTTTTTTCAAACTTTTAGCAATATTTTCCTCCAGATTTTTCAATATTTACAAACTTTTAATTTTTTCCCCTGATTTTTTTGCAAGGTGTTGGGCACAGAAATCTCTGGGTACAAATAAAGGGGAATTTCACTATTTTTTTAAAAAGCAGAGTGCCCTTCACCAATTTCTTGAAAAACGGCAGGGCACTGCACCCATAAAAAATGGCTTAGACGAAACAGTATATAATTACAGAATTAATAAAAACTGCAAATAAGTAATTTCATTAGTTAGTAGTAGCACAAATAACAAAACAAACAAATATTATTTGCAGTTTCTTTTGCATTTGTACTTAGGAAAATTACTGTTAATCATATAAATATAAAATTACACACATGTATGTGTGTGCTAATATATATATGTATTACATACAGGGTGTTTCACAAAGGACCCCTAACTTTAAAAATCAATAACCCAGAAACGGTGATAGATAGAAACATGAAACCAGTGGTATGTTTATTATAAAAATCGTAAGAATCTTATACGTAAATATCAAAATTTAGTTAAAAATGACACCAATAGATGGCGCTGAGAGCGTTAAGAATCCTTCTAAAGAGAGTTCAGAAGAATAGAAAGACTAGCCGTCGAAGATTTCGCCATTGAAATTTGACCGCTATTTTTGTATAGTGAAAATAATTCGCATCGGCCACACGTTGCCTGTCTGTTGAATTGTTTTGAAAAGCTCATGAATTGTCTTTCAATCTGGGCCTTTTGCGACTTGAAATCACATTTCAAAACTTCTCCTTGTGGCAGTAGGACTCTGACTTAATGGGTGTAACTCCAACACAATAAACACACGTTCCTCCATGGTATACACCACTTTTGAAATCATTTTCACTATATGCTAATAGCGCTCAGATTTCAATGACGAAATTTTCGAAGACTAGTCTTTCTATGCTTCTGAGCTCTCTTTAGAAGTATTGTTAACGCTCTCAGCGCCATCTTTCGGTGCTATTTTTAACTAAATTTTGAGATTTATGTATAAGATTCTTACAATTTTTTTAATAAACGTATCAATGGTTTTATGTTTCTATCTATCACCGTTTCCGGGTTATTGATTTTTAAAGTTAGGGGTCTTTTGTGAAACACCCTGTATATGAAAATGAGTTACACTCATTCATACACAAATGCAGAGTAAGTATAAGAATAGCCAGTTATATAAAAAATTATCAAAATACTCAGTAGCAGCATTATTACCAGTCAGTGGAGATTAGTACCCTTCAATGTTTAAAAAAAAAAAAGTATTGCATCCTTTTCAATCCCTAATTAATTTTCCAAGTAAGCATGCAACTATTTTGAATACTATTTATTTCTAAGCAATTATTTAAAATGCCAATAAGCAATGGCAACTCTATATGTGGAAAACAAATCAATAAAGTATCTTCATATATAGACAAAACCACCAGCAACGTTTCCAAATCAACTGCTGCATATTTAAGAAAGTATGAATCATAAATAGAAATAAAATATGTCCCATATACAGAAATGCCTGTAAAACACACTTTTGCTTCTTCCTGGACTTTTCTGCATTTGGCTCTTTCAAGAGATTGTTAGAAAGATGTTACTTACAAATATTGAAAGGTCTTTGGACAGCCGCTTGAGAGATGAGGGAAAAAACTCCCATGACTATACTAAGATAAAGTTCTTGTGTCATTTAAGCCAGAACTATAGTCAAGTGTTTAGATTCTCCATTAGAGTGAATACTTCACAAAGTAAGATTAATTTAGGCATAGAAATTAACTGTAAGAAATGTTTTTATAAGGAATGATTGACTTTCTGCTATTAAAAATTATTTAATTTTTTTTTCTCCTTCTGCCCCGTTAGTTTCTTAGCACGTTTCTATAATAAATGTTTATAACCCTTTATATCACTTCATTGCTGAAGTAGCGCGTATATAATGGTTTATTCATTTTAAAAAACATTTTGTCATTATTGTGCATTTACAATATTGCTAATCCACATTATGTTTACATTTTTTTTTGTGAAGCATTTGAATGTGCTTAGACAAAATTTCTTATAGTCTCTGAAAGTAAGACACTGTAATATAATGATTGTGCGTTTTTTAATTTTCCTTTTTATCTACTTTCAGGTTTTTAAAAGTTAACCTTGCAAATTGTTTATGCATTTATCAATAAAAGCAAGGTGGAAAGTAAAGAAGATTTAGAAAAAAAAGCGTTTTGTTGCTCAATATGACATTATTGTAAAATAAATAGTATTTAATGTTCTTTCTTGTAACATTTGTTCATTAGCATCATAATACCATTTCACCATTAATTATATGTAAAAAAATAGTGTGTTAGAGTGACAAATAATTCAAGGAAACATAAAAGTATTATTAGTTGGTTTATGCCACTATTGTACATTTCCCCCTGAAAGATAATCTTATGAGGGCTGAATAAAATGAATAAATTCTTGTTTTTTAGTATGAAAGACTTTATATGTGAAACTTGCAACAAATAACAACCATTGTAACAGAATAAATGCATCACTTTTAAACAAATCAAATGGAAATATAATCATATAAAATTTTAAAAAATCATAGTTTTATCATATGTATTACAGATGATCCTCAAAGAAGTGAATATAAAGTAAGCAGGTTTTAATCAATTCTGAATAGAGAGCAGAAAATAATATTTTAGTCTAAATTGATTATGAAAAAAGAAAAATACAAATGTCATACATGAGAAAGAAGTTTTAAAAGAAATGCAGATTTAAAAGATATTTTCACACACACTGGAGAAAAACCTTATATTTGTCCTGAATGTCAAAAAGCATTTTAAGAGAAAAAATATATCAACCAGCATCTCTATATCCATAAGGAAGAGGTGCCTGTTAAATGATTCCAAAATCTTACAAGACATAGTTTAATACATACTGGAGAGAAACCATTTGCTTGACCTGAATATTGGAAAACCTTTTCATGGAGACAAATTATAGCTCAGCTTCTCTGCATCCATATAGGACAGAATCATTATCAATGTGAAATATGTCAAAAATCGTTTCTATACATAGGAATCTGATAAAACCTTATAAATGTGAAGTTTGTTCAAAGTCTTTTACAAATTTTGGACAAATCAAACAACATCTTTTAATACATACAGGAGGAAAACCTTATAAATGTGAAGTTTGTTCAAGCTCATTTACAGACTCAAGAGCACTAAAAAAACATCTTCTAATTCATACTGGAGAAAAACTTTATAAATGTGAAGTTTGTTCAAAGTCATTTACACAATTAGGACAACTAAAACATCTTTTAACACATACAGGTGAGAAACCTTACAAATGTGAGGTTTGTCCAATGTCATTTGCAAGATTAGGACAACTGAAACTACATCATTTAACACATACAGGAGAGAAACCATATAAATGTGAAGTTTGTACAAAGTCATTTGCAGAATCCGGAACTTTAAAAAAACATCTTTTAACACATACAGGAGAGAAACCTTATAAATGTGAAATTTGTCCAAAGTCATTTACACAATCAGGAACATTAAAAAAACATGTTTTAACACATACAGGAGAGAAACCTTATGCATGTGAAATGTGTCTAAAGTCATTTACACAATCAGGAACATTAAAAAACCATCTTTTAATACATACAAGAAAGAAACCTTATAATGTGTAACCTGTCCTATGTCATTTACACGATGAGAAATACTAAAAAGACATCTTTTAACACATATAAATAAGAAACCTTATAAATGCAGGGCTTGAGAAAACTCCTATGACTATACAACGATAAAGTTCCTGTCATAGAAATTTTGAGCCAGAGCTATAGCCAAGTGTCTAGATTCGCCATTAGAGTCAATATTTCACAAAATATGTTCAATTTAAACATAGAAATTGACTGCAAGAATTGTTTTCATAATTTTTGAGTGACTTTGTGCGATTAAAAATTATTTTCAATTATTTTTCCTTCTCTTTTGTTTGTTTCATCACGCATATTGTATAATAAATGTTTATAATACTTTAGGTTGCTTCATTGCTGAAGAAGAGCCTATAAAAGTCATTTATTCAGTTTTAGAACCATTTTGTCATTGTTGTGCATTTACAATATTTCTACTAATCAAAATTATGATTGGATTTTTTTTTTTTGGATCATTTGATGTGCTTAGACGAAATTCCTCATATCATCTTAAAGTATCCATTACAAGAGGGAACCGTGGTTACCTTTGTAGGTCTCCACATCCCTCGAGTTAGGATAAAGCAAGTGCGGGTTGGAGAACCTGACTTAAGGCTCGAGACCTGGCTCGTTTTTTAGTGTCCAGCTGCGAAGCTGTTGGGGGACTCTGGCCTGTACCCAATGTCTTGTGGTGGTCTCCTAATAAGATCCATCATGTATCGCAAGGACCTATGTCATCAGAACATGGGTTTAATCAGAGCGATGCGCAGGTAACGATGCTCTGACTGACCGAAGGAGAGACAAATCCGGTCATGTGCGTTATAAAGCCCTCAAGATTTGGGTTTGGTGGTTGAGACGCTGTTAGGCGCCCTCATGCCGCCTGGTGGCACAGCTCAATTTTGTGTCATCTTAAAGTAAGATTAATGTAAAAAGCTCATAATATTAAAGTTGGAATTTTTTACACATATAACTACAGTAGGCAAAAGTTTCCAAAATATCCATTTTTTTATATATCATGTTAAAAGCATCCATATCCTAAAAATATCAGACAGAAATTATTGATATATCGTTTTATAAGCTTTGCATGCTCTTTTGAATTTTCAAAGGATCTGGAACTGCAATTATGAATAAGGAAATTTCTATAATAGTGAAATTCCAAAAGTCTCAACCATTGCATTTATTTATAGAATTTATAATATATTTCTGCAGATATCAGGGTATGATTGTGTTGTGTGTGTTCCCCCGGATTTCCGGGTTTTTCTAACGATCTTTCCATATGTATGGGTTTGTTATGTGTAAGGGAAAAAGCTAATGAAAAATTTGAAGATATGATGTAAAAAAGGGCAAAAATTCACCCAAATATCTGTGATAAACATTTCCCTTATAGCAAGCTTTATTAAGAGACAGATTGTTATAAAACTCTCAAATCCTCTGCCCTACATCAATTGAAGATAGGATAGGTGCGTTTTCTATCCACAGAATAGAAATCTGTCTTTTGAAATGTGTTAAATTGAACCCCACCCACTCTTAAAAAAAACCTAAAATTTTTATAATTTAAGAGTTGCTTTTATGTGCCTCAGACTCCAAAAATCTGAGACAAAGGAAGAAAAAAGACAAAATTATACTATTAAAATATTGCAATAGATTGCCTCAAATCCACAGATACTTAAAATATGCGTATTGTTTCCAATGTAAGCAATGAAACGTACAGTTAAGAGGCTACTTCACTCAGACAAAAACACCCGCTCGCTAATGTTAATCCTATGGAGGAAATTTTTGAAGATATCTCGTTCGCATTTCAATATTTTTAAATGATTTTTTTTGCATTGGATAGCTGAGGTCAATCTCTATGCACGTTTCTTTTTACTTTTTCGATTTTGATGACAAGTTTTATTTATTAAGATACTTTCACTTTCGGAACTGGTTTTGAAAGTGAAAGTATCCTCAATAAAAAAAACTGCAACAAAAATCGAAAAAGTAGAAAGGAGCGTGCATAGAGATTGACCTCAGCTATCCAATGCAAAAAAAAAAATCATTTAAAAATATTGAAATGCGAACGAAATATCTTCAAAAATTTCCTCCATAGGATTAACATTAGCGAGCAGGTGTTTTCGTCTGAGTGAAGTAGCCTCTTAAGATCTAGGTGTAAAATTAAAGTTCTTTTTTTTAAATATTATTCTGTACACATTATAATATGTAATTCTGGTTAATAACCCTTACAAAAATTTCTCATAGAATTCTATAAAAAATATTTATAGAAAATGCATTATAGAATCCTATAGAATTATGGCCCGTTTTTCTATAAGCTTGTTTAACCGAAAGCTATAGAAATATCTGTAGAACTTGAATAGAAATGTCTATAGAGTGTCTATAAAAATATCTATAGAAAATGCATTATAGAATCCTATAGAATTATGGCCCGTTTTTCTATAAGCTTGTTTAATCGAAAGCTATAGAAATATCTGTAGAAGTTCAATAGAAATGTCTATAGAAGTTCAATAGAAATGTCTATAGAGCTTCTATAAAAATATCTATAGAAAAAATATACAGCTTCTATAAAAATATGTATAGCATTTTATATAGAATTCAAGTGGTCACCCTCCCAACTACTAACCACGCTCGATGCTGCTTGACTTCAATGACCGGACGAGGAACGAGTACTTACAGCACGATACAACCATTGACAGACTCTGAACTCTTATTACACTATTTCAACTTTATTTCTTTTATGATTTGCATTACCAATCATAGTAGTCGTAAAAATATTTAAAGTCTAATAAATTATTATTTGTTAAAACTGAAACAATTGTTTAAATATTTATATTTCAGATTAGAATATTTGAATAAAAATTACAATATTATTAGTGAATAAAATTTATTAAATTAGATGTGTGGTTTTATAAATTTAAGAGCAAATTAATAAATGATTATAAAATTAACCAACAAATTAATGAATTATAAATAAATAAATTAATCATAATTTAATTCAAAAGTTTGACTGATATAATATTACATCAGGAGCGTAGGAAACGGGGAGGCTGAAGTGGCTCAAGCCCCCCCCCCCTCATTGGAAATCAAATCTTTTGTTGTTGAGTTGGATTATAGTGTCTCTTTTAAAGTGAACGTTAAAAGTCTATTAATTTAAATATATATATATATTTAAAAACCATGAAAAATTGTTTTAGAGCATTTTTTTTTCTTTTGTAACGAAGTTGCTACCTTTTTCCTTTCTTCTATCTTTACAAGGATAAAGTACTGGATTCATGAATATTTTCGACTTCCGGTTTTCGACGGATTTATACGTTTTAGAAGGTCCTGAACATGATTTGACTGTTTTTAGAAAATGTTTGTCTGTGAGTCTGTGACTGTCTGTCTGTATGTGACAAAAATTTTGTAGGCGCTCTATCTCAAGAACTAATGCGCGAAATTTAATAAAACTTTATATTAAGTTAGTCCTGATATAAATGGGTGCTGATTATTGTTTGGTGAAAATTGGCCACTAGGTGGCGCTGCTATGCTTCATTTTTTGTGATTTCCGTAATAGCTATAACTCAAGAACTAATGCACTTATATTCATAAAACTTCAGATTCAGTTAGACCTTGAGATAAATAGAGTCTGATTACGTTTTGGTGTAGATATCCCACCAGGTGGCGCTACTATTCTACTTTTTTCATGATTTTTACGGTAGCTATATCTCAAAAACTAATGCAAGAATTTCATCAAACTTCAGATTCTGTTGGACCTTCAAATAAATGGATGCTGAATACGTTTTGGTGTAAATAGCCCAACAGATGGCGCAGCTGTGCTACTTTGTTTATTATTATCACGATAACTATATCTCAAGAACTAATTCATGGAATTTCATCAAACTTCTGATTCTGTTACACCTTGACATAAGTAGATGCTGATTATATTTTGGTGTAAATAGCCCAACAGGGAGCGCTGCTGTGCTACTTTTTTATTGTTATCACTATAACTACATCTCAATAACTAATGCACGGATTTTCATTGAATTTCAGATTTGGTTAGACGTTGACATAAGTTGTTTTTGATTAGGTTTTGGTCTAAATTTTCTAACTGGTGGCGCTGCTATGCTACATTTTGCAGGATTTACACAATTTTAGCAATAGTCTTATTTCAAGGACTAATGCACGGCATTTAATAAAACTTGAGTTTCAGTTAGACCTTGATATAATTGGTGCTGATTCTTTTTAGTGTATGCGAAACCTGTGTGAGATAGAAGAAAGTTTTGGGATTGGCACATCCGATTAGTTTCAATCTGTCTCATTGTCGCATTTTTTTATATACAAGGCAAGTAACACATCGGCTGAAAAGTCCCGGAACTAACACACAGATGGTGCCAAAAATAAAAAATTCATATATATGTTAGATAGTACTAACCTTCAAATGATATTTCAACCTTTACTTATCGAGGCAAGTGGAGTTTTAGAGACGCTACTTTTGATTTTTTCAAATCAATGGAAAAAAAAATTTGTGTGTTGATTAAATACTGATTTTCGATAGAAAAAGATACCGTTCAAGCTTAACAATGGCTTGAAAAGTGTTACAGAGAATTTGCCCCGTCAAAAATAATGGTTAGTTACAGGTTTGCTGAATTTAAATGTGGCCGAACGGACACTAATAATGTTGAACTCTCGTGACGTTCAAAAAAGGTGACTATACCTGAAAACTTTAAAATAATTCTCAAAATTGTTTTGGATGACCATAAAATGAAGTTGCAAGAGATATCTCACATCATAAAGATATGAAAAGGCAGTACGTAGAACATTTCACTAGAAAATTTGGGCTTCAGAGAACTATTTTCCGCATGCGTGCCGCCTTTGCTCACAGTGGAACAAATACTAAAGAAAAAGTGTTGTTCCACCAAGACCATGCACAGTGTCAAAAGACCAAGGTTATCAAGGCAAAATTGTATGAATCGAAGTTCGATCTGTTTTTCCATCTGTCATATTCTCTAGATCTGGACAGCAGTGACTACTACCTGTTCAAAATGTTAGAGAAGCATTGTATCACTATTGAAGGAGACTAAATTGATAAATAATGTTAAATTTTGCAAAAAAAAAAGAAAAGAAAAAAAAATGTTTTTTATCATTTAGTTCCAGGACTTTTTGACTGACGTGTTAATATACCTGATCGCTTTCAGAATTCTTGGAATGTTACCAGAAATTTAGAATAGACTAATAGGGGGAATTTGTAGCGGGAACCAATCAATCAATGCAAGAAATTCTGAAGCTCCTACAGAGAATGTTCTATTCTCTGTTCACCTTCCGTCTACTGTGATTAACCGAACATTCTCGATGCGTCTTTTCTACAGTGCTGTCATATTTCACAAAATTGAATAAAATCTAATTTATTCCTTAATGTTTACTTTGAAATAATACACACACACACTTTTAATTATGAATAAAATGAATTATTAATTCATCAATATAATTAATTATTAATAATCTACATAATTACTTATTAATGAGACATTTTATCATTAATTGATTTTCTCATTTCGCAGTTAATTTGAGCATACTGAGTTAGAAACTATTTGAGCCCCCCCCCCCCCCCTCCCTCCATAATTTTTAAATTGCTACGCTACTATATTACATTGACAATTTAATCATAATGTATTAGAATTGAATTAAATTATATATATATATATGTATATATGCAATCATATTAAATCTATGGAGTACAATTATATACTAAACTGATGTATTACAAATTAATTATTATTTTTTAATTTTAATATATAGTTATAAATAAATTACTACGCATATAAATTTTAAAAGACCAAGAAATATTTTTTTAATTAAAAAAAAAGTCTATAGAATCGTTAGTCTATAGAATTTAATTCTATAAGATGTATAGAACCCTATAGAAAAACTGTTCAATAAAAAAAAATTCTATAGAACTTCTAAGAATTCTATAGAAACATTTTCTATACAAAAAGTATTCTATAGAACTCTTTAAAACTCTATAGAAATAGTATTCTGTAGAATGGCTATTCTATAGAACTTGTATAGAATTCTATAGAGTTTTATACAGCTCTATGAACTATTTTCGCAAGGGAAGATTCAACTCATGTTTTCCCATGAAGGAAGTATAAATTTATTTTTGAAAAAATTTACGATAGTGCTGATATCAGTGGCGATCGTGATATTTTTATGAAATAATTTATGTATTAATCAAGTTTTTTGGTTAGTAAATATGGCTAAACATGAAATAAAACTTTATTATTTAAATATTTTGATGTGAATTATTAATGTACATTTATAAGGTGAGTTTCACTGAATAATTCAAGAAAAATTTATCTCATTATAATTATGTATATTTAGTTATGCATTATTAATTATTTACTTGACCTTTAGAGGAGAGAGGGGCAGAATTGAACACTTTTCAGTAAAGTGTAATTTTCACCATTATATTTAAGTTCTGAGAAATAACACTGTAATAAGAAAAAAATCATTTATTTTATGCATGAAAAAAATAATACAAACAATATTCAATTAAATTAACACACATTTTTTTCAAATATTGTTTTTTTTTTTTTGCTTAAATGTACCCCTGCATGGGGCACCTTTGAACAAACATGAGGCACTATTGAACAAATAATCATTTCAATGTAAGACAGACTTAAACAAATCGTATACACTTATTTTTGCTTAAACAGATATGACCAAATATTTTAAATATTTTTCTACTTATATAGTTACTGTAGTTAACATTAAAGTCAAAAATTATTCCATTTGAAATTTTCAATGTTTATTGGATATGACAACAAATGCATTGCTCGTTCTATTCCTCCTGATAATAATGGTCTAGGAAGCTTAAAAATAATATCATTAAAAGGAACAGGCCACTTATCTTCATCGTCTGGGAAGAAAATTTTTTAACATCCTTCCTTCTTTATCAAGTAATTTACCATGCATTCTTCTGCTTCATTGTTTTTCTATTCAACTTGTCCAAAATAATGGAGAATCACTTTTTAACTTGCAATTTTTACTAAAATGAAGTCATTCATTTTAATGTCAGCAACATCGAATTGTTCTATTTCCATACCTTCTTCATTTTCTGCATGAATTGACTCATTATCATTACTCTCTAATAAAAAAATTTGCAGACATATCATCGCTACTAGTCTAAAAAATTTTTCATGATGACTTTGTTTACAGATCTTGTGTTTCAACTTATTTGAAACTATTTTAGTTCTCTTTCTTAATTTTTCAATACTTTTAGCTTCAATGAGATTTTTTTTCTGGAGTGGATGTTAAAATCCTAGATTTACCTTTTTCTCCATTTCGATGTTTTACGAGGTGAAGCTATCGGTAAGGTTGGACCAATTCTGGTGTAGAGTAGTAGCAAAAGTGTCATTAATTTAAGAAGTACTTGCTTTTGGTTCCACATTTGTATCAATGAAGGTATTTTCTGGGCAGTTACCTGCAATAGCATAAGAAAGATCAGCTTCAGTCTGTATAACTTCAATGAAGTTCAAAGAATTTGCTACAGATTCAGTAAATTGATCTGTCCATACAGGATCCGCTTAAGACTTAGAAATAGGGGAAGCCCGACGTCACACAAGGGGCCACCCTTTTACTCTACCAATTATGCTTCAACAATTTGAAATTTTACCATCAAAATTTTGAGTAAACAACACTTTTAATATTAAACTAGTTATAAAAAATATTTTATTATACATAATTATACATAACAAATTAATTTTGTAAATGAATTTACAAATATGGAACAGGTGCGAATATTTAAACTTCAAAACATATTTTATGCTTTATAAATTGCAGGATTTGCCAGGGCTAAGATCAGTGCAGGGAAAATAAATATTTAACGTAAATTTATGCTTAGCTGCAATAATATTTTGCTTCTATTTTATAAACAGAAATTTGATATCACTGAATGCTAATTACTTTTCTCTTTATTTAAATAACCCATTCTCCATATTTTATATCATTTTTTCACTCTTTATGAATATAAACAAAATATAACTATACAGATTAAATTTTCTGTAATTTTTAGCATGTTTGAAATTAAAATGTAAAACATACGAGAAATGAAAATAAGTTTCATTTAATCGTTTTTTTATACCATTTATTATATCAACAGAAAAAAATGGAGCATAAATGTGTCGGTAATAATCTGAGGGAAAATTTAGTAGCTATAATTAAGAAAAAATTACATTTTTTACCCTGACTGAAAAATTTTCCCTAAAAATTAGTTTTGAAAAGTAAATTTAGGGGCTCCTTTGTATTTCAGTGGGTAAGCTCGGGCTACAAGGGCCTATTCGGTAAACAGGCGCTGTGTCCGTATCTTGTATTAATCAAGCTTGCAGCTGTTATAGTTCGTTTACATGGGCACAGAAAAGCAAAAACATTAAAACTCGTCACTTTGATAACGTTCGAAATATTGAACCAATTCAAACTTAATTGAAACAGTGTATTGATCTTGCAAGTAACTTGGAAGAATTCATTAATCAAGAACTGATATGGCGCCCCTAAGTGGTCACCTTATGAAAAAAACTAGCCTTTTTGAAAGAAAATGTATAAAATGAATGAATACATTTTTACTTTGGGTTGTCTAATTGCAAGTTTTTTTCTCTCAAAATTTCGTTGTTTGTCTTTTTGTACCGAAAGACCAAATCCTGTTTTGGCACCTCCTTCTACACTGACACCCGGGGCTTATGCCACTTTTGCTCCCCATAGTTTCGGCAATGTTGTTAGCAGTAGAAGCCTGAAATTTGACATGGCTATTTCTTTTAACACACAAATGCACACATAGAACAGTTATTTAAAAAAAAAATCGAAATTTAAAAGTGTTTCCAAATTACGATTATTTTGGTGCTGAAAGGACTAGAATCCGGAAACTTTTTAGAAACTATTCGTAGCAAGAATTTATATGCTAAAAGTAACTGCCATGCCAAATTTCTAGATTCTAATCCCTTCAGTATCACAAAAATCGTAATTTAGGGAAAAAGGTTTTACCTTTACCTTTAAATTTATTATTATTTTTTAAAACTCTACCGTGCATGCAAGTGTGTCTTAAAATTAGCAGCCATGTCATAGTTCAACATTCTATATCCTTAACAATTCCATAGAAATCGCAATTTAGAACGCTTTTCCCTTATTTCACCCTTTTAAATTCCTAATTTTTGAGAAACTCTTCTTAAATGTCATTTACAACTTACAAGTAACCACTTTGTCAAATTTCAAGTTTCTAGTTCTTCAGTATCACAAAAATCGCAATTTTAGAATGTTTTTTGCTCCTGCACACCATTTTGCATAGTGACACCGACATAAAATATAGCCTATGTTGGAGCGGGAATTATCACCATCACTTTTGAAGTCGGTTCAGCAGTTCCAGAGATTATCCCTACAAACAAACAAACAAACATTACTTCTTTACAATATTAGAATCAATTTAAAACTTCTTTGAATTATGAAATTATTCTAAATTTAAAGTAATCACCGTCAATGTCTTCTCATACAATAAAACATAAATTCCATTCCATGTTTCATCTTTCTTTCCAATTTTTTTTCTTTCTTCCATTTTCTTTCTTTCTTCCATTTTCTTTCCACTCTCTTCTATTTTTCTTATTTTAGTTACTCTATTTCTTCCCAGGGGTGCTTTAAATGCAATGCAAAATTATATTAGATCTGCATTACGTAATTTTAACATGGAGTATGGTTCCCATATGTGAAAATATTAAAAAAATCCATTTTAAAGTTTTAGTTATGCAATTTGCCACCGAGAGTGCTACGAGCGTAAAAAAAGAAATATGTGAATTTTTTTAAAATCAAAATATGAATTTCTCCATGACAAAAGCTTATTCTGAAAAAATATTTTTAAAAAACTAAAAAAAAATCCAATTTATTTATATTTAGTTTCTCTATTTCTTCCTAGGGAGCGCTTTGAGGGCAAAGTAAAATTATATTAAATCTGCGTTACCTAATTTTAACATGGAGTATGGTTCCCATATGCGAAAATATTACAAAAATCCATTTTAAAGTTTTAGTTATGCAATTTGCCACCGAGAGTGCTACGAGCGTAAAAAAAAATATGTGAATTTTTTTTAAATCAAAATATGAATTTCTCCATGACAAAAGCTTATTCTGAAAAAATATTTTTAAAAAACTAAAAAAAATCCAATTTATTTATATTTAGTTTCTCTATTTCCTCCTAGGGAGCGCTATGAGGGCAAAGTAAAATTATATTAAATCTGCGTTACCTAATTTTAACATGGAGTATGGTTCCCATATGCGAAAATATTAAAAAAATCCATTTTAAAGTTTTAGTTATGCAATTTGCCACCGAGAGTGCTACGAGCGTAAAAAAAAAAATATGGGAATTTTTTTTTAATCAAAATATGAATTTCTCCATGACAAAAGCTTATTCTGAAAAAATATTTTTAAAAAACTAAAAAAAATCCAATTTATTTATATTTAGTTTCTCTATTTCCTCCTAGGGAGCGCTATGAGGGCAAAGTAAAATTATATTAAATCTGCATTACCTCATTTTAACAAGGAGTTTGGTTCCCATATGCGAAAATATTAAAAAAATCCATTTTAAAGTTTTAGTTATGCAATTTGCCACCGAGAGTGCTACGAGCGTAAAAAAAAAATATGTGAATTTTTTTAAAATCAAAATATGAATTTCTCCATGACAAAAGCTTATTGTAAAAATTTATTTTTAAAAACTAAAAAAAATCCAATTTATTTATATTTAGTTTCTCTATTTCCTCCTAGGGAGCGCTATGAGAGCAAAGTAAAATTATATTAAATCTGCATTACCTAATTTTAACTTGAAGTATGGTTCCCATTTGAGAAAACACTTAAAAAATCTATTTTAAAACTTTAGTTATGCAATTTACCGCCAGAGAAGCTACAAGCATAAAAAACCAAGCATGTGAAAACTTTTATCAAAACACAAATTTCACCAAAATAGAGGATTATTCGGAAAGTTTATTTAAAAAAGCATAAGAAAAACAATTTTATTTAAAATCAGTTACTCTATTTCCTCTCAGGGAGCGCTATAAATGCAAAGCAAATTTATGTTAAATCTGCATTACCTAATTTTCATTTGGAGTCCGGTTCCCATATGAATATATATATATATATATATATATATATGTTATGGTCAATAAGATTAATCCAGTCATTATTAAAAATAACCGGTTATTATTGATAATGACCTGACATAATGGCCGGTTATTATTAATAATGACTGGATTGATCATATTGACCGTAACACATATACCAGGTTGCCATAATCAAACTGAGAGTACTCAGAGTGTTCTATAGCGCAATCTAATTGCGAGAATGGCGCCAAATTTTGTAAGAGGATTAAACAAGGTGGGGGACGAAGGATTCTGCGAAAAAAAAAGTTCCAAAAGTCACCGACAGGGGAATATGTGGCACTGTGTATTCGGAAAAGAGAGTTTCAAAAAAGAAGAATCAATACTGAAATAAAATTACCATTCATTTAGCACATCCAGCTCAGGTTCGATGTGGCCGCCATTTTTGTGGACCACATATTGCATTCTGTGCACCGCATTTACAACAGCAGAGAATAACATGTCTGCAGGAATCTCCCGTACAGTTCGCGATATGCTATCCTTCAACGTAGCCAGGTCCTGGACACCTCCATGATAGAACTTGGACTTTAGGTAACCCTATAGCCAAAAGTCGCAGGGTGTGAGATCAGGAGACCGAGGTGGCCATGCAGTTGTTAAACAGCAGCTAATGACTCTTTCTGTTGTGAATTTCTGTCGTAGCAGCTGCTGCACCCGCAAAGCAATATGTGGAGGGGCTCCATCTTGCATGAAAATGATTTTCTCCAGGCACTGTCTTTGCTGAAGTGGAGGATTAACAAAATTGTTTAGCATTTCGCGATATTTGTCTCCGGTAACAGAACAAGTTACAGGTCCTGTCAGAGTAATGTTCTCATAGATGAATGAACCTATGATCATATCTGCTGTAAAACCACCTCAAACCGTTATCTTTGGTGAATGCAAAGGCATTTCCTTGAATGCTCTTGGTGACTTGTTATCCCAAATTCGGCAGTTCTGGGTATTTCCAGTTCCATTCAGGTAAAAGTGGGTCTCCCCACCCCATAAGATTTTCCAGGGCCAAGCATCATCCAACTCCATTCTGGCAAGAAAAATGAGAGCAAAAGTCAATCGCTTATCATGGGCGGTGTGACATAGCTCTTGTACACAGCTGATCTTATACGGGTAGAAGTGGATAATCTTTCGTAGGATTTTCCATACTGTATAATAAGGCATATCCAGATTCTGAGCTATCCCATGAGTGCTGGAAGTGGTAGCAATATTGTCTGGTGCTCTGTCGACAATCGCCGTTGCCACTTCTTCGATTGTATCCTGTGATACGGGTTTTCGTCCTCTGCCTGACTGAACATTTAGAGAACCTGTTTTCTCAAACTTCTCAACCATTGCTTTCAAACCATTAACTGACAAAGGACCACTACCTTTACGCATTTTTTAGTGGTTTCTAAAAGCACAAAGAGTGGCTGGTGCATTGCACTGGTTGAGGTAAAAGAATTTGATTAGTAGAGCTCGCTCGACTAAAGAAGGAGACATTATGAAAGATAACTTTCAATGAAATTGCTTCTAACAGCACATTACCTTTTACAGCCAAACAAGCTGGCACTGGGCCAAAAGATGTAATGTGAAATTTGAATAAAGAACTTCTTCTTCTGCTGTTGCTTTCTATGGGGCTCTGTAAGTGAAATTGCTAATAAAGAAACTTTAGCAGTGTTTACGTAAATTTTTAGCTTTTTATAAACTGTTACCATTTTGAGCTTGGATTAAATTGCTAAATTTGTTAAATAAACAGTAATTTTATTTCAGTATTTATTCTTCATTTTTTGAAACTCTCTTTTTCGAATACACATCGCTACATATTCCCCTGGCGGTGACTTTTAGAACTCATTTTTTTTTTGCGGAATCCTTCTTCCCCCAATCCCTCTTGTTTTATCTTCCTACAAAATTTGGTGCCTTTCTTGCAATTAGATTGCGCTACAGAACACTCTGAGTACCGTCAGTTTAATTATGGCCACCTTGTATATATATATATATAAACATTTTAAAGTTTTCGTTATGCAATTTATCACCAGGGGCACTACAAGAGTAAAAAAAACCTTAACATATGAAAAATTTTATCAAAATATAAATTTCACCATGACTGAAGCTTATTCTGTTAATGTATTAAATAAAACCTAAAAAATCCATTTTATTTAAATTTAGTTCCCGCATTTCCTTCCAGTGGCACTATTCACATCCGTCTGGCATGACTTCACTACACTGCACAGTGCTGAACCGTCTCATCCAAAATCAGTTAGCAACCGGCCCACTAAGAATAAGCAATTAAGGCAACAAGATGCACCGAAGCCCCGTCAGCCTATAGATTTAACAAACACATCTTTGCCAAGCAGAGAGTAGGCGAATCCTCACCCCGATGCCAGGTATCAACCCGTTAAGCTAGGCAAAAACATGGCAGGTAGGGGCATGGTCAGCGGTCTAAAAAAAACACAAGGAAAATTATGTTAAATCTGCATTATGTAATTTTAACTTGAAGTATAGTTCCCATATGACAAAATATAAAAAAATCATTTTAAAGTTTTAGTTATGAAATTTACCACTAGGGGCGCTACAATCATAAAAAACCTATCATGTGAAAATTTTGTCAAACACAAATTTCACCATAGCAGCTTATTCTGAACATTTATTTAAAAAACAAAAGAAAAATTATTATTTAAAATTATTACAATATTACCTGCCAGGTGACATTATAAACACGAGAACAAAATTGTGTTGAATCTATAGCATCTACCTTTAAATTCAGTATATCAACCATACAGCGAAACATAAAAACAAATCAATTTTACTAAAGTTTGATTATTCTATTTCCTCCCATCGAGTTATTTTGTGCAACCCTGTACAGTTATTATAAATTTTATATTCACCCTCTTCAAAAAAAAAAAAAAAATCTGTAGTTGACTGTAACAACATACTAAAATTACATTACAGTCAGCATTCTACAAATGCCACATTTAACATATTTTTGTATTCTTTTGTGCAGCCCTGTAAAATAAGTATAAATGCTATGATCACCCTCTTCAAGAAAAAAATGGTGTAGTTGACTGTAACAACATACTCAAATTACATTATGGTCAGTGTTCTACCCCCCCCCCCCCGGATTTAACACATATCAATACTCTTTTATGCAGCCCTGTAAAATAACTATAAATGCTACATTCACCCTCTTCAAGAAAAAAATAAATATGCTGTAGTTGACTCTAACAATATACTAAAATTACATTTCAGTCAGTGTTCTACAAATGCCACATTTAACACATATTTGTATTCTTTTGTGCAGCCCAGTAAAATAATTATAAATACTATATTCATCCTCTTCAAGAAAAAACATGCTGTAGGATAGATAGACAGACAGATATAGAAACGGACATATAGAAAAAGAACCTATTGGAGCAATAAGCACTTATGTACTACTGTGCCACATCCTTAATCATGTCTAAATTTTGTTATATGTGTATTAAAAAAAAAATCATCTGCAATTCCGTCCAAAGGAATGACAACCAGCGTTTTAGCCTGTTGTAAGTCCTACAACCGGCTAAAATAGTTACAACAAGCTAAAAACAGTCACCTTGTTACCGACATCAACACAGAACAGTGGTTGCCATCCTGGCAAGACAAACTTTGTAGTTGCCAAAACGGCAGAACAAAACTATTACATCAAATATAATATTACATGATCAGGATGCAATGGACATTTTTCTTACAATAAGCACTTTTCAACTAGGTTGGAAAGTGTTAAAAATCAATCCAAATTAGTAGCTCCAACATAATGGCCATTTAACAACCGTTTTTACTTACCCATCATACGTAGTATAGGGTAAGTCTTGTAATCATTTTGAAAATCGAAAAAAAAAAATTCATTGATTTACACGTTTCAGACACTAGAGATTCCAAAAACCATATATATATATATATTTTAATTTGCCATCTATGTGTATGTGTGTGTGTCTGTAAAAGCTCTTTCACCGAACAAATTGAGATAGAGACTTGAAATTTGGTATGTACTTAGTATGTAATAATGGGAAGAAGCTTATTGAATTTCAGTAACCTCGATTATCCAGAACTATTTTTTTCAGACTCTCGAAATATTCGTTCTGATAAAAGGTATATAAAAATTTTTGAAATTGTTTTTTTAAGGGGTGAATATAAAAGACAATAATAAAAAGTTTTGTATAAAGAATGAAGTTGATCGGATAATGAGTTGCCGAGATATTTGTAATCCCATTTTCCATACTATTCGAATTTTCATGACCCTGTATTTCATTCCAATTTCAATTGAAAAATATATTTTAATTGGAAAAGAGATACTTAATCTGACGCAGTAAACTGTTAGTATATATGATTATTATTTTTAGAGTTATAAGGATGTTTCTTTTATGCAATTCAGTAATAGAGCATTTAAAGTTTATGACGTCATCAAGCCCCGATTTTATTCGAATTGTAATGCATTTTATAAATAGTTTACACATGTTTTACATTATGCATATCCAAGATGGGTAAGTATTACGGTGGCCCACAACGACTAATTTCATTTATAAGCAATAAAAATACAACATATTAAAATGTTAGATAAAGTTCCCTCACACAAGCCACCTAAAAGTAAAATGTGACATAAAAGTAGTTGTAATTGGTAGTGCTTGAGTGCTTCCTTCTGTAGTTTTGGATCAATCAATTGCAGTCCACTGGGAAATCCCAATCTGGCAACACTGGGGCGAGTAAGCATCGCGATGCGCTCTGCATCTGAGCCTATGAACACTGCACAGAGCGCAATGAGTTAGCCAGAGACATGACAAAACGCACCATTGATGCACTACATAGGCTACCATCAGGGGTCGATGCAGGTTTTTTTTCTTGGGGCCCATTTTGTGAAAGTTATTAAACATACTCAATAATGTAGGAACAATATAATGCATGAGAACAAATAAATCACAACATGCCTGATTGCTGGAACATGGAAGACTAACTTTATTCTGTTTGGAACATCTATATATAACATGTAGATACAGCAGGTAGCGCCATCTATTGGCATATATTGAATTTACAACTAATACTTCAACACTCCCACTTTAGTTTTAAATTATGCAGAAGATTAAATAGATGGGCAAAAACAAACAAAAAATGTAATTATTGTTCAAATTTGAAGTCTATAAAAAAAGTTCAAAGAAAGTTTTCTGGAACTTAAAATTTTAAGCCTATTGCTTGGGCACACATCTCATGTTTCATACGCTGGACGGTCTTGGTTAAAAAGTCTGCTAACATATCTGCAGTTGGTACACTTTTCACGATAATTTGTCCACTCTTGACAGTTTCACGCACAAAATGATGTTGGACATCAATATGCTTGCTCCTCGCATGGTACATGTTATTTTTTGCAAGATTAATGGCACCATTATTATCACAGTATATTGGAATCGTTTTTATGTGTTTAAGTCCAAGGTCCATAACAATTTTATTTAGCCAAATGGCTTCTTTAGACGCAGCAGACAGAGCCATGTATTCGGCTTCTGTTGTACTTGTTGCTACTGTAGGTTGTCTCTTACTGCACCATGACACAGCTCCACCACCTATCATGAATACATATCCAGTAGTTGATCTTCGATCTGCAATATCACCACCATAATTTGCATCACAATAACCTATAATTTTATCACTATGATTTCTGGAGTAAGTTAATTTTGTGCCAGATGTACCTCTAAGGTAGCGCATAATGCGCTTTACAGCAGTCCAGTGTGTCTTGTTTGGACTTTGACAAAACTTGCAAAGTAAATTGACACTGTAACCAATGTCTGGTCGAGTTGCCTGAGCTGCATAAAGCAGGCTTCCAACGGCTGCTTGATATGGAATTCTTTTTAAGTCTTCCATATGTTCATTATTCACATTTACTTTTAAGAAACTTTTATTAGCTTCTAGAGGTGTTGTGACAGAATGGGAATCATGCATATTGTATTTGCGAAGCATATTTTCCACATATTGAGTCTGATTAAGGCTAATGGACCCATTTTTCTATCACGTTCAATTTTGATACCTAAACAGTAACTTGCCTCTCCTAAATCTTTCATTTCAAATCTTTTCTTCAGTTGTTCTTTAACCCAATTTTTAAGGCTTATAGAATTACTGAATATAAGAAAATCATCAACATAAATAGTTACAATAACTAAATCTTTATTTTGATTAACTTTAATGTATGCACAACTATCGAAAGTGCTTTGCTTTAATCCCATTTCAACTAAACCATTTTCCAGCATCTGATACCAGAGTCTGCCACTTTGTTTTAAACCATCTAAAGCTTTATTGAGTTTAAGAACCTTCCCTTCCAAATTTCCTTTGTAATATTCATTAAAGCCTTCTGGTATTTTCATGTAAATTTCCTCATCTAGTGTTCCCTGTACAAAAGCCATAACAGCATCCATTTGATCAATTTCCCAATCATATATAGCTGCATATGCTAATAAAACTCTTAGTGTAACATATCGAACAACTGGTGAGAATGTTTCATTATAGTCTATTCCTTCAATTTGTGAAAAACCCTTAGCTACTAATCTAGTTTTGTACCTTTCAATCTCACCCTTAGAATTATGTTTAACTTTAAACACCCATTTACAATTTATAATATTTTTATTGTTAGGTTCATCTACAATTTCCCATGTTTTATTTTTAATGTGACCAGATATAGTTTCAGATATAGAATCTTTCCAATGATTTGCATTGACACCGTTTAATGCTTCATCAATTGTTTTTGGTTCAAAGCAATAATCAATTTCCATTGCAGCTAAAGCTTTTACAAAACACATACGATTTAAATTTGGCATTTGCAAATCTGGCATACCTTTCATGTCAAAATCCTCATAACTGCGTGGGAACCTAGTTTCTCTATATGGACCAGTCAATACAGGCAGATGCGAATTATCAACTGCATTGTCTATATTTACATGTGAAATTTTATTATATTTTTGTGAAAAATAACATTTTCTAATGAAAGTCGAAATCCAGCTACTCAAATTCGAACCAAGCGTTTATTAACAAAAACTTTTTAAAATACTTTTGCTGAAGTTTTTCTCTCTGGTGATCTTGTTTGTTTACAAATTATACATTTTAAAAGTCAAAGAATAATAAATAAATAAATAGTAAGTTTTTGTAAAATGGAATTTTGTGAAAGTGCCTATTTTGTTAAAAGGACTTTTGTGAAGGGGTTCATTTTATCAAATTGATTTTTGTGAAGGGGTCCATTTTATCAAATTGATTTTTGTGAAGAAGCCCTAAATAGGCCCCAAATTTTGTCTGGATCGACCCTTGCTACCATGCATAAACAAAAACCAACTGCAACTGCCGAAAATTGATTGTAAATGCATAAGATTATAACTCTGATGGAACTAATTGTACAGTAGTATATTCATTTCTGGGGGCCTCTCCAGGGTCCCCTTTAGCCAGGGGCCCTCGGCAATCGCCAACCAGCCGACCTGGCCAGTCCGGGCCTGCGAATACTTAACCCCTTGTAGGAATATCTTGTATACCACTTAATTTTAAACAAGATCTATATCAAATTTTTACTTTTATAACAAAAACTATAAAATTGCATTTCTTTTTTTTTTTTTTTATGTAAAATTTTTCGAAAATTCTTGTATGAATTCAACATTTTAGAAACATAACTACTTGCCCTGAAAGGGTTAATTGAGGAATTTTACAATAGCATAAGAGGAAACTTTAAAATTTTAAGCCATAAAATTTCACAAAATTTAAAAATGCTCAACTTTTTTCTTTTACTTGAAATGGCCAATTTACCAAATTTTACTGACTAAATTAAATTATAATAGACATATATTTTGCATGATTTGCAAGTTCTACAGTTCTACTACTTCTGTCCTAACAATATGTGATATTTATGTTTAAGAATTCACAGTATTTCAAAGAAACTGAACAGGTGTAATTTTTAAACATTAACAATAAACTGACAACATAAGAAACATTTTTTTTTCAAAATTTTTTTTTAAAGAAAATGCCGAAAATTTTTGATTGATTCATTTAAGATGAAGATTTAAGTTTAAATTCATTGTATATGTCTCATGCCCCTACCTGCATTCAAATGGGCTTTCAAAAGTGTAGTACAGTAGAGTCTCCAAAATCTGCACTTCTAAAATCCGCATGCTTTGCAAATTTGCAGTTAAGAAGTAATCTTTATAATCTTTGCTCCAAATATTATTGAACGAAAGTAAAATTATTTTTAACCTAAATTTATTTGAATAAATAATAATGTTTATAATGGCATAAGATATTACACTGTTTATATTATAAATGGCCAACAACTCTTTTCACCCTATCTTAAAACAAACACCTAAAAAAAAAATATATAGGGTATGGGGTTGCCAGAAAATTGTAAAATTCTTTTACTGATGGACAACTGTGCTGCTCATCCTGAATTAAATGGTATTTCAGATAATATTATTACAATGTTTTTACCCCCCCCCTAACACTACCTCGTTAATTCATAATTCAACCTATGGATCAGGGTATTATCCATAGTGTAAAATGCCACTATAAATCAAATTTTTTGAAGCAACTTATTAATCCTGATTCGCCATTTGAAACAATAGAAGAGCGCAGAAAAATGTTCACCATAAAATACTGCATTTATTTAATTGATGAAGCATCTGGGCTTCTATTACAAAAGATAGCTTGATCAATGCATGGCGTAAAATATAGCCAGGATCATTATTTATTGAAAATGAGGATGAAGAAAAAGATTTTTCAGGTTTTCCATTAACATTGCAACAAGCTAAAGCTTCTGAATTGATGAAATATGCAAACGCTCAGCTTCACAAGAGTTTTTTTAAAGGATGAAATTATGGAATGGAAGAACCACACAGATGAAGGTTTAGTAAACTATTTTGTAGATGAAGAAATTATTTCTTCAGTTATTAATCCACCAGAAGACAATGAATCTGAATCTGACAATGACTCTGAAGAAAAAAAAGGTTGAAGAAGGTTTGTATTTTTGTAAAAACTTTTTGAAGTTCTTGGAGCAGCAGAGTTGCATAGACCAACAAGAAATAATGACTGTTTACAGGATCCAAAAAAAAACTTTATCAAGAAAAAGGGAAAGTTCTGAAGCAAAAAAACTATACAAGAAATGTTCAAAAGTTGTAATAAAAAAGAATTTTGTATATTAAAGTAATAATCTGCAGGTAAATTAAAGGTATTCAAGTTTTGATTTGTTTAAATTGAATTATTACATCTTCTTCTAAATGGACACAGATAAGTTGAAAAAAAAAATTTAATCTAGTATCTGCAAAATTCTAAAATCTGCACAGCCTCTGGTCCCAAGCTGTGTGGATTTTGGAGACTCTACTGTACTTGTATAGTGTCTGAACCTAGACCAATTATATGATACTGAAGACCCAACCATTCGTCGATTTGCTGCGTTCTGTTTTGGAAGAGGGCATTTGGCATCTCGTGGTCAACACTAGAACAACAAACTGCAGTTTATAGAACTCGTGAATGATATAGTGATATGATTTTTTTAAAATTCTGGTTGTATATCTTTACAAATATGAGGTGTTGCGTGCCTTTCTGCAATATTGACACTCGAGCAGACAATTTGGACCCAGAGGATAATAAAATATAAAATCATTATTTTCCGAAAGGTGAAAATATTAAGGAAGCATGAATTCAAGCAATCGCCAGGCAAGGTATGTTTATTTCCCTTTTACTGTTTTATTTCAGTTTATTAAATATTAATTATGCATTTAATCTAATAAGATGGCTCATAATTTTACTATAAAAAGGACAGAAACTTATAGAATAATAAAACATCTGTTCTAAACATTATGGCTATTAAATAAAAAATACATTTTAATTAAGAATTTATACAATCAAACTTTTCTTTTATCTATCACTGAAGCATGGGTGATCGTGCATATTAAATTATCTTGATTTCAGTATTTTTTGGCTTTTGTATTTCAGGAATTTTTTTTTAAATTTTCAGTGACATTTATAATAGTTCAACCAGCAGAATATAGCATAATCAAAAACTTTTATTGCGATTACGTTTTAAATTAATCTTTTTGCAACTTGAATCATTCAAAGATAATCAATATTTTTTATTTTAATGACGAATTTTTCAATTTTCTCCATATTTTAAATTTATTTTGTACAATTGAAACTTTTGAAAACTAGTGATAGAAAACAAAAAAAAATTTTAGAATAGCTTTAATATCACAATATTACTTGTATAATACTGTGTTAATTTCCTTTTATGCATCTATTAACAATGCAAACATATATATTATGCTGTTAGTCGATTTTTTATTTTTTGCCCTGTTTTGTTTATTTTTGTCTAAAAGTTTTTTTTTTTTGTCTAAAAGTTATTTTTGTCTAAAATAATTATGAATGTTGTGTGTATGATTTTCTGTAGGATATGAGCTGTAGTCAGCTATAATAAAATATTTCAATTTCACGGTGTAAGAAAAAGTTTCAACATCTTCAAAAGGCAGTTTTTTATGTTTGTGTGTGTGCTTTTAGGTTAATTGAACACTGATAAAAACTACCCCCCCACCCCCTAAAAAAAGCTCTTAGTTTAGCTTATTTCATGTTTATATTCTAGACTGGGCCATAGTATTTTGCTGGTGCCCATATTTTTTAGTATTTAACCCCAACAAAATTAACTCTCAATTAATTGTGTTTTGTTTCCTTTTCAGATTTTTTTTTAACTATCATAATATTTTTATAAATTGCTGAGCATCAGTAACAGTACATTTACATTTCATATGTGCTAAAAAATAATAAACATGTTTATTAAAATAGCACATCTGCAAAGAATTCTAATAATTGTCTCATATCCAGTGCAATTAGTTTTTGGAGAAAATATACAATTGCATATCATTTAAACAACACTTAAATAAGGTGAATATATTGAAACGCCTTAATAGGTGGCCGGGGAGGGAGTTGGTAAAAATGATATAATCGATCTTTAAGGGAAATTTTTGATAAAATAACATATCAATAGCAAAAATTTAAATATGTAAAATCGAAGCAATAATAACAATAATAGAATAGTCTTGAAATTACTTTTATCCTTAAATAAAGGAGGAAATTATAAAAGTATATATAATAGAACCATACCAAAACACATTTTCTGAGATGGATATTTAAATTATTAATAGGTTATATAGTAGGGTAAAGTGCCTAAATATGGTATAGTCGCCTAATATGGCACTACCTTATATTATGTAGAGGAAAAGTTGCACTCTAGTGACAAAGTTATCAAACAATAGTTTTTCAAGTTTACTCAACAGGGTGCAGTGCGTTCACATTCATTCTATCGATTTTAGTATTGATATTCCACCAGTTGTGATTCCAAGTGTTGAATATTTTTAAGGTAACATTTTCAAGAGTAACTTTTTCAAAGAAGCTAAGTGATTTTGAAATGTTTGAACATATCTGTAATTTCAGTTTACTTATATTAATGCTTGCTAATTATTGGTTTGGGTTGAAATTCATTTTCTTTTTGTCAGTAACTAAAATTAGCAATCCATGTGGAATTCCCGATATGGCACTACCAAGGATCCCCAAATATGGGTATAGTGCCATATTTGGACCTTCTTTTTTTTCGTGTATTACCTATTTATTTTATTTTTACATATTGTTACGGATTTTGTAAATAGTGTTTGTGCTTGAAAATAGTGTAAATAGTCCAATTAAGCTCTATTTATAAGCTAATATGGAACAGATGACTTATAAGCCCTCAGGTCCGCCATTTTGTTTTGTCTTGGCGCGCTTTAAACCTGTGTTTCGCCAACAAGAATTTGTCGCCAAGTAGTCATTTTGGGCTATTTTATGTTTTATTTTTTATTTAATTTTGGAATATATACAGATTAAACATAAAGGGAAATTCCAGAAATATTCACTGAATACTGAGCAAACGGTAGAAACGTAAATATGGTGATACTTAAAAAAAATTCAAAGATTAAACCAACATATCTCTAAAAAAAGGCAAATTCAAGAAATAAAGGCATTAAAACGTATATCCTATCGTTGAAAAAACAAACCTCGATACAAAATTTGAATAAACAAACATCGACATAAATTGAAATATCAAACCTCCGTACATAAATTGCAAAAATACATCTTAAAAACAAACATCCATAAAAATACACCTGCAGAAATAATTTGAAAAAACAAACATCGATATATCCATTGAAAAATCAAACCTATTTTATGACACCAAACAAAAAAAACCTCAAAAAAATATATATATTCATAAATCCAAAATTCACATTTTCCACAAAACAAAAAAAAAAAAAACAAATATCCATAAATTCAAAATTCACATTTTACACAAAACAACATAGAAAGCACAAAATATTCATTTTATTGTTATTTTATATTCCTCCCACTTTATTTCCCTTATAATTTCCACAAATTTATTAAATGGATGTATATTAAGATCAAAACACGCTCTATCAAAAAGAAACATGGCCAAGTAATAACAAAAATCACTCTGACGGTTATACGTCGGGAATGTCGCTTTTACATGCCGCCACATGCTTCCTATCTTGTTTGTGTGGACGCCTGTATCAGGATCGACAAAATGTAAACTGTGATTTACTTTAAACCACTCAAAACCCTCTCTTCCTAACATTTCGTACGCTTTCCAAGAATCACTATAAACAGTTGTGCCTTTTTCTATCCACTGCAGAACACATCGCTTCAAAGTTTCGTGTGTCCTGTCGTGAACAGCAACAAGAAACATCCTACCAGAACCATTCTCAACTCGCTCAACACTTCCATAAACCCACTGTCCTTCCACTGCATGCCCTCTATTATGCTTCCTCTTTCCAAACTTCGACTCATCTACTTCAACAATAACACCAGGACCTCCAATTTTCTCCAACTTTTTCTCTATATATTCTAAGACCTGCTCATTAATGAACTGCCTCCAATTAGCACAGGTATTACTGGCAAAAAACCAATTCTTCATGATGTCCAATGTTTTCACCCCGTCGAGCATATCAAAAGTTATAAAAAAAAACCTCCTCTAACGTCAGTTTAGAACAACTAAACCACGATCCAAACCTAAAGGATAGTTCCTTACCATTGCCCCCTTCACAATTTTTATTTCTGCAGGTCCAAGAAAAGCCATCCGAAATCTGTTTTTTTACGCAGATTCATTTCGGCACTACAAAGAGGACATTGGATTTAATCAATCCAACTTCAGTCAAAAATGCAATAAACAAATCCCTATCCATCAACAACTGTGTGCAAAAAAGCCGAGTTGATTTACCATCCACTCCATAAATAGGCCTATCTCGCGAAACCTTGCAACCGCCTTTGGCTCTCAAAATTAGCTGAAATTTCAGCACAACATCACCAACAAGCAGTAAACTACCAACAGAAGCCATTATCAATCAAAAAAAATAATCAAATATTAATAATAATAATAAAAAGTTGGAATTATACAACCTGATCAAAGATACCACGTGGAATAAAACAGTCAAGAAAAAATTAACACAACCTCTCACTTGTACGCTCACAGAAGAAGTGAGGAGAAAAAAAAATCGGCTCGGAGATTAATTAAGGGTTGCCAGAAGGCAAAAGTCCGCCCAGTAGTCAGATCGGCAAAAAACTCACCAAATATCGCAAAAAAAAATGGCCACGCAATCTGAGTGCTTTCAAGTCATCTGTTCCACTAATATTAGTTTTCGAGGTGTTAAAATATCTCAATTTGTTGATTTTCTGCAAGCAAGTAAACCCTATTGGATTACACTGGAAGTCTGTGGGATTTTGTGAACTATTAGAGATATCGCCAAGTTGGCATAACTTTTGGTGACTAATTTTGGTAGCCAAATTTAGCGATATATCGCCAAGTTGGCGACAGAACCCCCATCCCCCCCCCTTCCATGGTAACCCTCCTTATTGGTATGAAGATGCATTAAATGCTGTTCCATGTTTTTCAAAGGGATTCCAGAAAATTCTAGCATTAGAAAATCGTGGAATGTTCTCAAACATCCTCTCACTCCCATATATATGGAAGCGGAGCAGAATTAGCAGTCAGTGAGTTAGTTAGTTGCTGAAAAGCTATTCATATTGAATCATCTGATAATAGTCTCGATGAGGATAACCTTCCGCTGATCGACACAGACTCAGAATTGTTCAGTGAAACAGAAGACGACGTTGAGTGTCCCCTTTGTGCATCAAAATTCTCTGATGATTGAATGGGAGAAAAATGGGCTAGATGTACCCAGTGTATTAAGTGGTCTCACGAGGATTGTAGGGAGAGGAAAACTGACTTATTTCTGTGCACCCCATGTTTTGAACTTTCTTTTATCTAACATATTTTCGTATTTTTTTTTTTTTACTTTTATGTCAATTATTTGTTTTTTTCTGTTTACTTACTTTTTTTTTCATAACTACACATTTGAATATTTTTGATTACCTATCTTAGCCTAGTTACCTTACGTTAGGAAATTTTTTATGTGATTCTTTGCACCAGCTTTATTTTATATTTGAGATTGAGAAAAAAACTTTTTTTGTGATTAAATATTGTAGTCTAATAAATTTTTTTTACGTGAAAGATGAGTCGTTTTATTTTAATACCTTGAAATCTTGATTTTCTTTGACATTTTTGGTGTGGGTGCCATATTAAGAACCCCTTTCGTTGAAACCTGCAAATGACACATCACACAATTTTTTTTTTCTCAAGCTGTATTAAATTTTGAACAAACTTGACCCCAGAATCTTATAGGGAGGAAATGGATGGAACAACAGGTAATTTTTTGGTCTAAAAAGAGCATATGAAAATAATCAAAAAATTACATCAACAAAAAGTGGTTCATATTTGGTCACTTTACCCTATTTGTCTCAAAAAATAAAAATCCTAAATATTGTTGAAATATTTAAAAACTTATTTTAATCGAGCTCTTACATCATATCTAGTAGTTGATTAATCAGATATTCTTTTTACACAATATGAAAATTTTATTAATAAATAAACGCTTGTTTGCGATGAGACTTTAATTATGTTCTTTTCACCAGTTTCATCCATTCTGAATAGAAATATATGCTAAAAATAGTAATAAACATAAAACATTATTAACGTATGTAAAGCAAGGGAAAAACCCGGAATGTTGTTATATGTTGCTAGCAGGCACCGGAAACAGGGGCCCGTTTTTATGAATGGAAAGTCTGGGAATGGTGAGGTCTTTGGTAACATATGTTGGTCTAGGTCTGAACAGTGACATTGGTAAATTAGATAATAGAGTTACTTTAATGGTAATTTTCCCAGTTTTATGAATCAAAATGAAATTTATGACATCATTTTTTAACAAGGAGGAAGAGATAATTACTTTTGAATAGTGGAAGCTTTTCGCTAAACTGTGTTCAGGCAGCCCCATTAGGCGCTGGTTTAAGCGCGCGGATTCATAAATGAGGAATGATTCACAAATGATGAATGATTCAAAAAAAGTTTTTATCCTGTTTGTTGATTTCATGTGATAATGATATAATTTATCTTTATTTTCAAAGTTTGATTATAATTGTTTAAAAAGCAGGTAATTTTGCGTATTAATTGTGCAATTAATCTCTTCTTTGTCTTACAATAAGTTTTTCTGGAATTATTGGGATTTTTGAGAAGTAAACCTCTCGGAGATTGTTATTGGCATTAAAAATTAAACATTTTTTACTATAGAAACTGTAAGTTTTAATTTATTTACATTGCTCAAAATACATATATATATACATTTTGATTTAAACTGATTAGTTAAAAATATTTTTTGGTTATCAAAACGTCACTCTGCACCAGTCAAACATAAAAGCTGTGGCTAAGTCAAATTAGTAAATGGAAATTGGTAAGCCTGATGATTTGTACACTACACACTACTGGAAAGAATGACAGATTTTTAAGTACCATATACATATACGAAAAATTACTTGTTAAGAAATACATTTAGAGATTAATTCAAGATTATTTTGTTAATGTTGATTAGTATATTTCATTCATCTGTCATCTTCTCAGTGCCTATTCATTCTGTGTAAAAGTGCATAAAAGTTTTAGTAACATTTTGGTAATATTTAAATAACATTTACGTTTTTGGTAACATTTCTTTCGTGATTAACGTTAAATCCTACTGATAACACAAGTAGTATAATAAGAAAGCAATATAAAACCAGACAGAATCCTAGAGCAAACGAGACACGCCATTTGGCAATTTTTTTTTTTTAACGCGCGCCAAACGAAAAATCGGCAACCGCTAAATTCTACCCAATGAGAACGCGTGCTTTTTAGCAGACAAGTGTCAGTACTTGCACACTTCCTAAGGCAATCCCTTTCACAAAGTAAACATTGATTTTATTCCGTTTTGTGACTATTTACAAAGTTTTAGTAAGTGTTTCTTTGGGATTTTTCAATTTTTACAAACTTTTAGCAATATTTTCCTCAAGATCTTTCAATATTTACAAACATTTGAATATTATTCCCCCCCCCCCCCCCCGGATTTTTACTAACTTTTAGTAATTTTTTCCTCGAGATTTTTCCATTTTTACAAATTAACTCTTTTTTCCTCTGAATTTTTCATTTTTACAAATTTTAACTATTTTTTTCCTCCAGATTTTTATTTTACAAATTTTTAGCAGTTTTAACTATTAAAATTCTTTTAACAATTAAAAAACTTCTAGAAAAAAATTGCTTAAACTTTCACAAAACAGAATAAAATCAATGTTTACTGCTTGAAAGAAATTCTCATAAGAACTGTGTAAGTAGTGAGTTCTCTATGACAAAGCACACAGGTTATGATTGGAGAGAATTTTGAGATTCTTGATTTTTCGAATGCATAAAATTCATTCAAACAGTGGTCAGTAATTTATATATGTCTGCTTCCCATACATTAACGAAAAAAAAAAAAAAAATTACTCGACTCATAAAACTTGCTCTACAGCAATTTATACTATACATGAAATTCATTCAAGCAGCGATCACTAATTTATGTATGTACGCTTTGCATACATTAACTGGAAAAGAAACCTCAATGGGCACATGAAACTCCCTGTGCAGCAATATCTAGAATGTACAAAATTTATTCAAACAGCAGTCAGCAATTTATGTATCTGTGCTTCCCGCACATTAACAACAAAAAAAAAACATTGCTGGGCAAACGAAACTGTTTGTAGCAAACTCTAGATTGCACAAAATACATCTTATCAAATAAAATAATAAAAATTCACTTACCTTTATTTCTCATGTTTTTATTTTTTTTCATGAGAGTTCCGGTTTATTATTATCATCTTCACCACTGTCCTCAACAAACAATGACACACATTACATGAGTTTTCTACTCTCTCTCCTCGAGTATGTGCATGTAAGTGACTTTTAACAATCACCTGCCATTTCTGTATATTACATCATTTCAACTAGATGGGAGAAATTTAAATCTACACTTAAACACCCTTATTTACAAATTTCTCATAAGCAAATTTCACAAATGACATCCATTTACAAAAAAAACAAAACTTAAAATCTTCCAAAGTATGTGCATAAATAAATTTTAAGAATCAACTGTCATTTCTGTACACATCAATTCAACTAGGTGGGCAAAATTTAAATCCACCTTTAAACATCTTTATTTACAATGTTCTTATAAGCAAATTTCAAAAATAACATCCATATACGAAAACAAAACTGAAACATTTTACGAATTAAAAAAAAATAATCACTTCAATTAAATATTTCACAGAAATTATCCTTCTACGATATACAACAACATGTTAAACTTTACTTCACTTCACAAAACACACAAATAAAAAATCCTTAAACTTCACTTCACAAAACACACAAATAAAAAACAACTCAACACAAAACCCATTCCAAAAATGTATTTCGAAAAACCTGACTATACGACATACAATAAACCAACCAATCCAATCTTAATTTCCTGAACAAACGACAATAAACCAACCAATCCAATCTAATTCCCTGAAAAATCTACCTAATTTTCAAAATAAATTTCAATAGTCATGGAAGAAATGTAAGAAACAAACTGATAGCAAGAAAAACTCATTTATCACATAGCCAATTTCAATGTCGCCGAGTGTCTTGCTTGTTCTAGGATTTGACCTAAAAGTGTTATCTTACTGTTTTAAACACACTTTTTAAAAGTGTGTTGTGGCCACTTAATGTTGCAAACCCTTTTGTTTTTGTTGCTCGCACATAAAAAAGTATAAGTATGGCTGATTTAGAATGTTTCAACATTTATACAGCATTTCTAAATGGAATAAAAATCTGAAATTTATTCTTTTGAAAAATGAGGATATTTAAACTGCAGTTAATTGCAGGTATTTAAGAAATTATATGTTTTTATTTTCTGAGGTAATAAGTCATATTTATGCAGCTTTCAAAATTTATTCTCTTTATAAAAATGTATTCATACAACTGAAAATGTTTTGTTAACCTTTATGTCTTAATTATAACCCAGTGATGGATTAAGGGGGGTGGGCTATGGGGACTGTAGCCTGTCTCAGGGGCCCTCGGAAATTTTTCAAGTCGTATCAATGTTTTGTTTAAAAAAAGTACATAATTTTAAAAAAAAATAAAAGAAAATAATTTTGCTTCTAAAATGTTAAAATGATAATAATATCCTGAAATGATAAGAAAAACATCATGTTCCAAGTGTCAATATCCGTGACTTTTTCTTTTTGCAGATCCGAAGCTTCGCAATCTCAGTATAATTCTCCGTTGCTAAGCTATTCTTTCAGCGTTTTTGCTCTCTTGTCCGAAACCAAAAAAGGGCAACAACTTTATTCTTATTATCACTTCTGCCTTGCAATTTCAACAAATATCTGTACTATATATGTTTTCTAAGAAACTAGTAAGGACCCCACTAAACGTCAGACACTTCTTAACCCATTAAACGTCACTATATGAATCATATTAAATAAATATAACTTTTTTAGATTTTTAATACATATTTGATGTCTCTATTATAGAACAGTTGAATTTTTTTCAAAAAGTGTAACCGTTTAGAAAATTCGGCATGTTCCCGTAACGGGAGCTTTGGCGTCTTATAGGGCAAAAGCGTTTCCTTGATTGAACGCAAGTAGCATTTGTTTTTCCGCTACTTAGAGGAAGTTATATTTTTAATTATTTTTAAAAAAGTGGATTATATTTTTTTGCATGCAATAAAAAAAAAATTAAAACAGTTAATTTATTATGCATGCAGGTATATAGAATTTAATACTGAATTAAAAATCATTATTTTGATTTGAATTTTAAAAAAACATACTAATTAACAAATAAATTTTAAACATAGAAAAGCATATATTTTTTATTATTTTCTTTAAAAATTTTTTGGAGGCCTGTAAGTACTTAAAAATCTATCTAGGAGATCCACACCTCCCATATACTTATTACATGATGAAATTATCTTCGGTTGAGGTAAATCAATTTTCTTTTTCTCTTTAGAGCATCATCTTTTTACTTGACCAGAGTATCTTCTTCAAAATTAGATGCCAAACACACAACCTTGTTGTCTGACCATTTTACTGTACACAGAGTTTCTGTGACAATGTATTCAAAATTTCCTGTTTTATTTTTTTCCAATTGTTTACATTTACTTAGAGGTCGATCCTTCAAACTATTTTCTCTGATTGTGCCTGTCATATGCAAATTGCACTTTCGCATTTCTTCTAATAATTCCAGAGATGTAAAAAATTGTCCATATAAACCGTATATTTTGGGGGATCGTCAATGCATTTAATTAAGTCCAAAACCACCCTTGTTCCCAGGGACTTAGTTTCTATTTCATTTTTTTCTTCAAATGTGTTTTTATTTTTTCCCACATAAACTTCTAAATTTAGTGGATAACCTTCAGAATCAGAATCCAGTGTATCGAAATATTCCAAGGCTTCTTTTACTGTTAAAAATTTAACAGGCATTTTCACATATCATCAAATTTCTTTTCTAAATATCCAAACACTATTACTTAACGACTGCCACACGATTCAAATACACTAAGCTTTTTAAAATAACAAACTAAAACGCAGTAAAATACAAGTATATTTCAAAAGTATTGTTATTTCTCTGAACCAAGGAACTAAAAATTTTCCTTTATCGCTTTCAGTGGTTACTTTGCATTCTTTTTTCCTAGGGGCGTATTCCTTTCCTTGTGAAAGCGAGCTCGCTGACAAAGGAGAAAGGAAATGCTATAAGAAACTGCCAACGTTCCCAATCTGGAAACATTCCAGACAAATCTTTCTATTATTGCTTTAAATAACTCTATTTAGTCCGGGTTTTGAATATATTGTTATTTGAAATGTTGGTTTTAAAACCTTACAATAGTTGAACAAAACTGAAGTTTTTTTTCTTTTTAAATAATTTTACTTGAGATAGCCGGAAAACCAAAAATTTTCTTTTTTAAAAAATCTACAAAAAATAGAACAAAGAAAAATATTTTAAAAAATATATATTTTATACTCCATACTAATAACTTTACTATAAAAAGATTTTTCTTAAATAGCTAAAAAATATTTTGAGAAAAATTTTACAAAATACATGTTCCCGCAATATAAGCGTTAGCGTTTAATGGGTTAATGTCATGCAAAGTAAATTTTAATAGTACTGAAATACTAGATATTAGAAGACTTTTAAGAAATGACTCTAATTTATTTAGCAAAACTTTACAAAACATATATGAAAACTACAATAAGCAATAAAAGATTAAAATTTCTGTGCAGATTCACCTTGTTTAATAATTAAAATTCATAAAGATACAAATAAATGTAAATATATTGCTTGAATGGGTGTAAAAACATACATAAAAACATTTAAAAGCACATTAAAGTCCTTTTAAGATTACCAAGTCCATTAAAGTATTTTTATGATTTTAAAAGCACTCTAATGTGCTTTTAAATGTTTTTATGTATGTTTCTATGCACCTTCAAGCAATTTATTTTCATTTATTTGTATCTTTATGAATTTGAATTACAATAAGCAATGTTGATGTTTTTAAAGTTCTTTTCTTTAAGTTTTGTCAGGCAAGTCTTGGGTTTGTTCCAAGCATGAAGTTGTTTTTCTGGCAGTATCTCCTCTTTCTCTTAAAGAGAGCTCATTCAACGTGTGCTCTGAAGCTGAGCAACCAAGGAATACCCATCATACCCTCTCAGTATTTTGAATATATCCTGTAGCTGAATTTCAAGTGGAATTACAGAGTTTGGGAGAAGAGTTGCACGTGCTTGCAGTGGTATTTCAAGTGGGTTAAGAGATGTCAGTTCTGTTCTTTTGGATATGCTTTTCCTGTTTACTCTCTGATATATAATGACAAGGAAAAATAACTTTTGTTTTTTTACTTCGGGATCGCCTACGATGTAAAACCTCATAATATAAAGCTGTGTTTTTCTGTGGTGTTTGTGATGAAGTCCTTTGATTTAGTTAATCCATTACAATCTGCAATTAAGTCAAATCTTTATTTTGTTATCAAGTTTCATACATTGCTTAACTTTTAATATAGTACAGTAAAGAACCATTTATCCGGAATGGTTGGAGTCACGTGTATTCCGGATAACTGGTTTTTCTGGTTAACTGGTTGGGCATTAAAGCAACATCTATTTGTAGAATATATGTGGCTGTGGCATTGTTTCTGATTTCACATTAATTACTAGATTACACAGATTAAGAAACGGATCCAATCAAGGTCAAAGATTTATTCAGAGTTTGAGAGAAGACAATTTATTGGAATCCCTTGTTTCTGTATAACTCTACCCCAACAACATTTCTGCATAAAAATCAAAACTCCCAATATCTAACTATATATTCTTCCATTTAAAATCCTAGATATTGGCATTAAATTATATCATGCATGTGAGTAATATGTATCAAACAATGAACATGTCAAACTAGCACTGTGGCACTTTTTTTCTGGAGAAATTCTGAAATCAATCAATTGGAAATATCATTCTGGATAACTGGTTTTCTGGTTAACTGGATTCCGGATAAACGGTTCCATACTGTATTTACTTTTATGATATTCAAGAAGTAGCTTCGGAGTGAACTCTCATTAACCCTGTGGATGAAAGTCTAATTACGTTTCTACTATGTTTATGATTTAATCTCTGTTTATCTAAATTTAAATACATCTTAATTTATTCATAACATGTTACACATGCAGTCTCTATCCATTCAATGAAGTCAGCTCTTGGGCCTAACGATTTGTGCAATAACTGGCTTCATATTGCAAGCTTTTTTTATGTGTCAATGCTTCTCTATTCCTTCTCTGTACTGTGTCATCTGAAGCTGCATTTTGGATAGCTAGTATCGTTGGCTGCATGTGCATTGCATTTATATAAGAGATGATTGAATTCCTTTTATTTTTATGTTTTCATTTGTTTTATTTAGCGTGGAAGTTATTTGAGAATTTTATTTATATATATCGATATATAGAGTTTATCCAGTTATCTCGGCAATGATTTGGCCACAGATTTTAAGCAAGTAACTTGAAATAGAGGTGAGGTATCTGATTTGAACTCGAAAATTTTGGTTACAGTCAATCTGAAACCAGACACACTTCAAACCGAACCTGAAGTGAAAGAAAATTAATCCACATTTTAGTACAATTATGGAAAAATAATCTACAATTATATTTTTAATATTAACTTTATTTTGTCTTTTTTGTATGAAAATGAACATGTATACCCATACATTAATATTCAAATGCATAGTTTTTTTTTTCAATTAAAGAACTTATCATGACTTTCTCTCTTTTTTTTGAAAAATCTGATCAATCCAAACACAACTTAAAAGAATCAGTATGGGGCCAAATTTAAGACATCCAAAATTTATAATAGAAATATGTTGTGATTATTAATATTAAGGTAAGTTTGTTCTATTATGTGTTATTTGTTTGTTATAAATTTTATATGGGTTTCTTTAATAAACATTTAGGCTTAAAAGAATGTTTAGTGTGATTGTGAATAATTTTTCATTATTATCAGAAAGCATGGAATAAAAATCTTTATTTTTGCACAAAAAAAAGAAAAAAGGTTATCTACTAATATTAAATAACTATTCACAGAAGTTGTCTACTTTTTGTTATTAGTATTTTATAAGATTTTTCTTATAATTTAGGTTTTAAAATAGGCATTATAATACTACAGACATTCAGTGTTTAAATAGGGCAAAAATTTCTAATCAGATTTTCTGGTACAAATAATCAAGAATTCTGACTATGTTATATGTCGCAAAAGGGGTAATATATAGACAAACACTATAATATAATGTGCATCTTTTAAATTTTTCTTTTTCTCTACTTTCAGGTTTTTAAAAGTTAACGTTGCAATTTGTTTATGCATTTCTCAATAAAAGCAAGGAGGAAAGTAAGGAAGATTTAGAAAAATTATTAAAGAAGCTTTTCTTTGCTCAATATGACATTATTGTAAAATAAATAGTGTTTAATGTTCTTTCATGTAACATTTGTTCGTTAGCATCATAATACCATTCCATCAATAATCATATGTAAAAGATAGTGTGTTAGAGCGACAAATAATTCAAGGTAACATAAAAGTACTATCAATAGGTTTATGCCACTTCTGTACAATTTAACCTGAAAGATAATCTTATGAGAACTGAATAAAAATGAATAAATACTTGCTTTTAGTATGAAAGACTTTATATGTGAAACTTGCAAAAAATAACAACTGTAGTAACAGAGTCAATGCATCACTTTTCAACAAATCAGATAGAAATGTAATCATATCAAATTCCAAAACAATCATAGTTTTGTAATATATATTACAGATGATTGTCAAAGAAAGTGAATATAAAGGAATCAGGTTTTAATCGATTCTGAATAGAAAGCAGAAAATAATATTTTAGTCCAAATTGATTATGGAAAAAGCAAAATACAAATGTCATACATATGAAACAAGTTTTAAAAAAAATCAAATTTAATTATCATACGTTCACTCACACTGGAGAAATACCTTATATTTCTCCTGAATTTCAAAAAGCATTTTCAGAGAAAAAAAATATATCAACCAGCATCTATATATCCATAAGGAAGAGAAGCCTGTTAAATGTGTCCAAAATCATTTGTGCAGAAGATGAATCTTAAAAGACATGGTATAATACATACTGGGGAGAAAGCATATGCTTGATCTGAATGTTGGAAGATCTTTTCATTGAGACAAACTAAAGCTCAGCTTCTCTGCATCCATATGAGAGAACCCTTATAAATGTGAAATATGTCAAAAATCGTTTCTATACGTAGGAATCTGATAAAACCTTATAAATGTGAAGTTTGTTCAAAGTCATTTACACATTACGGACAAATAAAACAACATCTTTTCACACATACAGGAAGAAAAACTTATAAATGTGAAGTTTGTCCAATGTCTTTTGTCAAATCAGGAGATCTAAAAAGACATATTTTAGCACATACAGGAGAGAAACCTTATAAATGTGAAGTTTGTTCAAAGTCATTTACACAATCGGGAGCATTAAAAAAACATCTTCTAACACATACAGGGGAGAAACCTTATACATGTGAAATATGTCCAAAGTCATTTACACAATCAGGAGATCTAAAAAGACATCTTTTAATACATACAGGAGAGAAACCTTATACATGTGAAATGTGTCCAAAGTCATTTACACAATCAGGAACATTAAAAAAACATCTTTTAACACATAGAAGAAAATAACCTTATAAATGTGAGATTTGTCCAATGTCATTTAGAGTATCACAAGTACTAAAAATACATCTTTTAACACATACAGGAGAGAAACCTCTTAAATGAAAGGTTTGTACAATCAGGATATCTAAAAAGACATATTTTAACACATACAGGAGAGAAACCTTATAAATGTGAAATGTGTTCAATGTCATTTACACAATGAGAAACACTAAAAAGACATATTTGATCACATACAAATAAGAAACCTTATAAATGCAGGGCTTGAAATATTACCTATGACTGTACAACAATGAAGTTCCTGTCATAGAAATTTTGAGTCAGAGCTATAGCCAAGTGTCTAGATTTGTCATTAGAGTGAATATTTCTCAAAATATGTTCAATTTAGGCATAGAAATTTACTGTAAGAATGGTTTTAATAAGTTTTGGGTGACTTTGTGTGATTAAAAGATATTTTCAATTATTTTTCCTTCTCTTTTATTTGTTTCCTCACACATATTTTATAATAAATGTTTATAATCCTTTAGATTGCTTTATTGCTGAAGAAGAGCCTATAAAATTCGTTTATTCATTTTAAGAACCATTTTGTCATAATTGGGCATTTACAATATTGCTGCTAATCCAAATTTTGATTAGAATTTTTTTTGGATCATTTGAATGGGCTTAGACGAAATTCCTTATATCATCTTCAAGTCCCTTCGTCGGACCTTGGGCCGAAACCAGCCCAGTGCATCTTTGCATAGTCAGAGCTTTTTGTGCCAGACAAGGTTGGGGCTAGCAGTTTTCGTCTAACAATAACTTGCGATTATTAACCTCGACCGGGTCTTTTTTACACATTTGTGGGAGTTTTCCATGACCCTCAGAGTCCAGTAGTGGTCTTTTGTTCTCTCTTTAAAGTGCATATATATGTGGATGAACCTACATGTCTGCGTTTAGCCGTAGGGGTTCTGTCAGAAAGCAAAGCTACTTTGAAAAGGGACGATCCTAGCCAAGGCGTGTCTATGCGCCAGAGACCTAGTTTCTTCGATGTCCCGTGTCGGCAAGAAGCTCCTTCTGTTCTTATAGTTATATCATATGTGAGTGAGCCATTAAATGGAAAGATCCATTTGATGGGGATGCCCCTAGCCAAGGTATGTATATGTGCCAGGGACCAAGTTTCTTTGAGGTCCTGGTTTGGCAAGAAGCCCCTCCTGCTCACCATGTCTGATGATCTAGTCGTTACCTCCCTTCCTAGGACTTGATAATCGGCAGATGTGTTTACAGTAATGCGTCATGGGAGTGTTCAGTATTGGCCGAGGAACTGGTTTCCCTTATGGGATCCCGGCTACGGAGCCATTGTTCACTTCCGTGTTCCACCCAAGTGTGTTGTGGTGATGTTCTCTGAGTTTGGACTCCACCATATCATCGCAGCGACCTCTGTCATCGTTCATTTGGGAAAGGGTGATGAAGTGCAAGTGGCTTACACCCCGGTTTCTTCCCCGGCCAAAGAGCACCACTTTGGAGATATCCGGATAACCGGCGGAGTTTTCCACGACCCTCAGAGTCCGGTAGTGGTTCTTTGTTCTTCCGTTAAAGTGCATATATATGTGGATGAACCTACAAAGTGGAGTCGACTGACTACATCTGCATTTTGCCATAGGGGTTCTGTCGGAAAAAGCAAAGTCACTTTGGAAGGGGCTAGTGAAGGCATGTCTCATCGCCAGGGATCTAGTTTCTTTGACGTCCTGGGTTGGCGTGAAGCACTTTCTGCTCTTGTAGTTACATATGTGGTTGAGCCATTAAATGGAGATATCCATTTGATGGGTTACGACCGTAGCCAAGGCGTGTCTATGCGTCAGGGACCAAGTTTTTTCGAGGTTCCGTGTTGGCGAGAAGCCCCTCCTGCTCGCCACGTCCGATGAACTAGTCGTTTCCTTCCTCCCTAGGGCTCAATAATCGGAAGATGTGGTTACAGTAATGGGTCGTGGAAGTGTTCAGCATTGGCCGAGGACCCGGTTTCCCTTATAGGATGCTGGCTGCGGAGCCGTTGTTTACTTTCGCGTCCTCTGAGTTTGGATTCCATCGTATCATCTCAGCGACCTCTGTCATCGTTTATTTGGGAAAGGGTGATGAAGCGCAGGTGGCTTATGCCCCTGTTTCTCCCCCTGGCTGAAGAGCGCCACCTTGGAGGTGTCCGGGTAAACCAGCCCTTTTTGGTAGGGACCTCGTATAGGCTCACAAGAGCCTAGAATCGGCGTTGAAGTACAACTGCCTTCCGCAGCCATAGCTTGTCATATCATCTTAAAGTCAGATTAATGTAAAAAGTTCATAATATTAAAGTTGGAATTTTTTACATCTTTAACTAGAGAAGGCAAAAGTTTCTAAGATATCGATTTTTCGATATATCAACTTAAAGGCATCGATATCCTAAAAATATCCGACAGAAAATGTTGATATAGTGACTTTCAAGCTTTGAATGCTTTGCATGCTCCTTGGAATATCCAAGGGATCTGGAACCACAATTATTAGGTGCGTTCGTAATTATATAAATACGTAGCACCTATAGTCGTCGTTTGGTCCGTCCGTCTGTCTGTCTGTCCGTCTGTCTGTCTGTCTGCATATAACAACGCAAAAACTACCCAACCAAATGGTTTGCAATTTAAAATATATTATCTTTGCAGAATTTTGTGGAGACATTTCAAATTTTATTAAAATTGAATCAAAACTTTAGGAGATATTAATAAAAATATTTATTAAGAAATTTGATTTTTTTTTTTAAATCTGTGCTTTTTTGTTATAGGAGCTTCCGAAGTTTAATCGTCAAGCGACCGAGATACTTATTTTATGACAGAAATTAATCTGCAGACGATATAATTCATTTCAAAGAATTAAAAATCATCAAGATCTGAATATTTATATAACTAGCTGATACATACATATCTGAATATTTATATAACTAGTTAAGATATTTGTATAAACAGTGTCATAAAATATATACTTAACTAGCTGTTTAACCCGTTCTACGCACGGGATATCATGAATTTAATTCTAAAACGTGCGTACGAACGCACCTCGTTTGTAACGTTTGACGTACAATTTCCAACTTGTTGATAATCAAATTTCTATTTAATATTTAAATTCCAAAACTCCCAACCATTGCATTTATTTATAGAATTTATAATATATTTCTGCAGACATCAGGGTATGATTGAGTTCTGGGTGTACCCCTGGATCTCCATGTTTTTCTAACGATCTTTCCAAGTGTATGAGATTGTTATGTGTAAGGGAAAAAGCTAATCAAAAACTTGAAGATATGATATAAAAAAAGAGAAAAAATTCACCCAAATATCTGTGATAAACATTTTACTTATAACAATCTTTATTGAGACAGATATTGTAATAAAACTGTCAAATCCTCTGCCCTACATCAATTGAGGTAGGATAGGTGCGTTTTCTATCCACAGAACCGAAATCTGTCTTCCAAAATGTGTTAACTTGTGTCCCACGGACTCTTAAAAAAAGCTGAAATTTTAATAATTTAAGTGTTGCATTTATGTGCCTCAGGCTAAAAAAAATCTGAGACAAAGGAAGAAAAAAGACAAAATTATACTATTGCAATAGACTGCCTGAAATCCACAAATAACTAAAATCTGCATATTGTTTCCAATGTAAACAATGAAACTTACAGTTAAGATGTAGGTGTAAAATTCAAGTTTTTAAAAAAATATATAATTCTGTACACATTATATATGTAATTCTGTTTAATATGGTTCAACTCATGTTTCCTCATGAAGGAAGTATAAATTTATTTTTGAAAAAATTCTTGATAGTTATGATATCAGTGGCGATCAAAACACATAATTACTATTCATGACTGAAATATAATTACAATATGGTAAAATGCATGTAACACATATATAAGTTAGTGTTGTCAATATTATTTCTGAAAAATAGGAATATTTCATTATCGGATCAAAAAATACAGTCACTGTTCAAAACTGCCCCCAGTTCAAATGTGTCCCCTATCCCCTACTCTCAATATTTTAAAAAATTTTATTTTTCTTATTTTTTCTTATTTTTATTAATTATTTTACTTTATTGTGAGCATTCATTATAATTTCGAGTGCAGCATTAAATTTAATATATTGTTTCAGAAAACTCTAAAATTTGCCAAACCTGTGGTTTTAAGCTATGCAGATTTAAAGGAGTCTACTGTATTTAGGGTGCCATGGTCTCAAGGGAGAAAGAAAAGCAAAATTTTACTATTTGGGCATTATTTTGGATCCACAAAAATTTTACAACTCCAGCATTACTCCAGGTCACACAGATCCAAAAAATATGAGGGTACGGCATGGTAATATTCCGTAGTGCCTTTAATGAGTCAGAATATTTTAGGATTAATATTTTCCCTAAAGTCTAAAAAGTTCAATACATTTTTCTGCCTATCTTACTGTTACTTTTTTAAAAATCTGAGAATTAAGTAAGAACAAATTCTCAAAACAATACAAAATACTTCCTTAACCCTTTGACAAGCAACACATATATGTGATGCATAAGATGCTCAGAATCTTTGATTATTACCACCAGTTACTTTTTATTGTAAGCTTTGACTTATTTAATGATAGCATTTCTGCAATTCAATTAGGTGAAAATTTCTGCTTTGAAAAACTGGTAGTAAAAGATTAAAAATTCTGTAAAGGACGCTCGTCACAAAGGGGTTAAGGAATAGAAATAAATACGCAAATGCTAAATGTCAGATCTCCCCAGTGATTACATATGAAAAGATTTTTTGGGTACTTTTCTGTTGAAGTTAAACAGGAGAGATTTTAAGTGATCATTAAGTGCTGTGCAGAAATATCTGAAATTCTGATATCAAGGATGTCAAAGGAAATCGATTTAAAATAATTATGGGAAAACAAAGTATATTTATGAAGAACAGAGATAATATACTGGGTGAATAAAAAACTTGAATGGTGTAATATCTCTAGAAATAGATGTCTGATTAAAAAACAGAGAATATGTGTTCAATATTTTTAAAAAATCTATTTAAGGATATCAAAGTTGCCCCCAACTCTGCTCCCTGGGGGGGAAAGGGGGGACAACTTCTAAATCTTAAATGATAACCCCCCACCCCACACACACACACTTTTTTGTTGCAGATTTCAATTCTATGGGAAAAAATATGTAACTTTTGTATTTAACATTTTCTTTGGAAAGTCATAGATGGCACTATAATCAAGTAAAATGCAATGACAATCATTTCCATTGAAAACTCTGGAAATGGTCAGATAACCCGAGAAATGTATATCAGATTGATAATGGAAAAATGCATGTTCACTATTTTTGAAAAATCTATTTAAGGATATCAAAGTTGCCTGCCCCCCCCCCACCAAACTCTGCTCCCTGGGTGGAAAGGGCAGGCAACTTTGAAATCTTCAAGGATACCCCCCCTTTTTTATTAGAGATTCGGATTCTATGGGAAAAAATTCATAACTTTTGTACTTAACAGTTTCTTCAAAAATCATAGATGGTGCTGTAACCGAGTAAAATGCTGTGAGAATCATTTCCATTGAAAAGTCTGGAAACAGTCGAATAACTCAAAAAATGTACATCGGATTAAAAAACTGAAAAATATGTGTTCGATATTTTGGAAAAATCTAATTAGCGATTTGAGTTGCAATTTTTTCTAAAATATTGAACACATATTTTTTACGTTTTTCAATCTGATGTACATTTCTGAAGTTATTCGACCATTTCCAGACTTTTCAATGGAAACGATTCTCACTGCATTTTACTTCATTACAGCGCCATCTATGATTTCCTGAAGACAATGTTAAATACAAAAGTTACGTATTTTTTCCTATAGAATCCGAATCTGCAATAAAAAGAAAGGTTATCATTTAAGTTTTCACTGTTGCCCTCCACTTTTCCTCCCACAGGGTAGAGTTGGGGATGCAACTTTGATATCCCTAAGTAGATTTTTCAAAAATATTGAACACATATTTTCCATTTTTCAATCCGACGTTGATTTCTCGAGATATTACACTGTTCCAGAACTTTTCATTCATGCAGTATATTTTATATTGTTTATTTATTATCATATATTTATTTATTTATTTATTTAAAATAATCACCTAACCTTATTTATCTTACATAGTCCAACCACAGATACTACTACTTAAAACATCAACTAAATAATTTTAGAGATATATATCTCAGTCTAAGAAGAAAACAAAAATGCCTGGAATATTTTTAATTAATTGTGTGTGAAGCAGCGTTCAACAATTCTTATTACAGTAGCTTCATAAAATTTTTCTCTATCAAATTTTGATTTTCATGCAAGATCCTGACCATAAAGATTCAGGAAATGAAAAATAAAATAAATAAGTGAATCTGAAAGCATCACTGTTGGTCTCCTCTTAATATTGTAAATCATAATGTTGAGTTTTATTCGAAGATATAGTAAATATCCAAGGATGTTAAAAAATGTAACCTCATTATAAATATTTAAAGAAAAACTTTTTGTTCACTTCAAAAGAATGCATGTACTCTTAAAACAATTGAAGTAATTGTTCATATCTTTTTAATTAATTTTTTTTTCCTTGGGAGAGTGAGAAATATAAGAATTGTTTTGTAAATTAAGTAAATTGCCACTCATAAAATCAATCCACATTTAACCTTTTAGCCCATTATAGACAATGTGTGTTTTCTTTTTAATAAAGTTTATTCTTACAGCTGTTTTTGAATTTTAAAGACCCTATTTTGCCGAAAATGAGGACTTAGTTTTTTTATCAGCCAATTTCTTAGCGATGCCTTTTAAAATTTATATCTCCGTATGGAAAAAAACTCTTGGCAATCGACAAAAACATTAAAAAAATATTAATAATTTGAATTCATAAATTTTTTTAGAGTGATTATCAAAAGGAAAAATTGTCTATGATGCAAATGAAATTCAGAGAGGAAATTTACCTTCATTGTGTCCATGTGTTTAACACCTTTATCGCCAAAGCCTGTTGCTATAACAATGAAAAAACCTTTTACCTTACGGTTGTTGTTGTTTTTTTTGGGGGGGGTTATGGGTGGTTATATAGGGTGGCCATATCAGTTTGTAATGATTTCTGTTACGCCTTTTTCAAAATTAAGTAACTTGAATTTTGTGGTTGTGGCCCGTGGGCCTACCCTGGTGCAATTTTTTCTCATTACACTTGAGGACCGGACCGGTCTTCTTTTATTGTCATTATATTTTTTTATTATTTTTTTTTTGTTATTAGAGTGAGACTGGACCCAGCCCGGACTTACTTTTTGTCGGCAGCCTTGAACCGGGCCTGACCCAAGAAATGCTGAGCAGAATTGTTAGTAGTACAGAAAGTAGATTCCTAGGTAGTAGTGCTACAAGCAACCATATTTATTGTAGCCAAAAGTTCTCAGGTGTTCTTGAATGCTTCTTTATATTTGTATAAAATGAAAAAACAAATATGAAATGTATAACAATTTATCCCTCTTGTTTTTCCAATAAATAAATAGCATCTTTCAAAAAATTCTATCAAAATCAATGACTTAAACCGATTTTTGCACAATAAAATCATGAAAAGACTGTGATCAAGTAGCAATCGATTTCAATAAAAAATATACCTCATTTACAAGAAAATGGAAAACGCTAATTCTCTAGAATCTCAATCAGGCTATCTAAGGGATGAGGATTCTATAAACATTATTTCACAACTATGTCACAGCTTTGAGTTCTCAATAGGAGGGTGGGTGTGATCTCAGAGCAATCTTTAACAATAATCTACTATATTATTAATGTTTGAAAACGACGCCTCTCTGTCTGCCTATTGTTTCTGTCTGTAACTTTAAAAACTTTTCTCACAGACGGAGTAGAGAGGCACTAAAGTTATCAAAATATGCAGGAAATTTCGAGAATTCCATTCTTTCAGATTTCGAAAAAATCCGCCGGTAATTATAAAAGATATTAATTAAAAACATTAAAAATTGCGCGAAAAGAACAATTTTTATCCAATTTGCAGCTGCGTTTGATAAAAATTATTTCCAAGCAAGAAAGAGACAAAGTGTCTGCGGCTTAAAATACTGAAGTAGGGTTTTAAAATGGGCATGCAAATGATAAGATCTAATTCACCTACAGTTTTGAAAACAACACCACGTGAATCATCTCTCTTTCCACATTAAAAGATTGTAAAAATTAAGGAAATCCATCCATTAGAACCAAAGATATTAATTATTATTTCTTTAATTTGATTGCATAAAAATTATTCCTTTTAACTTGCTTCTTTCAGAGCCAGACATTGGGATGTCTAGCTGTCTAGGAGTATGAAAGATATGAAACCAGTTTAAGTGGGGTTATTATAGGCTATATAAAATTATTAAAAATATTGAATTTAAGGACTTGAAAATTATGTATACCTTCGTAATATGAAATGCCCTGTCCAAAAAATTAATTTTCGTAAAAATCGGATAATAATTCCTGAAGATATCAATTAAAAAAGTTTTAATTTTGTGTGGAAAAAAGACGAGTTTTAATTTCGTTACTGGGGATGTTTTTCTCGGTGACAGATCCTCTGGCAAATATTTTATTTCCGAAAGACAGGATAAACGCACTAAGGCTTTCAGGAATCGTTATTATTATTTTTTTTAATTATTCCATTTATCAATTTGAAATGTATGCATCCACATATGTACTTTTGAACAATGATTCGAAATTTTGGTTTTTCATCGATAAATAAAAAGGCAAATATCAATTAAAAACCCTTTAACAAAGCAATTCATTTCTAAAAAATTGACACGTGATCTGATATTTCAGAGAATGAAAACATTTTGATAAAAAACCGCATTTTCTTTATACTAAGAGATTTTGGGCCCTGTTATTTTTTTTAAATTATTATTGGATTTATCGATTTTAAATTTATGCTTCCATGTTTAGATTTTTATGAGTATTCTAAATATGTAAATTTGGTTTTCCTCCGATAATTAGGAAGGGATTTACAAATAATTTTTTATTTAATTATTAGACAGCTTAAAATTAAATGCCAGATATTAAGGCCACTCTATCTCCAGATTAAAAGAAATATAGTAAGGTGATATGTTTGAAACTTGAAGATATTTTATAACACATAACATAAATTTAAAAAAATGAAGCCGTGTCGAAAAATATGGGGAGAGGGAAGCGCCTTGCCCCCCCCCCCCCCCAAAGGAGGGTACTTTTCTAAATTTTGAACACACCCCTCATGTGATATATCGTTGGAAAGGTCTGTGACCGCTTAATCATATTATGGTACGGAATAAACTATGTTACGGATTTCCACCAAACTGATTCCAAACATTATAGTTAAAGTAATAAGGACCCTCTATAACATTTTTAAAAGTGTCTGAGTTTATACCATTTTTTTCAAATAATAATATCAGATTTTATATTTTGATTTCATAATGTCTCGAGTTCTACGAGTCCAATCAAAACGCGGTTTGGCTCATTCGACTCGAAATCTATAGCTCTTACCTATTTTAGTTCCAAGTTTCACCACCAGGGGGCGCTTCCGGATATCGGGTTCAATGGTCCCGATTACGACGGGGTTTGGCTCTTTTGACTGGATTTCGATAGCTTTACAGATTTCGGTCATGTTCGTATAGAACAGATTGCGTCCCCTGGTGATGGAAGGTGTAATTAAAGGATTTTTCAGCCAACTCGGGTTCTATGGGACACATTACGGCGCGGTTTGGCTCAATCGACTCGACATCGATAGAGGATCCCAGGTAGCACCAGACGTTTTTATAGCGTTGAAAATAAGTCAGAACTGTTGAAAATTGGTTACGTTGTTTTATGTCCGTTGAAAAATATACTTTATATCGCAATATTTTAGACTAAAGAAATTGGAAATTTAATTCGTCATAGAAAAGACTTTTAAAAAACGTTGTTTCATGGTCACGATATTTCCGTTACTCTTCTCATCGTTTTAAAATAGGTTTTTTAATCGTTTTATGTTTTCCTTTACTTTAGCCCGAAAGCGTGATTGCTCAACGATATAATAGATATTTTTCCTAAGTGAAAAATTCGTTGAAACAACGTTGTATCTCCTCAACTCAATTTGGACGCCGCGTGATCGGAATTTCTTTCTGCGCAACCTTCCAACCATCCCACCAGGCAAGAAGAACGAAAATAATAATAAGCCGCCATTGATTCCCTTCTTGCTGGCGCTGTGTTTGTTCTTGCACTATTTTGTCTAGTAAACGTAAGTAATCACAAGTCTTGTTATTTTTATTTATAATATTTGTAATGTATTATATTTTTAGAATGTTTTAATTTTAATCAGATTGTAATTAAAGAATAATTTAAAGTAAAATAAATGATTGTTTTGGTCAATTCCATCGTAACTGACGTAACACTTGATCATCGAATTTTGTTTTCAAAACTGTGCAGAAAATTTAATTAAGCTAGAATTTTTTTTTATTTTTACAATTTAAAATATTTCTTACTAAGGACTTAATACCCAAATACCTGCAGATTATTTCAATCTGTCTTTTAATCACAAAAATTGTAATTCAAAATCCTGTAACTGATGTAACGTAAAATAGACAAACATTTTTTCTGCCTTCATTGAAGTGTAAAAATTATCAAAACTATCTTGTTAAAATAAGTGATTTAATGTTCTCAACAACACTAAGTAATGAAAAATTCTAACAGTAACTTGTTTAATTAATTTCTGAACAATAAAAAAGAAAAAAATGGCATTTACACATGTAACTGACATAACTTTTATTGTGTAACTGACGTAACATTATGACTTTACAAAGACAATAATGGTTCTTAACTTAGTTTGTAAATAGTAATTTACAAAGGCTTTGTATTAGGATTTTATTATACAACATAAAAATACCAAGCTTTCCAATCATACACTCAAATTAAACATGTTATAAATTTTATTTCCCCCTCAAAATGAAACTTTTATGTGGAATTGTCCTTTTAATAAATCATGTGCATCAATTTTGTATATATTCAGAACTCTGATCATCACTGCTTGTGTATGATATCAATTTAGTTTTTTGAAAATGATTGTTGCTTGCTGTATAATAATTTTTATATAAAGTTTATTGAATTTAAATTAATTGATATTTTGTAACATGAAGTGTGCTAAGGGGCAACCCTGTGTGTGTTTATATTCATAAACATGCATCTTGAGTTTTTTTTAAATAATTTCAATTTTTGAAATTTTATTTATTGTGTACCTTTTAAAAGCAATTTTTTAAAATTCAAAATTTTTAAAATAGTAGCACTATTTAAAAATATATTATATAAAAGAATTGATAAGTATATAAAAAGTTCAATTAACCAAAAGATATGAAATTAAAACTGAAATTCTTTAACCATTACTCATTTCGATAAATGAAATCTATCAAAATGTGTTATTACGTGCTGTAACAATTCCTTGAATAATGCAAAATGTTTCATATTTTCTGAAAGTACCATATTTCTTTTTATTTGAAAAAATTGGGTATTTTCGTGTTATAGTGTCCCCCCCCCCCCCCCCCAAGGATGAATCGCTAAGCAACCAAGATTTATTGCCAAATCATAAGCATATGACCAGAGTTTCCCCCTGTCAGTTTCAGTAGGGTGCTGCACCCTGCCTGCTCTTTGGTCGACAAAATTGCACACTTCTTGCCCCTCAGTAAAAAAAGTGATGCATTTTCTGATTGTTTTTCTATAACTGGCAGATGTATTTTGCTTTTTTCCCCCTTGCAAATGAAAACATAAAAGAAAACACCAAAAAGGTGTGTCAGTAAAGGCTGCCGGCACATTGAGTCAAAAAGAGTGGCCAGGCATTGTGCATTTATTTATTTATTTTGCTTTTACGGCTTTTACATACTGAAGAATTACAATTGTAGGGATAGACTCACTGGCGACTAAACTTTTTGCTTTTGGTCACTAACTTTTTATGTCTATGTTGCAATGTATTTTATAGAGATGCCCCTTTTCTGCCGAGTGGCATATTTTAGCCTTTTATTTATTTTTAAATCTGCAAATCCTCCATAATTCCACAATATTTACTCCTTTTTTTCTATTACCCATAATTTAAAAAAATGATATTTAACATGGATGCTACATTTCGGCAGATCTGCAAATTTCCAGTTTTCTTAAAAAAAAAAAAAAAAAAAACCTGCGATATTAGGGAGGGAAAAAATTATGATGATATGCACTAATGGTGAAAATAAGCACTTGCCAGTCGACACTCGTCGATTAAACTTTAAAAACTGGCGATTAACCTAAAGGTGAAAATAAGCCAGGGTTGGCAAGTTTTTGACAGTGTGACGGTTTTATCCGGTTTTAACCATGGTTTTAACCATCATGTCAAAAACCCCTTTTTGACATAGTTTTTGACAATGACTGTCAAAAACCTAAAAATAAGTCCAAAAACTGTTTAAAATTATTTTTACAACATTAAATTTACAATTTTTCATAATTTTTAGTGTTACATATACATAAGTAAACTTTTTGACAGTTTTAGACATTAAAAAAGACCTATCTAGAACTCCTTCACAAAAATCTATTTAATAAATCAAGTCCCTTCACAAAATTCCTCTTAATAAAATTGGTCCCTTCACAAAATTCCATTCCATAAAATCATACCCTCCATTAATTATTTTTATTTTGTTACGTTTTAAAATGCATAATTTACAAAGAAAACAAATGCACAAGAAAGGAAAACTTTATCAGAAGGACTTAAAGAAGTTATCATTAAATACTTAGTTTGAATTTGAGCAGCTGGATTTCATCTTTCATAATAAAATGTCCACAAAATTATGATAAATTTCACAAAAATAATTTTTAGTTTTCACAAAATGGGTCTCAAGAAAAAAAATCTATGTCGACCCCTGAAAACTCAAAACATTATTTTGGTTTAACAAATTACTTTGAAAATAATTGTAAGCTATAAATATATAATAAAATAATAATTAAAAGCAACGTTACATTAAAAATTTTAACTAATCAAACCATTAAATAGTACTTGCAGAGTTTCCCCCAGGCAGTTTCAGAAGGGTGTTGCACCCTGCCTGCCCTTTGATTTACAATATTAGCAGGCTTCTTACCCCATCATAAAAAAATTAGCACCCTTCTTATCCCTCAGAGAAAAAAGTGTCTTTCTCCTTTTTGTATTAAAAATTTTGCTTGTGTCAGTGTTGTCTTAAAAAGAATGTCCTGACTTTTAAATATTAAAAATGACTTTAAAAACTAAAAGTATGCCTTTAACAGCAAGTGCCCTTAAGAATCTGAAAAGTGCCCTTAAGAATTAAAAAAAAAAAAAAAAAAATGTCCTTTTCTCACCAGCATCACCCTGTCCTTTTTTAAACCTTCGGGAAATTCTGGTACTTGTATAATTTAATGTATAAAATTTCATATAAATAATATACTTATTTTTATATTGTTTTAATGTTTGTCCCCCCAAAAAGGTACTAATGATTAATGAACAGAGGAATGTTTTTTCAACTAGGTAAATCATATTCAAAGGTTGGAGTATCATAGTTGAGATTTATTCCAACAGAGTGAAAAATGCTGGGACCAGGACTCGAACCTGGGTCTGTTCATTATGACCTAATTACATGGTATACAGGAGTTAGTTTCCGCGTTGTATCACATTCATGATGTAAAAATGCTATAGTTATAGCTCAGATGAATAAAATTAGCTCTGCAGTTCATAGCCATGTCCAACAAATAAGAGTGAATTATGCCAACCAGGATGTCGTCGGAATAGATTAGTAGGAAGAGCGTTGGCACGGCAAGCCAAAGTACCCATGTTCGAGTCCTGTCCCAGCATTTTTTGCTCTGTTGGAATAAATCTCAGCTATAATACCCCAACCTTTGGATAAAAAAAAGGTACTATTTTATAAAGTATAAAAATTAAATTTAACATAAAGAATTAGTTCTAAATAATTAAACTGAAACTAACATAATAAAATGAAGATATATTATATATGTGCAAATATTGAAAATAACAATATATAAATTAGTTATTGATTTAAAGAACATTTAATTATGTAGATTTCATATGATAATTCATTTTAATTACTTAAAGAACATTTGTGTTGCAATTGTGGTTTATATTTAATGTTTATGTACAAAAACAAACATTTAGAATCATTGAAAGTCTAGGTAACTTATGAACAGTCATTGAATAGTGGCTACTTTAGCTTTACACAAACCTTTATTTATTTATTTATTTTTAAGCATACATTAGATTGCTAAATTTTTTTATAATAAACCAAATACTTAATAGTAATAAAGATATAAAAAGTACTTTGAAAAATGCATTTAATAGTAGTTTCAATATTTTTTTGCTATTTTTCCTTGCATGGCAATTGACAAATATTTTTAATTCTGATATACAATTTTATTACAACTTAATTATAATATGACTAAATAAAAATTATTCTTATAATATATAAATTATTATTTAATCAGTTTTTAGCTTGATATAATATAAAATATCACTAATGATTGCTAAAAAAATGTGTATAAGGTTTTTGACACTTTTCGACAGTTCTTGACACTTTTCGACAGGTTTTTGACATGTCCTGTCAAAAACCATTTTTTGACGTCGAAAACCCAACCCTGAAATAAGCACATTAAATTCGTGATTTTTATGCGTCTTATCGGCTAAATTTGCGATTTTTATGTGCCCGATCGGCAAAATCCACAATTTTTGCACGCCTGATCGGTGAAATTAACGATTTTTGCACGCCCGCTTGACAAAATTCACATTTTTTACGTGCCTGATAGGCTAAATTTACGATTTTTACTCGTTCCATCAGCTAAATTTACGATTTTTACGTGTCCCATCAACGAAATTTGTGATTATTGCCCGCTGATCAGCTAAATTCACGATTTTTACATGCCCGATCAGCTAAATTCACAATTTTTACGCTCCCGATCCGCGACATTCGCGTTTTTTAAGAGCCCGATCGGCAAAATTCGCAATTTTTAGACTCCCGATCATCGGAATTCGCGATTTTTATGCACCCGATCGGTGAAATTCACGATTTTTCGTGTCCGATCGGTGAAATTAACGATTTTTGCACGCCCGCTTGATAAAATTCACATTTTTTACGTGCCTGATAGGCTAAATTTACGATTTTTACTCGTTCCATCAGCTAAATTTACGATTTTTACGTGTCTCATCGACGAAATTTGTGATTATTACCCGCTGATCAGCTAAATTCACGATTTTTACATGCCCGATCAGCTAAATTCACAATTTTTACGCTCCCGATCCGCGACATTCGCGTTTTTTAAGAGCCCGATCGGCAAAATTCGCAATTTTTAGACTCCCGATCATCGGAATTCGCGATTTTTATGCACCCGATCGGTGAAATTCACGATTTTTCGTGTCCGATCGGTGAAATTAACGATTTTTGCACGCCCGCTTGACAAAATTCACATTTTTTACGTGCCTGATAGGCTAAATTTACGATTTTTACTCGTTCCATCAGCTAAATTTACGATTTTTACGTGTCTCATTGACGAAATTTGTGATTATTACCCGCTGATCAGCTAAATTCACGATTTTTACATGCCCGATCAGCTAAATTCACAATTTTTACGCTCCCGATCCGCGACATTCGCGTTTTTTAAGAGCCCGATCGGCAAAATTCGCAATTTTTAGACTCCCGATCATCGGAATTCGCGATTTTTATGCACCCGATCGGTGAAATTCACGATTTTTCGTGTCCGATCGGTGAAATTAACGATTTTTGCACGCCCGCTTGACAAAATTCACATTTTTTACGTGCCTGATAGGCTAAATTTATGATTTTTACTCGTTCCATCAGCTAAATTTACGATTTTTACGTGTCTCATCGACGAAATTTGTGATTATTACCCGCTGATCAGCTAAATTCACGATTTTTACATGCCCGATCAGCTAAATTCACAATTTTTACGCTCCCGATCCGCGACATTCGCGTTTTTTAAGAGCCTGATCGGCAAAATTCGCAATTTTTAGACTCCCGATCATCGGAATTCGCGATTTTTATGCACCCGATCGGTGAAATTCACGATTTTTCGTGTCCGATCGGCTAAATTCATGATGTTTTTATGCGACCTATGGACAAAATTTGAAAATTTTTTCGCGACAAATTGGTAAAATTTTAAATTTTTGGAGATGTTGGCATTTAGGTTCATTGCAGGCTGCTTTTGGTCTGCCGGCCACAGGTTGTGCATCCCTAGTATAAACATACCTATTTTATTATTGTCAGATCTTAATTCTAGACAAATATTTTGGTACTTTTCGGTTAGCCAGGCGCCAATGATATTTATACATGTATATATACACACATATACATATACACATATATCTACACATATGCATAGGTATACATAGACATATATGTACACATATATGTATGAATATATATATGTATGTACATACATATATATTTATATATGTAAATATATCACTGGCACCCGGCTAACCGAAAAGTACCAATATTTTTTTAGTAAAAGGTACTTATGTAGTTAGACACGCAAATACCTAAGCTTAGTGAGACTTATTTAATTAGCTACATAAGCATGTTGTGTATAACTTTGCTGTTAACATATTTTAAATTTTTAAATAAATTGGAAATTAGTATCTCAAGTTTATTCAAAGCAATATAAATTAAAATATTTTTATTTAGTACATAAATTGCTTTACTGTAAACTAATTATATATTTATTAAATTAATTATTCAATGACATAAATGTACTTACTGGCTACTAAAGAAATTATTCTCACTCGCCACTAACTGGCTACTAAAAAAATTCAACCTACCGGCCAGTGGCTACTAAGCCAAATTCCTTATTTTCACCTTTAGATTAAAAATGTGGAAAGAACTGGCCAAATACAGGATTTCCCAATTACCATTTTTCCCTAAATTTCAAGATTTTTCAGCATCCATTCGACAAAATTCATAATTTTTTTGCACCTGTTCGAAGAAATTCATGGCTTATATGTGCCTGTTCGAAGAAATTTATGATTTTCCATGCATAATTGACGAAATTCGTGATTTTTATGCGGCAATTGATAAAATTCATGATTTTTATGCACCGATCGACAAAATTCATGATTTTTATGCATTTGATCGACGAAATTCAGGATTTTTACACTGCCGAATGATGAAATTCAGGATTTTTACGTATTTGATCAACGAAATTCAGGAGTTTTACACTCCCGAATGACGAATTTTTTTTTACGTAGCCGATCGACAAAATTCATCATTTTTCTGTGCACGATCGACAAAATTAATTATTTTTCTGCACACGATCAACAAAATTCATTATTTTTCCGTGCACAATTGACAAAATTCATGATTTTACACACACTATCGACGAAATTCAGGAATTTTACATTCCCGAATGACGAAATTTTTTTACGTAGCCGATCGTCAAAATTCATCATTTTTCTGTGCACGATCGACAAAATTCATTATTTTGACGGGATAATGGAAACATACCAAACTAACAAATAGTATAAAGTTAGCATTAAAATAACACATGGATAATAGGGTGGGTCGAAAAAACCGAAATTTTTATAATCGAAGCCTAATAGTGCGGGAAAGTTGCCATTGGTAATAAGGAATAAATTCACAAAATATTACACCAAATGGTTAATATCTTTTACCGCCGCAAGGGGGGCAAACTTTTAAAAAATCCAACCATACCAATACAATTTCTAATAGAATGCAACAGCTACATCAAGATGTTAGTAATGTTCCAGCAAAATGTCATTATGGTGAAATCATTTCTCTTACCGCTGCAAGTGCGGTCAAAATTTCGAAAAAAAGCGGCAAAAAATTTCGTTTTTTAAAATTTTTTATTTTTTATTATATGTCTACAATTAAAGAAATTTACATTATAGTTAGTAATAACTTATAAATGTCTAGTAATTTTGATCATGGGCATTGCCAATCAGGGGCGAGAGGGGCCCGTCCCCCCTAAATTTGAGAGAAATGGGCTTTTTGGAGGGATTTTGGGGATTTTCCGGAACTTTTCAGGGATTTTTTGTTGGGAGGGGAGGCAAAAGTGAAAAATGAGGGGGAATTTGTGTAAGCAGGCTCCCCCTACCAAAATAAATCACAAAAAAGTTCCGGAAAATCCCCAAAATCCCTGCAAAAAGCCCCTTTCTCTCAAATTTAGGAGGGGCGGGCTCCTCTCGCCCCTGGTTGGCAATACCCATGATGAAAATTACTAGACAGTTATAAGTTATTACTAGCTATAAAGTAAATTTATTTAATTGTAGACATATAATAAAAATGAAAAAAAAATTAGAAAAAATGAAAATTTGAAATTTTTGCCGTTTTTTCAAAATTTTGACCGCCCCTGCGGCGGTAAGAGAAATGATTTCACCATAATGACATTTTACTGGAACATTACTAACATCTTGATGTAGCTGTTGCATTCTATTAGAAATTGTATTGGTATGGTTAGATACTGTAAAAAAAATTAAAAAAAAAAAAAATCGATTTTTTTTTTTTTTTTTTTTGGTCCCTCTGCGGCGGTAAAAGATATTGACCATTTGGTGTAATATTTTGTGAATTTATTCCTTATTACCAATGGCAACTTTCCTGCACTATTACGATTCGATTATATAAATTTCAGTTTTTTCGACCCACCCTAATGGATAAGTAATTTCAGTCAATGTAACTCTTTTCTTTTACAAAGAAAAAAAATTAATCAAGAATTTTTTTAAATTTTCAGTGGCTACCTTCCCGACTATCTTCCTTATTGAAAGACGTGGCAAAAGCAGCATGAGCAACAAGAATTTCTTAATGCTGTTTGATACAAAAGTACTTTTTGAATGTATAAAAAAGGTATATTTCAGAAAAAGGCTGAGTATAATGATTTTATGTATAATTTTTTGTGAGTGAGCTTTGAAAATATTTTCAAAGTTTAGTATTTATGAGAGTTATTTGAAGAAATATCTTTGTATAAAAATATGCCGTAAAGGCGAGAAATTTATAAGGAAAAAGGCCTCAGTATTGGAAATTTATTTGTTTTTAGACTACCATTTGTAACTCTCATACGTGCCAAGTTTTATGCTTTTGAGTCCTTTTTTATACTTTTATGCTTACACACCCCCCACTGTTTTTATGCTTTTCCTACAATTTCGACAATTCTCTTTATTTTCTTAGAAAAATGTATTTATCTTTTTATAAATTTGCGAGAAAGTTATATATTGCATTAATTTCAGAAGGGATTTTACTATTTCCCATAGAGGTAAATCAGACATGTTACTTTTCAGTAAAAAGATAGATTTCTGGTTTTATTTTTATGGCTCTGACTGTTTCTGAGATCAGTGCAAATTTGAAATAAAATTCATGTTGTAATATTGTTGCATTCATGTCAGAAAAATTTGTTGATCCAGCAACAGGGATTCATACAAAGGATGTTGAAAAAATAAGGGGGGAGGGGGCTCTGCTAAATGGCACAATAATAAATAAGTCAGATTGTCATCACCTCGAATCATATCTTGTAGAATGTATGTGCAGAAAAAAATTAGAGAAAACCCAGAAACAATCTCCTCCCATGTCCCAAGTTTATTATATTTTATATTGCAGAAATTTAAAAAAACATGAAATATGACCAATTAATAAATATGTATAAAAGTTTCTAGAATATTTCTTATAGATTGCAATGTTTTTTAAAAGATTACCCTAAAACAGGAATGGCAAACCTGCGTTGCGTGTAATAATGCACAGCAACTTTTCTGGCTTGTGAAAAAAATTCTGATAACTGTTATTTATGTGGATTTATTTTTTGTATAATAAAAAAATATATTGCTTAGCACATACAAATAATGCAATTATTTTTGTATGGTGCAAATTTAACGTGGGTTATCTATATATCAACTTTAAAAAAAAAAAAAAGGTAAAAAAAAAAAAATGCTGCAGGAATCCTTTCTGAATACAAATTTTATAAAAATTTAATATACAGAAAAATTACATTTTGATTTTTGTTCTTAGTCATTTAAAGTATTAAAGAGAACAATTTGAGTAACATATGCTGCAATAACTGTTTAATTAAATGTTTTGCATGTTATAATGTTGCCATACGGAATCGGCCCAAAACAGCGAAGGTTCGCTCTGGTAGTCCAAAACTAGGGGGGCGGTGGGGGTGCTATAGGACAAAATTAGCACTTGCCAATTGGCGAGTAATACTGAAAATTTGGCGATTGACTTTATTGCTATCACTGGTCAAACTTAATAGTCACTTGCCAATTGCGATAATTGAATAGAAAAAGATTTTTCCCCGCTGTCGCTCGACAAATTTTGAAACCATTTGGTGAATTTCACGATTTTTTGCAAAATATTATTTGACAGATTGTGATTTTTTTTTCTCGAAACGATATTCGAAAATTTTTCCCCCCGAAACCAGTTGATGAATTTTGTGATTTTTCCACTATCGATTAATGAATTTTGTGATTTTTCCATTATCGATTGACGAATTTCGTGATTTATCGACTATCGATTAACAAATTTCATGATTTTTTCCATGAACGAACAAATTGTGCACTTTCTTTCCGTTGGTGTTCGAAAAATTTCGCACTCTATTTCCGCTGCCGTTCGACGCTGAATTTCTTAAATTTTTTCACGACAAAATTAATTTTTTTTTCCTGCAATGCCTGATTTCTTTCCCAACACCATTTGACGAATTTCGCTGTTTATTCCACAATTGTTTTACAAATTTCGCAATTTTTTTATTAAGTATTGGTAAATTTGTTATTGGCCACTGCTGAAAAACACTGGCAGGTAAAAAGAAATCCATGTAGTGGCAGTTGGCCAGTGAATAAAAGAGTTAATTTTTACCTATGGGGGGGGGGGCAACCTATGAAGCGATTAATAAAACACAAAAACAAGGGAAATTAAAATGTTGAATAGACCATTTGACAAAATACAGGATATTTTTTCCATGATCATTTCATGGAAATCATTTGTTTTCTTGATCATTTTCCGAAATTCCCGATTTTTTCTGCAACCGCTTGGCGAAACTGATTTTTTTTTTCTGCAACCATTTGTCGAAATTCAAGATATATTTTTGTGACAGATTTACGAAATTCGCTATTTGTTTTCTGCTATCTTTTGACGAAATTCGGGATTCTTTTCTATGATCGTTTGTTGAAGTTCAAGATTTCTTTTTTCGAAACTGACTGACAAAATTTGCGATTATGTTTGATGAAATTCTCAAACTTTTTTTGTGTGATTGTTTGACTAAATTCGTGATTTGTTGTGGAACCTTTGTTCGAAATTCGTAATTTTTTTCTGTGATATTTATACAAAATTCATGATTTAAAAAAAAAATCTTTTGACAAAAGTTGCGATTTTTTTTTGCGAATAAATGTTGTAATTTGAGTTTTTTTTTCTCCCCGCGACCGATTGTCAAAAATTGATGTTTATTTCCGCGATCTTCAGCGAAATTCGCAATATATGTTTCCACAGCAGTTTGAGAAAATTAGTAATTTTTGCAGCTAACAATTGGCAAAATTCGCTATTTTTTCCATGATCAATTGACAAATTAGCTAATTTTGTGTAATTCCATAAAAAATACACGGATTTTTACAAAAATTTAAAAAATATTCCCAGTCTGTGAAAGAAGTTAAGAGGGGGAAATCCTGCACAGAATTTTTTATTTTGCAAGATTTTCTTATTTTGTGGACGATTTGCACAATTCCGCATGCTATTTCAAACCATGTCCCTCAAAGAAAAGTCCCCCCCCCCTCTCTTGCGAGAAACTCTTGAAATGGCATCCCTGCAGTAAAAAACTGCAGAGAATATATCGAAAGGGGCTGGAAAAAGGCTCAATTTTAGACAGTTCTCCATCTTAGCAGGTATAATTGTATGGTGCTTTTTCATCGAAACTTTTTTCCAGTTGAGAAGAATTCTGTTATTGACAGGTTTCGTTTTCACAAGCTTTATTGTAACACATCAATGCTCTTCAGAAGTGCAATTTAAAAAGAATGGTTTAACAGTCTTAGAGGCTACCTTTAACAAAGATAACAAAAGCTGTCTATCATGGAACACTTTCATTGTCAATATCATGAAATTATACCTGCTAAGACAAAATTTTTCATAGCTTTTTTGCAATTTCATATTCAAAGTTTTTACTTCTTTTGTATCCTTGATTCAGTAAACATTTCGCGTTTGAAGTGGGGGCTATAGCCCTCCTCCCAAGAAAATTCTGAAATGGCACCCCTGGTTGTTAGTTAATTGTTTGTGTATCTCGGCACGTACACACAAAAATACGGTTCACCATCACTCACTTGCCAGTGTGGAGTATATTTATTCAGTATCCCATCCTTGCCTATTCATTATATTATAATTCATCGTAATCTTTTTTCTTTTCAGATGCAGATCAGGCTAAATTAGGTGAATTCTTTCACAAAGACTGGGTAGCAATCCTCAGAGTATATTTGCAGCATTTAAAAAGAAGTATATCCTGACAAAACACTGAAAATTTTGTAGATTATTTTCTTGTAACTTGTTTGTTATATTTAAAATAAATTGTCGATTTAAACTATGTTGTCTTTTCATATGTACTAAAAAAAAAAAATTCTTTACTATTTTTTTTTTTTCAGTTTTAAATATTTTATATAATTGAAATATGTAAATATATTCAAATTTCATTTAATTGACTTTGAAAATATTCAATATAATGTTTTCATTAAAATATTCTACTGTAATAAAAAGTGCTTATTTTATTGGTGAATAATGTCAAAAGTCATAATTTATTAACAGTCTCTCATATAACTCAAACTTTGTTTTTAAAAATCCTTTTTAATAATAAAGCACTTTTTATTAATCATTCCTTGTTAGTGTGGATCTCGAGGATAATTAATACAGATTTAAAAAACAAAGATTTTATAAAATTTTGATTTAAAAAATGAAATTACATATTTCAATGATTAAGGTATTCCAAGATCTTGAGTTGTGACATTAATTAGTTTATAGGTAAGTAATTTTTTATGTATACATAATTATATGCAAGTATAAAAAAGTTTTATAAGAAGAATAAACTATGCATAGCGATTTTAGCAACTTTTGCTGGCAGAGTGATTGGATTGCAGTGTGCAATTATTTTTTTAACTTATCAAATTTTTTGCTTTTTCTTTTTCCTGTTTAAAATTTTATTATTTCATATTTCCAATCAGTGTTGCCAGTAGTACTTTTAAAATTCAGATTGCTTGATTGTCATAAGAGATTAAATAATAAGAGAATAAGGCCAATTACACTATTTTAGAAAGGTGGTGAGAATCGAACAGTCTGAATTAAATAAAAAGTAAAATTTTTCCTAAGATATATATTTTGTTTTATTTGTAGCTATGCAATAAACCAGTAGTGGAGGTTATTATGAAAAAGTTTTATTTTTAAGGGAAAAAAAAAATTGTTTAATGAAATATTCAGATTTTCTCAACAATTTCATGCAGGTTTTGACAAATTTCCAAACTTTGAGTTTAATTGCAGAGTGTGAAGGCAAAACAAATATAACAATATATTTTTATAACAAAATTTAAATATGTTTATAACGGAATATTCAGATTTTTTTTGGACAATTTCTACATATTTCATGCAACAATTTTTTTCGAACAGTTTTTTTTTTTTCATATTTCGAAAATTATTTTTACTTAGCTGTTTATTTCCATATTTACATCCCTATTCTACAAATATGGAAATAAACACCGAAGTAAAAATTAAAAATCCCTGACAGCTTGGCCTACAGGCACAGGTAGATTTCGAAGACTGAGACCTTGGGGTGCCTGTTTATTGCGAATTGCAGAAGACATGACCTTTTTGTCATGATTCAGCAGTTAGGACCGCTCACTTTGAAATTCGAAATTTACCTGTGCCTGTAGGCAGAGATTTTATTTATTTACTTTTAAGCTGTAAGGGTTGGTTCTATAAAAAACTTGTCAGTATAAAAATTGTAGATAATATTAAGAGGATTTATAATAAATTTAACCATATTTGATATCTTGTGAATTGACAAAGTTATGATTTTTTTTAACCCGTATTTCTCCCCCCCCCTCCCCTTGAGGCCATTTTTAATGATATCAAAAATCTGTCATACATAAATTTTTAGCCCCTTTCCTAGAAGTAATAATAACTTAATAAGGATTCGATACGTATCATAATTAAGAAGTTATGGGTTTTTTTTTCTGTTTTCACAAGAAGCCCTCCCTTGTTTCGATTTTGCCTATTAACGAACTTGACCGAGATTTTATGTGTCAGCTTGGAAGAGATTTTTGCAGCATTATTGAAGTTATCGTGTCCATAAAAAAGTGATATAGATAGATAGATGAAGTTTTGAACTGGGTGTGGTTTTAGGTTCTAGGAGTCATGATCGGTGTAGATCTTCAAAAATTTTCCAGAAATTCCAACATGAAGGAGAATGTAATAAATAGGTAGTATTTCTTATGAAATCTACCTGAAAATTAATATGCATAATGTCAAAGAGTATGTGAAAAATTAAGTGGTGTCATTTCCAATAACTTTATAGATTGTGCAATTATAGAATATTCTTATTTGTTTTGATAATGGCTCTGATCGAGCCGAAACATGTCAACAATCTAATAAAACTTATTTTACTGTTTATAAAGTTTTTGTTTTATGCCTTTTAGCAATTAAAATAAGCACATGTTTAGTAGAATGAAGTAACTTTTTATCAAAGTTAACGAAATTAATTTTTTTTTATTACATATTGCATTTAAAAATATACATATTTCTAAGTGGGCTTTTCTTGATTGTTAACTAAAATTGTGCACACATCCTTTTTTTTTCTTATCCTAGGATATTTATTATTTCAAGTGAGACAGAAAAGCACTAATTTAACTAAAATACTCAGTTTTGTAATTAAACTGCTTAAAATTTGAAACAGGTAGGTAAATTTTTCTATTGCTTTTTTGTCCCTCTTTGTGAAAGGGAAAAAGACATGACTATATAAAGATTGCTGGTCACAAGCCACTTATTTAGCTAACCACTCTGAACAAAAAATAATCTTCGTGGTAGAATTTTACAATTGAGATTAATTTTACGATTTTGGGAAATATTGAAATGGAAAGGTAAAGTGACTAATGTGGCCTCTAAGATTGATTTCATGTAAAAAATATACCTCGAATGAATACATGGAAATAGGAATATATGAGAAGAAAAAGAAAAGAAAAAAACCACTTTAAATATAATATTAAAATACTTATCTGCTACTCTTTTTTAAAAAATCTCTCACATTAAAAGCTAATTATTAATAGTTAAAAATGTCATGTTTAAGAAAAAAACATGAACTCTAAATTAATGCATCACATGGGTTTGTAACAAATTTGTGTGTTTTGGAATAATAATACCATAATATTATTATTCCAAAACTATTTTAATAAGGATTGTATTAATTTTGAAATTGGATCTTTCTCTTAATGCAGATATTTTTATTGCAAAAGCCATTTTTCAGATTAAATGCTTTTTTTTTTTTTTTTTTGGGGGGGGGGGGGGTCTTTCAGAGCATTAATTAATAATTCATATTTTTTATTCAAACTGGATCAAAGGATCTGTCAATAAATACAATTAATAAAAGCATGGAAGAAAAGTTAGAAATAAAATGAGACTGTATATTATTTATACATTACTATAAGTATTTAGAAAGTGCGATATTATATTTATAATTAAATAATGATAAAAATTAAAAGTGAAAATTAGAAAATTAATAGAAATAAAAAAATTATAAGTTAAATGTTGATATTTTAAAAACAAAAAGTTACTGAAGAATGGAAATTTAAAAAGTAATTATAATAAAGTTATATATCTTTAGAGATATTTTAAAAGCTTTTTCTTTAGATTTTAATAAATAAAACGTTTAAAAAACAGTATTATTATTTCTTTTATGTTTACTAAAAGAAAAAAAAATAGTGTGGGAAAACTGATTGATAAAAATAATTAATCTTTTTTCAGGAAGCGAAAATTCTAAAAGATTTTTTAACAAACAGGTCTTTAAGAAAAATGAAATTTTGCTGTTTATAATTAAAAAATGAAAGAAAAGAATATTCACCGAAAAAGTCAATTTTATATTTACTGTTTTCCCTTTATTTTTAAACGTTTTTTACGGCATTAAATTGCCGTTGAAAAAAGGTAACACTAATAGGACAATATTGCGGACATATTCCTGTTTTTAAAAGCTTTTAACGGCATTAAAATGTCGTTGAAAAAAAGTAAAACAAACAAGACATATTGCGGACATATTACTATTTTATAAGTTTTTTTATGGCACTAAAATGCGTGGAAAAATAGTATAACAAACGTCAGTATTGCGACCTTGAACAACGTTTTTAAGACGGTCGTTATTGCGTTGAAAATACAGCTATATTTACCGTTGAAAAATAATCGAATCAACGAGACATATTTTCGAATTTATAACGTCAACGAATAACGTTGTTTCAACGACACCCGTTGTCGTTTTTACAACGATTTAAAAACGAAACTGTGCTACTTGGGATACTAGAGCTTATCGATTTTAGTTCGTTTTTTCACCACCAGGAGACGTTTTCTTATCTCTGTTTCTATGGCCCGGATCACGACGGGGTATGACTCATTCGACTCAACATCGATAGAGGATACTAGAGCTTATCGATTTTTGTTCCAAGTTTCACCACAAGGGGGCGCTTTCCTATCCCTGTTTCTATGGGAAGGATCACGTCGGGTATGGCTCATTCGACTCGACATCGATAGAGCTTCCCGATTTTAGTTCGTTTTTGCACCACCAGGGGCGCTTTCCTATTTCCGGTTCTCTGGGCACGAAGACGACGGGGTATGGCTCATTCGACTCGACATCGAAAGCCTTAACGATTTCAGTTATTATCGTATTAACAGATTGCTGCACCTGGTGGTTGAAGATGGAACAAACGTATACTGCAACGCGTGCGCAGCACGACTGCTATACGGTGCTGCAGGCAGCGTGAACCCGAGCCGGAGGTTCGTTCAGTTAGAGGTTTATACTATTCGATGTGAAATTTAAGGGATTATCCGGTGCCGAAGGCAGCGGGAACGGAGGTTCGTTCGGTTAGAGGTTTGTACTATTCAATGTGCAAATTAAGGGATTTAATGCCTAAGTGGGGCAGATCGGTCTGAGATGCAGACGGTAGACCTGTAGCGCCCCACACGACAAATTATAGTACTTTTTCTGTTTTTCGGTTTTGTATTTATAGCATTTAATCAATTAATTACTTTGGTGTAACTTTTTAAAGTGCTTTAAATTTTTATGAGCAATTTAATTTTGTCTGACGTTCTTTCATGTCTCAGATTTCTTCAGATAGAAAAAAAATGCAAATTTAATTATTAACTTTTAGCATTACATCCTTTCTCAAATGAATGTAAAATGATATACTAATTTGGACACAGAGTAAAGACACATAATACATTAATCAAATAATCAATAAATTAATCAATTAATAATACTTTTTAAAATATGAGGAAAGAGGTAAGGGATTATCCGGTGCATGCGTAGCACGACCGGTATACGGTGCCGAAGGCAGTGGGGACCCTGTTCGGAGGTTCGAGGTGGATGCGAGCCAGAGGGTCGTTCGTTTCGATGTTTTATAAAAAAAAGGAGATTTCAAAATATTCGACGCACCGATGTAAATTAGGGGCCCGCTAGCGGGCGAAGCCAGCTAGTCTTTATTATTAATGTTCGGAAACGTCTGTCTGTGTGTCTGTGCCTGGAAAAACTCGGCAACCGTAGCGAGTAGCAAAACGCTTTTTTTTTCAAAAAATTCGGAAAAATCCTGGGATTGGTGACACTCAGTATCGAAGAAATCGGTCCCCAATTAAGGGAGTTATTAATTAACAAAGTCTCGAAAATTAGCGAAAAAGGAGCATTTTTTCCAAAACAAAGAAACGATTTCAGTTTTGACTTGAACGGGGCCCTCCGTCGAGGCTAGCAACCGAGCTAATCAGCTTTCATTTTCCACCCGCATCCTCATATTTTTCATTCCGGCTCTGATAAACATGGTGTACTGGAAGTTTTCCAGCCTTTTTTCAAAAAATCGCAAAAATGGTCACATCGGCACAAAAATTTGCAGACGGACGTAAAAAAAAGTCGCGAATTCATGAAGGTAAAATTCGTGAAATTCGACCAATTAGAAGAGAAGTTATCAATTAATAAACTTTCAATTGTATGTCGAAAAAAAATCAGTTTTAATTTCAATACTTCAGCAGGCGTCTAACAGCGACAAACGTCTGCTGAAGAAATAACAAAACAAAACATTTTTTTTTATAGTGGAAGTATTCCAGGTCTATCAAATTTTTTTAAATATTACATTTATTGATTTGAAAATTATACATCCATCCGTAAATTTTTACAAGGATTCTAAATATGTAATTTTCGAATTTCTCCGATAATTAGGACATAATTTACAATTATTTTTTTATTTAATTAGACCACTTAAAAAGATTTTATTTGGGAACACTTGATATCTCAGTTATATTTCATTAGCACAGACATCACGGCGTTTATTCATGGAGATAAAACAATTCCTTTTTAAAGGAACTGCGGTTTCTATAAGCTTATAAAAAATTGTAAAATAATAATTTTTGGATCTGAAGAAAATGCATCCTTGCTCAGAGTAGGGTGACATTCCAGGGATTCAAATAATTTTCGATTTCGGACCATAATTTTTGATTTTAGCAAAATCCCGATTTTTGTATAGGAGAAAAAAAAAAAGAAGCTAAGGAATTATCTATTTCTTTTCAAAATATCTCCTGTCGTATGGGTCCCATTGCAACGTGGTTTGGCTAATACGACTCGACATCGATAGAGCTTACCGATTTTAGTTCCTTCTTTCACCACCAGGGGCTAGTTTTTTTTCTCTTAAGTATGGTCCATTTCTATAACTCAGAAAGTATGTTACGGATTTCCACCAAACTGATTCCAAACATCACAATTAAAGTAATAAGGACCCTCTATAACATTTTTTAAAGTTTCTAAGTTTATACCACTCTATTCGAATAATAATATCAGATTTATCTATTCATTTCATAATATCTCGAGTTCTGCGAGTCCAATCGCAACGTGGTTTGGCTCATTCGACTCGATATCACTAGCGCTTACATATTTTAGTTCCAAGCTTCACCACCAGGGGGCGCTTCCGGAAATCGGGTTGTACGGGCCCGATTACGACTGGATTTTGACAGCTTTACAGATTTCGGTCATGTTCGTATAGAACAGATTGCGCCCCTTGGTGGTGGAAGGTGTAATTAAAGGATTTTTCAGCCAACTCGGGTTCTATGGATCACATCACGACGCAGTTTGGCTCAATCGACTCGACATCGATAGAGGGTACTAGAGCTTATCGGTTTTAGTTCGTTTTTCACCACCAGGGAGCGTTTTCTTATCTCTGTTTCTATGGCCCGGATCACGACGGGATATGGCTCATTCGACTCAACGTCGATAGATGATACTACAGCTTATCGATTTTTGCTCCGAGTCTCACCACCAGGGGGCGCTTTCCTATCTCGGTTTCTATGGGAAGGATCACAATGGGGTATGGCTTATTCGACTCGACATCGATAGAGCTTACCGATTTTAGTTCGTTTTTTCACCACCAGGGGACGCTTTACTATCTCCAGTTCTACGGGCATGAAAACGACGGGGTATGGTTCATTCTACTCGACACTGAAAGCATTAACGATTTCAGTTATGATCGTATAAACGGATTGCGCCACCTGGTGGCGGAAGGTGGAACTAACGTATACTGCAGCGCGTGCGCAGCATGACTGCTATACGGTGCCGCAGGCAGCGGGGACCCGAGACGGAGGTTCGTTCAGTTTGAGGTTTATACTATTCGATGTGCAATTTAAGGGATTATCCGGTGCTGAAGGCAGCGGGGACCAGGGTTGGAGGTTCGTTCGGTTAGAGGTTTGTACTATTCAATGTGCAAATTAAGGGATTATCCGGTGCCGAAGGCAGCGGGGACCCGTGTCGGAGGTTCGTCCGTTTCGAGAATTTACAAGATTCGAGAATTTCTACAATTCGAGGCACCGATGTAAATTAGGGGCCCACTAGCGGGCGAAGCCAGCTAGTAATAATAATAATGTTTAAAAAAATTTAAACTCCGATTTATTTTATTGTTCAAAATTCAAACAAGGACTGTTGAATTGAATTTATTATTATTTTGTTAATTAGTGAATAGTTTAAACTAAAAAAAAAACTTATCTGCCATGTGATATCTGTGCATAAAGCAGTCCTTTAAATAATATTAATAAAAATAACTTTTTATGAGAGAGAAAAGATTTCATGAAAAAAATATCTAAGTACAATTAATAAGAACTTTACTGCATATTTTTTATTTAAATCATTTCAATTTGAAATAAAGTGTTTGACATTTTATGTTAAAAAGTATAAAAATTGTTTAAATTAAAATACATATAAAACAGTTAGTTAGTCTCCTTGATTAATCACTAATCCGCTACTCATAAATCATGTCAAAATATTAAAAATTTGAAATGACGCATACATAGGTTATTCTACGGAAAACGTTGCTTTCTAAGGATAAAAATTAAAATAAAAAGTTTAAACCAATGTTTTTTTAAAAATTAATACATTCATGGTTTATCTTTCACCTCTTTAAAATTTACAATAGTGGTCGTATAGTTTTTTTCATTATTTGTTGCTTAATTTATATTAAAAAGATTTAGGAAATAATTTACTTTATAATATTGTACATTTTAAAATTAAGTTTATATCTTTAATTAATAAAAAAATATTCATAAATGCATGACATTTTTATTTCAAATCACTTTTTCTGTATGCTGAAAAATTCCTTATTGAAATTCTCTGTGACACCTATTTCATAAGTTATTTTTTGTCAGTTGTAATGGTCTATATGAAAAGAGTCAACGTTTACAACATTTGAAATGGTCACAAAAGCTTTCATTGAAATTTGCAATAACGGAAACACAAGGGAGTTCTAATGCATGCCATTTGTAGTTCTAATACATGATAGGCACCAGTTTTGTAAAGGTGGTAACTGTAATAAGTTAACAATATCCATATGGTCTTAGTCCTGAGACAAGACTTTGGGTTCACAATAGACTGCAACTGTTTACAAAAATATTGTGAAGTGAGATTTGTACAAAAAGAGCTAACTTTACAAATAACAACTTATCAGTTTCAGCCCTTTGTAGTGTTGATGGGGTAGAGAAAAAAATCTAAAAAGAGGGAAATGCCAGAAACTGTGTTCTGTCCAGTCACAAAAAGCAATGAGAAAAAAATGTTAAGATTTATAAATGAAAATTTTGCTGCTTTTGTTTTCCTTTCTAAAAGTTGACCAAAGAGATAAGGAGGGGGGACAAATTTGGATACAGCATTGCCTTATTAAAATATTTATAAAAAACAGAAAAGAAAATTTGGAAATGTAACTTCAAATTGATCAAGGAAGGGGCATTGAGTCAATCATATGCTAGGGTGGGCAATAGATTTTCCAGTTCGGGCATTGCCCGTCCTGGCCCCCCCTCTAGCTACGGGCCGGCTTTTTGTGCATTTCACTTTTTTAAATTTCAATTTTTTTTTAAGTTGTTCTGTGCGACCAAATCAGCAGCCATGTAGGGGAGCCATTTCAAAACTTCCTTTGAGGGGGGGGGGGGGGCAAAGTCTTTTTTAAGGTAGTGGCATAGCCAAGGGTGGAGTTTGCACCCCCCTGCCCGCTGCAACCTCTCTGAACGAGAAACGCTTACTGAATCATATATACAGAGACTGCAATACTTCTAATACGGAATCTCAAGTGACCTCTGAAACAATTTTCCATTTTCGAAAGGTTTTCGTTTTAGCAAGTAGAATTTTAAAATATTCTGAAAGTTTTCAGTTATAGACAGATTGATATGATAAGACCATAGTTATATTACAGTGAAACATATCTAAATGAAACCTGCCTATAACATAATTATTTCTCAAACGGGCAAAAAAAATCAAGTTTCGATGTAAAAAACGCCATACAGTTATACTTGCTAAGATAGAGACATATCTGAAATGGAAATTTTTTTACTGTCCTTTTCAACTCCTTCTTTGCAGGTTTTACTGTGGGGACGCAATTTCATGAGATAGGCGGGGGGGGGGGGACAAGGGTTTTTTTAGAGACAGGGGTTGAAATATCGTGCAGGATTGCCCAAATCGTGCACTGTGACGAAGTTTTTAATTGATTGGATGAATAATTATCAATTGCCGTAATAATATTATTATCTTAATGGATGGAGGAATAGATCGTATAGTAAACTTTTAAATATTATTGCAGTTGTGATTGAAATAGCAATTAACCCTGCACAATTTGTGCATCTGTTCTTTTGGTCAAAATTCTTTGAAGAGAATCACAGTAAAATAATAAAATAAATAAAACATTCTTACTTGTTCTTTGTTGAAAAATAAGAGACTCATACTACTTGAAATAAAAAACTCCATTAGGTTAGGATCCAATAATGGTTATTATATTTTCTTGAAGAAGGAGGAAGGATGAGATGAAAGCTGCACATCAAGTCTTTAAAAAGTACTGGCTCCAACATTGTAATATTAACGAAATTCCTTAAATATTCTTCTGGCGAAATCCATTAAAGGTTGTAGAAATTAATGCAGAAATAATTAAATTACCAGTTGATTTTTACTTTTAAAATATTAAATTTAAAACAGCATTTTTATAAAATAATTAAAAACTTTGAAAACGGGAAACTGATCTCCAAAGAATCCGCGCAACGGCGATTCTAGGATACGAGCGCCGGCACAGGCCAGGCCTCCAGACCAGATGACGTTTAGCATAAAATTACAGCATCATTTTTATTAAAATTCTGTTGGAAAAATGCGCAACATTAGTATATATACCCATAAAAGGGGTGCACAAATGTGACAGCAAGATTAATTTAAACTAATTTGTTGATTAGGAATTATGCGAACATCAAAAGAGCAAATCAGAAACTAATTAACATTTAGTAATTAAAAGAACCATTCTAATTTGTATTTGAAAGACACGCCCCATCGCCTGCAGCGCCGAAATATGAAATACATCAAAAGTCTGGAGAACACATCGAACAAGAGCGACGCATGCGTAAAACGCAGGAGCGGAATAGCCGCCGAATGCGATGACGTCACAGCTCAAAATCAGCGCCGATTGAAGCGAACGTAGAAGGGATGCTTTTGCCATAGAAACAACATGCACGGCGGCGACGGTTGCCGATAAAATAGCCTCTAAATGAGCGGCAATTAAACTGGAAAGGCTATAGAATACAGAAATATGATGAGTTAAAATATAAAGTAATTAAAAAGATAAAACTGTGATATATCTTTATCACATGCACAAATTAGAAATAGGTCCCCACAATAAAAAATGCAATGTGAGATTTTGCCTTCTTATCTTAAATTCTTTCACAAACATGTGATTCTTCAGCAAATATATCTTTAATTTTAGTGGTAGTCCGCGAATTTTCTTTCTTTTTTTATTCAAAAGTAATTTGTCAACCGATCGCGGTAAACATCGTGAATTTTATGAATTGGAATTAGAAAAAATTGTTAATTTGGCAAAATTGCACGCGGAAAAAAATTGTTAATTTTTTCAAATGACCATGGAAAAATATTGCGAATTTCGCTAAAGATCACTGAACCCAATAGAGATTTTCGTCAATCGGTCGCGTAAAAAAAATCGTGGATTTAGTATAACTTTTGCGGAAAATGTCGCGAAATTCGTCAAAAGATTGAAAAAAAATTGTGAATTTAGTCGAACATTCCTGCAAAAAAGGGGAAATTCGTCAACGATCGCGCAAAAAAATCTACTTTTGTCAGTCGGTTGCGGAAAATGACTTCCGAATTCCAACAAACGTTTGTAGAAAAGAGTCACGAATTGCATCAAAAGATTGCGAAAACAAATAGCGAATTTCGTCGATCAGTTGCCAAAAAAAGTGTCGTGAATTTCGACAAATGGTGGAAAAAAATTCGTCAACGATCGGAATTTCATCAAAGATTGCACAAAAAAATAGCAATTTTTGTCAGTCGGTTGCAGAAAAAGACTCCCGAATCTCAAAAAATGATCGTAGAAAAGAGTTGCGAATTTCGTCAAAAGATGGCGAAAACAAATAGCGAATTTCGTCGATAGGTTGAAAAAAAATGTCACGAATTTAGACAAATGGTCAAAAAAATCAATTCCGTCAACGATTCACAGAAAATAGCGAATTTTGTAAAATTATCACAAAAAAAAAAAAAATAAATAAAAAGAATCAATCACGAAAAAATGTTGGGAAATTCAATCGGTCATGAGATAATCAGCACACAAACACCATCAAGAAGTTAAAAAATTTGCAAATGTTGTAATCCATAGGTATAAAAAAATTTGTATTAATGATTTTCTGTCTGTAAAAATTTTCCACAATCATTTTCTGCCATCCTCTTCAGACTATGATCTAAATTCCATACAATTCAGAAATCTGAAAAACCTTTCGTCTCTGGTCCCTTGCTCCTGCATTGGGTAGGGCAACATGACCCAATCTGCAGTACGGATCAAGCCGGGTTGATGCAGCTTATTTTCATTGCAGGTCAGTTTGACTTGGAACATTCGACTACGGTTGGGATATATATGTTCCAGTGGACTATTTTGTATTCTATTAGTACGACTTTTTGAAATCTGTCAAACACTAATATTAGGATATTTTCAAGAGAAATCTGTAACAAGGAATTTTTTTGGAAATTGTAGAACGATTGAATGCAAAATTAGTAGTTAATCCTGGCCTCTTCTCAAAGGGTTAATTGTGTCGGGTTCAAGTAGGGTTTTCATTATTTCAAGTCGGGTTCGTGTTGCCTGAGTTTTCAAAGAAATCCTAAATATTTTCGGATGAAAAAAAATAATTTTTCTACATAAAAGATAAAATTTTATATTAGAGATATAATTGTAGTCTACTTTTCCAAATCATATTGAAATATGGATTAATTTTCTTTCATTTCGGGTGGGGTTGCTGTCAATGAAAATTTTTTGAACGTTTCTGGGTTTACTGGAAATTACAGTCCTGCATCGGCTACCCGAAATGCATTTCGTTTTGGATTTAGTTAATTATATATATATATATATTTTTTTTTTTTTTTTTGCGGGTCAAGTAAACTTTATACGCTTCAGGTTATTGCTTTGACTCTTTTGAATCGGGTTCAAGATGAACCGATTATACAAAAAGAGGTTCTGAATAATTTTCAAATGAAAAAACTTTAGTATATTTGAATATTGATGGGTGTATATATCTGTTATTTTTTGTACATAAGCGGTAAACTTGTAGTTTACTTTTCCATAAATTTATTAAAATATACATTCATTTTTTTTCACTTCGGGTTCAGGTATGAATATTTTGGACTTAGCTTGAAGTCTGTTTAGTTGAAGTCAGGATTCGGGTCGGTTATAACCAAATCTGGACAGGACTCTAATGTCAGACTGTGGAGATTTTTAAGAGCATACTGTATATATAAATTCATTTAATAAAGCAAATGATTTAATAGCATTATAATGATTAGAGTAAATATAATGTAACACTAATAAAACAAAATTAACAAATCGTATAATTAGGAAATTGAATACACTTCCCCTATCCCTTCACCCCTGAAAAAAAAAATTCCCCATAAATTTTTGGCTAAAAAGAGAACTTATCACTAAAATTCTAGCCTTGGGGGCAACAAGTTTTCTTTTAATCATGCTGTACACAGCTCAGATGCAATTCATAGAGTTTTTCTCACATATATTTCTAAAACTAGCCAAAATACTCATTAATGATAAATGTCTCACTTATAGAATGTTGCAATAGCAAGGCTTTAGAAAACATTTCAATGTTTAAAATGTTTATTAAATATTTATTACTTTACAAGAAAATTATCTTTACCAGAAAAAAAGTATTGGATTTATGAAAATTTACCACTTCCGGTTTTCGACAGATTTATACGTTTTAGAAGGTGCTGAACACAATTGGACTATTTTTAGAAAATGTCTGTCTGTGTGTCTCATTGTCTGTATTTGACAAAAATTTTGTGGGCGCTGTATCGCAAGAACTAATGCACGGAATTTGATAATACTTTATATTTAGTTAGACATTGATATAAATGGGTGGTGATTAGTTTTTGGTGTAAATCGCCCAACAGATGGCAAGGCTATGCTACATTTTTCATGATAGCTATATCTCAAGAACTAATGCACAGAATTTCATCAAACTTCAGATTCAGTTAGACCTTGACAAAAGTAGACGTTGATTATGATTTGGTATAAATAGCTTAACAGGTGGCGCTGCTATGCTACATTTTGCACGATTTTCATGATAGCTATATCTCCAGAACTAATGCACATAATTTACTAAAACTTTAGATTCAGTTATACTTTAATATAAATTGGTGCTGATTTGTTTTTGGTGTATGTGAAACCTGTATTAGATAGAAGAAAATTTTGGGACTGGCACAGACTAGTTTTTTTTATTGTAATTAAATCTGTGAAATCTGATGTTATTTTAGCTTTTGATCATATTTTGATTTTTTTTTTGTGATCTAACCTGTGATAACTGATAAATTTTCTGAAATTTCAAATTCCTTGGGGGGGGGGGAGGCGATTGCTCCACCCAGCCCCCCTGAAATGGCACCCCTGCAGCCAAGTCAAATTTTAAGTTTCTATGCCTAACTATTCCATTGTAATTGCAATTTAGAATGCTTTTTAAAAGCTTACCGCTCATTTCACCCTTTGAAATTTTGAATTTCTTTACAAACCATTGTTAGAAAACATTTGTATCTTAACCTATTTATGCCTAGCGTCGATGCTTTAGTAAAATGGGGAAAAGTGCATTTCACACCAATTTTTTTTTTAATAGAAATTTGGTGTCTTATTTTACAGAGGATAAGGTAAGACACCAAATTTCTATTAAAAAAAAAAGTGGTGTGAAATGCACTTTTTCCCATTTTACTAAAGCATCTCAAAATTGAGACGCTACACATAAATGGGTTAAAAGTAACCACCATGCCAAATTTGAAGTTTCTAATCCTGTTAGTAAAAAAAAAATATAAAAAATCATAATTTAGAACTTTCACCCCTTTAAATTTCAATTTATTTAAAAAAACTGTTCTGTGTGTGTACTTGTGTCTTAAAAAGTATCAGCCATGTCAAATTAAAAGTTTCTGTCCTTAACAATTCCATAGAAATCCTAATTTAGAATATTTTTAGAACAGTTTCTTTTAAATGTCAAATTTTTTAGAAACTGACATTAGAGAGCATGTATATCTTTTAAGTTACTACCTTGCCAAATTTCAAGTTTCTAATCTCTTCAGTATAATAAAAATTGCAATTTTAGAACATTCTTTGCTCTCGCTTCTTCCCTGAGGATAGTGGCACTGACATAAAATATAGCCTGTGTTAGAGCACAGACTGTCACTATAAATTTGCAAACATTACGTTTAAAATTGGTTTGGTAATTTTGAAGATTTCATAGAAATTATAATTTAGAATGTTTTTAGAACACATTTAGCTCATTTCACACTTTTAAATTTCCAACTTTTTAGAAACTGTTCTTAGAGAGCTTTAACATTTTATAAGTAACTACCATGCCAAATTTCAAGCTTCTAGTTCCTTCAGTATAAAAAAAATTTAAATTTTAGAACGTTTTTGCTCTTGCACCCCCCTGTAGTAGTGGCACCGATATAAAATGTAGCCTATGTTACTGCAGGGACTGTTACCATCAATTTGCCACCATCACTTTTGAAAATGGTTCTGTAGTTCCTGAGATTCCATAGAAATGGTAATTTAGAATGGTTTTAGTACGCTTTTCGCTCATCTCACCCTTTTAAATTTCGAATTTGTTCTTAGAGAGCATTTACATCTTATAAATAACTACCATGCCAAATTTCAAGTTTCTAGCTCCCTCATTATAAAAAAAAATCAATACTTTAGAATGTTTCTCTCGCACCCCCCCCCCCTCCAGTGTTAGTGGCGACACCGACATAAAATATAGCCTATGTTACAGCAAGGACTGTTACCATCACTTTTGAAAACGGTTCTGTAGTTCCAGAGATTCTATAGAAATTGTAATTTAGAATGTTTTTAGAAAGCTTTTCACTCATTTCACACTTTTAAATTTCGATTTTTTTTTTTTAGAATTTGTTTTTAGAAAGCATTTACATCTTATAAGTAACTACCATGCCAAATTTCAAATTTCTAGCTCCTTCAGTATAAATAAAATCGAAATTTTAGAACATTTTTTGCTCCTGTACCCCCTTGGGGTAGTGGTACCGACATAAAATATAGCCTATGTTACAGCAAGGATTGTTACCATCAATTTGCAACCATCACTTTTGAAAACGGTACTGTAGTTCCAGAGATTCCATAGAAATTGTAATTTAGAATGTTTTTAGAAAGCTTTTCACTCATTTCACACTTTTAAATTTCGAATTTTTTTTAGAATTTGTTTTTAGAAAGCATTTTCATCTTATAAGTAACTACCATGCCAAATTTCAATTTTCTAGTTTCTTCAGTATAAAAAAAATTGAAATTTTAGAACGTTTTTCGCACCTGCAGCCCCTTGGGGGTAGTGGTACCGACATAAAATATAGCCTATGTTGGAGCAGGGGTGGTCAGCATCAATTTGCCACCATCACTTTTGAAATTGCCTCGGTAGTTCCAGAGATAACCCCCTACAAACAAACAAACAAAAAAACAATCATTACTTCTTTATAATATTAGTATAGATAAAGGAGGAAATTATAAAAGGATATATAATAGGACCATGCCAAAAGGCATTTTCTGAAATGGATCTTTAAATTATTGATAGGTTATATAGTATTTGTCTCAAAAATAAAAATCCTAAATGTTTTTGAAATATTTAAAAACTTATCTTAATCGAGCTCTAGCATCATATCTAGTAGTTTACTAATCAGATATTCTTTTTACACAATATGAAAATTTTATTAATATATAAATGCTTGTTTGCGATGAGACTTTAATTATGTTCTTTTCACATGTTTCATCCATCCTGAAAAGAAATATATGCTAAGAATATTAATAAACGTAAAACATTATTAACGTATTTAAAGCAAGGCTAGCTAGCAGACAACGGAAAAACGGGCAAGTTTTTATGAAGGAAAAGACGGCGAATGGTGAAATCTTTAGTATCATATGTTGGTCTAGGTCTGAACTGAACAGTGAAACAGTGGCTTTGTTAAATTAGATAATGGAGTTGCATTAATACTAATTTTCTCAGTTTTATAAATCGAAATGAAATTTATGACTTCAATTTTTAACAAGGAGGAAGAGATAATTACTTTTTAATAGTGGAAGCTTCAGGCGCTGGTTTAAGGGCATGGATTCATAAATGATGAATGATTCACAAATGATGAATGATTCAAGAAATGTTTTTATGGTGTTTGTTGATTTCATATGATAATGATATAATTGATATTTATTATTAAAGTTTGATTATAATTGTTTAAAAAGCAGGTAATTTTGCGTATTAATTGTGCAATTAATCTTTTCTTTGTCTTACAATAAGCTTATCTGGAATGATTGGGATTTTTGAGAAGTGAACCTCTTGGAGGTTGTTATTGGCATTAAAAGTTAAGAATATTTAACTATAGAAACGGTAAGTTATAATTTATTTACATTGCTCAAAATACATACACATATACATTTTGATTTAAACTGATTAGTTAAAAGTATTTTTTGGTTATCACAACGTCACTCTGCGCCAGTCAAACATAAAACCTGGTTCTAAGTCAAATTAGTAATGGGAATGGGTAAGCCTAATGATTTGTACACTACACACTACTGGAAAGAATGACTGATTTTTAAATACCATATACATATACGAAAAGTTACTAGTAAAAAAAATACATTTAGAGATTAATTCAAGATTATTTTGTTAATGTTGATTAGTATATTTCATTCATCTGTTATTTTCTTAGTGCCTATCCATTCTGTGTAAAAGTGAATAAAAGTTTTAGTAACATTTTGGTAATATTTAAGTAAAATTTACGTTTTTGGTAACATTTCTTTTGTGATTAACGTTAAATCCTGCTGATAACATAAGTAGTATAAAAACAAAGCAATATAAAATTGGGCAGAATCCTAGAACAAGCGAGACATGCGATTTGGGCGATTTTTTTTTTTTTTTTTATCGCGCGCCAAACGAAAAATCGGCAACTGCTAATTTCTACCCAATGAGAATGCGTGCTTTTTTTCTGACAAGTGTCAGTACTTGCACACTTCCTAAAGCAATCCCTTTCACAAAGTAAACATTGATTTTATTCCATTTTGTGACTATTTACAAAGTTTTAGTAAGTGTTTCTTTGGGATTTTTCAATTTTTACAAAGGTTTAGTAAGTGTTTCTTTCAGATTTTTCGATTTTTACAAATTTTTAGCAATATTTTTCTGCACATATTTCAATATTTACAAACTTTTAACAATTTTTTCCCCGGATTTTTTTATTTTTACGAACTTTTAATATTTTTTTCCTTCAGATTTTTCCATTTTTACAAATTAACTATTTTTTCCATTTTTACAAATTTTTAGCAATTTTTCCCTCCGGGTTTTTTATTTTTAAAAATTTTAGCAGTTTTAACTATTAAAATTTTTTAACAATTAAAAAATTGCTTAAGCTTTCACAAAATGGAACAAAATCCATGTTTACTTCTTGAAAGAAATTCTAATCAGTACTGTGTAAGTAGTAACTTCTCTGCCACAAAGCACACAGGGTATGATTGGAGAGAATGTCGAGATTCCTGATTTTTTGAATGCATAAAATTAATTCAAGCAGTGATCTGTAATTTATGTATGTATGCTTCACATACATTAACGAAAAAAACATTCTATAGCAATTTATACAATGAAACAATCTATACAATACTCGACTCATGAAACTTGCTCTGCAGCAATCTATACAATAAATGAAATTCATTCAAGCTGCGATCAGCAATTAATGTATGTGTGCTTCCTGCACATTAACAAAACAAAACAAACATTGCTGGACAAACGAAACTCTGTTTGCAGCAAACTCTAGATTGCACAAAATACATCTTATCAAATAAAATAATAAAAATTCACTTACCTTTATTTCTTGTGTTTTTTTTTTCTCTTTTTTTCATGAGAGTCCTGGTTTATTATAATCATCTTCATCACTGTCTGTCCTCAACCAACAATGAGGCACACACATTACATGAATTTTCTACTCTCTCTCCTCAAGTATGTGCGTGTAAGTAAATTTTAACAATCACCTGCCATTTCTGTATTACATCAATTCAACTAGAAGCGAGAAATTTAAATCTACACTTAAACACCCTTATTTACAAATTTCTCATAAGCAAATTTCACAAATGACATCCATTTACAAAAAAAAAAAAAAAAAAAAAAAAAAAACTCGAAATCTTCCAAAGTATGTGGATAAATAAATTTTAATAATCAACCGTCATTTCTGTACACATCAATTCAACTAGGTGGGCAAAATTTAAATCCACCCTTAAAAGCATCTTTATTTACAATGTTCTCATAAGCAAATTTAAAAAATAACATCTATATACAAAAACAAAACTGAAACATATTACGAATTAAAAGAATAATAACTTCAATTAAATATTTCACAGAAATTATCCTTCCACGACTTACAACAACATGTTAAACTTCACTTCACTTCACAAAACACACAAATAAAAAACAACTCAACAAAAAACCCATTCCACAATTGTATTTCGAAAAATCTGACTATACGACACACAATAAACCAACCAATCCAATCTTAATTTCCTGAACAAACCACAATAAACCAAACAATCCAATCTAATTCCCTGAAAAATCAACCCAATTTTCAAAATAAACAACAATAGTCATGGAAGAAATGTAAGAAACAAACTGATAGCAAGAACAACTCATTTATCACATAGCCAATTTCAATGTCACCAAGTGTCTTGCTTGTTCTAGGATTTGACCTAAAAATGTTATCTTACTATTTTAAACACACTTTTTAAAAGTATGTTGTGGCCACTTACTGTTGCAAGCCTTTTTGTCTTTGCTGCTCACACAAAAATGTCTAAGTATAGCTGATTTAGAATGTTTCAACATTTATACATCATTTCTAAATGAAATAAAAATCTGAAATATATTTACAATTTATTCTTTTGAAAAATTAGTATGTTTGAGCTGCAGTTAATTGCGGGTATTTAAGAAATTATATGTTTTTATTTTCTAAGGTAATAAGTCATATTTATGCAGCTTTCAAAATTCATTCTCTTTATAAAAATATATTCATACAACTGAAAATGTTTTGTTAACCTGTATGTCTTAATTATAACCCAGGGATGGATTAAGGGGGTGGGCTATGAGGACTGTAGCCTGTCTCAGGGGCCCTTGGAATTTTTGCAAGTCGTGTCAGTGTTTCGTTTAAAAAAAGTACATAATTTCATAAAAAAGAAAAATAATAAAATAAGAGAAGAAAACAATTTTGCTTCCAAAATGTTAAAATGATAATAATATCCTGAAATGACGAGAAAAACGTCATGTTCCAAGTGTCAATATCCGTGACTTTTTCTTTTTGCAGTTCCGAAGCATTGCAATCTCAGTATAATGCTCTGTTGCTAAGCTATTCTTTCAGCGTTTTTGCTCTCTTGTCCGAAACCGAAAAAGGGCAACAACTTTATTCTTATTATCACTTCTGCCTTGCAATTTCAACAAATATCTGTACTATATATGTTTTCTAAGAAACTAGTAAGGACCCCACTCAACGTCAGACACTTCTTAACCCATTAAACCCCACTATATGAATCATATTAAATAAATATATTTTTTTTTAGATTTTTAATACACATTTGATGTCTCTATTATAGACCAGTTGAATTTTTTTCAAAAAGTGTAACTGTTTAAAAAATCCGGCATGTTCCCGTAATGGGAGCTTTGGCGTCTTATAGGGGGGAAAACGTTCTCTTGATTGAACGCGAGTAACGTTTGTTTTTCTGTTACTTAGAAGAAGTTATGCTTTTAATTATTTTTAAAAAAGTGGATTATACTTTATTGCATGCAATAACAAAAATATTTGAAACAGTTAATTTATTATATATGCAGGTATATAGAATTTAATGCTGAATTAAAAATCATTATTTTGATTTGAATTGAAAAAAATACTATTAACAAATAAATTTTAAACATAGAAAATCTTATATTTTTAATTATTTTCTTTACAAATTTTTTGGAGGCCTGTAAGTACTTAAAAATCTATCTAGGAGATCCGCACCTCCCATATACTTATTATATAATGAAATTAACTTCGGTTGAGGTAAATCAATTTTCTTTTTTTCTTTAGAGCATCATCTTTTTACCTGACCAGAGCATCTTCTTTAAAATTAGATGTCAAACACACAACCTTGTTGTCTCTCCATTTTACTACACACAGAGTTTCTGTGACAATGGATTCAAAATTTCCTGTTTTATTTTTTTCCAATTTTGTACATTTACTTAGAGGTTAATCCTTCAAACTATTTTCTCTGATTGTGCCCGTCATATGAAAATTGCGCTTTCGCATTTCTTCTAATAATTCCAGAGATGTAAAAAAATTGTCCATAAAAATTGTCCGTATATGCTGGGGAATCGTCAATGCATTTAATTAAGTCCAAAACCACCCTTGTTCCTAGGGGCTTAGTTTCTATTTCATTTTTTTCTTCAAATGTGTTTTTATTTTTTCCCACATAAACTTCTAAATTTAGTGGATAACCTTCAGAATCAGAATCCAGTGTATCGAAATATTCCAAGGCTTGTTTTACTGTTAAAAATTTAACATGAATTTTCACATATTATCGAATTTTTTTTCTAAATTTATTTAAACAGTATTAATGACTGCCACACGATTCAAATACACTACGCTTTTCAAAATAACAAAATAAAACACAGTAAAATACAAGTATATTTCAAAGTATTGTTGTTTCTCGTTTCTCCGAACCAAGGAACTAAAAAATTTCTTTTATCGCTTTAAGTGGTTACTTTGCATTCTTTCTTCCTATGGGCGTATTCCTTTCCTTGTGAATGCGAGCTCGCTCACAAAGGGGAAAGGAAATGCTACAAGAAACTGCCAACATTCCCACTCTGGGAACATTCCAAACAAATCTTTCTATTATTGCTTTAAATAACTCTATTTAGTCCGGGCTTTGTATATATTGTTATATGAAATATTGGTTTTAAAACCTGACATTAGTTTAACAAAACTGAATGTTTTTTCTCTTTAACTAATTTTACTTGAGATAGCCGGAAAACCAAAAATTCTCTTTTTTAAAAAAATCTAGAAAAAAGTAGATAAAAGGAAAATATTATTTTAAAAAATATATATTTTATACTCCATACTAATAACTTTACTATAAAAAGATTTTTTCTTAAATAGCTAAAAAATATTTTGAGAAAAAATTTATAAAATGCATGTTTCCGCAACGGAAATGTTGGTGTTTAATTGGTTATTGTCATGGAGAGTAAATTTCAACAGTACTGAAATGCTAGATATTAGAAGACTTTTAAGAAATGACTCTAATTTATTTAGCAAAACTTCACAAAACACATATAAAAACTACAATAAGCAATAAAAAATTAAAATTTCATTGCAGATTCATCTTGTTTAATAATTAAAATTCATAAAGATACAAATAAATGTAAATATATTGCTTGAAGGTGTGTAAAAACATACATAAAAACATTTAATAAAAGCACATTAAAGTCCTTTTAAGATTACCAAGTCCATTGAAGTATTTTTATGATTTTAAAAGCACTCTAATATGCTTTTAAATGTTTTTATGTATGTTTTTATGCACCTTTAGGCAATTTATTTACATTTATTTGTATCTTTATGAATTTTAATTACAATAGGCAATGTTGATGTTTTTAAAGTTCTTTTCTTTAAGTTTTGTCAGGCAAGTCTTGGGTTTGTTCCAAGCATATGAAGTTATTTCTCCGGCAGTATCTCCTCTTTCTCTTAAAGAGAGCTCATTCAATGTTCACTCTGAAGCTGAGCAAAAAGGAATACACATCATACCCTCTCAGTATTTTGAATATATCCTGTAGGTGAATTTCAAGTGGGGTTACAGAGTATTGGGAAAAAGTTGCATGTGCATGCAATGATATTTTAAGTAGGTTAAGAGATGTAAGTTCTGTTCTTTTAGATATGCTTTTCCTGTTTACTCTCTGATATATAATGACAAGGAAAAATAACTGTTTTTCATAACATGTTACACATGCATCTTCTATCCATCCAATAAAGTCAGCCCTTGGGTCTAACGATTTGTACAATAACTGACTTTATATTACAAGCTGATTTTATGCTTCAATGCCTCTCTATTCCTCCTCTGTACTGTATGGTCTGAAGCTGCATTTTGGATAGCTAGTATAGTTTGCTGCAGTGCATTGCATTTATATAAGAGATGATTGAATTTGTTTTATTTTTATATTTTCATTTGTTTTATTTAGCGTGGAAGTTATTTGGAAATTTTTTTTATATTTATCGATATATAGAGTTTATCCAGTTATCCGGCAATGATTTGGCCACAGATTTTATGCAAGTAAGTTGGAATAGAGGTGAGGTATCTGATTTGAACTCGAAAATTTTTGTTACAGTCAATCTGAATCCATACACACTTTAAACCAAACCTGAAATACAAGAAAATTAATCCACATTTTAGTACAATTATGGAAAAATAGTCTACAATTATATTTTTAGGTGCGTTAATTATATAAATACGTAGCACCTATTGTCGTCGCTTGGTCTGTCCATCTGTCTGTCCGTCCGTCCGCATATAACAATGCAAAAACTACCAAACCGAACGGTTTGGAATTTAAGATATATATTATCTTTGCAGAATTTTGTCGAGACATTTCAAATTTTTTAAAAATCGAATCAAAAGTTTAGGAGATATTAATAAAAATATTTATTAAAAAATTTGAATTTTTTTTTTTAAATCTGTGCTTTCTTGTGAGAGGAGCTTCCGAGGTTTAATCGTCAAGCGACCGAGATACTTATTTTATGACAGAAATTAATCTGCAGACGATATAATTCATTTCACAGAATTAAAAATCATCAAGATCTGAATATTTATATAACTAGCTATAGTACAAAAGCACCTCATTTGTTACGTTTGACGTACAATTTCCAACTTGTTAATATTAACTTTATTTTGTTTGTTTTTTTTGTAAGAAAATGAACATATATACCCATACATTAATATTCAAATAAATAGTTTTTTTTCAAATAAACAACTTATCATGACTTTTTCTTTCTTTTTTTTTTTTTTTTTTTTTAAATCCGGTCAATCTAAACACAACTTAAAAGAATCAGTATGGAGCCAAATTTAAGACATACAAAATTACAATTGAAATATGTTGTGATTATTAATTTTAAGGTCAGTTTGTTCCATTATGTGTTATTTGTTTGTTATGAATTTTATATGGTTTTTTTTTAATAAACATTTATGTTTGAAAGAATGTTTAGGGTGATTGTAAATAATTTTTCATTATTATCAGAAAGCATGGAATAAAAATCTTTATTTTTACACAAAAAAAGAAAATATGTTTTCTACAAATATTAAATCAACTAGTCACAGAAATTGTCTACTTTTTGTTATTAGTGTTTTATAAATTTTTTCTTTTAATTTAAGTTTTAAAATAGGCACTGTATAATACTACAGGCATTCAGTGATTAAATTGGCAAAAATTTCTAATCAGATTTTCTGGTAAAAATAATCAAGAATCCTGAGTATATTATATGTCAAAAAAGGGGTAATATATAGACAAACACTATAATATAATTATTGTGCATTTTTAAAATTTTTCTTATTGTCTACTTTCAGGTTTTTAAAAGTTAACGTTGCAGTTTGTTTATGCATTTATCAATAAAAGCAAGGAGGAAAGTAAGGAAGATTTAGACAAATTATTAAAGAAGCTTTTCTTTGCTCACAATATGACATTATTGTAAAATAAAGTGTTTAATGTTCTTTCATGTAACATTTCTTCATTAGTAGCATAATACCATTCAATCAATAATTATATGTAAAAAATAGTGTGTTAGAGCTTCAAATAATTCAAGAAAGCATAAAAGTACTATTTGTAGTTTTATGCCACTATTGTACAATTTAACATGAAAGATAATTTTATGATAGCTGAAAAAATATGAATAAATTCTTGTTTTTTAGTATGAAAGCCTTTATATACGAAACTTACAAAAAATAAAAACCATAGTAAGAGAATAAATGCATCACTTTTAAACAAATCAGAGAAAAATGTAATCATATCAAATTCCAAAACAATCATAGTTTTATAATATATATTACAGAAGATTGTCAAAGAAAGTGAATATAAAGGAATCAGGTTTTAATCGATTCTGAATAGAAAGCAGAATATAATATTTTAGTCCAAATTGATTATGGAAAAAGAAAAATACAAATGTCATACATAAGAAACAAGTTTTAAAAGAAAATCAAATTTAATTATATTACTTTCACTCACAGTGGAGAAATGCCTTATATTTCTCCTGAATGTCAAAAAGCATTTTCAGAGAAAAAAAAAATATCAACCAGCATCTATATATCCAAAATGATAAATGTATCCAAAATCATTTGTGCAGAAGATGAATCTTAAAAGACATAGTATAATACATACTGGGGAGAAAGCATATGCTTGATCTGAATGTTAGAAAACCTCTTCATGGAGACAAACTATGGCTCAGCTTCTCTGCATCCATATGAGAGAACCCTTATAAATGTGGAATATGTCAAAAATCGTTTCTATATGTAGGAATGTGATAAAACCATATAAATGTGAAGTTTGTTCAAAGTCATTTACACATTATGGACAAATAAAACAACATCTTTTATTACATACAGGACAGAAACCTTATAAATGTGAGGTTTGTCCATTGTCATTTGCACGATCAGGATATCTAAAAATTCATCTTTTAACACATACAGGAGAGAAACCTTATAAATGTGAAGTTTGTTCAAAGTCATTTGCACAATCAGGACATCTAAATAAACATCTATTAACGCATACAGGAGAGAAACCTTATAAATGTGAGGTTTGTTCAATGTCATTTGCACATTCCAGACATCTAAAAAGACATCTTTTAATGCATACAGGAGAGAAACCTTATAAATGTCAAGTTTGTTCAAAGTTTTATACACAGTCAGGGCATCTAAAAACACATCTTTTAACGCATACAGTTGAGAAACCTTATAAATGTGAGGTTTGTCCATTTTCATTTGCACGATCAGGATGTCTAAAAAATCATCTTTTAACACATACAGGAGAGAAACCTTATAAATGTGAAGCTTGTTCAAAGGCATTTATACAATCAGGACAGCTAAAAATACATATTTTAACACATACAGGAGAGAAACCTTATAAATGTGAAGTTTGTTCAAAGTCATTTAAACAATCAGGAGAACTAAAAAGACATCTTTTAACACATACAGGAGAGAAACCTTATAAATGTGAGGTTTGTCCATTGTCATTTGCACGATTAGAAAATCTAAAAAGTCATCTTTTAACACATACAGGAGAGAAACCTTATAAATGTGAGGTTTGCCCATCGTCATTTGCACGATCAGGATATCTAAAAAATCATCTTTTAACACATACAGGAGAGAAACCTTATAAATGTGAGGTTTGTTCAAAGGCATTTATACAATCAGGAAATCTAAAAGGACATCTTTTAACACATACAAGAGAGAAACCTTATAAATGTGAAGTTTGTTCAAAGGCATTTAAACAATCAGGATATCTAAAAAGACATCTTTTAACACATAAATGAGAGAAACCTTATAAATGTGAAATGTGTCCAGAGTTTTGTACAGATTAAGGAACATTAAAAAGCGATCTTTTAACACATCCTGAACGAAAACCCTATAAATTCAGAACAAGAAATTCAATTTTTCGTAGGAGGCGAGTCTCCCTCCTAAAATTTACAAATGGAGGGGAGTTAAGCTGATTGTGTGGGGAGACAAAAAATTCTTAAAACCTTACTATTATTTTACATGCTATTTAAAATGTTACAGTAATAGAAACATTACAAAATACCATTGTAAAAAATTAAATTAACAACTATGAATAATTATACAATATATATATATTATTATTTTAACCCATTCATGGTCAGGGCACGTCTATTTTTTTGCATTCTAAAAGGCTTTACTTGGATGTAGTTCGTATCTTTGTAAATGGCTAAGGGTTCGCAAGGTTTAAAAGTTTAGCAGGAATACTGTGAAGATGCTTCCCTTCCTCTAGTAATGAATAGTTTCCCAGCAAATACAGATCTATCAGTAAGCAATCGGCCGATTGCCGCTTTTTTGTTACCGACGGTATCGGCACGATACCAGCTGCCGTAACGATGGCAGTATTCTGCCCTCATCGGAACGGGAGACTTTCTCATAATGTGCTGACCAAGTGATAATTTCGCATTCTGCCCCCATTGTCTCGGAATTCGTTCCAGTATTTGGGGGTTGTTTTGTCGTAATTTCTCCAACTGCTTTAGACAGCCGGAAAACCTTTGCTTTGTTGTTTTAAGATGGCGTGTATATATGCAGCGCTTTTGTATATGAGGATTACAGGGCCAAAAGACAGTATTTTCGAATAGGTACATTTTCTAATGAATACAGTTTACACGAAATTCTTAACCATAAATTGCTTTTCAGTTAAAATTAATTTCATACTATTTTGAATTGTAAATAATACAGTATTATACACCCATTTGGAAAATAAAAATAAAAGCCCTAATCCAATAGTACTATTTAAATTATAATTAGTAAAATGTTCACTAGATTGAAAAAATAATTTTTTACTCACGAAATTATTTTTGAATGTCATGAGAAAACAGTTATTTACACTACCGATGGAAATTATATACTAATGAAATTTACCTGATTTGTTTTGCACTGTCTTGCATATGTATGAAATATAGTGTCTGAGTCATAATACATATAAAGATTGAAACATATTTTCTATTGAAAACTAATAAAGGAAAGCATTACTTCTTATTTTGTTAACAGTTTCCAAAATGTAATTAACACATTTCGATAAAAAATAATTCGTTAAAGAAAAAAAAATCAATTTAATGAAAGATTTTGCCAACGTTAAATATTTATTCAACATTAAAAAATTGTTTAGTTTAAATCATATTTCACAAACAACATTAAAAATGTATGTAGTTTAATTAATATATTTCACTAACAGCCTTAAAATTTTCCAACATCTCATAACATAATTAGCATAATCAGGGGTCTTCCAGACTCCCAGGGTCCTGCCTTTGTAAATTGTGAACAGCTTTTTACATTTGTGAAAAATCTAGTCATAATTTTGTGAGTTTGAAAGGATCGTCATATTCAGGTTCTTGTTTTTATATTTTTAAGAAGATATGTGTGTGTAAAATATGAATACTTTTTAAATGTAAAAGTGACAGCCATATTTTACTTTTAAATTATTAATTTTATGTAAAATTCAGTTTGTAGAGGAAAAGTTTTGTGAAAGATTTTTTTTTTAAGACAAAGAATTATGTCAAAAGTCCGTTTTAAAAGTAAAAAGTTTTGTGAAGGGTCCTGTTTTGAGATTAAAGAATTTTGTGAAGGGATTAATTTAAAATAAAAAAAAATTTGTGATGGCTCGGCCTACAGACACAGGTAGATTTAGAAGACGCAGACCGTGGGGCACCTGTTTTGTGGAAATTGCAGAAGAAATTACCTTTTTGCCATGATGCCACAGTTGGGACTGCCCATTTCGAAATCTAACTTGTTTGCAGGCAGAGCCGGCATGGATTTTTTTGTTTTTATTTATTTATTTATTTATTTTGCTATAAGGGTTGGTCCTATAAAAAATTTGTCAATATAAAAGTTTTAGATAATATTAAGAGGATTTATAATAAATTTAAGAGGATTTGCTATTTTGTGAATTGACGAAGTTAGGAATTTTTTTCTTCTAACCGCTCCCCCCCCCCCTTTTCCCATTCCTTGGGGCCAATTTTAATGATATCAAAAATCTGTCATACATAAATTTTTGTCCCTTTTCCTAGAAGTAATAACTTTAAGCGGATTCGATACGTATCATAATTAAGAAGCTATGGGGGTTTTCTGTTTTCACTAAAAGCCTCTGTCCCCCCCCCCCCCCCCCGTTGGTTTGATTGTGCCCATTAACAAACTTGACCGAGATTTTATGTATCAGTTTGGAAGAGATTTGTTCAGAATTATTGAAGTTATCAAGTCCTTAAAAAAGTGACATATATATATAAAGTTTTGTACAGGGGGTGGTTTTGGGTTCTGGAAGTCATGAAAATTTTAAAAAATATTCCAACTTAGGGGAGAATGTAATAGGTAATATCGAAACCTTCGTATTTACGAAATCTACCTAAAAAAGTGTGAAGGGTTTGGTTTTGAAATTAAAGAATTGTGTGAAGGGTCCTGTTATGAAATAAAAAAAATTGTGTGAAAGGTTCTTTAAAGGACCCAATTTCTTCCTAAACAGATCCCTGATAATTTACTAATAAACATAATAAAAAAGGAGGGGGTGGGCGATATTTTAATGCAACCGGGTTGTGTGTAATAGATTTAAAACATGTTAATACACAATTAAAATCCTCATCATTTTTAATCACCCACAAGAAAAAAAAAACTTGCTTCCCGAAAGTTTTTGTTGCACATTTCATAAAAAATATAATATATACGAGTGTAAATGCCCGTCCTAGGACGGTGGACCAAATTGGGGTTTTCAGTTAAAATTTTAAATAATTGATAAAAATATTCATATACTGTTTATCGACAATAGGGAAAACTGACCTGAACCGTTAAGGTAATATTAGGTAATATAGAGGGTTAATGGTAATTTTTACTGTTAATGGTAAATTTTACGAAACGTAACATTTTTCTTTATCTTTGTTTTTCAACTCAAAATTTCTAAATATTTTTCTGAATAATTAAAATCTCAATTCTAATAACGATCTCCATAATTAATTTAGGTCTCAATAATTAATTATGTTAAGTAAATTATAGGTATTAATTTTCGCTCTCAATAATACGAAAACGATCTTTAAGTTTCTTCATAATCTAAAGGAATGCATTATTTTTTACACAAAGTCAAATATTTTCCTTTCAAAATTAATAATAAAAATAATTTAAATCATTAAAAAAAGTTGATCTTGTAATAATTCAATACATCCTGAATGTACATACCTTATGTTAATGGTAAATTTTACGAAACGTAATCTTTTCCTTATTTTGGTTTTTCAACTCAAAATTTCCAAATATTTTTCTCAATAATTAAAATTTTAATCCTAATAATGATCTCAATAATTAATTAAGGTCTCAATAATTAACTATGGTTAGTAAATTATAGGTATTAATTTTTGCTCTCAATAATACGAAAACGATCTTTTAGTTTCTTTATAATCTAAAGGAATGCATTAATTTTTACACAAAGTCAAATATTTTCCTTTCAAAATTAATAATAAAAATAATTTAAATCATTAAAAAAAGTTGATCTTGTAATAATTCAATACATCCTGAATGTACATACCTTATGTTAATGGTGAATTTTACGAAACGTAATCTTTTCCCTTATTTTGGTTTTTCAACTCAAAATTTCCAAATATTTTTCTGAATAATTAAAATTTTAATCCTAATAATGATCTCAATAATTAATTAAGGTCTCAATAATTAACTATGGTTAGTAAATTAATTTTCGCTAAGTTAATTGCACATTTCATAAAAAATATAATATATACGAGTGTATATACGAGTGATATATAAACTTTTTAATTTAAAAATATTTAATAAATGAGCGTTTTTAAAGAAGTATACTAGACACATATCACATTTAAATTAAAACGAAAGTTTTAATTATAAAGATCAATCGCGTTTTTAAAATGCTCCCGCGAGAGAACGGAATTCAAATTCTAAAAAGGACGCTGCTAACGTGCTAACGAACAATTCTAAAAATTTCTTCCAGAAAGTTCCTCTTTTCGTCCAATGAAACAGGCGAAAACAAAAGATCGAATTGAGCATGCGCGAAAACAAGATACTCTTGGAGCATTTATCGATCAAACGAAAAGAAATCTCCACGGGAGGAATGACGAGGGTTGCAAGACTCAGTCCGCTATCGCGCGCGCGCTAGCACGCCAACAGAAACTGACGCCAAGCAGTGGTGGATAATTCACTTTAATACGAAACGATCAATAATACGAAAACGATCTTTTAGCTTCTTCATAATCTAAAAGAATGCATTAATTTTTACACAAAGTCAAATATTTCCCTTTCAAAATTAATAATAAAAATAATTTAAATCATTAAAAAAAGTTGATCTTGTAATAAATCAATACATCCTGAATTTTCTTATTCTAAAAATATGCTTATGTACATTTTATATTATTTTACAACTTTATTATTATGTAAATTATAATAAAGTTGTATTATTAATTTTTTTTTCCTAATGAAACGTATAATTTGTATTTATTGTCAGAAGATGGCGCCAGAATAGTATTTACGAACGAAATCTGAAATGCTGGTAGATGCATCGCAAAGCCTCGAAAGGTATCATCGCTATTTCTGAAAAAGTGATTTCAGGAATAAAATGCTTACAGAAATAAATTTTAGAAAATCCTTTAAATATTTAAAGACTTTAAAATGCTTTTACAAATATTTTAAGAGCATAATTGGATATTTTAATGAAACGTTCAAAGAGTCATTCCTTTTTTTTTTCTAGATATGGGATTTGTGTTTTTGAATGGCAACATTATTCGTTTATTTACATCAGGTAATTGGATGTTTAATCTGTTATTTTTAATTTAAAACTTAAAACATTATAACTGGATATGATATACATGTTTTATACGAAAATATGCTGAACAGACGTTTTTTCAAGTAGAAGATATTATCATTTAGTGTTATTATGTGTTAGCATATATTTTTCAGTAAGCCTAACTGCGAGTGAAGGGTTCACCACTGCTTGGCGCACTTTCAAAAATTCGCCAAATTGGCGCGTTTTTGCGTGTTGTCTCCTGGAGTGGCAACCTCCAGAAGACAACACGCAAAAGCGCGCAAATTGAAATGGCGACAATCAAAATAAAGCAAAAATACTTACTTTAAAACATTTAAAAGCAAAATAATGTCAAAATAACGTTTTTAAAAACACAGATTTTGTGTTTAAAAAAAATTTATTGTGCGGAGTATTCCAAAAAACACGCAAATTGAAATTGCGAGAATCAAAATAAAAGCAAAAATACATAATTTAAATCATTGAACAGCAAAATAACAAGAAAATTAAGTCTTGAAAAACATACATTTTATGAAAAATAAAAGAAAAAACCAATGATCTCACTTACCTAGAAAGCTTTAAAAATAACGATAATATTTTTCTATAGAATTTGGAGGGGAAGGGGGGTGTCAATTTTTTTTTTTTACTTTTTTGTCAGGGGGGCTCTGCCCCCCTGAACCCCCCGGTAATCATATTGCATAAAACAAGGATAAATTTCAAATAACATTGAAAAATGGTCAAAAGACAAAAGAAAATAACACACATTTACTTACAAAACAAACTGTTTTTTTTAAATTAGGAAACGTAAATTAAGAGGTTTTTTAAGAATCTTATACAGCTTTGATAGCAAATAATCATTTTTTACTGTTAAACATAACTAAATTACTAAATTCAAACTAAATTGCATTCAAAGCAACTGCTATACGGACAAAAGTTATATCGCCTACTGTAGAATAAAAAACAAACTTTTTAATTTAAAAATATTTAATAAATGAGCGTTTTTAAAGAAGTATACTAGACACATATCACATTTAAATTAAAACGAAAGTTTTAATTATAAAGATCAATCGCGTTTTTAAAATGCTCCCGCGAGAGAACGGAATTCAAATTCTAAAAAGGACGCTGCTAACGTGCTAACGAACAATTCTAAAAATTTCTTCCAGAAAGTTCCTCTTTTCGTCCAATGAAACAGGCGAAAACAAAAGATCGAATTGAGCATGCGCGAAAACAAGATACTCTTGGAGCATTTATCGATCAAACGAAAAGAAATCTCCACGGGAGGAATGACGAGGGTTGCAAGACTCAGTCCGCTATCGCGCGCGCGCTAGCACGCCAACAGAAACTGACGCCAAGCAGTGGTGGATAATTCACTTTACCCGCCTAACATGGCGTTTAACTACGGTTGACTCGCGGATCAGAGTGGTACAGCCCGGTACCGTTACAGACACTTTCTCACCTTTGGATTTTATATGCCACAGTTGGGACTGCCCATTTCGAAATCTAACTTGTTTGCAGGCAGAGCCGGCATGGATTTTTTTGTTTTTATTTATTTATTTATTTATTTTGCTATAAGGGTTGGTCCTATAAAAAATTTGTCAATATAAAAGTTTTAGATAATATTAAGAGGATTTATAATAAATTTAAGAGGATTTGCTATTTTGTGAATTGACGAAGTTAGGAATTTTTTTCTTCTAACCGCTCCCCCCCCCCCTTTTCCCATTCCTTGGGGCCAATTTTAATGATATCAAAAATCTGTCATACATAAATTTTTGTCCCTTTTCCTAGAAGTAATAACTTTAAGCGGATTCGATATGTATCATAATTAAGAAGCTATGGGGGTTTTCTGTTTTCACTAAAAGCCTCTGTTCCCCCCCCCCCCCCCCCCCGTTGGTTTGATTGTGCCCATTAACAAACTTGACCGAGATTTTATGTATCAGTTTGGAAGAGATTTGTTCAGAATTATTGAAGTTATCGAGTCCTTAAAAAAGTGACATATATATATAAAGTTTTGTACAGGGGGTGGTTTTGGGTTCTGGAAGGCATGAAAATTTAAAAAAATATTCCAACTTAGGGGAGAATGTAATAGGTAATATCGAAACCTTCGTATTTACGAAATCTACCTAAAAAAGTGTGAAGGGTTTGGTTTTGAAATTAAAGAATTGTGTGAAGGGTCCTGTTATGAAATAAAAAAAATTGTGTGAAAGGTTCTTTAAAGGACCCAATTTCTTCCTAAACAGATCCCTGATAATTTACTAATAAACATAATAAAAAAGGAGGGGGTGGGCGATATTTTAATGCAACCAGGTTGTGTGTAATAGATTTAAAACATGTTAATACACAATTAAAATCCTCATCATTTTTAATCACCCACAAGAAAAAAAAAAACTTGCTTCCCGAAAGTTTTTGTTGCACATTTCATAAAAAATATAATATATACGAGTGTAAATGCCCGTCCTAGGACGGTGGACCAAATTGGGGTTTTCAGTTAAAATTTTAAATAATTGATAAAAATATTCATATACTGTTTATCGACAATAGGGAAAACTGACCTGAACCGTTAAGGTAATATTAGGTAATATAGAGGGTTAATGGTAATTTTTACTGTTAATGGTAGTTATGTTAATGGTAAATTTTACGAAATGTAACTTTTTTCTTTATCTTTGTTTTTCAACTCAAAATTTCTAAATATTTTTCTGAATAATTAAAATCTCAATTCTAATAACGATCTCCATAATTAATTTAGGTCTCAATAATTAATTATGTTAAGTAAATTATAGGTATTAATTTTCGCTCTCAATAATACGAAAACGATCTTTTAGTTTCTTCATAATCTAAAGGAATGCATTATTTTTTACACAAAGTCAAATATTTTCCTTTCAAAATTAATAATAAAAATAATTTAAATCATTAAAAAAAGTTGATCTTGTAATAATTCAATACATCCTGAATGTACATACCTTATGTTAATGGTAAATTTTACGAAACGTAATCTTTTCCTTATTTTGGTTTTTCAACTCAAAATTTCCAAATATTTTTCCCAATAATTAAAATTTTAATCCTAATAATGATCTCAATAATTAATTAAGGTCTCAATAATTAACTATGGTTAGTAAATTATAGGTATTAATTTTCGCTCTCAATAATACGAAAACGATCTTTTAGCTTCTTCATAATCTAAAAGAATGCATTAATTTTTACACAAAGTCAAATATTTTCCTTTCAAAATTAATAATAAAAATAATTTAAATCATTAAAAAAAGTTGATCTTGTAATAATTCAATACATCCTGAATGTACATACCTTATGTTAATGGTAAATTTTACGAAACGTAATATTTTCCCTTATTTTGGTTTTTCAACTCAAAATTTCCAAATATTTTTCTGAATAATTAAAATTTTAATCCTAATAATGATCTCAATAATTAATTAAGGTCTCAATAATTAACTATGGTTAGTAAATTATAGGTATTAATTTTTGCTCTCAATAATACGAAAACGATCTTTTAGCTTCTTCATAATCTAAAAGAATGCACTAATTTTTACACAAAGTCAAATATTTCCCTTTCAAAATTAATAATAAAAATAATTTAAATCATTAAAAAAAGTTGATCTTGTAATAAATCAATACATCCTGAATTTTCTTATTCTAAAAATATGCTTATGTACATTTTATATTATTTTACAACTTTATTATTATGTAAATTATAATAAAGTTGTATTATTAATTTTTTTTTTCTAATGAAACGTATAATTTGTATTTATTGTCAGAAGATGGCGCCAGAATAGTATTTACGAACGAAATCTGAAATGCTGGTAGATGCATCGCAAAGCCTCGAAAGGTATCATCGCTATTTCTGAAAAAGTGATTTCAGGAATAAAATGCTTACAGAAATAAATTTTAGAAAATCCTTTAAATATTTAAAGACTTTAAAATGCTTTTACAAATATTTTAAGAGCATAATTGGATATTTTAATGAAACGTTCAAAGAGTCATTCCTTTTTTTTTTCTAGATATGGGATTTGTGTTTTTGAATGGCAACATTATTCGTTTATTTACATCAGGTAATCGGATGTTTAATCTGTTATTTTTAATTTAAAACTTAAAACATTATAACTGGATATGATATACATGTTTTATACGAAAATATGCTGAACAGACGTTTTTTCAAGTAGAAGATATTATCATTTAGTGTTATTATGTGTTAGCATATATTTTTCAGTAAGCCTAACATGGCGTTTAACTATGGTCGACTCGCGGATCAGAGTGGTACAGCCCGGTACCGTTACAGACACTTTCTCGCCTTTGGATTTTATTATAAGTAAGATATTTAAACAACCCTGTATTTAACCTGTAGAATTTAGATAAACACCTCATAAAAATGTTATTAATTTTGAAATATATTTACTGCACTCATACTTATGCGGAATGTAGTTCAAATTGTGGAAATGAAATACATTATTTGCAGTATATACATAATGTAATTCTATTTTTTAAATGAAATGTAAAAGGTGTATTATATGAGAAAAAAAAGAGGGGTGGGGAAGGAAGGTGTCATATGAATATGAATATTTCATTTCAATTGAAAATATTTATTTAATTTTAAGTCTAAATCACAATAAAAAATGTGCAAGAACAATTCATATTCACTGAATAGTTTTTTTTTAAAAGGGGGGGGGGGGGGAGGGAGGTATCACATGGCTACGAATATTTAATTTCAATAGAAAACTTTTATTTAATTTCAAGTCTGAATCACAATGAAAAATGGGTTAGAACAATTCAAATTAACTGAACAGTAAAATATATATATACATAATTTATAAATTAGCAATAAAGCCTTTGCTGCATGTCACTAGAATATGTAGTATTTATTTAAACAACAATGTGTATTTATGTAATACTAGCAAGCTACGCTGGTCAGTTTTTCTTAATGAACCTTTAATCAAACAAAATATTGACCTTGAAATTGACCCTGTGTTTTAAAACCATACGGACCTTTACTTGGAATGTCCTTCCACATTTCTGAAAACAATACTGAAAAATCATTTCCGTTGGATTTTAATGAAGTTACAATACTTCAAATATAATGAAATATAATGATATGCGTCACTGAGGTTAACTAAAATATGCCATTTGTTGAGAACGAAATGGACTAAAATATGCTATTTGTCAATAATTGAATAAACATCCTGCACTCATGACATCATAATTCACTTTTATATTTTAACAGAATGATAAGGCTACTATAATTTGTGACTCATGCTATTGACGGTATACACGTCAGGACACATTACCGTTATTATCTTTTTACGCATGAAGGTTTTGCTATGGTACTCCATTGTGAAATTTGGTAATTTTTTTAATTCAATATTTGAAAAACGGCATAATTATTAGATTTGAAATTTATATCAAGAAAAATACAATTTTTTACCTTTCTAATGCAGTTTGTCTAACAATTTTTTGACAAATACTTTTCGAGCTATTAATTTTTTCAGTAACTTCAAATGTTTCATTTTCTGAGATTAATCTGTGGCAACGATTAGCAAAAATCCCAGTCATCAGCAACACATACCTTTTTATTAAAGATAGATAGATACCGCATAAAATTTGGGGTATTCTCCTTTATATCATCCAAATATTTAAATCCTTTTCAAAAAAATTTTAAGTCCCATCAGTAATTAGTATTTTAAAATTATTTCTTTATTAATATTTATAAATAAAATTTTTCATTGACTTTTAAATAATTCGCGCAAATTTAACTTTGAAAAAAAAATTCCGCCACGCTAAAAAAAAAATAATATCCTGAAAAAAAAATTCTAAAAATTGAAATTTTGTATAACTAGGCGCAAATTTTCTATTCTCTATGATTGGTGATAAAATCAACCATGATTTCAAATTCTTGTTCTCTTAGATCTATTTATTATCTGCTGATCCAAGGATTTTTCTTTTTTTTTTTCAAATTAAGTAAACGAGACTAATCTTTTTTCCCCTTTTTAATAGCATCGCAAACACCACAGTAAAACATGTATTCACATCTCACGTAAATAAATAAACCAAGCATGACCTTGTCTTTAATTGGTCGAAACATGTTAACTCGAACGCTGAGAGTTTGAAGGTCACTCGCGAATACCAATCGTAGGGCAGAATTGCAAACTCTTGGATCTCGTTATGGATTACATTAACGTTTGTTTCCATGTCATCTGTTTCCGTTGAGGGCAGAATACTGCCATGTTTCCATAACCTTTTTGACACACTGCACAACTGATGCCGACCGATAGATAGGCGCACAGTCAATCCGATATCGGATATACCGGTAGAAGCGACAGCACAATGCTGTGCCGACCGTATACTGATAACAAATCCATAGTTTTGTCGAATGTGGTCCGATATCGGCAAGCATTAAACTGCCGAAAGCACCCCTTTTATTGGGAACTAGGAGCAGAATAGGGGGGGGTGTTACTCCACTTAATGGTACTTAATTTTTTTTTAAACTTTGATTATTTAGGTAAAAACGTTGAAATTTATTTTGCAGATGTAAGCAACCCCCCTCCCCCCTCACGGATACAGTTTTACTATTAATAGCCCCTGCCATTAAAAAAAAACTGCTTCAGGCTTTACTTTTTTACATTATATTAGCATAGATACAGGATATATTTAGCATGGTTAAATTGATTCTTTTGCCTCATAAGTCTTGTATAGCTGCGTGAACTTAGCCCCCGAAAATCAGATAAAGAAAAAATTAAAACTGCATTTGATTGACCACTTTTTGACCACAAATGACCATCAACAATTTTATTTGACCACCCTTCCTTAAGGAGTTATAAGAAAAACAAGATACGGGGGCTAACTTCACGCAGCCCCCGAAAATGAGATAAATCGAAAATTCCGAATGCATTCGTTTGACCATTTTTTGTCCACAAATGACCATCAACAATTTTGTTTGACCACCCTTCCTTAAGGAGTTATTTAAGAAAAACGTTATTTTAAGGGAATTTCAAAATCTTCGCATATATCCAAAAGATCAAAATAAATAAAATTTAAGTAGTGTATATGATTGATCACTGTTTGACCACCAATGACCATCAACAAATTTGTTTGACCACCCTTCCTTAAGGAGTTATTTGAGAAAAAAGAATTTTCCCAACAGCGTGAAGTTAGCCCCCGAAAATGAGATAAATGAAAAATTCCGACTGCATGCGATTGACCACTTTTAGACCACAAATGACCATCAGCAATTTTGTTTGACCACCCTTCCTTAAGGAGTTATTTGAGAAAAAAGAATTTTACCAACAGCGTGAAGTTAGCCCCCGAAAATGAGATAAATAGAAAATTCCGACTCCATGCGATTGACCATTTTTTGACCACAAATGACCATCAACAATTTTGTTTGACCACCCTTCCTTAAGGAGTTATTTAAAAAAACGTTATTTTAAGGGAATTTCAAAATCTTCGCATATATCCAAAAAATCAAAATAAATAAAATTTAAGTAGTGTATATGATTGACCACTGTTTGACCACCAACGACCATCAACAAATTTGTTTGACCACCCTTCCTTAAGGAGTTATTTGAGAAAAAAGAATTTTCCCAACAGCGTGAAGTTAGCCCCCGAAAATGAGATAAATGAAAAATTCCGACTGCATGCGCTTGACCACTTTTAGACCACAAATGACCATCAGAAATTTTTTATGACCACCCTTCCTTAAGGAGTTATTTGAGAAAAAAGAATTTTCCCAACAGCGTGAAGTTAGCCCCCGAAAATGAGATAAATGAAAAATTCCAACTGCATGCGATTGACCACTTTTAGACCACAAATGACCATCAGCAATTTTGTTTGACCACCCTTCCTTAAGGAGTTATTGGAGAAAAAAGAATTTTCCGAACAGCGTGAAGTTAGCCCCCGAAAATGAGATAAATGGAAAATTCCGACTGCATGCGATTGACCAATTTTTGACCACGAATGACCATCAACAATTTTGTTTGACCACCCTTCCTTAACGGTAACTTAAATGTAACGTGCTGTAACCGTAACTTAACTGTAACTTGGCGTAACCGTAACTTAACTGTATTGTGTCATTACCGTAACTTAAGTGTAACGTGCCGTTATCGTAACTTAACTGTAAAATGCCATAACCGTAACTTAGCTTTATCGTTGCGTAACCGTCACTTAACTGTAACGTGACGTACCCTTAACTTCATTGCAACGTTCCGTAACCGTAATTTACCTGTAACATAACCATAACTTAAGTATATATCTTTAATCTCTAACGTACCGTAACCGTAACTTAACAGTAATATAACCGTCACTTAACTGTGACATGCCGTAACTGTAACTTAACTGTAAGGTAACGTTACCATAAATTAACTGTAATGTGACGCAATCGTAAATCAACTGTAACCAAATTGTAGCATAACTGTAACGTGCCCTAACCGTAACTTAAATGTAGCGTGCCGTAATTGTAACTTAACTGTAAAGTAATTGTAACATAAATCTAACGTGCCGCAACTGTCTCTTAACTGAAACGTGCCGTAACCGTGACTTTAATGTAACGTGCCACAATCGCAGCTTAATTGTAACGTGTCGTAACCATAACTTAACTGTAACGTGACATAACTGTAACTTAATTGCAACGTGTCGTGACCGCAACTTACCTTTAACTAAACCGTAACTGAAATTATATATTTTTAATCTGTGACGTGCCTAAACGGTAATTTAAATGTAATGTACCGTAACCGTAACTATATTGTTATGTGCCGTAACCATAACTTAAGTGTAACATGCCGTAACCGTAACTTAACTGTAACGTACCGTAACTTAAATGTAACGTGCCGTATTCGAAACTTAACTGTAACCTAATTGTAACATAACTTTAACGTGACATAACCTTCACTTAACTGAAATGTTCCGTAACCGTAACTTAACTGCAATGTGCCGTAACCGTAACTTAAATGTAACGTGACATAACCGTAACTTAATTGCAACGTGTCGTAACCGTAACTTACCTATAAACAAAACCTTAACTTAACTTATATATTTTTAATCGGTAACGTCTCGTAACGGTAATTTAACTGTAACGTAACGTAACCGTAACTATACTGTAATGTGCTTAACCATAACTTAAGTTTAACATGCCGTAACCGTAACTTAACTGTAATGTACCCTAACTTAAATGTAACGTGTCGTAACCGTAAATTAACTGTAACGTGCCGTAATCGTAACTTAACTGTAACCTAATTGTAACATAACTCTAACGTGCCATAACAGTCACTTAACTGTAATGTGCCGTAACCGTAACTTAACTGTAATGTGTCGTAACCGTAACTTAACTGTAATGTGCCGTAACCGTAACTTAACTGTAATGTGCCGTAACCGTAACTTAACTGTAACGTGCCGTAACCGTAACTTATCTGTAACGTGGCGTAATTTGATTGTATCCGAACCGTGCATGTGCTGCAAAGTACCTTATTCTCACTTTTCATCGCACTATTTTTTACGAATCTCCGATACGTGTCCAACTGCTTGCTGTATAGTAAGGTGCTAAGCACGCTCTGTAAAATATTTTTGTTCCACTTTCCACTACCAAGGTGAGGTGCGCACTCTTTTCTAAATAAATCAATATGCGAACGAAACTCTGTTATTCAACCTATCCATACCTATATTAGTCGATCGTGTGGGAAATAAGAATGGGAGAAATTTGCTGAAATTACTATTAGGAAATAATGGTAACCATCAGTCATATAAGGGTGCGGTATATTCTCTAAGAACCTCAGACCAGGGTCACTGCTGCTTGAAGCAACGTATAAAAGGTGTGTTGCTCACGCTCTGCAAAATATGTTAGTCAAACTTTTCACGCCGAACGAAACTCCGATATTAAACCTGTATATATATTAGACGAAGGGTTGAGGGACTGAAATAAGAATTTGAGAAATTTGTTGAAATTACTATTTGGAAATAATGATAACCACTAGTCAAGTTTTTTATATAATTTTGGAATACTTACTTTTTTTTTTAGCATTTAAAATAAAGTACTGAGAAAACATCATTACAAATTTGCCCTTTTGCTGGACAGTCAGAGGGTTAAGAGCTGAATATGTTCTGTACGAACATCTGAATGGTAGTCTCTAGCATTTTCTATTTTTCTCCAGGGCAACGCCGGGTAGAAAAGCTAGTAGTGTTATATAATTGACCACTGATTGATCCCCAATGACCATCAACAATTATGTTTGACCACCATTCCTTAAGAAGCTATTTAAGAAAAACGACGTTTTTAGAGGATTTGTACTTTAAAGATATTGATGCTAATTTGAGATATTTCCGCCAATTGAAAAACATTCCAATTTATTAGTGTATATGATTGACCACCAAAGACCATCCATAATTTTATTTGGCCACCATTTGTCAAAAATTTATTATAATAAAACCAATATTTTAGAGAATATATATATTTAATAATAGATATGAATGCTAACTTCGCATATTTCCGCTAATTAAAAAAATAATAAAAGAAAATAAATAAAGACAAATAAATATAAATATTGTATACGACTGACTACTTTTTGACCATGAATATTATTTTACGAACCTAAGAAGTTATTTAAGAAAATTGAATATTTTAGGGAAGTAGACAGGAAGGCTATCTTCTCAATTTTCCGCCAAATTAAAATAAAGAAATAAAATAAAGAAATAATAAATTCATCTTCTATTTCCATTTCTATCGTTTTCAGCAGACATGTATTACTGTTATTTAAAAAATTCTAAATTACGTTTTCTTTTATTATTACGTTCTTGTTTGATTGTCGAAAATTTAGTACATTCTAACTAAATTTTGGCAACTAGACTAATTTGTCGATATTAGAAATTGCTGAAATTTGGTCTTCATTTTCTAATTAGAAGTAAAGTCGGAAATTATTATTATTTTTAATAAATTGTTTTATGGCATTTTTGAATGACTTAGTTAACTGAAATCATAAAGTGAGGAATTGCGAAACGTCTGTTGGGGTGACTGTTTATGACGATTCAGTCACGTGATCCAATGGATAATCCAATAACATCAGCAGAATTAAATTTAGGCAAAAGACAAAGGCGGGAAGTTTGACAGTTGAACATGCATTGTCTGCATCACAAGTGAAAAAAGAATGTAAGTAAATATTTCTTTTCTATAAAATGCTTTTTTTTTAAATATGTATTATTTAAACATTTGATTTTATCATTTCAAATCCATCATTTCTCCTTTATAACTTTTAGGCAATACCTAAGAAAAATAAAGGAGGAAAGAAAAATTATTTCATATTGTGAAAAAATTTCGTAAAAAAATATCCGTTATAACCAAATAACAACATTAACGATATATTCTGTTATTACAGATTTTAGACTTGCGATCTAAATGATATTACAACAAAAATGTATGTTTTTTCTTGTAATATTATGCATTATATTATTTTCGCCTCTTATGAGAAGGCATTTTTTATTATTGTGTTAAATATTTTCTATGCAAGTCTTAATATTTATTTAAATTTCTCTCTCTTTTTTAACACTTACCAACCTAGTTGAAAAGTGTTTATGACTTCGGTTTGTCTGGCCGTCTGGCCGCGCTCTAACTCCCGTAAATATGATCGGATTGCTCTGCAATTTTTATATGTTATAGTCTTTATCTATAGCATGTTCCCTATTTCAACGGAAGTGTGTAACACTTATAGTTGTTTTACAGGGACACTCAAAATAATTCCATTACATTGCGGTCTATGGGGAAAATCATTTGCGGTTTATTTAAATAATGTTTCACTATTTTAAACGCATTGAAATTTATATATATCACTAAGGTGCATTAGAAGAAGCTTAATATGGAATAGGGTATGCATAGCCCTTATAGTTATTTTATAGGGACAGTCAAAAGAATTCCGTTACATTACGTCTATGGAGAAAAATCGTCTGCGGTTTATTTAAGTAATGTTTCCCTATTTGAAACGCATTGAAATTTATACAAGAACGAAAAATCAAGCGTCAAGCATAGATTATATAGCACTTTCCAACGCTTCCAAAATAATTTTACAAATCATACTGTTTAATAAGCTAAAAGCTAACATCTAAGTAAACAATTTAGAAAACGCATAACATATTTAAAAACATAATTTCAGGAATTTCCAACATATACAATATTCGGAAAAATATCCGAATACTTTTATTCAGCCCTGTATAGGATCTATAGATTTGTATATATACTACATAGGATGATAATTTTAGTTCAGTTAGGAAACGCGTAGCACAGTTTAAAATTCTCCGTCTGGAGTTTGTCAATAAACAGAAATGTGTTCGCGAACTTTTGTGCTGCCCTGTATAGGATCTACAGAATTTATACACACCACGTAATAGACAAAAAGCAAGTTAAAATTAAAATCGCGTTCAATAACTTAAAACGCACTTCCAGGAATTATTGTTAACAGACAGTAGATAATTCTTTTGCGTGTCCCTGTAAATGAACGATGACTGCTATACACACAATATTCCGTAGTAAGTCTCTTGTAATGCACCTTAGTGATCTATATACATTTCAATGCATTTAAAATAGTGAAACATTATTTAAATAAACCGCAGACGATTTTTCTCCATAGACGTAATGTAACGGAATTATTTTTACTGTCCCTGTAAAGTAACTATAAGTGCTATGCACACCCTGTTCCATATTAAGCTTCTTCTAATGCACCTTAGTAATATATATAAATTACAATGTGTTTAAAATAGTGAAACATTATTTAAATAAACCGCAAATGATTTTTCCCCATAGACCGCAATGTAACGGAATTCTTTTGAGTGTCCCAGTATAAAAACTATAAGTGCTACACACTTCCGTTGAAATAGGGAACATGCTATAGATAACGACAATAACATATAAAAATTGCAGAGCAATCCGAGCATATTTACGGGAGTTAGAGCACGGCCAGACGGCAGACGGCCAGACAAACCGAAGTCATAAGCACTTTTCAACTAGGTTGGAAAGTGCTAATAAGGTACATTACAAGAGGCTTACTACAGAATATTGTTTGTATAGTAGTCATCGTTCATTTACAGGGACACACAAAAGAATTCTCTACTGTATGTTAACAATAATTCCTAGAAGTGCGTTTTAAGTTACTGAACGCGATTTTATTTTTAACTCGCTTTTTGCCTATTACGTGGTGTGTATAAATTCTGTAGATCCTATACAGGGAAGCACAAAAGTTCGCGAGCACATTTCCGTATTATTTAAATCCAAACGGAGAATTTTAAAATCTGCTACGCGTTTCCTAACTGAACTAAAATTTAGCATCCTATGTAGTATATATACAAATCTATAGATTATATACAGGGCTGAATAAAAGTATTTGGATTACTTAGATGTTATCTTTTAGCTTATTAATCGGTATGATTTGTAAAATTATTTTGGAAGCGTTGGAAAGTGTTACATAATCTATGCTTGACGCATGATTTTTCGTTCTTGTTTTAATAAGAAAATTAGTTTTAACTATTTTTGGTAACGACAAGCTGCTTGAATCTAATAGCATTTTGTTCGTTCATAAAAAAATTCATTTAATTTGTTTAATTTTTTGTTAGTACTAGATGGTGATAATCTAAATGAGGCGAAATAATTGTTTAGCATTACTTTATATTTATTATCATGTTGAAAATTTCCCCAAAAATATAAAATGGCCTATTAAAAGCAGGGGCGCCATTTCAGAACTTTCTTGGGGGGGTAGGCAAAGTTTTTTTTAAGGTAGTGGCATAGCCAAGGGTGGAGTTCAGGGGCTGTATCCCCCCCGCAACCTCTTTGGACGAGAAACGTTTACTGAATCATAGATACAAAGACAGTAATACTTCTAAATCGGAAGGGACCTCTGAAAATTTCGTTTTAGACAGGTTTTCGTCTTAGCAAGTAGAATTTTAAAATATTATGAATGTTTTCAATCATAGACAGGTACTGTTTTTTTTAAAGGTATTCTTTAAAACTGTTAAAACTTCCTTTCTATAAAGCACTTCTGAAGAGCATAGGTGTATTACAGTGAAATGTGTCTAAGCGAAACTCCAATTTCAATGAAAAAACACCATACAATTATACTTGTTAAGATGGAGACCTGTCTAAAATGGAACTTTTTCCCAGTCCTTTTCAACTTCTTCTTTGCAGGTTTTACAACATGGACGCTATTTCAAGAGTTTTTGGGGAGGGGGGGACAAGTTTTTTTAGGGACAGGGGTTGAAACAGCGTGCAGGATGACCCAAATCATGCACAAAATAGAAATAGGCCTACACAATAAAAAAAATCCCTGACGGCTTGGCCTACAGGCACAGGTAGATTTCGAAGACGCGGACCGCGGGGCAACTGTTTATTGGGAATTGCAGAAGAAAGACCTATTTGCCATGATGTGGTAGTTGGTCTTATAAAAAACAATATAACAATTGTAGATAATATTAAGAAGATTTATAATAAATTTAAGCGGATTTGATATCCAGGGAATTGACGAAGTTAGGATTTTTTTTCTTCTGAAAACCCTATCCCCCCCCCCCCTCCTTGGGGGCATTTTATATTGAAATCAAAAATCTGTCATACATAAATTTTTGGCCCTTTTCCTAGAAGTAATAATAACTTTAAACGGATTCTATATGTATTAAAAATTAAGCACGTCTGCTTTTAGGCGGAGCCAGCAGAGATTTTCTTTTTTTTTTTTTTTTTTTTTCCGTAAGAGTTGTCCTATAAAACACTTGTCCATATAAAAGTTATAGATAATTTTAAGGAGATTTACAACAAATTTAAGCGGATTTGATATCTTGGGAATTGACGAAGTTATGAATTTTTTTCTTCTAACCCCCCCCCCCCCCCTTGGGGCCATTTTTGATATCAAAAATCTGTCATATACAAATTTTCGGAGCTTTTAATAGAAGTAAAAATAACTTTAAACGGATTCGATACCTATCATAACTAAGCAATTATGGAATGTTTTCTGTTTTCACAAAGACCCCTCCCCCCATTTCCCCCCCCCCCCGTTGGTTCGATTTTGCCCATTAATGAACTTGACCGAGATTTTATGCCCCTTGATTTTATCTATCAGTTTGGAAGAGATTTGTACAGAATTGTTGCAGTTATCGTGTCCATAAAAAAGTGACATAGATAGATAGATAGATTAAGTTTTGAACTGGGGGTGGTTTTGGGTTCTGGGAGTCATGATCGGCGTAGATCTGCAAACATTTTTCAAAAATTCCAACTAAGGGGAGAATGTAAGGGCAGTATTTCTTACGAAATCTACCTAAAATGCAGTGTGATATTTTGAATTCTTATCTTAACTTCTTTCACAAACATGTGATTCTTCAGCGAATGTATTTTTAATTTTAGTGGTAATCCACGATTTTTTTTTCGTTTTTTTAGCAAAAGTAATTCGTTAACCAATCGCGGTAAATATCGCGAATTTTACGAATTGGAATTAGACAAAATAGTTAATTTGGCAAGTTGGTCACTGAAAATATCGTTTGAAAATATCGAAAAAACGACCGTGGAAAACTATCGCGAGTTTTGCCAAAAATCACTGAAACAAATAGCGATTTTCGTCAATTGGTCGCGGAAAAAAATCACGAATTTAGTATAGCTATTGCGAGAAAATATCGCGAAATTCGTCAAAAGATTAAGCAATAAAAATCACGAATTCAGTCAAACAATCGCACAAAAAAAGGGGAATTTCGTCAAAAATCCCGCAAAAAAATTATCGATTTTTGTCAGTCTGGTGCGGAAAAAGACTCCCGAATTTCAACAAACGATCGTAGAAAAGAGTCGTGAATTGCGTCAAAAGATCGTGAAAACAAATAGCGAATTTTGTCAATTGGTGAAAAAAAATTTCGTGAATTTCGACAAATGGCAGAAAAAAATTCGTCAACGATCTGAATTTCGTCAAAGATCGCGCAAAAAATAGCAATTTTTGTCAGTCGGTTGCGAAAAAGGACTCCTGAATTTCAACAAACGATCGTATAAAAAAGTCGCGAATTTCATCAAAAGATGACGAAAACAACTAACAAATGTTGCCAATCGGTTCAAAAAAAAAAATGACGTAAATTTAGACAGATGGTCGAAAATTTTCATTAATGATTTTCTGTCAGTAAAAATTTTCCACAATCATTTTCTACTTCATCTCCAGACTACGATCTAAATTCCATACAATTCAGAAATCTGCAAAATCTTTGGTGTCAGATTGGTTGGGCAATACGACCCAATCTGCAGTACGGATCGAGCCGAGTTGATGCGGCTTATTTTCGTTGCGGGTCACGTTGACTTGGAACATTTGACTACGGTTGGGACATATATGTCCCAGTGGACTATTAGGTAGATTTCATTACAAAAACCTACCTATTGCAGCCGTTCGGAGGCAAGCAAATCCAAAAGACTATATTTTCACCGATCATGACTAAATAACCCTCCGTTCAAATTGTTGATTTATATATATATATATATATATATATATATATATATATACCTGACATGCTGTAACTCTCTTGTTTATGAACCGATTTAGATGTGGCTGAGTATATGTATAGGACATACCAAGATCTCGACCGAGTTCGTTGGCCAGTTTCATGCGGCATCTTGTTTCAAAATTGCGGCAAGTTAAATTTTCATTTTTTTAATTCAAAAAGTTGTATAAAAAATTATAAATTGAAAAAGTTGTTTCCGTTAAGTGTTAGAACGTGATACAAGGATTCCGAACATTTTTTGTTTTGGTTTTATCTTAATGGCTGAGCTATGGCGGTTTGATATTCTAGGGTGGCTGACATTTTGAAACAATCTGAGTTTTGTTATACTGTAACTCTCCTGCTGAAATTCGCATTCAAATTCAACATTAACGAAAACTGGTATTGAATCTTCTATAATCGGGTTCCAAGCATTTTAGTTTCGGGTGTTTGAGTAAAATGAGTTGAATTTTTAAAAACATGGACCGATTGGAGTAAGTATAATGTGACACTAATAAAATAAAATTAAGAGATAAAATAATTAGGAAATTGAATATACCTCTCCCACCCTCGAAAAAAAGAAAACAAATTCCCCTTAAATTTTAGGCTAAAGAGAGAATTTATCACTAAAATTCTAGCCTTGAGGTTGACGAGTTTGAGGTTGACACAGCTCAGAAGCAAATCATAGAGTTTTTTGTCACATATATTTCTAAAACTAGCCAAAATACTCATTAATGATAAATGTCTCACTTATAGAATGTTGCAATAGTAAGGCTTTAGAAGACACTTTTGATAATTATTAGTGTCAATGTTTAAAGTGTTTATTAAATGTTTCTTCTATCTTTACAAGAAGAAAGTATTAGATTCATGAAAATTTTCCACTACCGGTTTTCGACGGATTTATATGTTTTAGAAGGTCCTGAACACGATTGGACTGTTTCTAGAAAATGTCTGTGTGTGAGTCTATCTGTCTGTGTGTCTCTGTGTCTGTATATGACAAACATTTTGTGGGTGCTGTATCTCAAGAACTAACGCACATAATTTAATTACACTTTAGATTCAGTTAGACCTTAATATAAATTAGTGCTGATTTGTTTTTGGTGTACACTCTAAAAAAAATCAGTGAAAATACAAGATATGTTCCGTAAAATTTTACGGAGAAGTTTCATTTTTCCAAAACAACAGTACAATTTCTGTAAATGACATTAGTTCCGTAAAGGAGATTTCAAATCCGTAGATATGCAGAAAGTTTTCCGTAATTTGATGGATTTTTTTTCAAAACAGTACAATGTCCGTATTTCCCCATTTCCGTAAATAACGTTCAGTAGTTTCCATACAGATATCATCTTGTTTGAAATGCGAATTAAGATTGTTGTATTTACTAGGGTCCAGGGTCTTCTAGGATCCAGGCCTGGACGGTCCTACCCGTGGGCCTATTTTCTGTCATTTTACTCGGGCCAATCCTGGAGCTCATTCTAACCGGGCATGTGTCTGGACGGTAAGTTTTCGTGAAAATAATAATGATATTTTTTATTTTTTAGTGAAATCTTTAGAAATTTACTTCATTTATATAAATTACACAAACATATTTTTTTAAATCTACTTTTTTTATATATAGTGCTACAAATTGTGATTTTTTTCACTGACATTTTAAAATTTTATTTTAATTTTATTAGCGTAAGACAATATTAGGTTATTAAAGGTTTCGTAAAATAATATCTTTGCAAATTATTGGTATTGAACAAAACTGATTTGTCTTATAAATTTGTGAATTAAACTAAAATTTATTATTTTATAAATTATAATTTTAGAAAGTTTATATGTTTTTCTTTAAATTTATAAAAATAACTAATGATTTTTTCTTTACTTTTATAGAAATGAAGTTTATAATTTTATAAATTTTATAATATATTTAGTTAGTTTATAATTTTATAAATTAAACTAAATTAATAAATCCAATTTTAAACATACCTATCCCAAGGTCATTAATTTCAAAATTTTCGCTAAAAATCTTTTTTAAAAAAATATTTTTAAGGTTTTATAAAATAATATTTTTGCAAATTATCGGTATGTAGTTGTTAAACTAAGCTGATTTGTCTTATAAATTTGTGAATTAAACTAAAATTTATTATTTTATAAATTATAATTTTACGAAGTTCATATTTTTTTCTTTAAGTTTATAAAAAAAAAATTAATAATTTTTGTTTACTTTTATAAAAATGAAGTTTATAATTTTATAAAGTTTATAATTGATTTCGTTAGTTTATAATTTTATAAATTAAACTAAATTAATTTAAACTAAATTATCAAGTCCAAATTTAAACTTACCTATCCTAAGATCATTAATTTCAAAAATTTCTTTAAAAATCTATTTTTTTTGTTTTAATTTTTTTTTTAATTATTCAGTTTAACAGAATCGTACACAAAAGCTCTCAGCAAAGATTAAATGTAATAATTTAATTTATTATAAAATTGTTTATTCACATAAGTTTTTAGAATAAGAGATAAAGAAAATTTACTTTAATAGCATGTAATAAATACGTTCAAGTTTTTGCATCATTAAAAACATCTAAAATAAATGACAACATTTGACGGAACGAAGTGTCCGGTCTTAGCATAATGGAACAGCCCGCCAGTTTACTACACAGAAGCCCAGTGGCAGAACTATCTTCAAGTGTCTGCAACGCTAATAATGTTTTCAAAAATAGTCTGCAATACGCAATATATCATATAAATCTATTCTTGCTGCTGTTGTAGTTGTAGTGCTAATTAATTAAGGCACCAGCATTTATCTGCATTTCTGAGGGGAAAAAAATATTCTGAAATTCACAGCAAATATTCTGAAAGGTTACAGCAGAGGGAGGAGGGAGAAAATACCCTTTCGGCAATAATTTTTCTTGTTACAGGTCTGATTAACTCTGCTTTTGATTCGAGTCGATTTCAGGCTGAGTGTAGATTCTTGCAAATTGGGTTCGGGTTAACCCGATTTTTCAAAAGTTAGTTCAGTATATTGTTTCAGATCAAAAACTATGCCTATATTAATAAGCATAGAACTTTGTGTGTCTGCTATTTTCTAAAGGAATGCTGCATCTTTTCCGGGACTATTTCACAAAACTCACGTTTTTTTTTCGTGAACTTTTGACGAAATTAGCGTTTCTTTTTTCCTCCGCAATCCTTTGGCGAAATTCAAGTTTTTTTTTTCCGTTGTCCTTTGACGAAATTTGCACTTTTTCCGTGATCCTTTGACGAAATTAGCATTTTTTCTGCGGCCATTTGACGAAATTTACGTTTTCTCCGTGGCCCTTTGATGAAATTCGCATTTTTTCCACGATCCATCAACGAAACTCATGTTTTTTTTATTTTGTTTGTTTTTTGTTTTTTAACAGTTTTTGACGAAAATCAAGTTTTTCCGCGGCCCTTTGACGATTTGCATTTTTTTCGCAATCTGTCGACAAAATTAGCCATTTTCCCAGATCCTTTGATGAATATCACGATTTTTCTTTCGTCTTTGGACAAAATTTGCGTTTTTTCCGTGATCTTCTTTGACGAAATTTGCCGTTTTTTTTTAGATACTTCGACGAAATTTTCCGTTTTTTCGAGATCCTTCGACGAAATTTACCGTTTTTTGGCGATCCTCCGACGAAATTTGCCGTTTTTTCGCGATCTGTCGGCAGAATTCTCCGTTTTTTCGCGATCCGACGACGAAATTTGCTGTTTCTTCAACGAATTTGACAGTTCTTTCGTGATCCTTCGACGAAATTAACAGTTTTTTCTACGATCTTTCGACAAAGTTGGCGTTTTCTCCGTAGCCCTTCGGTAAAATTCGCATTTTTCCGCGATCTTTCAAAGAAACTCATGTTTTTTTGACGGCCTTTTGACGAAATTCACGTTTTTTTCACGCTTTTGACTAAATTTGCGTTTTTTTTTTTCGTTATCTGTCAACAAAATTAGCCATTTTTCGCGAACTTTAAATGAATTTCGCGTTTTTTCCGCGATTCTTCGACGAAGTTTGCCTTTTTTCGACTAATTTACGCGCTATAGCGCGTCCGCGGCATCGCTGTATGTCTTTAGTCTGCCGGTGTCCTAAAAAGTCTGCGATGCCCGTCGCAGCGTCGCGTACATTCTGCCACGGGGCACAGAAGTTTCCGCGTTCGATCCCCTTCGTGCCAAGTGTTGGTTATTTACTGAAAACACGCATAGAAATGAAAGAAAAAAATAAAAAGTGTTGTAATGTTCCTTGAGATATATGTATTTTTTGGGGGGGAGGGGGGGGGCTATAAAATTTATTTTAACGATATAACAATATCTAAAAAATACGGAAGATATCTGTTAAGAAACGGAAATTTAAAAACGGATATTTCAGAAATCACGGAAAGTTTCCTGGATTTTACGGAATTGTTTTTCCGTTAAAATACGGAAATAGTGCTGGCGTCTCGATTGCCAGTACAATTTCCGTTTTCTTTCAGGAAAAATCTTTTACAGTGTATGTGAAACCTGTATGAGATAGAAGAATGTCTTGTGATTGGCTCATCAGACTAGTTTTTTTTAGTCAAATCTGTGAAATCTGACATTATTTTAGCTTTTGATCATATTTTGATTTTTTTTTTTTCGTCTAACCTGTAAAAACTGATAATTTTTCTGAATTTTCAAATTCTTTCCCTAAATGGCGCCCCTGATTAAAAGTAACTACATATATTCGGATTTAGTTTATGTCATGTTTGATACGCTTGCCATCAAAGGCTATGATGTAGCATACAAAAGAAGATAAAAAATCTAAGAAACTCACTGAAGTGTCGAGACACTAGTGCTTTTAATGACCTCCTGAATGCCTATTTTGAGATCAGCGATGGTTTTAGGGTTGTTTGCGTAAACTTTGCATTTGATATTGGCACACAAAAATGAGCCAAAAGGGTTGAGATTGGGAGAATATAGCGGTCAAGCGCTGTATTTTGACATTTCAATGAAAAATGAACAACAACAAATATACGAGTACGCATGCTCAAAGAAGAATCCGAATATCCCTGCATTCAACTACCAAGTTTTAACTGAATCTCGCCTAAAGTTTAAATGTTATAATTTTTTTTCAGATAGCTTAATAACTGTCACCCTTTACAAATTCCTCCCCCCCCCCCGAACCCGACTTTTTTTTATATAGTATTTGTTGTTTAGTACATGTAGTAATAATTTGGTGAATGTTAATTCTTCCAATAATTTATTTTTTTTTCTTCTTCTTCGTTTTTTTACTTATTTATTTTTATTAAAGGTTTTTAGGGGAAAAAAGCACTGTCAGGTATTCCCCAAGTTACTTAAATTTGACATAAGTGAAATTCATTGAAATTTTCCGTATAAGTAAAATTTAGATGTGATCGCAGATTTACGGAATGCAACACAACAATTGACAAAAGAGACAACAGTTGACAATTGAGTTTTAAGTGAATATTTCCAAAGATTTTGCAAAATCACCATCGTATTGAATGCATTTTTTAAATATTGGCAAAATTGACTTATCAAAATCCATAATTGACTTCGGAAAGTGGTAAAATTCGATGACTTATTTTAATCGTCAATTTTTCGATTCCATTCTTATACGTCTAGCAAACTGCCCAATCCTAACGGAATGGAATCATAACTTGTTGGATTTCATTCCATAAACTATTCTAAGAATCAGGAAAAATTTTCACCACTATGTTATATTTCAAAAAGTACAAAACACAACATGCGATTTTTCAAAGAGATAAAAAAAATTGAATTTGTTTCCTAAAAATATGATTTATACTAAAATTTATAGTTTTTTAAATCATATATTAGACCAAATCGTAAATTTTTGTTTAAATACAAATTTTCAAGAAATTATGCTTTCCGAAAAAAATATTGCCAGTATGTCATATTTTTAAAAATACAAAAGGAAAATGTGGTTTTACACCTGCACGTGTGTAGATAGGTTGCATTTTCTTCTGATATCCTTTATGGAAACATAATGTTTTTAATTAAAAAAATGATTTCTAACTTTTGTTGTAATTTTTGGATGCTTTTGATAGTTTAAGTAAGATGTCATACTGAGATATTAGGCCAATTGTGATATTTTATTGAAATACATTTTTTTAATTGAGTTATTTGAAATGTACCTTCGGATTAAGGTTATTTGGAACGACCGGAAGCGAAAGAGGCGACCACTTCAACTTGATAGCAACCCCGTTCTGGTCTTGAATATTAACATTTTTTACAGTTTCTAATTAAGATATTGAAACATTATTAAATTACGGATCCCAGTTTATATTCATGCGTCTATAAAAAAAATTCAGAGATCTAGGTGCTATATTTTTTCTAAAATCCCAACGATGGTAATTAATTTTTCTCAGTTATTAACATGGATTATCTACACTAAAATAAGCGGTAAGCAGAGGAGTAAGCTTAGAGATGCATTGGGCCTGAAGACATCTGAAATATAACAAAATTAGCAATCATATTTAATACATCCTTTCTCTCAAAATATTCAATAAAACCTGTCGATTTAGTAATAAAGTATAAGTATATTTAAAATCAAATATAGCTAAATAAATTGAAAATTTATTGACCACAAAATAAAATAAAATAGATATGCGAAAAACAGAAGATATTGAAATTGCCAAAGTCAATGGCAGCTTAACATTTAGAAAATACACTGCATAGGTGAAAAAAAATTAAATAACATGCCGTAGTTTGGAGATTTTTGTAAAGATTTGAGGTTTTTTATTTTTATTTTCTTTTTTCAAATGAATGTTTTGTGTCCTAAATTATTATCCCACTTGATATTGCCATCTAGTATTACGAAAAAGTTATTATGCTATTTTTATTTAATATATTTTGAAGTAATTGGAATTTCATAATTTAAATGATCAATTTGGGTTTTCTGAATCAGTTCCCTTATTTTGATATTTCCTGCCGTTTTATACTTACAGTGGTTCGCTAGAAAATAACGTTTTTCTGTGATTTTAGGAGTTAAAATTTAAAAATACTGCAGAAATTTTCATTCAAGAATAAATAGGGATTTATCTCTGATTTATACCCATTAGGGATTTGAAAAGTGCTAACATCTTTAAAATGCTAACACACTTTCACTCATACGGGAGCAACAATATTTTCCCAAATGTTAATACAAATGTCGCTTGTTTGTGCCTAAAGACAATGTATCTTGTAATTACTGAGATTCTATGTTTTAATTCAATATCTGTACCCACACGTCCTCATATCATTAGGAAAAAACCAACATCGGATGACCTGATACATTATATATATTTTTTTAAATGTTGTTAAAAGTTTCTCAGTTTATTTAATTTAAATTATTTAAATCGAAACAAATATTACCTTATAGAAAATATGAAACATTTAAACATTGATAAAGAAATTAACAATAATACAAATAATAATTTTTATTTATTTTAAAATAGTTCAAGCTTATAAAGTATCTCTAGGCTTCGGCCTCTTCCCTAAATAACTTTAACCTAAATCTATAATGTAATTTTTTATTTTTCAGAAAACGGAATGCCTAGAGTTATAAAATAAAATGCCCCGAAAAGCGTTCATCAGCTATGAAGGAATAATTGAAGTACTAACAAAAGTAAATATTTTTGAAGATTCCATTGGAACTTTAAAATCAAGAAGCGACGAAGTTTGGACTGAAGCAAGTAAATTGTTGAATAACGAAATAAATCCAAAGACTTTGAACCTATATGTCAGACTCAATCGTAACAATATTTTAAGTGAAACCAAAGAAAAATGCGGAATTACAGATGTTGAAAATGTAAATAATACGTTATGCACACAGGTAAACTCTACACACATACTACTTATAAATTCAGCAAACGATTCCGATGTCGCTATTAATAAGCCCATAAACAATGATAGATTACCTCCAATATTTTTTCATATAGATATAGATGATGAAGAATGGAAAAAAATTGAGCCTACAATTGTATCTAGAAATGAAAAAGGTAAAGTTCGCAATTATAAAGAGATGCAATCTGGATGGACTGACTTAATTGCAAATATCAGTGATAAAACTAAGCTTCCATGCGCATTTACGTTCAAACATGCAAAAATTTCTGATAATGAAAGTAATGTGTGGCTTAAGATTAAAGGTACCTGCAATGAGTGTGGTTCACAACTTCGAGGACATTGTTTAAATGAGCCTAAAGAACGTAATGGAATTTCTATTCAAATCACAACATCTGACACACGAGGTCTTTCGCACAATCAAAAGAGGCAATTAAAAGGTAAAAGACGTATTTCAGTTGGCAACGATCTTCTTCTTAAAAAAGCATCAAAATGGCGAATGGAAGCTTCAAAAGATATGGAGTTTGGTGATCCTGTACCAAGCCATATTCCTTCATTAAATGTATTACGAAAAGCTCGTGAAGAGGCTGTAAACCGAGATTTAAATATTACTAAGGATTTAGACTGCATTTCATCTTTATTACAAAAGAAATATGAGGGCGAATTTGCAGGTTATAATACATGATATAGGTTTAGATGACTTTTATTGTATTTATTTTTCTCCTTCTCAAATGATTTTATACAAAAATGCTATCAAGGAAGGAAAACGAATAGTTGTTGATGCAACGGGAGGAATTGCAAAATCAATTGAAAAGTTGAACGGTAAAATTAAATATATATTTTTATACCAAATTGTTGTTGAAGGAGAAGAACAAATTTTACCCGTTTTTCAGATGTTATCTACAAAACACGACACTATAAGTATACAGTATTGGCTTCAAGTTTTGATCAAAAATGCAAAACAAACTCCACGTGAATGTGTTTCCGACTTCTCTTTCGCGTTACTCAACGCGATAACTTTAAGTTTTAACAATTGTCGATTAGAAACTTATGTGAAACAATGTTTAAAATTGATATTTGATGGAGATTTTCAGCATTAATTAATCTGTTTCGTGCGTGTTGATATTGCACATTTAATCAAACTACTTTGTATGAAAAAAATATTTAATCGTAAATTGAGCAGAATAAAAGATTTTTACGTCAGATCGCTGGGAATTATGACAACTTGCAGTGAAATAGAGGATTTCAAAAAAGTGTTAACGGCAACTTTAACCGTTGCACTAAGTGAATGCTGTAGTACAGATGAGAATGGAAAGGATATACAAAGTCAAAAACAAATATGTTACTAGAAAGAATAAAAACTTTTGAAATACATGTAGAAAATGAAATTTTCGATGATGAGGAAGAAAAAGACGAAAATGAAGAACAAACGGATAATGATAGCATCAAAATGAATAAACTTGATTTTGTATTGGATACAAATGAAAATTTTACAGAAGAACGCATTGAAAATTTTCTCGACAAAATTCATAAACGTGCACAAAAGAAAGCAGAAATAAGTCGCAACACTGAGAATCCCAATCCATATTATTTACCGGAAATTATTAAACCACTTATGAGGCTGGCCAAATATTTTGTTTTATGGACAAACATCATGAAGGACAAATTTTCTTCAAATTACGACGCAGCGTCCTCATCATTAGCTGAAACATATTTTAGAAATATGAAATTATTAGTTTTAGACCGATCTGGTGCTACATTGCGAGTTGATAAATTTTTTGTGAAACACATGCGTTCAATTCAAGCAGTATGTGTTTATAACCAAGCAGCTAAAATAAATAAAGAAAAATCTGATCTTTCAAGAAAAATGCGAGGTAATATAAAAGGAGTTAAACAGAAATTTGATTATTTACATGCAGAAGAAAACTGGAAGAACAAGAATAAATCAGATGAACTAATTAAATTAAAAAACATTTTGGACAACGAATCATTCATTGAAAATTGCGAAATAACGGTTATAAAAGAAATCATTAACTTAGAAGAACCCACTGAAAATGCACAAACTCCCGAAATAACGGTTGCAAAAGAAAACATCAACTTAGAAGAATCCACTGAGAATTTACAAGCTCACGAAATAATGGCTATAAAGGAAAACATTAATTTAGAAGAACTCACTGAGAAAGTACAAACTCACGAAATAACGGTTGCAAAAGAAAACATCAACTTAGAAGAACCCACTGTGATAAAAAAAATGAACAAGATGAATCAGAAAAGAAACGTGAATTTGAAAGCATTTGGGACAATGATACATTATCTAAAAATAGAGAAAAAAATAAAACTTGCTGAAGAAACAATTGATTTAGATATACAAACAAATAAAGAGAAAAAAGTTAACGATACAATAAAACAAATACAACTAAGTAACAGAAAGAGAGGAAAGTACCTAACACCATACCCCCAAATATCTCTAGTGCACAATAGACCTATAAGAAATAAACAAAATTCTATTATAAGGAATGGGAACATTCAACCAGCACTATTTGTTCAATCAAAATGGATGGAAATTCGCAACACATGTGCATTTGATTCAGCTGTCGAAATACTGTCTACAGCTTATATGGACAATACTTGTTATAATTCAAAATTGGAAACGCTTGGTAATAGTGAATTAATTTTTCCACTCATTAGAAATTACGCAAAGTCCGGCATATCCAGAAATTTGTATCATGACAGAGCTGTCATTTTAATCAATTTATTAGAGAATAGAAACTGTAATACTTTAGATTGCAACATAAATGCAGCATCATTAATAGACAAATTATTAAAAGTTACACCATCAGTAACACAAATTAGAACATGTGACAACTGCGGAGTTTCAAAGAAATCTTATACATTGATTCAAGGTGATTCAACAAATATTCTAGATTTGGGGTTAAAAACAAGTATTGAAAAATTTTTGGACAAATTTTACAAGGATCAAGAGAAAGAATGTAAAAAATGTAAATCGAAAATGATTGTTAAAAATGAACCCGGAATACATATTTTCTTAGATTTAGAAATTGTTCAGCAATATTTACTCCATCACAAAAAGCACACTCTGATTGAAGATATTCCAGAAGTGATAATAATTCAAGAAAGACAGTACGTATTAGCAGGTTTCATACAATATTCTGGACTACTTGGACATAAATCAATCGGACACTATATTCCCTTCTGCAGAGGAATAAAAAATAATTGGGAAATTCGGGATGACATGCTTGGGGAAATTAAATTTCTGAAGACTTTTGGAAATAAAACCATCAATCCATTTATTTTAGTTTACACAGAATATCATGAAACTATTAAATAGTAAGACAATAAAGATGGGCTTTACTTTTTGACTGTTAAGTTTTGTATATTTACGAATTAAAAAAGTATTTTCAGCATAATTTTTATAAGACAGACTTTCATTTCCTTTTTTCTAAATGTTTAAATGAAGAAAGTCCATGATTAATTTTGTAAGCAGTTTGTAAAACAATAAATCTCATTTTGATTATAGAAAAAATATGTAAAATTGAAAAATAAAAATTCGCAAAATATTCAAAAGGTGTTTGTGATTGTGTTAAACGATATATCTGCATGCATAAATTTTGTGATCAAAATACTGTGAGAGAATCTACGAAAAATACTCGTCTTACAAGTCAGTAAGCTTAAATAAATGTATTTATATTAATTTTTTTCATTTCAATATGGATTATTAGGAAACATGGCAAATAAACTAGAAATCGGCAATCTTGCGCACTAAATATGCGCAGTTGTGGAATCTCAGATTAATAAATTGATAATATCTTTAAAAAATTCTGTTAAGAATATATATAGCATATATAAGAAGTAAATAATGCAACCTTCTTTAAATAAGTAGAATTTTAATATCTGCAAAAGTTGTGTAATTACACTTTCAAACAAAAAATACTTTCAAAAAATTATCTCTACTTATTGGCAACATTTTTTAATTTACGCAATGCATATCAAAATACGTGTTAGTAAATCTGAATATTCTGATATTTAAGTGCTTAATATATTGCCTATATTATATTTAAATCATATATTGTAAAATATGGTGTATCGAACTGCGCAACTTATGATGTTAAATATTTAAAAAATTAGCTCACCACTATCATGATGGATAGGGACAACCATAAATGGAAGAACGGCTTTTCCGCAATTCCATTTACGATTTAGATTGCTGCAGATCAGGAATCTATCCGCGTTATCTTTTCAAATCTGCTTGGTCTGCTTAGGCACGCTTACTTTCACTCATATACAGAAGGACTCCTTAAAGCAGGGTAGACAAACAAAATTGTTGATGGTCATTGCGGACAAAGAGTGGTCAATCATATACACTACTTGATTTCTAATCACTTTGATTTTTCGGAAATATGTCAAGTTAAACTTTTTATCCTGAAATTCCCTTAAAATAAAGTGTTTCTTAAATAACTCTGTAAAGAAGGTTGGTCAAACAAAATTGTTGATGGTCTTTCGTGTTCTAAAAGTGGTCAATCGCATGCAGTCGGAATTTTTCATTTATCTCATTTTCGGGGGCAAATTTCACGCTGTTGGGAAAATTCTTTTTTCTCAAATAACTCCTTAAGGAAGGGTGGTCAAACAAAATTGCTGATGGTCATTTGTGGTCTAAAAGGGGTCAATCGCAAGCAGTCGGAATTTTTCATTTAACTCATTTTTGGGGGCTAACTTCACGCTGTTGGGAATTTTTTTTCTCAAATAACTCCTTAAGGAAGGGTGGTCAAACAAATTTGTTGATGGTCATTTGTGGTCTAAAAGTGTTCAATCGCATGCAGTCGGAATTTTTCATTTATCTCATTTTCGGGGGCAACTTCACGCTGTTGGGAAAATTCTTTTTTCTCGAATAACTCCTTAAGGAAGGGTGGTCAAACAAAATTGCTGATGGTCATTTGTGGTCTAAAAGTGGTCAATCGCATGCAGTCGGAATTTTTCATTTATCTCATTTTAGGGGGCTAACTTCACGCTGTTGGTAAAATTCTTTTTTCTCAAATAACTCCTTAAGGAAGGGTGGTCAAACAAATTTGTTGATGGTCATTGGTGGTCAAACAGTGGTCAATCATATACACTACTTAAATTTTATTTATTTTGATTTTTTGGATATATGCGAAGATTTTGAAATTCCCTTAAAATAACGTTCTTCTTAAATAACTCCTTAAGGAAGGATGGTCAAACAAAATTGTTGATGGTCATTTGTGGTCAAAAAATGGTCAAACGAATGCATTCGGAATTTTCGATTTATGTCATTTTCGGGGGCTGCGTGAAGTTATCCCCCGTATCTTGTTTTTTTTATAACTCCTTAAGGAAGGGTGGTCAAATAAAATTGCTGATGGTCATTTGTGGTCTAAAAGTGGTCAATCACATGCAGTCGGAATTTTTCATTTATCTCATTTTTGTGGGCTAACTTCACGCTGTTGGGAAAATTATTTTTCTCAAATAACTCCTTAAGGAAGGGTGGTCAAACAAAATTGCTGATGGTCATTTGTGGTCTAAAAGTGGTCAATCGCATGCAGTCGGAATTTTTCATTTATCTCATTTTCGGGGGCTAACTTCACGCTGTTGGTAAAATTTTTTTTCTCAAATAACTCCTTAAAGAAGGGTGGTCAAACAAAATTGCTGATGGTCATTTGTGGCCTAAAACTGGTCAATCGCATGCAGTCGGAATTTTTCAGTTATCTCATTTTCGGGGGCTAACTTCACGCTGTTGGTAAAATTATTTTTTCTCAAATAACTCCTTAAGGACGGGTGGTCAAACAAATTTGTTGATGGTCATTGGTGGTCAATCATATACACTACTTAAATTTTATTTATTTTGATTTTTTGGATATATGCGAAGATTTTGAAATTCCCTTAAAATAACGTTTTTCTTAAATAACTCCTTAAGGAAGGGTGGTCAAACAAAATTGTTGATGGTCATTTGTGGTCAAAAAATGGTCAAACGAATGCATTCGGAATTTTCGATTTATGTCATTTTCGGGGGCTGCGTGAAGTTATCCCCCGTATCTTGTTTTTTTTATAACTCCTTAAGGAAGGGTGGTCAAATAAAATTGCTGATGGTCATTTGCGGTCTAAAAGTGTTCAATCGCATGCAGTCGGAATTTTTCATTTATCTCATTTTCGGGGGCTAACTTCACGCTGTTGGGAAAATTCTTTTTTCTCGAATAACCCCTTAAGGAAGGGTGGTCAAACAAAATTGCTGATGGTCATTTGTGGTCTAAAAGTGGTCAATCGCATGCAGTCGGAATTTTTCATTTATCTCATTTTCGGGGGCTAACTTCACGCTGTTGGTAAAATTCTTTTTTCTCAAATAACTCCTTAAAGAAGGGTGGTCAAACAAAATTGCTGATGGTCATTTGTGGTCTAAAACTGGTCAATCGCATGCAGTCGGAATTTTTCAGTTATCTCATTTTCGGGGGCTAAATTCACGCTGTTGGTAAAATTCTTTTTTCTCAAATAACTCCTTAAGGAAGGGTGGTCAAACAAAATTGCTGATGGTCATTTGTGGTCTAAAAGGGGTCAATCGCAAGCAGTCGGAATTTTTCATTTAACTCATTTTTGGGGGCTAACTTCACGCTGTTGGGAATTTTTTTTCTCAAATAACTCCTTAAGGAAGGGTGGTCAAACAAATTTGTTGATGGTCATTTGTGGTCTAAAAGTGTTCAATCGCATGCAGTCGGAATTTTTCATTTATCTCATTTTCGGGGGCAACTTCACGCTGTTGGGAAAATTCTTTTTTCTCGAATAACTCCTTAAGGAAGGGTGGTCAAACAAAATTGCTGATGGTCATTTGTGGTCTAAAAGTGGTCAATCGCATGCAGTCGGAATTTTTCATTTATCTCATTTTAGGGGGCTAACTTCACGCTGTTGGTAAAATTCTTTTTTCTCAAATAACTCCTTAAGGAAGGGTGGTCAAACAAATTTGTTGATGGTCATTGGTGGTCAAACAGTGGTCAATCATATACACTACTTAAATTTTATTTATTTTGATTTTTTGGATATATGCGAAGATTTTGAAATTCCCTTAAAATAACGTTCTTCTTAAATAACTCCTTAAGGAAGGATGGTCAAACAAAATTGTTGATGGTCATTTGTGGTCAAAAAATGGTCAAACGAATGCATTCGGAATTTTCGATTTATGTCATTTTCGGGGGCTGCGTGAAGTTATCCCCCGTATCTTGTTTTTTTTATAACTCCTTAAGGAAGGGTGGTCAAATAAAATTGCTGATGGTCATTTGTGGTCTAAAAGTGGTCAATCACATGCAGTCGGAATTTTTCATTTATCTCATTTTTGTGGGCTAACTTCACGCTGTTGGGAAAATTATTTTTCTCAAATAACTCCTTAAGGAAGGGTGGTCAAACAAAATTGCTGATGGTCATTTGTGGTCTAAAAGTGGTCAATCGCATGCAGTCGGAATTTTTCATTTATCTCATTTTCGGGGGCTAACTTCACGCTGTTGGTAAAAATTTTTTTCTCAAAAAACTCCTTAAAGAAGGGTGGTCAAACAAAATTGCTGATGGTCATTTGTGGCCTAAAACTGGTCAATCGCATGCAGTCGGAATTTTTCAGTTATCTCATTTTCGGGGGCTAACTTCACGCTGTTGGTAAAATTATTTTTTCTCAAATAACTCCTTAAGGACGGGTGGTCAAACAAATTTGTTGATGGTCATTGGTGGTCAATCATATACACTACTTAAATTTTATTTATTTTGATTTTTTGGATATATGCGAAGATTTTGAAATTCCCTTAAAATAACGTTTTTCTTAAATAACTCCTTAAGGAAGGGTGGTCAAACAAAATTGTTGATGGTCATTTGTGGTCAAAAAATGGTCAAACGAATGCATTCGGAATTTTCGATTTATGTCATTTTCGGGGGCTGCGTGAAGTTATCCCCCGTATCTTGTTTTTTTTATAACTCCTTAAGGAAGGGTGGTCAAATAAAATTGCTGATGGTCATTTGTGGTCTAAAAGTGGTCAATCACATGCAGTCGGAATTTTTTATTTATCTCATTTTTGTGGGCTAACTTCACGCTGTTGGGAAAATTCTTTTTTCTCAAATAACTCCTTAAGGAAGGGTGGTCAAACAAAATTGCTGATGGTCATTTGCGGTCTAAAAGTGTTCAATCGCATGCAGTCGGAATTTTTCATTTATCTCATTTTCGGGGGCTAACTTCACGCTGTTGGGAAAATTCTTTTTTCTCGAATAACCCCTTAAGGAAGGGTGGTCAAACAAAATTGCTGATGGTCATTTGTGGTCTAAAAGTGGTCAATCGCATGCAGTCGGAATTTTTCATTTATCTCATTTTCGGGGGCTAACTTCACGCTGTTGGCAAAATTCTTTTTTCTCAAATAACTCCTTAAAGAAGGGTGGTCAAACAAAATTGCTGATGGTCATTTGTGGTCTAAAACTGGTCAATCGCATGCAGTCGGAATTTTTCAGTTATCTCATTTTCGGGGGCTAAATTCACGCTGTTGGTAAAATTCTTTTTTCTCAAATAACTCCTTAAGGACGGGTGGTCAAACAAATTTGTTGATGGTCATTGGTGGTCAAACAGTGGTCAATCATATACACTACTTAAATTTTATTTATTTTGATTTTTTGGATATATGCGAAGATTTTGAAATTCCCTTAAAATAACGTTTTTCTTAAATAACTCCTTAAGGAAGGGTGGTCAAACAAAATTGTTGATGGTCATTTGTGGGTCAAAAAATGGTCAAACGAATGCATTCGGAATTTTCGATTTATGTCATTTTCGGGGGCTGCGTGAAGTTATCCCCCGTATCTTGTTTTTTATAACTCCTTAAGGAAGGGTGGTCAAATAAAATTGCTGATGGTCATTTGTGGTCTAAAAGTGGTCAATCACATGCAGTCGGAATTTTTCATTTATCTCATTTTTGTGGGCTAACTTCACGCTGTTGGGAAAATTATTTTTTCTCAAATAACTCCTTAAGGAAGGGTGGTCAAACAAAATTGCTGATGGTCATTTGCGGTCAAAAAGTGTTCAATCGCATGCAGTCGGAATTTTTCATTTATCTCATTTTCGGGGGCTAACTTCACGCTGTTGGGAAAATTCTTTTTTCTCAAATAACCCCTTAAGGAAGGGTAGTCAAACAAAATTGCTGATGGTCATTTGTGGTCTAAAAGTGGTCAATCGCATGCAGTCGGAATTATTCATTTATCTCATTTTCGGGGGCTAACTTCACGCTGTTGGTAAAATTCTTTTTTCTCAAATAATTCCTTAAAGAAGGGTGGTCAAACAAAATTGCTGATGGTCATTTGTGGTTTAAAACTGGTCAATCGCATGCAGTCGGAATTTTTCAGTTATCTCATTTTCGGGGGCTAACTTCACGCTGTTGGGAAAATTCTTTTTTCTCAAATAACTCCTTAAGGACGGGTGGTCAAACAAATTTGTTGATGGTCATTGGTGGTCAAACACTGGTCAATCATATACACTACTTAAATTTTATTTATTTTGATTTTTTGGATATATGCGAAGATTTTGAAATTCCCTTAAAATAACGTTTTTCTTAAATAACTCCTTAAGGAAGGGTGGTCAAACAAAATTGTTGATGGTCATTTGTGGTCAAAAAATGGTCAAACGAATGCATTCGGAATTTTCGATTTATCTCATTTTCGGGGGCTGCGTGAAGTTAGCCCCCGTATCTTGTTTTTCTTATAACTCCTTAAGTACAGTGCCTAGAAGTAACTAGTGTGCTTATCGCCAATACAACCATAAGAAAAAAAATGTGTCAGGAAGGAGGAAAACCAAATTCTCCGCCAGAGGGCGTCGAGTTCCCACCGTGGTTATTTGCATTTGAAGTTTCATTTAAAAGGTTTGATCCTAACGTAAGTTTCGATATAATTACCGCTATATTTTCAAACAAACTATACGAATTTTTCTATTTCTCTAATATTTTAAAGTAAACATATATTATAACATATACTATGCTTCTTTAATGATAAATTAATATGGATAATTCCGCAAATACTACGAAAAGAAAAGCTGATCGAACATGCTTCGTTTCTGGATGTTCAAGTGGATATAAAAGTAACAAAACTAAAAATAACTCTATTTTCCACCCCTAAAGACAAAAACCAATTTGAAAAATGGTTAAAAGTCATTCCTCGAGCCGATAAAGACTTGAACCAATATTCAGTTGTGTGTGAATCGCATTTTGGTGAGCGATTTATTGAGAGGAGTTACAAATACACGATTTATTAATTATTGATATCCTAACTCTTAAATTTATTTTAACATGACTATTTTGCTTCATTAGTATGCTTTCATTGAATTATGGTTTTAATACATTCACAAAATCAATGTATTACTTTTGGTAGGGTGTCTATTACTGGAATTAAAATTGTTTGATTTATTTCTTTTATTAAAATTTTGATTCACATTGGGAAATGTGAGTATGAGAATGGTTAAATATTGTTGATAGATTAGTATAATATTAAAAAAAAAAAAAAACTAAAATATAATAAAAACTATTAAATTAAAAGAATTTTTTTTAAAGGATGATTAGCACATCAACCCCAATTTAAAGAAAATGCATTCTTGTAATACTTTCAGGGGAATAATTTTTTTTTTCTAGATTTGAAAGAATCATAGATTTCTCATTTGATGTTTTGTTGGAATACCTTAAATTATTTTACCCAAAACTACGCTCTGAAACAACAAAAATGTGTAACAACTAATCATTATTAATTAAATTTATTATAGCTTGAAATGCTTTGAGCTTGAATTTACATAGCTGTGTTATACAATTATTTTAAATTTAGTATTTTAACTTTTTTATCTAAATTAATTAAAATATTGATTTTGTGATAATGACAATAAATAGTTTAAACAATGAATTATTATCATAAATATTTTATTAATTATTGATATCCTAACTTTTAAATTTATTTTAACATGACTATTTTGTTTCATTAATATGCTTTCATTGAATTATGGTTTTAATACATTCACAAAATCAATTTCTTACTTTTTGTAAGGTGTCTATTACTGGAATTAAAATTGTTTGATTTATTTCTTTTATTAAAATTTTGATTCACATTGGGAAATGAGAGTATGAGAATGGTTAAATATTGTTGATAGATTAATATAATATTTTAAAAAAACTAAAATATAATAAAAACTATTAATTAAAATAATTTTTTTAAAGGATGATTAGCACATCTACCGCAATTTAAAGAAAATGCATTTTTGTAATATTTTCAGGAGAATAATTGTTTTTTCTTCTAGATTTGAAAGAATCATAGATTTGTTATTTGATGTTTTGTTGGTATACCTTAAATTATTTTACCCAAAACTAAGCTCTGAAACAACAGAAATTTTTAACAACTCAATTTACTCTTTAGTTTGTTAGTGGATGTAAACAAGTTATGTAATAATAAATACCGATTGAAAAGTTGTCAAAATAGGGGTAAAATAATTTAACTGTATAAAAAAGGACATGTTTTTACAACAATATATCGTAGTATGATGTATTTATCCAATATATTGTTTTAGAAATAACTAAATATTGTTGGAAGAAAAACGTCCTATGATAAATTTTGTAACTGTTTGATTTCTTTACAATTAGATTAGAATTAGATTGTTATGAAAGCAGTTACATTTCTCCCCAACTGCATTTTCATTATTACATTTTTTTTTCTTATTTATTTTTTATCTAGAGCATTTTTAAGTACTGATTTATTACCGAAAAAATTAGATTTAAAACGATGTTTATGTACAAACGAAAGTTACCATAGCCGCGGCGAGAACACTAGCGCCATCTATCTGCGTCCTCTATTTCAGGGATATAATTTTGACGCCGATAACAACACTATTTACTTCTAGGCACTGTACCTTAAGTAAGGGTGGTCAAATAAAATTGTTGATGGTCATTTGTGGTCAAAAAGTGGTCAATCGAATGCAGTTTTAATTTTTTCTTTATCTGATTTTCGGGGGCTAACTTCACGCAGCTGTCTTGTATTACTCAAGTGTTTTTTTTCCTGTTTTATGTTATTTTGAATCATTATCTTGATTTGATTTAACAATATCTGAATCCTGTGTTTCTAAACGCAGTAACTATAAAGTAAATATATATTTTTTTTTCATTCTTACAAAATGTGGTAAGTATTATAAATACATTTGATTTTTGTTCTACAAAGCTACATAAAACAAATTTATTATACAATAAGTAAAATTTAGTTACATTTTCCATATATTTTTCTTTTTAAGTGTCGCTGTAAAACTTGATTTAAAAAAATAGAATATCTTCTAGGAAACTATAAAACAATACATCTAAATTTTTTTCAGATTTTTTTTTTAAATTATTTTTTAAGTCAAATAAACTAAATTTTGTTCTGGTAATTTACTATTTATTAATAAATTAAAAAATTCAAACTTTAATTTTACGCAGAAAGTAAAAAATGAATTTAAATAACTTAGTTAAAAATTTTAATCTACCCTGTTTGTTATTATTTTATTTTATGAAGCTTTAAATAAATGTTTGTGTGATTTTCTAAATCCTTTTTTATGTCTCTTAAAATGATAAGTCTGCTATAAACTATGCTCAATTGTTTTAGCCTTATTAAATCCATCAGCATCTCAACTAAGTTAAATATTTTTGCATAATTTAATTTAGTAAACATTATTCTCACTTTAAAAAATATAAAAAACAAAATTCAGAGTTTATGTAATTTCTGAGCAAGATTAGAAAAATAGATTTTTGTAACTTTATTTAAAAAAAAATTATATGAATGACATGTTGCATATTTACTTATTTTTAGTTTTTACTAAATTCTATATATTTTTTTTTCATTTATACAGAAGGACAAATACTTTTGTCCTTCAATACAATGTTTTCAAAATCATTTATATTTTGTATTACATCTAATTTGATGCTCCATAGTTACATTTTTTTAAAATAAAGTAACATTATTTACTTTTACAATATTGTTTTTTCTTTTTCTCTTAATTTTTTTCTAAATCTTTCCTTTTCAAATATAAATATACACTTTCAAAATCGCTTGTGTATATTTCAAATATTTATATACATTGATTTAATTAAAATTCATTTATTTTAAATTTGATAGAAATGAAATGTTTTAAACAAGTTTAATAATAATAATTTAAACTTCAAACATCTTGCATAACTAAAATTTAATAAATTTAAAGCACAAATGAAATCATCTGCACTTGAATAGCATTATTAAAAACATTTTTATACAGCAGCGTAAAAGTTTCAGGATATGTGAAAAAGAAATTTCCTTAAGTAATTTAAAAAATGAATGAATTAGTAACTTTGAATAAATTAAAGTTCAAATACAATAAAATGCAAATTATCATTATTACTAAGCAATCGAAAATTTTGACTATTTTTTAAATACATGAACTGTAAGAGTATTGTAAAATTGTGGACCATCAAATGAATAAGAACGTAAAAAAATAACCAAATGTCATTCTGTATTTATTAAAATAAAGAAACATTTAAGGAATTCGTTAATTATTATCAAGATTCGTTAATTATTATTCATTATTAATAATTAAAAATATGCTACATGTCATAAAAACGTAAATAATAAAAAGATAAAAACTCCATAAACATATTTTTCTAATTTAACCCTTTTATCATTTTCTACAACAATAATTCCTACGCAAAGTTAATCGTTAAAAGAGAATAAATCTTTAAACAATTAAATGTATGCAAAAATAATTAATATAATTCAGATTAATTTAGATTTAACTAAAGCAAAATTAAGCAGACTTACCAATATTATTATTTCTTCAGCAGGTATAATGCTTCACGCATCAGGCATCTCAAATCAGGCAGTACATGAAAACGCGAGCGTCTATGGTTGCAATTTCTCCTCTTCACAACCCAGTTCGGCAAGCATGCGCGTGCAGTGATCGCTTCGCTTTCCCTTTACTACGCTCCCACCTTAAATGGAGTAGCAGATAACATCCTAGATTTGGCGCATTAGTTCCATATTTTGTACTTGCCGCTTTGTCATAATAAATTTTTGGATGTGAAAGCGCATCTCATATCATTGACCATCATCAAATTATCCCAAAGTCCGAAACTTTCTTGATAAATGCTTACAAGAAATGCATTATTATTTCATGTTTAATAAAAATATTATATGGATACTTACATAATTTTATTCTTTTAAAATGACCTTTAGGTTGGAGAAAAAAAACAGGTTTAATGATACAGTACTTAAACATTTTTAATAAAAACTCTAGAATTTAATTTAGATTGTTGTAATAATTAATGTATGATCAATCATCTAAATATCGCCCCCACCCCATGGTCATTAATCGGGGGGGGGGAGGGGGTGACAAAGCAAACAATCTCCTTCTATATATGTATTTGTCATCATGTCTAATATGTTTATTTAAAATTTGTGTAAAATATTGAATACATTTTACATTTCATTTTCAAAAATATAAATTATTATATTTCCACAATTTTTATTAATAAATAAATAAATAAAAATAAATAATAATTTTTTTTTCGATATTGTTACACTAATTCTTCAAAAGAAAAGTAATAATATATAATATACATTATTTAAAAAAATGCATTTAGTAACAAAACTCACACTTAATCACAATCAAAAAAGAAGTCCCTGATGGCTCGGCCTACAGGCACAGGTAGATTTTGAAGACGCAGACCGTGGGTTCCTGTTTGTTGGGATCTGCGAAAGAAAAGACCTTTTTGCCATGATGCGGCAGTTGGAACCACCCACTTCGAAACCTAACTTGTTTGCAGGCAAAGCCAGAAAGAACTTTTTTTTTTTTTTTTTTTTTTTTGCTATAAGGGTTGGTTCTATAAAAAACTTATCAATATAAAAGTATTAGATAATACACTGCTCAAAACAATTAAAGGTTATTGCAGTTTTAGGTGGGTTTTGTATCTGGGAAACTTTTTAGCTGATTGATACATGGTCGACAGACATAGTAGGTTATATGAGAATAAATTACACATGTTTAGCAGAAAAAATGCATTTTATTGCGCATTTGTGTACAAAAGGAAAAAAACACAATTTGTGCATATGAGAAAAAAAGAATAAGAAAAGGTGTTTTCTTCAAAGAAAATCATTTTCAGTAGGGGGTATGGTTTCCACGGGCGGCCAGCAACGTTGAACACCTTTGAGGCATGGACTCAATGAGGCTATTAATGACTAGTTGGGGTATTCTGCCCCACTCTTCCAGAAGAGCTCTTTGCAGTTTTTGGAGAGTTTGTGGGGGTTGTTGGCGGCCAGAAACTCGTCTTCCTAGAGCGTCCCAAACGTGCTCGATTGGATTCATGTCTGGAGAACACGCTGGCCATTCCATTCGAACGATTCCTTCCTCGAAAAGGAAATCCTCCACCAGGTTTGCACGATGTGGCCTGCAGTTATCGTCCATTAAAATGAAGTTATCTCCGATTGCTGCAGCGTAAGGGACTACAATAGGTCTGAGGATCTCATCCCTATATCGGCGACCAGTCAGAGCTCCATCTCGAATGATGTAGAGGTCAGTGCGCCCGTCAATGGAGATGCCACCATACACCAACACTCCTCCACCGCCAAATCTGACACTTTCGTGCACGAACGCAGGATTATTCCTACTGCCACGGTCCCTCCAGATGAAAATACGCCTATTATCCGGATGCACAGAAAAACGGGACTCGTCAGAAAACAGAATATTGCTCCATTCATTTCTCCTCCAGTTGACATGCTCGGTTGCCCACTCCCTGCGGTCGCGACGATGCCTTGATGTTAATCTAACACATACCATCGGTCGGCGAGCATACATACCTACAGCATGGAGCCGGTTTCGGACAGTCAATCGTGGTGCCTGTAGCTGAGCGAAGGTGTTGTTGGAGAAGAGTAGCGTTCATGTTTCGGTGTCTCCGAGCTGTTAACGCTAAATACCGATCTTTATTGGGCGTTGTTGCCCGTCTACGACCTTGCCCTGGTCTTCGGCCTGCACATCCACTCTCCAAAAAACAGTTCCAGATCCTGGAAATGACACTTTGTGACACTCCAATGGCTTGCGCTACTTCGGCTTGAGTTTGGCCCCCTTCTAACCTACCAACAATTCTACAAGCTTCTGAATCTGTCAAATGACTTCGCTGAGACATTGTACTCATCGAAACAAAGCAATCACTGAATGCCGATCATCCTTGTCTTCATTCTCTTTTATCCAGTTGAAAGTCAAATTTCATTCGCTGCCGCTGAAGCGACGTTTTTGACGTCGAACTCAAAATTTGCATACTCCACAGTTTGAAAACCAGAAAAATTTGCATTTGTGATTCTCTTCTTCTATTTTCGGCAAAAAAAATTTCGTTTATATCTTTATTTTATATAAAACTTCAAATATCCTTTAATTGTTTTGAGCAGTGTATTAAGAGCATTTATAATAAATTCAAGCAGATGTGAAATCTTCTGAATTTGCGAAGTTATGAATGTTTTTCTTCTAAAACCCCCCTTTTACCACCTTTGGGGCCATTTTGAATGATATCAAAAATCTGTCATACATAAATTTTCAGCACTTTTCCTAGAAGTAATAATAACTTTAAATGGATTCGATACGTATCATAATTAAGAAATTATTGGGTTATTTCTGTTTTCACAAAATGCCCCCCATCTCCCTCCCCCCTTGGTTTGATTTTGCCCATTAACGAACTTGATCGAGATTTTATGCCCCTTAATTTTATGTATCAGTTTGGAAGAGATTTGTGCAGAATTACTGCTGTTATCGTGTCTATAAAAAGTGACATAGATAGATAGATAGATAAAGTTTTGAACTGGGGGTGGTTTTGGGTTCTGGGAGTCGTAATCGGCATAGATCTGCAAATTTTTTTCAAAAATTCCAACTTAGGGGAGAATGTAATAGGTAGTATTTCTTACAAAATCTACCTAAAAAATGCCAGTTAATCACAATTGAAAAAAAAAATCGACGGCTAAGACTAAACATTCCAAATTCGGACCGATACTGGCAAATGTAATCAGACCATTGACGGACTCCAGATATCGGTCCAGCATCATTTGCCGATTTAAGCTTGCCGATAGGGGACCGATAACAATAACTGGCTTTGAAAAAGCACGGTTCTTTATTATCAGTAGCTGACATACAACCGGCACTTGACCGATACCACCATCCCGATGCCGACACAAAACCGACACTGCCGGCTGTGGTCCAATCATGTGCCGAAAGGTATGTGTTTGCTGGGCTATTGTGAATGCGTCTGGTCAGGCATGCTAGATTCATTTTATATGGTGATGGATTGCTATTCCCCATTGGTGAAACTAATCCCTAATCCATTTTATAGAAAACATTCTTCAGTTGGTGTGCAAAAATCTCTTGATTCAAAACAGGTGACTGTCTGTTCCCACTTAAGTGAAAAGAAAAGTAGAAAACATTTCTGTGTTAATTTTATAAGTTATAAAACAATAAATTATATACTGTTTCATAAATAACTTGCTTTATTAAATGAGTTACAATCTCAGATGTTAATATTTTATTTGAGTAAGGAGATTTAATGAAACTCTAGTACTCATTTTGCGGATATAACTTAATTATTTATTATTAACTATTTCATCACTGTACGCTAACAAAGCTAAATATTTTAATATGATACCAGATGCAGTTAAATTCCGTTATAGATTTTTTTTTTTAATTATTATTAAATCAAATCTATAAGGAATAATTCTTTATGTAATGCCTTATACTGAACAGTTTCTAAAGAAGATAATTTTAAAAGATTAGAAAAATATAATTACTAAAAAAGGTAAAATCTCGATTCCAAAACGATTTTATCGATACCAGGAAAGTAACAAAATTAATTTTTAAATATTGTAATCTTCAGATCTAAAAACTTATCAGCTGAAATGAGAGAAATTTTGACTTGATTTCAAATGTACTTAAATTCAGATATGGATTTATTTGTTTTATCAAATGAAACTTATAAAGGTTGGATCTTTAAACTAGGTGCCAAGGTAGACTTTCTATGGGAAGTCATGCTTTAAAAAATATATGAAAAATATGGTTATTTTTTACAAAAATAACCTCATACTGATTTGCAGCTAAAAATATGAGACAAAGATTGTAATAAATTAATTAATATTTAAATATTATAATTTTTATATCTAAAATTTTATAAACAAAAATATATATGCTGATCTGATATCATACCAAAAGCACTGTAATTAATCGTTTTATTTGAGATTTTTGATATATCAGATATTAGTTAAGTTCACATATGGATGTAATGTTGTTCTTATGCAGACGTTTATAAATCGATATTAAATTAATTGTGAATTTTCATTGGTTTAAATTATTATATTGTATAAAAAAGAAGTATTTTCTTTGAAATGTGATTTGTAAAATTATTTTAGAACAAATGGTTTTAATTTTTTTATATACTTCAATTTCTTTCTCTCCCCTCTCCCCTCAACTATAGATTTTGTGTCTTCGGGATAATAAACATATTCAGGCATACCAATCTACACAAACCTTTATTGCAGAAATGAAGAACTTCTTAGTACTCCAGAAAGAATCACTGAAAAACCATCACTACAGTTTCGAAAGCAGTTAAAACAGCAACTCCCCTCATCAAGTGGAAACAGGGCATGCATTCACTTATTCAAAACTCACTTATTCAAGTAAGTCAATGGTGGTGAATAAACGCTCTGTTTCCACCTGATGAAGGAGGCTATTTTAATTCCTGTTAAAACTTTCTTTTTCTTTCTTTCTTTTCTTTCTGTGATTTGTTTTGGTGTATTAAGAAGTTTTTCATTTCTACACAAAGCTTTGCTTGAAAGGTTTTACAAGAAAATTTGTGTAATAGGAATAATTCAAATATAGGATTTCTCTGAAGATATATGAAATTCGCATTAGATACATTGGTACAATACATTACAAGTAATTCCATCTACACAAAAATTATAAAAATATCTTGCTAACCTAGTGTAAATAAAGTCTTTTGTTATGATTGCCTGTTGTAAAGAAAAAAACACACATCTGTGTTGTGTTTATGCCCTACTTCAGAATTCTTCTGAACATTCAAGTCCAGTAATCACTAATAAGCGACTCCTTTATTCATTTAGGGCTGTTCCCAAATCCAAAGGAGCTATTTTCTAACACATTTTGAAATTGACAGGTGTTCTTATTCAGAAACTATGTAATCGAAACACGTTTTTCATTTTTTTTGGTAAATGCAGTAGATCTTTCAGAAAATACTGTCAAAGTTGACGTTTTGAACCGAATTCCCAGCACAGCAGAGCTTGAAGCAGTAAAAATGTGCCGTCACATGACCAGAATCTCTTATAACTCAATAAGTACACACCAAGTAATATATATATATACATTTGGTTAAATTTAAAAACGCCTACCACAACTGAAAACACACTTCCAGCAATTATTTTCATAGACAGTATTGTAACAGAATTCTTTTGTGTGTCCCTGTAAATAAAAGTTTTGAATTTATTTGTCATTATTTATGTCATTATAATTTATTTGTCATGAATTTATTTGTCCATCATATTCTAGAGTAAGCCTCTTAGTGAACATAAGTGATATATATCAATTTCAAGATGTTTGAAATTATGTAACGCCATCTGAATTTATGACAAACGATTTTTTGTCATAGATCGTAATGTAACGGAATTCATTTGACTGTCTCTGTAAATATACTATAAATGCTACACACCTCATTTTCGATACCAAACATGACATAGTAAACCTCAATAACATCTGATTATTGCAGGGCGATCTGAGTATATTTACGCAAGTTAAAGCACTGACAGACGCACAGACAAACCTTATTCATAAACAATTTTAAAATATGTTAGAAAGTGTTAAAAAGACGATGTCTTAGTGAAAAATAAAAATAGAAATGAAGGTTGGGAAAGGGCACCAGAAAAAAACACTTTTTGTGCTTATAAAAACGGATAATTAATTTTTATAATATTCTTATTTGTAAATTAATTGTATATTTATTAATTAATATGAAATATAGCATTCAAATGGTCAAAGATGACGTTTACAATGCAATTTTATTATAAATCACCTTTACACTGAAAAATCTCTTCGGGAATATGCATATGTAACGTTATCACTTTAGGGGGAAGGGGGTCTGGCAATTGATATCGTAAGATATCTCTAGGGGGAGGGGGTTGTCTTTTGATATTGTTGTCATTTTGATCCAACCATTTATTTAATTTTATTTTTTTAGTCTTATCTAATTTTATGAAAATATACAATTATTATTAAAGGCATTAAATGATTATAAAATCATATCTTTCCAAAATATGGAATACCCTAACATTTGGCATAGGTGTTCTTCTACCTATGTGCATATAATTTGCCATTGGAGAAATCAGGTGCGAAATATGTTTGAAACATAGACCTTCCTTTCTCTATCTTTGCTCTGATGTTTGAAATGATACTTATTGTGTTTATTAGTTTAGTAAAGAAAGAAAATGAATGTTGTCCACTGGTTTTGTTGATAAGAAGTTCTGCTTTCACCCTCCCTAATGTGAAGGGAAAAAAATCAACATTACTGTTGAATGCATTAATTATGTGACAATAAGCTATTGTTAAATACTTTTAAATAGTAACTATCTCTTTTAGATGTTATTCGATATAATGTTATTTCATATGTATAATAAGTGATATTTTATTGACTTCTTCTCTTCATTTGTTTCCGTAAAGTATGCAAATAATAAATGTAAAACCCAAAACCATATCTGTATATCACTGCAAACACAAGAAAGAAAAAAAAATGTAAAAAGAAAAAGAATTTTTAGAAATTGATGTAGATATCATTAAGGGGAGGGGAGGGGGTTCAAGGAACAATAACATATGATATCGTAAGGGGGGAGGGGGTCCAAAATTACTAAAATGTTGATACTAAAATGTTTGTACAGCCCCTTCTATATATTACAGGTCTGTGTGACACTGGTTTCACCAACTTTTATCATTTGCAAAGGTGTAACAGGAAAATATCAAAGAATATTTTTACTTTTGCTGAAAATCCCCTAAAAGCAACATTGTCAAGTTAACAATGACAAAAATACATGGTTGTAAAACATGATATTTGCTTGTTTTGTGGAACCTGTTGTGTCAATCCACTAAATGGTGAAAATCTATGCCTTTGGTTTCAACTGCACCAGATTACAATAATTTCATTTGTAACAGTTGTAATAAAAAGACTAGTTTCATGAGCATCAGTTAATTCAGAATGAGACAAAGAGAATAATCTCTAATCACTCTTATTTTCTACAGCCTGTAGTTTCAATCTATGAGGAAAAGAGAATTTCTAAAAGCAGCTACCTGAGAAATCCTCCACGCTGCAATATTCACCAGCTCTTGGTTTAAAAAAAAAAAAAAGATTTACAAAGGAAATGTTTTGCTTAGATGAATTGAAAAGGTTTTGGCATCAGCGTTTGTTTGGTTATGGTTTTGCATGAAAAAAAGTAACAAAAAAAAAAAAAAAAAAAGGATAAAGAAATGTTTGGAAATTCAGTGTTGTTTTGATGTCGAGTCAACAACACTGGGACGTGCAAAATTTTGTCAAATTTTTTATTACTTTCATTATTTCAATAGAGTTCTATTTCATATTAAAAAATGCTTTCAATTAAAAAATGTATTTACATGTATCTATTAAAAACTGTAAAATAATAATTTATTGATCACATGATTTCATAAAAAGAAAGAAAACCTTAAAATAATTAAATTTTAACATGCGAAATATATTTATGAAAATTACTGATGACCATTTCTAAGCAGAAAATCTGAAACGCTCTATGCCGGGCATGACCATTTAGGGGTTACAACTGCTGGCCGTCTCAGCGCGTTCATAACCATTTAGAAACAAAAAAAATTTGACTGTGTATACGCGTTCATGAATATGAATGAATTAAGAAGTTGAAGAAAGTTTAGCTTTTATACAAGATCTATTTTTCAATTTTCACCAAATGTTATGAGTCCTTCACAATTGGATTGTTAAGAGAGTATCTTAATTTAGATTTCATTGGATTTTGAGCACTGAAACCTCTTTCACAATTGGTACACTCGTGACATGCAGCACAAGAGTAACTTTTATAACTTTAGAAATTTTCAGAAATGTATGTTTATGCTCTCGAGAATTACAGCCAAAAGTGGGATACCTGGTATTTTCTTTGATTGAACTATGTACTATTCATTCAAATTGTAAACCCTTGTCCAAAATTTCAAAGGAAAACCATTGATTCATTTCTTCTATTACACGAGAAATATAGATTAATCAAAAATTGTCAAGTTCTAATTTCTGTGAATTGTAACGATCAACAAGTTTTGTGTTTCTTTGTAGTGCAGATTTTTTTTCAAGCGCACTACAAGGTCTTTGCAGTTCTTCTAATCTATTTTTGAGCAGTTTGGGAGGATGCAGTGTCTGATGGCCCTTACTGACACGTTAGATCTTTTCTTTTGCTCAAAGGGGAAAAATTCACAAAATACATCCTTTGTTGGTAGGAAAAAATTGTGAATTTCATCATACGGTTGAGGCAAAAAAAAATCTGGAAATTTGTTGATTGGTCGCTACTAAAAATTATGAATTTCATCAATGTGTTGCAGGAAAGAATCGCAAAATTTTTCAGGAAAAAAAATTGTGCATATCGTGAATCTGTCATAAAAAGAAATCATGAAATTCGTCAATTTGCTGCTGAAAAAAACTGATAAATTTGTCACACAGTATCGGAAGAAAAAATAATGAAATTTGTCTATAAGTCACAGGAAAAATAAAATTTCATCGATATGTTGCACAGAATTAATTTCAAAATTCATCTGTAGGTCGTGGGAAAATATTTCAAAATTTGTTAATCAGTCACTGCAAAGTATCGCAAAATTTGTCTATTGATCACTGGAAAATATTGCAAAATTTGTCTGTCGAACTTGTGAAAAAACTTGAAAAGTTTCAGTCAGATACAAGGAAAAATATCATGAATCTTGTTGTTCTGTCGCTGTAAAAATCTGTAAAATGTGTCGATCGGTCATGGGTAAATATTGCGAAATTCGTTGGTTGGTCACAGAAGTTGATTGTTGTTTGAAAAAATTAATTTTCCAGAAAATGATATAATTTTTTGGTTGGGAGCCTGCCGTCCACGATATTCTTTTAGGCAGGACATGTAGAGTATTACAAGGAGACCTTGTTTTAAATGAATCTAAGAACATATCCAGTGATAAATTAAGGTTACTTCATTTTAATGTTAACTATGATTATCAGAGAGTGCAACCCGATTATGGAAAGATCATATCTCCTCAATCCTTTGTTCCATCTAATGTTGATAATTCTAAATTAATTGGGGAAATAAATTCTATAGAAAATGAAACTTTAAGGGAAAGTATAAGGGATTATTTAGATATATTTTCTAAAAATAAATTTGATGTCGGGAGAATTAATATCGAACCACAACGTATTCTTCTTAATTCTGACCTACCAATATCTCTGAGGCCATACAGAACTTCCCCTTTAGAAGAAAAAGAGATTTCGGATCAAATTCATTCACTATTAGATGCTGGTTTAATTAAAGAGAGCAATAGTCCCTATTCTGCCCCTGTTACATTAGTAATGAAAAGAGAAGAAGGTAAAAAAACTAGATTATGTGTTGACTATAGAAAATTAAATGCAATAATGAAAAATGACGCAGAACCCCTACCTCGTATCGATGGAATTTTAGATAAACTGAGTAGTGCACAGTATTTTTCAACTTTAGATTTAGCCTCTGGCTACTGGCACATACCCATACATCCATCCGATACTGAAAAATTGGCTTTTGCTACCAACTTTGGGCTCTTTGAATGGTTAGTTCTGCCCTTCGGGATTAAATTAGGCCCCCCGATATTTAATAGAACCCTTAGAAGAATACTTACTAAATACAAAATAGACTTTGCTTGCCATTATTTTGATGATATCATTATTTTTTCTTCCTCATTAGAAGAACATATGCAACATTTAAACCAAATATTTGAATTATGTAGATGCGAAAACATTAAACTTAAACTCTCTAAATGCAATTTTGTCCAAAATAAAATTAACTTCTTAGGATATACCATCCAGAATGGCACATTAACTCCTGCTAATGCTAATATTGAAGTAATAAAAAAACTAAAACCCCCTTCAAATGTAAAGGAACTTCAGAGATTCTTAGGATCTATCAATGTTTATCACAAGTTTATAGATAAATATGCCGAAATTCGAGTCCCTCTTAACAGATTACTCAGAAAAAATACACTATGGGAATGGAATACAGATTGTCAAAATTCTTTTCAAAAATTAAAAGATGCCTTAATAGCCAAACCTATCTTAAAAATTTATGACCCTAAGTTACCCCTCCATATGTTTGTTGATGCCTCACAGGTGGCAGTAGGTGCAGTCTTAAAACAACCTGATAGTAATAATTTTTTACATCCAATTGCTTATTACTCTAGAGCAGGGGTTCTCAAACTTTTAGACCGACGTACCACTAAATCGAAGTTCATAGATTCGCGTACCACCAGGTACCGAACGTAATGCTAATATAGAAAAACCTGTCTAAAACGAAATATCTCTCCGGTTTTTCGTATTTCCGTCATTGCAGGTTTTATTGCATTTAAAAATGAATGATTACATTACTAAATTGACTGCTTTATAATAACATTCAAGTAAAAAGTAGTTTCATCATTAAATTTTAATAATGCATACAATATCAAAATACAGTATTTTGATATAGTAAGAACATTACTTAATGACCTATTGGAGCACACTGATTCATATACTGTTGTAGTAGGCTTCTGTCGCTAATGAAAGGGGTGAGCTTGTTTTATCCAGCACAACTTCCTCACGTCTCGCTCAATATTAGGTAGTTTTAGTCATAAGTCAGATTCGATGTTTAGTTTATTTCTGTATTTGTTTTTCATATAACGAAGGGGGGGGGGGGCACATTCACAGAGATATGTTGTGCTAAACACAAACAGACTTTGACGAGATTAGACGGCACTCTAATATTCTCGTCAGCTAAAAAATTTGTCACATTCATCCTTTTGAATGTGGACTCCAGTAATCCATTACAGGAGAAGAGAGCTGAATAAGTCCTTTCCTCTCTCGTGAGATACAGTGTGTCTCAAATGAAAAACCAGGGGTCGATCCAGGCAAAATTTGGGGCCTATTTAGGGTCCCTTCACAAAAATCAATTTAATAAAATGGTCCCCTTCACAAAAATCAATTTAATAAAATGGGCCCCTTCACAAAAATCAATTTAATAAAATGGGCCCTTTCACAAAAATCAATTTAATAAAATGGAACCCTTCAGAAAATTCCTTTTACTAAAATAGACCTTTTCACAAATTTCTATTCCATAAGAACTTACTATTTATTATTTATTTATTATTTTGTGATTTTTAAAATGTGTAATTTGTAAACAAACAAATTCACCAAAGAGGAAAACTTCAGCAAAAGGATTTAAAAGAAGTTTTTGTTTATAAATGCTTGGTTCCAATTTGATTAACTGGTTTTCAACTTTCATTACAAAATGTTATTTTTCACAAAAATATTATTAATTTCACAAAAATAACCTTTACTTTTCACAAAATGGGCCCCAAGAGAAAAACCTTGCATCGACCCCTGAAAACGAATTTCCAGACCCTGATTAAGGTCATGTGGAGCTCAAGGCCCAGTCCTATTTCGGAGCCAGTCTCAAACCAAGATAATAGCTATAAATTTTTGTTGAGTTCTTGGAAACGCAACTAAGAGGGAAATATAAATGGGTAAAATAGGGGAAAATACTTAAGATATGGTTTTCGGCATTGACTTTTCAAATTATTCGGAGGAACAGAGAGTGAATGGGGAAACATTTGCGTGAATTTGGAAAAATTTGGTTAAATTGTTTGGGGCGAATATTCGATGGTTAGCCTTAGATATTATGATATGGTTAACAAATTAATCAAAATATTTTTGGGTTTTGGGGGACATAATTGCAAAAAATTTAACTTTTAATAAACTTTTTGTAAGCAATTTTATTTATTTTGGGGTCCCCCATTAGTGATGGTCCATGGGCTACGGCCTAATCGGCCTCTGCATTAATCAGACCCTGTGAATTTCTTATCCAAAGCTTAGTTAGTGCATTTAACATAGGCTCAATACAACCGTATTAATAATCTGCATACCTTTAAATGCGACAATAATTTCGCTCAGTAGACAAACACTTGCTAGTTTCTTCATACATTTATGCATATACCACCTCAATATATATATATGTACAATGCTTTACCTCAAATCCACGCTGCATATCACCACAGTTTTTGTTTGATTTAAATAATCTTACTCTGTTGACCATTTTAAATAACCTTATTCTCTTAAAACTGATTTCCATGAAATTGGAGTAAATAACACTTTTTGTACAACAGAAGAAAAACATTTCAATCAACACAATGAATCAATATATGAATTATGTTTGAAATAAGACTTTTATTTCAACACCTCTTAAGCTCTTCTATGTACAAAGAGAACAATGGGCTATAAATTACACTTGGAATGCTATTTTATTTTAACTCCTCCTACTCACACAAACTCCTACTACTTCCAAGCATTTAGACTTTACCTCCAGATAATTCAATTTATAAAGTATGTTTAAAAACAGTTTTTCCGCTAAGTAAATATACTTCATTCATTCATTAATTTTAAAATTAGGTCTTTATTTAAAAATTCAATTTTTATTTATATAAATATAATAATTGTGTTTTTAATTCTGGAAAACTGATTGTATCATGAGCGTTGTGTGCGAATTTCAGAAAGTGTACTATAACAAACATTTCTCGTAACAAGAAACTAGAAAAAGCGTTTACAAACCCTAAATCGCGTTTGAATTTTTTTGTTTAATTTCAAAGTTAATAAAGACAAGCCGTTTTCGATTCCATATTAATATGATGCATTTTGTATTTTATTATTTCCACGTACCAGTATTGGACTTCTGCGTACCAGTAGCCAGAGCTTCACGTACCAGTACTGGTAGGCATACCACAGTTTGAGAACCCCTGCTCTAGAGGATTGAGAAGTTATGAGAAGAATTATTTTATTACCGAGTTAGAGTGTCTTGCCATCATTGACACCTTAGACAAATTCTATCATTATTTTCATGGTGTAAAATTTACCATTCATACTGATCATGCATCTCTTGTATGGTTAAAAAATACTAAACATTTGAGAGGCAGGTTATTTAGATGGTCTTTGAAGTTGAGCATGTTTGAATATAATATAGTTTACGAAAAGGGATCCACAAATGTCGAAGCCGACATGTTGTCGAGAAACCCAATTTCACATTTTATTCAACCACTTACTTTTCTTCTGGACGTTAAAGAAATTATAGAGAGGCAGGAAAAAGATAATGTGTGTGGTAAAAATTATTTAAAGGAAAATGGACTTATGATAGTAAAAAAGAAAGGTTTTAGAAAAATAGTAGTCCCCATGTCTTTAAGGAGAAAAATACTAAATGTTGCTCATGAAAAATTTGGTCATCCTGGTATCCAAAAAATGTTAAATTTAATCTCCCCTAATTATTATTGGCCTGACATGACGCAAGATATAACCAATTTTGTAAAACATTGTGATATTTGTCAAAAGAATAAAAAACCCAGACAGAAAAAATTTGGCTTATTACAAGCTATGCACACCACAGATCAACCTTTTGAATGTCTTTCTATTGATACTGTGGGAGGATTCAATTATTATAACTCCACCAAAAAATATCTACACATCATCATCGACCATGCTACTAGATATGTTTGGGCTTTCCCCTCAAAAAGTGTTACCACAGAAACTTATACTAATTGCCTAAACCAAGTTTTTAATATTCAAACACCACAACAATTATTCTGTTTTAATAAAATTCTTAATGTCCAGACCCATCAAAAAGTGTTAAGTGATAGAAATGCAGCCTTTACTTCATCTAGATTTAAAAAATTTCTGCGAAACCACTAAAATTACCTGATAATCATATCGAGGTAGCCGCAGTCGAGATCGTTGAAATGTAGTCATGACACCCGGACAGGGCATCACTTCGAGTCGCTCTCCATGAAGACAAATCTCGAAGTATATCACATCGGAAATCGTAGTGTATTAGCAGTCGTAAAAATTGAGCAGAGGCAGTGAAATCCAGAAGAAATTTCCCAAAAACATTAAAAAGAAGACTTAATAACTTAATAGATGAGCAGTGGCTTTATTGTGATCACAGAGATGAAAGCAACTCCACCAACTTTTGCTTCATTAAAACTGAACACATTTGAAGATCTTGAAGAATTAGTAGAGCTTGAAGAACATACTACCGATGCATTAGTGTAGACTCCCCAGTGACGGCAATTAGATGACAACCACTAATTTGTGTAAATTCTGTCTCCGAAGCCAGTGTAACCGTATAAATACTTCAAAATTTGGCCCAAAGGTACAAAACGCGCGAACAAGCTGGTCCACTCGCATCCATGTTCGGAGGGCGCTAGGGGGATAAAGAAGGCGGAGCTTTCTCGCTAATGGATGAAAAAATGAGGCCACGAAGACGTGTCTCTGACGTATGATTAAAACTCTTTAACAGAAGCGGCAAATTAAAAAGGTAAAAAGGCCTTTGGGCGCGAAAACCGCTTGGAATCATGGGATGCCGAATGAATTAAATAGAAATAAAAATGGTATTATAAAAGTTCCAAAGAATAAAAATTAAATGTCTCAAAAGAAGAAATTAGGCAGGTGCGTTTAGAGGCAGTGTTGCAATTTAAGAGAATAAGGTTTTAATAAATACGTGTAGCTTTTAACAGATTAAGATTTTTAGAATGATAAATAACAGAATATTTTGATTAAGTTATGGAATAAAATACAAAATAGATTTAAGAGATATTTTAAAAAGAGAGGGAAAAAAGAATTGAAGAATTTGGAATAATTTAACTAAAGAAATAGGGCGAAAATTTTTTATTATTACATATATATATATATATATATATATATATAAATCACATGTTTGTTTTTAATCAGAAAACATGTTAAACTGACTACGTAATGCACTTTAATAAAAAAAAAATATTGAAACATAATTAGTATACAATGAGGAAGAGACAGAAGAAAGTTCTGAAGAGGACACAGTATTAGATCGCAATTTTGCTACTGACTCTATGCCAAGTGTCTCTGAAACCTCAAGTAATCATATACATAGTCAAATGCACATGACATTGCGATCTGTGCTTTTGTTCATCATTGTGAAACATTGCTGCAAAACAAAATTTACAGGGATGAAATGGAGTGATGCATGCATATACACTTTACTGGAAACCAGAAAAAAAACACTCCATGCTTTTTGATCATTTAAATTGAGACTTTCCCAATTTCAACTTCAGATGTTTCTCTGTTCTGAGTTGTAAAGACACGATTCAAGGACAATTTTTTTTCCTTCGATGATACTATATATATATATATATATATATTTTTAAATATGTATATATATATATATATATTTATTTAAATATGTATATATATATATATATATATATATATATATATATATATGTATATATATATATATATATATATGTATATATATATATATATAATGTTAGATTATTTTTTAAATATCAGTTATTATTTTATATTGGTTTCCATTAAAGAGAAATATATATATGAACAAGTTTGGCTTGCATTATCTCTTAAAAGGAAAATAAATAAATAAAAATATTAAACAACTAATTTTTTATTATTACTACTATTGTTATTATTATGTGGTATAACATTGATTCCCTTGTTTGAAGATAAAATAAAATATTTTTTTTTTTGTTTTATTCTGCTAAAATTTTATTGTACTTCATATCGGATAGAAATAAATTCTTTGCAAATAATTATTTTCTGTCAAAACAAGATATTTCAATTCATGTGTTTTCTTTTTAGTGGGCGATTGAAACTGCATTTTCTATTGAGAGCTGTATTTCCTTGAATCATATCTGTAAGAAAAAATTACATAAAAATTGATATTTTCTCAATTTTCTTGGAATCAATTAAAATCCTCTGTATTTCAAAGAATTATCTGCTCATTCACTCAGAATAATATAATTTTAGATTGATTTTTTTTTTCAGTTACAAATATTAAAGAAAATTTATATCTCAAGAACCAATGTTATTGTTAAATCATCTTTTTTCATTTCAATTTTCAAAAGTAAATAAAAATCCCATAATTAAGAAAGAAATTGCTTTACTTTTTTCAGTAAATGAATGAGAAAGAAATCCCTTTACTTATTTCAATAAATGAATGAGAAAGAAAATGTGATTTGTAGATTTTTTTATTTTAAACAAATTGTAAAAAGTGGAATGGGTGTTTAAAATTAACTGTTAAACGGATTATACAAAATGTCACCATATTTTTTAACTTTGTGTTGATATATACTGTACAACCACGTTTCTAAAAACTCTGGTTGGCAGAATGCCAAGCCGATTCCATTCACACTGTTGGGAGAATAGCCCCGGCAACAGAAGCTGAAGTCACCGTTCTTTATCTTAGGCAGCGTACTTACGGCTTACGGACTTCCCCATTTTCGACATGGACTAGCCATTTTCACCCATGCACAGTTCGCTCCAGGTTTCTATCAAGCATGGTGCATCAGTAGTTTTCTCTATTATCTTGTAAATAATGGGAAAACGGGTTGGAGTCTAAAATATGGTTGATTACTAAAGCTTAAAATTATGTAAACCACAAATGTTATTATTTGTACATTTTTGTTTCACCATAAGACAAATTTATTATTTAAAAAAAAAATAACAAGTTTCAATGTGCTTTTGTAATGGATAATTATATTATTTGTTCCCAGTGCTATTTACATTTATTAAAAATAATTGTATTCTGTAAATTCAATTCTGTTATAAATATTTTTTGCTTACATCCATTGCAAAATACATGATGTTGGATCATCTTATATCAAATATTAAGCAGAAGTCTTGAAAAGTTAAACACGTTTTATAATAAGAACTACAAATCTCTGTGTCTCATAATTTAAAAGTGGAATAAAGTATTTCATTTTAATTTGTTTGTGCGTGTATGCTGTTAGTGCTCTTTGTATGTAAAACCATCAACTACACATATTCTCTATTAATGTCATTTTTTATTCTTTGTTCATGTACAGTTAAATTCATAAATAAAATTATCGAAAATAAAGTATTTTATTCTGTAAATTCAATTTTGTTATAAATATTTTTTAGAAAAGAATTTTGCATACATTCATTGCAAAATACAATATAGAACCATTTATCCAGAATGGTCAGGGAGAGATGTATTCCGGATGTTTAGTATTTCTGGAGAACTGGTTGGACCTTTAAACAACATCCATTTGATGAGATTCATAGCATATAATTTGTTTGAACATTGTTACTGATTTCGAATTATTAGATTACTCTGATAGTTCAGATGCTATTAAGATTGAAGATTAATCTGAGTTGTAAACATGGCAATTTCTTGCAATATCTAGGAAACAATAATACTGCATAAAACATAAAATGCTCAATATCTAACTAAATAAGCTTTCATTTCAAATCCTAGATACTGATCAAGTTGTATAATGCATTTGATAATCTATCAAGCAATGCACATGTCAAACTTGTACTGCATGGCACTTTTTTCTGGAAAGATTCTGAAATCAGTCAGTAGGAAATATCATTCTGGATAACTGGTTTTCTGGATTCCGGGTAAATTTTTCCATGCTGTATTATGATGTTGCATTATCTTAAACAACAACAACAATTTTCTGGAATCCCATGAACTAACATGCTTACTTATACAAAGTCAGCAAAACAATAACAAAATAGCAAATGTCTTTTCAATTTTAATTTACATATACTATAATCTGTTAATAAAAAGTTTTTCTTATACAAAAAATTTAAAAATGAAATTTAATGTTAGACTAAACATACATTTTTCTCCAGAACAATGTTACAAGTAAAATAAACTTTATTTTCCTTCTTTAAAAAATACAACTTTTTATTTTTTTCTCTCACTCTATTTCTTTTTTTTCTTAACACTTTTGAATTCTAGCGCTATCAATCTTTTTCAAATAATATTACATAATATTTATATTATTTAGGTTTGGTAAGGTAAGTAAAATTAAAAGTGCCCAGTTAAACTGATTACATCGAGATCACAGGCTATTCACACTAATTGTATATTATACTGTTATTTTAAACAAAAAACATATTTAGCTAAATTAAGGGGGGATTAGCTCCCCCATTTCCACCTTTATACTTAATCAATGAACTTCCAAATCTAATCAGGGAAGCGCCTAATCAGAATAAACCAGTATACCACATTTGACTCTAATCTGATAATTCTGCATGAAAAACTCATTTATCTAAATTAAGGGGGGATAAACCCCCAACACCCTCACACTTTAAACTTAACCAATGTACCCCCAAAACTAATCAGGAAAGTGCTTATCGGAATGAACCTATGTACAAAATTTGAAGCAAATAGTATAGTCCTATCAAGAGTTGTCTTGTTATGTACATACATATGTATATACATACAGAACCTGCAGGCTCTCAGGCTTTCATAGCTTGTAAGCTAATTATAAATGTTTTATAAAATTGATAAACTGTTTAATATTTCACTTTAAACAAATTGCCATATTATTTTATAACCAATTATTAAAATATTTTAAAGAATTTTATTATCTTTAATTTGTGCATATTTTTATTTGAAAGCACCACCTTCATAATATTTTATTCTTAACATACCTTTCAATAGGATATCTTTTATACAATACATTATAAAATTGCTATTTATTCTTGTATTATATAAAGTAAAGCATATTCTATTTAAATACTTGTTTACTAAAATACATAATTGTGAAACGTTTTCTTAAAAAAAAAAAAAAAAGATTAAATAAATGTAGTTATAGATAATCATAAAATAACACATTAAAACAAACAAGGCTGATAATGTTGGGATAGTTGTTCTTTATTTAAAATAAAATGTTATAAAATAATTACATAACAGCATAATTTTCTTCACTTCTAATGATTATGTTTGGAAATATACAGTGCATGAAATCTGGAAATGAAGAATACAGATACAAGTTTATGAATTAAAAAATACAAACTGCATAGCTTGTTAAACAAAGACTACATATGAGTTCATGCTCCATAAATAAATAATATGCATAAACTCAGCTCCTTATCTTAATGCGTAAATTAATACCCCCCCCCCCCTCCTCAATCTCCGTGCATAAAAAATAGCAAACCGAAATATTTATATTTTACAATAAGGGAATGTGGGCACATCTGATAACTTTTCAGAATTATAATTTTATCTGCTTAATTTTCATGAAATTGTAAAATATAAAAATATATTTATAATGTTCTAACCTTTATAAATGCATATAAAAAAATAGCAAATATTTATTTGTAGAGAAAGTTGGTATATTAAATCCTTTAAATTGAATAATATGAATTTTAAACATACATGTTACAAATTAGGTTTTGCAAATAAGATTTTAATATCAATGTATAGTTCTTTTTGAGAAAAATAAACAGATGTCAAAAATTTTATTTGATGAAACATACAGAATAAAATCCAATCTGCAGTACTACTGATATGTGTAAAGCCTATGAAATGAATATTAAGTATATTTATAATTTTCAAAGCATGTTAAATGCACATTATATACAATTGTATATTTGGACAAGTTTACATGAAATGTCACTGCAGTAATCACCTGAATAATTAAGTGATGGAGACAGAAATTTAATAACTATGTTGTAAAAGTACACCAGGCTTACATCTGGAATGGCTGGAAAATGAATCTTACATGCATAATTGTTTTCCTTGAATAATTTTATTTTAAACTCCAACTCTCCTTTCCCCTAAATAATTTTTAAAAATGCTTGCAAGTTTCCTCCATTGCAAATTTAACTAAAACATAGTCATTGACTTTTAGTTCAGTTAAAACAGTCGGTTCATAAGTTGCAACGTCTTCTGGTTTTTCTAAAGTGTCAGAATCATCATGAACTGAATAATTATTTTTTGTATCTGAACTTTGTCTTAAATTTTTTAATTTCGTCTTTTCTTGATAGAAAACATAGTTTATTTTGTGCTTTTTAGGAACTTTCAAGTGCTAGGCTGGAGGTGTAGTTTTCTTAATCTTCTTGAAATTTTTTTTTAACTTATCTTTTGAATGTGTTAGCCTCAATATGATTTTTCGCAGGAATATCTGTCAATATTCTTGATTTTATCTTCTTACTTTTATCCTTCTTTATTTTACGCTGCTCAGATTTTGGGAATGGTGGAATTTGTTCAGGAGTTGAAATTGAATGATTTTGCTCAGGTTGGAAAGTTTCATTTCTAGTTTCTAATTCGAATTTTGTTGTCTGTGTGTCAGTTTCTCCAGGAATTCCTTCTGGTAAAAATTCTTCAAACAGAAAAGATTCCACAAGTTTATACTATTTATATGTTATAACAATGTTGTGTATTTCATACAACATTAACAAAACAAAAATAAAATATTAACAAAATTTTAAGTCATATCCTGTTTGTATAATACATTATAAAATTGTTGTTTATTCTTTTATTATATAAAGTAAAGCATATTCTATTTAAATACTTGTTTACTGAAATACATAATTGGGAAACGTTTTCTTTAAAAAAATGATTATCTGCCACATTATGAACTACTGAAAATTTCTTCATAAATATATTTTTTTAGCTGCCATATTGATAATTAAAGAATATACAAGAAAAAAAATCTCTCCGGTGCGAAATTTAATTTGTTAGAACTAATTATTTAAAGTGGTACTTAAAAGTACCGTCAGTACACTATGTATAAATTTCCTCATAATAGAAAAAAAATACGGATGATATTTCTAATGAAATTTAACTTCTTAAAAATGCTAAATAACCAAAAAACCCTCATAAAAAAACAAAAAAATGATCAAATCGACATAATTTTATTTTTACATAATAAAGGTAGAAATTCACATTTGATGATAATCATAAAAACAATTTTTTTTCCATTTATGCACAAAAATATATTATATATATATATATATATATATATACATCCAATACTAGTATTTTCAAATGTTCTTGACAGTGTTAGTAAAAAATAAATAAATAATTTTAAAAAAATCTATAATTGAAATCTATAAAAAATACTAAAACATATTGCTACACTACACTTTCATAATTACATTATAACAAACAGAAATACTATAGATAATTGCATGGACAAAATGAAAACAAGTTTTTCTCCAATGCTACGTGTACTGGCGGTATTTATAAGTACCACGGAATAATTCGACCGTTAATCACATTACATAATCTGTTATCTTATAATGATTGGGCAAATAATATTCTAAGACAATACAAATTGAATAAAAAAATACAACACTTACCTTTAGTTTGATATTATATATTTATAGCAAAGAAAAGATAAGAGCGGCAATCCGTACAAAATGGCAGCAAAAGCCTTTAAAAAATAGCTTTCTTCCTCGCAAAATTCATCAGCCTAGAACAATTACTGTCATCTATCATGAAAAAGTTGAGTTAAAAGACTGTTTCTAAGATGTACCATCAGAATATAAGTAATGGTTGTTGTGCTATAAAGTTTTAAAGTGATTGTACTTATAAGTACCGTCAGTAGATAAAGGGTTAAATGTAGTTATAAATAATCATAAAATAACACATTAAAACAAACATGTGCACTGCATATGTTTTCTAAGAAATTATTAAAGAGGACCACCCCATCCCCATTCTCTGACAACAGATACTTTCGAATGTTATGGACAGTAACATTTAAAGGGACAGTAACCTTTAAACCACATTTTGCATAAGAACTAAGAAGAATTGTCAATTGGGAATCAACTTTGGGTCTTTGTCTCGGGAATAAAGTGTATGTATTATTAACAAAAAATTTAAGGGTACCTTTTTTATAAACTTTTAATTTAATATAGTAAGATTTTATGAAGTGCATTTGCTTTACTTTTCTTTGATCTTTATAAATGTTTTTGTTTAATCTATACTAATAAAAGGAAGTTGTTTTTTTGTGTGTGTGTCTGTGCAATGGCTAGCAAAATCTACTGCACATAGAAGTTTGAAAATTTGGATGCGGATATTCCAAGGCAAGTCCTGATGCACTTGAGACTCAGATTTTTAAGTTTTTTAGACCCGGGTACCCTACAGAGCGGAGGCCCTTATGGCCTTCACTCCAGGGCCCCTTGAATATTTTTTGCGCCATGCATTTTCACTTCCCTAATTGTGCCGCCCTCTCCATGCATAACCTTATAGTTGAGGCTTGGATTCCTCTGCTCGGGCCAAACAGTTCTTTAAAATTTTATTCTAACGATTAATGTATACCCTATGCTTAATTTTGACTAATTGAAGATCTAAATCGCTAAGTACAAGGGCTTTTTAAAATGTTTCCCTCTTAGTGCCCTGCTCAAAACTATGTTGGACCTCTTACTATACCTCAGCTAAAAATCGTGCGATGCACTATTTTTTTTTTCTAAGAACTTTTTAAGACTTCTGACTACAACTTGAACAACAAAAAAATTTCTCAGACGTCAGCTACCACCCATTTTGAATATTAATCTTCTAAGGACACTTGGTGCAGCTACTTTAAAAAAAAAATAAATACAAACTTCAGTTCTGTTTAAGGCTATTATCAAGGGTCTGAGCAACGACGCGTGGATAAGGTAGTTTTTAATAGAGAAAAGTGTGTATCTATTTTGTTTATACTTAACCTTGAGTATGAATAAGGTTTGCTAAAAGAAAACCATAGTTTTTACTGTATGTTTTTATGTGGCTTAAAAAAGAGAAAGAAAGAAAGAAATTAAATAATATTACAACTCTCATGTTACTTCGATTGTTTACGAAATATTTTTTATTGTCGTCTAGTTAACTTATTAATTTAAGTTAGTTGGTTTATTATGAATTTCATTGTCTGAATGGCTTTACATACATCCTTAACATATTACATTTTTCATATTCATATTAAAACTTTATTCATTTATATATTTTATTCTTTCGTACACTAAAAAGCAATCTGTATGAGCTAAGGTGCTTAATATACCCACATTAATTTATGTAATATATTTTTTTTCATATATTGCACAAAAATTGACTTATTTCAGGCAAATTGAAAACTTTTAGCATACATATTTAGAGCTTTTAGTTCATTGCTAAGATATAGACTGCATTAGAAAAGTAAATTTTCAAAAAGTTTAAAGAAGTGTATTTTTTTTTCTTAATCAGGATAATGTTTTTTTTTCTTTTTTCAATAAAAGTTTTTCTTACAGTTACATTTTCTAACAAAGGTTACAGGTTTCTAACAAAGGTAACGGCTCTGCCTGTATGAGCTTTACTTGCCAACTCCTCTGTCCAGACTCCTCAGGCTCTGAAAACATGCTAATTTGCTGTGTTTTAAAAAAATTACCTGATTGGGAAACATCGAATGATGTTATCCTGACCAGTAGAGGTCGTCTGTAATTGGATTGTGATTCATTTTCCTTTGACTGGGGGTGGGGGGGGAGAGGTTACTTCCAATGGCCGCATCCACCACTGTCGTGGGGCTGCTTTCATGATTCATTGAGCAATATCTATCACACATTTGAAAATCAGCTTGTATAAAATGGCTAAGTTAAAATTTTGCTGCCTCCCAGAACTTCTATATTATAAAAGATAAATATGTCTGTCAGTAATACTGATGTCATTTTGTTGTTGGCAACACCAGACAATTAAATTTCTCTTTCACAGCAATTTTTTAAACTTCTTAACATTGCACATTTTGAATTTTTACACCATAGAATAAGGAAAAAAAATTTGCTTTCAAAATGCAATTTTTTTGAAAACTGCATCGCAATTTACTATTTTTTTTTTTATAGTTTTTAAAATAATTTTCAAGCATGATTTAAATATATATATATCTCTATCGCATAAAGAGACGTTTATGAAAAATAAATCCATTTGCACTTAAAATAATATGAATTGTTAATCATTTGTTTTTGGCTTATATTAATAACATAAACTAAATAACATAGTTACATGGAAGCATTGCTTTTAATTAATTTCAAATCTTTATTTAAATGCATAATCATATTTTTCATGTAAAAATAATTTTTGGTGTTGTTAGTGGGCAATCTACAAAATATATATTAAATGGGTACTTCTGCATTATCCCGTCGACCACTTTTCATAAAAAAAACTATCGCCAAACTGTAGTATTTAATGCCAAAAATGCAGTCCCATTCACTTGATGTCAGGTGCAATAAACATGTTTGTTATGTCATGAAGCGTCTTTAAATTCGACATTTGCCTGTATTTTTCGTTATGTTTTACCGATTTAGTAGTTATTTCGTTAATTAAAATAACAATTGCGACCTTAAACGGTTATGCCATGATATTAAAAGAAAAAATGCATTGAAAAATATTGCGTTGCATAGTTAAGTGCAATAGATCAATTTCAATGGACGTCAGAAACATTTATTCACCAGCTGAGAAGGATAACTCAAAAAAATAATGTAAACAAATGAATATACAAGATTTTTTTTTTTTTCATTAATATATTGTAATTTTTTTGTGTTTAAACTTTTTGATAGTTGACACTTTGGTGAGCTCGGCTTTTCCGATTTTTTTAATTTAATTTATTTATTTTGAGATTCCAATGGCAACATTCTTCCATTTATTAGGTATAAAAGGTACACTTTGTGTGGTTATCAATACGAAAAAAGTTAAAAACAATGTTGAAGCACACAAATTATAAAACTTTAAAACTATTTATACTAAGGATTTTTCGAGTTTTGATAACATGTCTTGGAATAGAGCCTGTTCATCTGTTTATTACCATAAAATTGGTTTGGAAAGGAAATTTTCTAAATTAGTTAGTCGTCTCAGTCTTACCGTCCCAAATAATTTACCTACTGTTAATAGTCAATGTGTGGTTAATTTATCTGATTTTGAACTCCATGATCATCATATTGATGCTCTTAAACTAAATAACAATTTTTCAATTAGTAAAACTCCCGATATTCCTAAATTAATTACTCCTATTGAAAGGGTGTTTAAGTTCAATGCATTATCCCCCTTACAAAAATATTCCATTAGACATCTCATTAAGAATAATGTAGACTTTAATCAAAAGCTTAACAATAGTAATTTGAATAATTCAGTTAAAAACTCTCTCAAAACTCTTAAATCTAATCCTGATATTATTATAACCAAAGCTGATAAGGGAGGTCAAATTGTTGTTTTGAATAAAACTGATTACGTTCAAAATGTTTTGAAGTTGATTAATGAGGGGCCTTACATTAATTTGAAAAAAGATCCATCCAACTCCGAACTGAATCAAATAAAATCTGCGGTTAAAACTTCTGCCATTATATGTGATTCTATTAAACAGTCTCTTATTCCTTCAATTGCCAACTGTGCTCGTTTATATGCCTTACCTAAAGTACATAAACTCAATGTTCCTTTTCGCCCGATTGTTTCTAATATTGGTACTGCATCTTGTAAGTTAGCAAAATATTTATTTTCTAAGTTTTCCCCCCTAATGGTTAACAATATTTATACATAAAAAAACTCAGTCCCTTCAATTGCCAACTGTGCTCGTTTATATGCCTTACCTAAAGTACATAAACTCAATGTTCCTTTTCACCCGATTGTTTCTAATATTGGTACTGCATCTTGTAAGTTAGCAAAATATTTAGTTTCCAAGTTTTCCCCCCTAATATTTAACAATATTTATACATAAAAAAACTCAGTCCAGTTTGCCAATGTAATACGTAACTTTAATCCAGCAGGATATACTATGGTTTCATTTGACGTTAAGTCACTTTTTACAAATGTACCGGTACAGGGCACTTTGGAATGTTTAAGAAATAGATTAAATAAATTTCATTTCTTTCAGTACGAGATTGATAACCTTATTTCTTTAACCAATAAATGTTTGTCTCAAACTACATTTGTTTTCCAAAATAAGTTTTACAGAATGTCTGATGGTTTGGCTATGGGTAATCCTTTGAGCCCCGTCTTAAGTGATATTTATATGCACTATTTTGAGGTTAAGTTATTTAAACTAATACAGTTTCCATTTTATACTCGGTATGTAGATGACTCTTTTACATTAATCGATTTGTCTCAATATAATATTGATGCTGTTCTTAATTTATTAAATTCAGTTGACCCCTACATCCAGTTTACTTATGAAATGGAAAGTCAGCAACGTCTGGCTTTTCTTGACGCTCTAGTAATTCGTAATGAACATGATTTTTCTATGACTGTTTTTCATAAACCATTTGCTGTTTGTTTGCCCCCTCATTTCAGATCCAATCATCCCCCTGCACACAAGTTTGCTTCTTTCAATACATTCATCTCCTGTGCTCATAACGTGTGTTCCACTACAGAGTTATTCAATAGTGAAATAAATTATATTAAAGCCATTGCTATCGATCGTGGTTTTCCATTGGATACCATTGATCGTATTTTATATAAAACCCCTAAAATAGATAATCCTATATCTGGAAACAAAGATTTTAAAAATGTTATTGTACTACCATATTTTCCAAAAGTCAGCTCTCAAATTTGACGTATTCTAAATAAATTTCATTTTAAAGTTGTTTTTTCTCCAATAAATAAAGTCACTTTCTCTAATCTTAAAGATCTGATTCCAAGTCATAATAATTGGGGAATTTACAGAATATATTGTGAATGTGGTCTTTCTTATATTGGACAGACGAGGCGAGCACTTAAATTTTGATTAAAAGAACACGAAAATTATATCAAAAAGCAAGAACTTGATAAATCTACAATAGCGAAGCATTGTTGGAATTTTGACTATAGATTTAACTTTTCCGAAGCCAAAATTATTCAAAATTGCAATTCAATATTTGATCTTGATTTTTATGAAGCACATTATATTTATAAATATACAGTTTCATTGGTGAACGACATGTCTAGCACCCCTTTTCTTTCTCCCGTTTGGAGAGAGCCTGTGCGGTGATGCCTGTTTTCGGTGATTTCTTGTCAGCTGCGTCACTTCTGCTCTTCTGGTTACACTTGCTTTGCCATTTTGGTCAGATTACAACCAGTACTCGGGACTATAGCCAAGCGTGGGTCTTTTGAACACTTTTAACTTTTTTTTTTTTCTTCCACCTTGAACTGATGAAGGGGATCGATGTATCTTTGAAATGGCCGTATGAGTTTTAAAGTTTTATAATTTGTGTGCTTCAACGTTGTTTTTAACTTTTTTTGTATTCTTCCATTTGTTAATTTGGCGTTACTGTTTGGCAATAATTTTTTTTTTTTTTTAAAAGTGGTCGACGGGATAATGGAGAAGTACCATTAAATGTAACAAATCTATAAGAATTTTAAAGAATAATAATAATAAAAGGTTTTCACCTGTATTCTGTAACCCGAGAATCAGGGGATGGATTCCCTAGTTATAATTATAACTAGGGAATCATATTATTATTTATTAACTATTATATACTATTAATAGTAGCTAGATGAAACCTTTTTATATGCTATAAGAAAATATTTTTAAATATGATGTTTTAAATACATTCTTTTAAATATGACGGAATTTTCCCACATTATAGTTTAATTAATTTAGAGTTTTCTTTCTCTTTTTATATTCACGTTAAAATATATTTTTCAATTGAAAAATATTTGGAAATATTATTATTTGAGCTTTTTAAAAGTGGGCAACAGTAGGTATAAAATGGCATTTTTTGAAAAAAGAAATAAACCTCCATTCAGATAATAAAAAAATACTAAAAAAAAAATCTCCACAAATTAGACAATTTTAAAAAAATGATTTATTTGAAATGATGCACATCACAATCTAATCATTTGTATATTTCTACCAAAGATGGTTTATTTGCTATGCATAGTTTCTGATTCTATAAAACTTATGTAACTATCTTTTGAATGTTGACCAATTTCAACATTAAATATCACTTTAAATAATTCCTAAGCTTAAAAACTGATTGCTACATACTGTTTATCAGACATTTCTCTATGAAACTATAATTTTTCATGTTTTTATAGTCAATAGTTTTTTTTTCAGTCAATGTTTTTAGTCATGTTTTTATAGTCAATAGTTCATCGATATGGAATTTAAAAGGGGTCAGAATCTTCTGTATTTTGGCAGATTATCACTCAAAAAATATATATATACAAAATAAACACCCCCTTCCCGCCCCCTCCAAAAAAATATTTTTTTTTATTATGTATTTTTTATTTGTTATTTTATTGTAACACAAAAATATGAAATAAAATAAATAATCAATCATCTAAATCCCACTCAAAATTACTGCTTCACCCTTTAGTACCAAAACCCCATAGTTTAACCTTTACAACTCTTTAATTTTAAATTTCTTTTCAGACTTATTTAATACTCTATATGAAAAATAAATAACTCCAATCTACCACCTAAATTAACCATTCCACTTAAAACCTCTCCCCCCAGCCCCTCCCCCCCCCCCTCCAACGTCACCTCATGAAGACTCTCCCCTTATCCCCTCTCATTAAATTTTAAATGTTAAAATTCTTATTTTTTTTCTGCTCCATTTGTGATTTTTTGTACCAGTATTTAAATAACAATTTAAATTACTCCCCTCCTCCCCCACTAAAAAAAGACCTCTTTTTTTTCTTTGCCCTTACCCCCCAATACATAATTTACAGTCTTTAAATTTTTTCCTACAATAATTAAACAATTATCTAATTTGCTTCTCCCCCCCCCCAAAAAAAAAAAAAATTCTTCTTCCCCCCCCCCTCCCAAGCACACAAACCTTAAAATCTTTAAAATTACTTTTTAAAGATTTTTATGCTGTATTTTTACCTTATAGCAAAAATAAATAAATGATTATGTAACCCTCTCCTTAAATTTTCATTCCCCATTACCAGAAAAAGGGGTGAATTCCTAGACATGGAGAGGTGGGGAGGCAGAGAGAAAATTTTAATCTTTTTTGTAATTTGACTGTTCTCACAGCTGATATTTTGTTAATGGAAGGCGAGTTATTTCAGAGAACATATTTATTTCAAAACATATAATATACACATGATTCAGGGTGGGAAGAACAGCCAAAATGCAAAAAAGATGAAAATTTCTACTTTCCTCTCACATATTAAGAAATCCATTCCCCTCCTTTGGAAGAAAAAGATAGAGAAATTTTTTTAAGGCAATGATTATTTTAGATGATTGATATTTATATGAGATGAGTTACCTTATACTATAAAATAAGAAATAGAACATCGTTTAAACAAATATATATTAAAGATTTTACAGTATTTGTTGAAAGGGGGGACAATGGGCGAAATGGAACTTTTGGAAGAATGGAGGGTAATTTAGATCATTGATTATTCTTTAATTGTTACTAAAGATAAACAAAAAAGCAGATTTAAAAAAAAATAGTTTTAAACATTTTAAATGTTGTATTTGTGTGTGGGGGAGGGGAACATTTTTTGAGTAGAGGTAGGTGACAAATTATTATTTATTTTTACTAGAGAGCAGTAAATAAAACAAAAGATTTCTTCAAATAAGAATTTTACAAACTTTAAATTTTGTATTCTCGGGGATGAGGGGGTAATATGAATTTCAAAGGAAGGATGTTTTAATTGAGATGATTTGTTATTCATTTATTGTTAATAGAGTGCAACAAATAGGAGAGAAGATTTTTTTTTTATAAATAGTTTAAAAAATTTATAGGAGTTGGCAAAGACAGGGGAAGGAAAAATTTTGGGGGTAGAGAGATAATTGAAATGATTGATTATTTATTTATTGTCATTAGGCAGCAACAAATAGAGCACACATTTTTTAATAAAGAATTTAAATTTAGGGGGGGGGAGGGAGAAACATAAAGTTTGAATGGAGGGGGAGATTGTAGTTTGGAGGACCGATTTTTTTTTTGTATTGTTATATTATTAGCAAGCAGCAAGAAGGAAAGAAAAATTTAATATTCTCAATATTTTGACCCTTTTATGTTGGGAATCAGAAGGGAATTAGACATTTCATGTGTGTGGGAAGGGGGGGGGGGATTTCATTAACAAAATATATCAGCAAAAGTGAAAATCTACTAAAATTATCAAAAGAATAAAAATTTTCTTCCTTGAATTTTTAAAATAAATTTTTTGTGAAAATTTTTTTTTGGGGGAGCTTATACACTGCTCAAAACAATTAAAGGATATTGCAGTTTTAGGTGGATTTTGTATCTGGGAAACTTTTTAGCTGATTGATACATGGTCGACAGACATAGTAGGTTATATGAGAATAAATTACACATGTTTGGCAGAAAAAAAATGCATTTTATTGCGCATTTGTGTACAAAAGGAAAAAAACACAATTTGTGCATATGAGAAAAAAAGAATAAGAAAAGGTGTTTTCTTCAAAGAAAATCATTTTCAGTAGGGGTATGGTTTCCACGGGCGGCCAGCAACGTTGAACACCTTTGAGGCATGGACTCAATGAGGCTATTAATGACGAGTTGGGGTATTCTGCCCCACTCTTCCAGAAGAGCTCTTTCCAGTTCTTGGAGAGTTTGTGGGGGTTGTTGGCAGCCAGAAACTCGTCCTCCTAGAGCGTCCCAAACGTGCTCGATTGGATTCATGTCTGGAGAACACGCTGGCCATTCCATTCGAACGATTCCTTCCTCGAAAAGGAAATCCTCCACCAGGTTTGCACGATGTGGCCTGCAGTTATCGTCCATTACAATGAAGTTATCTCCGATTGCTGCAGCGTAAGGGACTACAATAGGTCTGAGGATCTCATCCCTATATCGGCGACCAGTCAGAGCTCCATCTCGAATGATGTAGAGGTCAGTGCGCCCGTCAATGGAGATGCCACCATACACCAACACTCCTCCAACGCCAAATCTGACACTTTCGTGCACGAACGCAGGATTATTCCTACTGCCACGGTCCCTCCAGATGAAAATACGCCTATTATCCGGATGCACAGAAAAACAGGACTCGTCAGAAAACAGAATATTGCTCCATTCATTTCTCCTCCAGTTGACATGCTCGGTTGCCCACTCCCTGCAGTCGCGACGATGCCTTGATGTTAATCTAACACATACCATCGGTCGGCGAGCATACAGACCTACAGCATGGAGCCGGTTTTGGACAGTCTGAGTTGAAATCGTGGTGCCTGTAGCCGAGCGAAGGTGTTGTTGGAGAAGAGTAGCGTTCATGTTTCGGTGTCTCCGAGCTGTTAACGCTAAATACCGATCTTCATTGGGCGTTGTTGCCCGTCTACGACCTTGCCCTGGTCTTCGGCCTGCACATCCACTCTCCAAAAAACAGTTCCAGATCCTGGAAATGACACTTTGTGACACTCCAATGGCTTGCGCTACTTCGGCTTGAGTTTGGCCCCCTTCTAACCTACAAACAATTCTCCAAGCTTCTGAATCTGTCAAATGACTTCGCTGAGACATCGTACTCATCGAAACAAAGCAATCACTGAATGCTGATCATCCTTGTCTTCATTCTCTTTTATCCAGTTGAAAGTCAAATTTCATTCGCTGCCGCTGAAGCGACGTTTTTGACGTCGAACTCAAAATTTACATACTCCACAGTTTGAAAACCAGAAAAATTTGCATTTGTGATTCTCTTCTTCTATTTTCGGCAAAAAAAATTTCGTTTATATCTTTATTTTATATAAAACTTCAAATATCCTTTAATTGTTTTGAGCAGTGTATTTCGGAATGGAAAAGAAAATCAAAACTGCTTGAAAGTGGGAGGGTGGCTTACTTTCAGATTTTACGGTAATATTATCCTATTTTATGCTTATCCAATTAAGTTATGCTTATCTGGTTAATAAATGATTCTCTCATAATTTAAGGGAATGCAATAAACAGCATATTTTGCTGTAATTGCAAACTAAAATTATCGTCACTGTATCTTTCACACTGAGCACTAAGAATCATATTGGAGAATAGTAAGATAGACCTCCTTTTATACATGGAGCTCAGTCGATTCTACTAGCACACCATATGGTTTTATCCAAATTAGTACTAGGAAAATAGGTGGTGCATTTCAATGTAACTAAAATAAAAAGTTATAATAAAAAACAATTACCAAAAGACACAAAAATATATAATTTAAAGTATAAAAAATAGAAATGTAACAAAATATTTTAAAAAGTTACTAAAAACATGATAACACTTAACCTCTTGTAGGTATTTATTTTATACCACTTAATTTTAAACAGGATGTATATCAAAATTTTACTTTTATAACTTTGGTGAAAAAAAATTCTAAAATTGCATTTCTTTTTTTTTTCTTAATAAAAGTTTCTGAAGATTCTTATTCGAATTCAACATTACTGAAACATATCTACTTTCCCCTCAAAGGGTTAATTAAGGAATAATGCAAGGGCATAAGTGAAAACTTCAAATTTTTCAGCCATGAGATTTTTTCCTGATATTCAAAGAATCTCAGCAGGTGTGATTTTTAAACATTAATAATCCAATGACAATCACGAAAAATATTTTCTTTAAGTTTTCATTTTTTTCTTTTTGTATTTTATTTATTTTTTAAGAAGATACCTAAAAATATAGATTGAATCATTAAAGTCAAAGATTTAAGATTCAATTTGAAATTCATAGCTCATGCCTTATGTCCCTACCTCTATTCAAATGCGGATGCGTTAGCGTATTACTTTTATAATATCTGAACTGAATAGTAAAACCGTTACATTGGGAAATTAATATTGGAGTTACAATTTTAGTGATTTTCTCAGTTTTATGAATGGAAATGCAATTTGTGACATTATTTTTCAACACAGAGGACTAGATAATTATTCTTTAACATAAACGGACCTTTGATTCACATATAATGAATGAATCACACATCATGAATGATTCATGTTATATTTTCTTCCTGTTTATTGATTTCATGTGATAATGATGTGATTGATTTTTATCTTTAAAATTTGATTATAATTGTTTAAAAAGCAAGTCATTTTGCCGAATTAATTGCGCAGTTAATATTTTCTTTGTCTTACAATTAGTTATTCTGGAATCATTATGATTTTTGAGAAGTAAACCTCGCTGATTGTTATTTGCTTTAAAAGTTAATCACTTATAACTATAGAAAACGGTAAGTTTTAATTTGTTTACTTTGCTCAAAATACATATAAGTTTTAATTTTACTGATTAGTTAAAATCATTTTTAGTTATCACAACGTCACTTCTGCACCAGTTAAGTATAAAAGCTGGCCCTAAGTCAAATAGTAAATAGGCTGAATGAGACTGGTATTACAATATTATTGAGACAACTTTTAACCTTTTGACCATTTCCTACTAATGCTTTTACTCTTAAGAATCTTTTCCCTAAAATTTTGTCTACATACAGACTAACATAATCTGTCAATTTTAAACAAAAATTTAATTTTAATTAATTAAAAATTTTAAACAAGAATGTAATCTGTGTAACTTTAAGTAAGGAAATTTTTGGTTTACAACTTACATTTTACTGCATATTGATAATATTTCATTAAAAATGCTTATTTTTAAAAATTTTGTACAGTTCACACTCTTTTGAATCACAAAAACTACTAATTTGTGGTGTGGGGAACCCATGCTTTACAGTATATAGTACAGTATTTTTTGTTTTCTTAAAGGTATTTAACCCTTCATTTGTCATATGTTCAAACTGTAAATTTCTTCACTGTGCTGCATGAAGCATATATGTTTCTTACCTTTAGGCACATAGTATAAATGTATTTCATACCAAAAAATTGAATTAATAAACAAGCTAATATAATGCTACTTTGAAATAAGATAATCATGCTTTCTGTCACTATATATTAATTTAATAACAGATTTAATATGTTGAAATTAACAGTTTAGAATATTGACTTTCTTTCTTACATGTTTAGATGGCTTTATTTAACCCACTGGTGGCTACAAAATCAGACTTCATTATACCAATTTCACTATTTTATTTTTCATAAATTTCTTATTAAGAATAGATCAGTTATGCATACAACAGTTGTGTATATCTTTATGAAATGCATCCTTTCCTTTAATAAAACTATTTTTAATTTTTATGGATAAATTTCCTTCTTCAGTTCATTTTTTGTTTACAAAATGAATTAAATTGTAGCTAATAACATGCAATAAAAGTTTTCTTGTTTGCCGTTACCTCATAACAATGCCTGAGTACAAGAAAAAGCAGACATTCAATATATTTGGGAATAGTGAACTGCATTCGAATTTTACATGTCAAATGGTAATTTTTATTATTATTATTATTATTATTATTTTTTTAGTTCTCTATTTCTTTTTTAAATAATTTTGTCTAATCTCAATGTCTTGGTTATCATGTGAAGTGGGAAAAATATTGAGACATTAATTTTTTTAAATATCAAGACTTCATTAAAAATAAATTTTGGAATAGCAACGTATAAATAATTAAGATGTAAAATATACTGTAAAAAAAATGGAAAGTTTTATCAATATTTTAACTTTTTAAACTTTTTAATTGCAGTTTTTAGTTTTATTATTTAGGCATGTAAAAGAAATGTTTATTATAATATATCATAGGAAAGTAACTCTTCAGCTAGGGGAGACCGGTACACACTGGATCTATGGGCACAGTGGACCACCCCCTAATATTTTATTTATTTAAATGTTTTTAAAGCTTCTCTTCTATCCTAATAAACTACAGCACTGCACTGATTATTTATAGCCTTCAGATAATATGTTTAGCTCAGATTGAACTATGTTATCCTGATTGGTTGTTTTGAGCTTCCAAAAGTAAAATTTTTCATTATCATATTTTAATTTTTTTTAGTAATTAAAGGTTGTAGATAAATCCGATAAAACAGCTTTTTTTCAAAGCTCAGATACTTGTTTTTATTTAACTTTAAAGTTAATATGTTTAAAAGAAAGCTATAAACAATATTAATATGATTATTTATTGATTATTTATTGTATTATGGGGTACAGTGGACCACCTACTTCTGGGGCAGTGTGGTCCACAATCCAGTCTGCTCATATAATGCAGAATTTTCAAAATATTTAATAATTGCTTATTTACTCTAAAGAAATATTGTTTAAAAGTAGTTATATAACTGTAAAATAAAGTAAACAAAAAAAAATAACAATTTATTTAACATAGTAAGAAATATTTTGTTTTGTATTTACTGCCTTTGATAAATATAACTGTAGTCTAATTGATGCTGATTCTATTCAAGTAAGATTCATGAGACACAAATTGAATGGAAATCAGTTTATTTTCCCGAAACTGTAGGTGAATATCTTGTTGATGTCAATTATTTCATAATATTGCTCCCAGACCCAAAAGTATTTCAGGAAAATTCCAGGCTCAATCTTATTCATAAGTATTTTGGAATTTCATTTGCAAATTTTAATGTGTGCTGATTTTTATGTACTTAAGTAATAACTTCAACTAAATTGCACAGTTGTTCCTGTATTAATCTGTTATTATATTCAAAATATAATTAATTTATTGTTTTTGTTTCAAAATGTTACTTGTAAATTTAAATTACTATGTTATTTTGCAGGTAAAGGGGAAATATAAAAGAATTAGATTAATGATAAATAGATTTATATTGTATTTCAGATAATACCGAATAGCAGTCCACTGTGCCCCAGTGGTGGACCACTGTGCCCCAGAAGTGGGTTACATTGGTCCACTTTACGTGCATATAAGAAAATTCTTTTTGAAAAATATATTGAAAACTATGTTCTGAGAAAATTATGCTGAATGTATAAAGGTTTAAGGAATATTCAAATATATTTTCATGCAGATCGGTTTGTCCATTAAAGAGAAAAAAAAATTTAACTGAATAAGTGGTCCACTGTGTACCAGTCTCTCCTAATTGTTTAAGTGTGTTATGATATGGTAATATTTCATAGCGCCATTAATGAGTGTGGATATTTTATGGTCATTATTTTCACTAAACTCTAAAATGTTGAATACATTTTTCTGCTTATTCTCTGTTTATTTTTTAAAAATCTGTATATTTAGAAAGAATAAATATGCAGATTCTAAATGTCAGATTTCTCCAGAGATTTCATATGAAAGTAATTCTTGGGTACTTTTCTACAGGAGAGATCATAAATGATCAATAAGTGTTGTGACAGAAATATTTGAAATGCCTGATAGCAAGGATGTCAAAGGAAAATGTTTTTTACAGACTTGCCAAGTCTCCAGCTTTTGGCTGGAGATTACGGATTTTTCAACTATAATTTAATCTCCAGATTACTGTGAAATATCTCTGGCTTTTTTAAATTTTGAGCACACAAGTTTTGTTTTCATTCCACAGCACATGACTGGGATGCTGCATTGGACAGTGGTCCCAAATCATGATCATGTGGCCAAAAATCATTTCTGGCTTTCCTAGTAGTTGTATATGATTCATTTTTTATTTTACGATGTTCTAAATGGTACTACATTGTGAATTCAAGTTAAGTGTGATTGGGGGTTGCTGGGAGATGGGCTGGTGGGGCAAATGAGGAAGTAATTTTTTATTAAATTATAACTTTATTATTCTACAAGATTTTATTTTTACAGGAATGAGAATTTTCTACTTTTTATTATGGTGACTATTTCCTCTTTTTTAAAAGAAATCATCTAATGCCGTTGCCCCTCTAAATTTGCATTCCTCTACCCCTCCCTCAAAATATATTGTTTAAAATTATTAAGAATTCATTTTATTTTTCCTTTTTATTGTTACTGCAGATAAAGAACATAATAAAGGATATAAATAATCAATAAAATACATAAATAATCAATCATTTAAATTCCCCCCTCCTTCCAAACACACATGCTAAATGTCTCCTTCTATTTACCCCTCTAGCATAGAAAATGTTAACTCGTTAATTTTTTTATAAAGTTTTTGACGTTTGTATTTACTATGAATTAATAATAAATCATCCAATTCATTAATTAGACTATTTTCAAAATTTTCGATTCCCCCCCCCCCCCCACCAACACACATACACACTATTTAGCCTCTATCTATCACACAATGCACAATTCCTTTGAAATTCCATTAATAATAAAAAAGATTCTGTGTTTGTTACTGTCTTTGTAACATTAAATAAATAAGCATTTCTGTAAATCTGCCCTATCACTGAAAATTATGCCTCTCCCCTTCTCCAGCATACAACAGCTAAAATCTCTAAAAGCTTTTAAATTTTTGTAAACGAAATTTGCTTTGTTTCTTATTTTTTAGTTATAATAATAACTAACAATAAAACATGTAAATCCACCAAAAAAAAATTTCTTCCCTTAACCCCCTCAGCATTTATTTTTAATAATTGTTTATTAAAGGTTTTTAATAACCTATCTCTAAGTTTTTATTTTAAAAAATGCTATGTGATTTACTGCGTAGTCGCATTAAATAGGTAAAAAGCAACCATCTGATTTTTTTCTTCCCCCATTAAAATTACACTTTTTTGACCCCCTTCCCTCCCCTTTGCATGCAAAGTTTAAAATCTTCAAAAATATTAATTAAATTTGTATTCTGTTTGTACTTTGTATTTAAAATGTATAAATAGTATTCATATTTCTAAATTCACCTAAGAAAGTGTCACTTCACCCTTTTTCCCCTAATATGAGGGAGAGGGGATTACTAGATATTGAGAATGGGGATGAGGGGGGAAGCAAATGAAAATATTTCTTTTTTTGTTTTAGCTGTTTGGATATTCTCACATATGTTTTTGAATATAAAGCAATTTTAAAACTTTTTATTCAAAAATAATATAAAAACTTTTATTTTTTTTAAATATCCCTTCAGAAATGCAGATTTACACATTTCAAAGAACTTAAAAATTTCATCTCAATTCAAGTGTTTGAGTGAAAATTTCATATATTTTTTATTATATATATTTTTCTTTCTTATTATATATTTTTTCTTTCTTATTATAAGTAAACAGATATGTTTTAAAAATATCAAGTTATTGCGTATACATATTAAAAATTAATAAATATTAGTAAAAGCAAATAATTGTGTTCACTGTTAACTACAGATGTAATTACTAAATTATAATATATTTTAATGTAATACCTACACACATTATAAAATAATAAAAATTTCACTTGTCAAATCAAAAATTTACTTAGTACAACATCCATAGTGCTACTTTTTTACACCCATATCGATTTTCAGGTCGCCACATTTCTCTAGATCAGCCCTTTCCAACATTTTTTCTTTCACTTACCCCTTGTTTAGGCTTTTCATTTCGAATTACCCCCCATTTATCATAAACACCCACAGCCCCCTCTCCTCCTCCCACACATATTATTAAAATCTTCATCCCCCGTGAATGAAAATATGTATTTAAAAAATTATTCAATATTATATTTTTTATTCATTGAGGAAGCACTGATGTTTACAGTTTTATTTAAAGGATTAGGTTTATCGGTTATCGGAACAGACCTGTTATAATTTACGCTTGGGTTCTCTTGCAATCAGGGCTTGCTTAAGACTTAGAAGTAGGGTAAGCCTGATTTCACATCCCCCCCTCCCATTTTACTCGGCCAATTATTCTTCAACCATTTTGAAATTTTGTCATCATAAACACCTTTGAGTAAACAACACTTTTAATATTAAACTAAAACTAACTTCATATATATGTATAAAAAATGTTTTATTATATACATAATTATACATAACAAATTAATTTTGTAAATGATTTTACAAATATGGAACAGAAGCGAATATTTGAACTTTAAAATATAATTTTGATTATATTCAACTGTTTTATGCTTTTCAAATTGCAGGATTTGCCAGTAGTAAGAACAATGCAAGGAAAACAAATATTTGACGCAAATTTATGCCTTGCTGCAACACAATTTTTTTTTTTTGCATTTTATAAACAGAAATTTGGTATAACCTGAATGCTAATTACTTTCCCCTTTATTTAAATAACCTATCCTCCATATTTTATATTATTTCTCCATTCTTTATGAATATAACCAAATATAATTATAGAGATTAATTTTTTTACTCTGACTAAATTTTTTTTTTCCTAAAAATTAGTTTTGAAAAGTAAATTTGGTGGACCTTTGTATTTCAATGGGTAAGCTCGGGCACGGCCCAACTCGATCAGCTCCGTTTCTTCTGAACGTGCTGTATACGGCCCTAACAAATGCCAGTTTTCGATGGAATCTTTAAAGGGCCAGAAAAGTCGACAGATGGCGCTGATTGCCCACCTCATCTGTACGATTTAAAGAGCCATTTTACATCATATTCTGTTTATTTTTGTCTGATTAACTGACAGAATTAAGTACAATTAACTAATCTAAGTATAAAATTTTATGTTTTGAACAATAATGTACCATTGTATACTCAGAACATTTAAATATTTACATATTTAGCATTGTTAGTATCGTCTAACTTTCGGAAAAGAAGCTCATCAACAACAATAAAAATAATAATATATATATTACAATATATCAATAACAGAAGAAAAACAACCTTTTTTGCATTCAAATACAGATAAATAAAGCATTTTATTCATCACACGAGTATAGATTATTTTTAAAATATATATTTTTAATGTGCAGCTGTGTACACAGCTCATTGCTAATATGCAAATCTCTAAAATTTATTATAGATGAAGCAGAAATACAAAATAAATGCTAATTAATAATAGTGTTATATTGAATACACATATATTTTATATAAAATTTACAATAATATTTATCATTTAAATACTTATAATTAGATTCGTTAATTATTAATTAGATACTTATATTAGATTCGCTAAATTCAAACTCATTTAAAAAAAAAAAGAATACATTTATATACACATTTACATATTTATTTACATATTTATATTTCTGTAAAGATTTCAAGTGTTAAAAAAAAAAAAAAAAAAAAAATTAGATAAACTTTAAACATTTTCTAGATAAAGAATATTGCCAGAATTTTGTATTTGCTTTATCAGTTATATTTTTTGCCATATTTTTCAAAATTATGGGTATTATTTTGTTGCAAATACATGAGCACAAATTTTGATGGTGATCATTCAAATGGCATTTCCATAATGGGCAATTTAGAAGTTTGGGATAAATAAAATCATACAGAAGAATTTTTACAACGCCTGTTGTTTTTAGAAATGGAATAGCTTTTTCTATAAAGTCCAGAATAATTGAAATTACAGAAATAAATTTTTGTTTTGGATATGTAAGACCACCCCTGTCTTGATTTTTAATCAAACTGAACATTGGAGCATTGCAATCCATTGTTAGTACGTCTGACAGACAAGTTTCACAGTCTACAGTTTCTTATATAATTTTCACAATATAGCCTGAGACAATGGCAATGCTGGCAAATTTCAAATTTGTTGTAGGTAAATCTAGGGGGAAAAAGGAGAAAAATATTTATATAGATGTTTGTAGACATTACTAACTAATATGTCATAATTACGAAATTCACTAACTAATATGTTATACAACTTCAAAAAGTATAGACGGAATTAACTTACCGTGTTCAATTATTAACCGGTCCAGAATTTCTAAAGTTTCTTTAGGAATTGATAAATTTGTTTCCATTGGTATAATCTTTCTTTTACTAAATTCAGGCTTTTTGTAAAAAATTATGCCATCAGAGCATACACACGGCATAGTATGGTACACAACAATATACCATATTGATTCTAAAAAGAAAAGAAAATAACCAATTTTTTACAACATATATCCAAAAGCTAACTACTAATAACAAAACAAGATCGAGAGAACCCTTGACTGATGAAGTGGGCAATCAGCGCCAATTTCTTGTGGCGGCCACAGCCAGAACTATATTTCGATTCCCGTGCTCCTATTGTATTTGATACTTTGTTAGAGCCTGTTAGATCGAGTGAAGCCTTGGCTCGGGCTTCACAGGCCTATTCGGTAAACAGGCCCTGCTTGCAATTCTAAATCCTTGGATTGTTTCTAAGAACTTGTTGTTCTGAACCATCAGGTAATGTTCAAACACAGTTGCAGTAATCTTAAGAGTTCCAGATTTCAACGAGTTATTAATTTTAAATATAAAACCAAATTATTCAAATAATATGTATGTACTTCAAGTTAAATACTTATTAAATGGAAGGAAGCATTCCTCTTTTTTAATTTTTGAAATATTTTGCATTTCCAAAATAAAATTAGAGGTGTAATTTAATGTTGTTTTAGAGACGCATAAAGAAAAAACCCACAAATCATGTGAAAAGTGCTTAATTTGAATGTAGCAAATTTGCCTGAAATTCATGCCACAGCAAGAATTGTTCAAAACTTCCAACTTCACACCATTTGGACTCAAGCCATATACTTATTTAAATACTTTATCGAAGTATTTCATTAAACTGCACATTCATAATTATATATAAACACCTAGCATTCAGCATATTCATCAATAGATATTATAAATTTATCTTTATTAAGTTTGTAAAACATTTAAATATACTAGTTTTATTTACAAATACATCATTTTTACTTAACTTTAATCTTTTATTTTTCAAACTGGTTTTAACTATTCATGAATGAAATGCTTTTTAATCTTTCTCTTATTAAACATGAAACGGAAACACTTTCAACGTTTTAACTAATGCATATCGGGCTTCACACATGAGCTAAACATAAACAAGTGTCATTTTGCATTGTCCACACACTAGATGGCGGCACACGCAATCACTCGTATTGGCCATTAGTAAGATTGAATGAAAAAAGGACATTTATGCAAATCTCCATGAAAAGTTCGTGAAAGGGGGAGTTTCCCGATTCATGCGGATATCAGTTTAGTATAAATAGAAGCTGATTGTATGTGTTAATATATTTAAATGGATTAATTAGGGAATTAGTTTAGTGATTGGCGAAACTCATTTATGGTATCATAGTGGAGAAAAAACAGTATTTTATATTAAAGTAATTTTGCATTCATGGATGGCGTTATTGTTTTGAGTTACAGAAAGACATTATTAAATATTTAAGTTAATTCAATGCAGCTTAATGCAAAAAGTTTAAGTTATGTTATTCTGAATATCTTTTGTGTCGTTATTGAACTGTTTAATTCTGTTTCAACGGATGTGTTTAAATAATTGAATCTTCAAGCTGAACTGTAAAAGTAATGTGTACAAACTTTTAATAAAAGCTGTCTTCAAGATTAAACTCTTGTTTTACTTTAGTTAATATATATGTATATATCTGCATTGTAAAAGCTTATTTTACATTAAACAAACTTTCTGCATATTTGATTCGCGAATCATGCAAGCAAAACTAACCAGCGAAGCTTTTTACAGGCGTAACTTGCTCTGTTTACTTCAAAGCTGACTTTTTATACTAAATTGAAGTTAGCATCATTTGTAAAAACACACACAAGCAATGCGAATTTATGTATGCATATAAAACCAAAATATTTAAGAGTATAAATCTTCAGACATTTCTGAATACTGTGGAATGTATTTAATTTTGAAACTTCAATTTTGGGCCACATGATTGCAATTTGGGACCACTGTGCATCGGTGCAAGTCTTTCAGTCCTGGAGAGATTCTTGACTGATAATAAATTCTAATTTATACACTTAAAGCATAGGAGTTTTGCTAACAAAATCTTTTAATCACTTTCTGTTATTGTAAAAGATCAATTTTTAGCCGTAATACAAGACATAGAATTATTTTACCCCATTTCCATTTGGTTATGCCTAATATTCAGAAAAGTTTTCAGTCTTGGTTTAGATGGACTTCTTGCACCCACGCCACTGTGTGCCAATGCAAATCAGAAATTCTTTGCATTGCTGCATAGAGCTTGCTTAGAATGGATCTCTTCTGCATATCCACCCTGGCAGTGTAGCAAAGATCATATAATGTAACCAATAGAATGAAAGCCCACGTTCTGCTATTCGCCTGTATGCACAAAAGAATATGCTCATTTGTTCTGAGCCATTGACACATCAACAGGATTGAAAATTATGAAGGGCGGCAGCTGTATTTTGGGTAGCTATTTCGTAGTATTTTTGCCCGATGCACATGTGTTGCATTTGCATAAGAAATGTTTGAATTCTTTTTATTTTTATGTTTTCATTTGTTTTATTTAGCATGAAAGGTGGAAGTTATTTGAGGATTTTATTTATATTTATCGATATTTAGAGTTGATCCAGTTATCCCGGCCATGATTTGACTACAGATTTTAAGCAACTAACTTGGTATAGAGGTGAGGTATCTAATTTGAATTCAAAAATTTTGGTTTACTGTCAATCTGAAACTCGACACTTCAACCTGAACCTAAAGTAAAAGAAAATTAATCTACATTTTAGTACAATTATGGAAAAGTACTCTACAGTTACATCTTTAATATCAATTTTATTTTGTCTTTATTGTATAAAAAGGAACATATATATACACATACATTAATACAGTAATCCCTTAACATTCGCGAGTTTTGATTATTCGCGCAATATAAAATGAAGAACATTACAACATTCGCGTATACTTAACTTGGTTATTCGCGGATTTCGTTTCATAAGGATTTTTTTTTTAAGTGAACTTCCTTTGTTTTACCGGAAACATGAATTTATGCTAAAAATAGATTATCCCCCTTTTTTTGGCATTTCTCCAATTTATGTTGAAAGACCAAAACGCAAATTTTTTCTTCGAAGTATGTAATGCGCATGCTCCTAGGTTTTGTTTATCGTTTGAATTACGTAAGTCCCCGTAGAATAGATTTGTTCTTTCTATTCGCCTGTCAATTTTTTCTTCTCAGTGTTTAGCAAAAGTAAAAAAAAGAAACTTCATCATGTCGCCTACAGCTAAAAGAGTGAAAAAAGTTTTGAACCTTTGCGAAAAAGTTAAAATTTTAGATAAATTGCGAATGGGAGAAAGAGCGTGCGCGGTTGGTCGTTATTTTAATATTAATGAATCTACGGTCCGATCAATTAAAAAAAACGAAAAGGCTATAAGAGATAGCATCTCAGCAAGTGCACCGACTAGTGCAAAAACTGTATCGCAAGCACGGAACAAGTCATTGGAAGAAACTGAAAATGCCTTAAGTATTTGGATAGAAGATATGAACCAGAAGCAAGTGCCGCTAAGTTCAGCTTTAATACGAGCCAAGGCTAAAAAAATATTTGACGCGATAAAAGTAAAGGGTGATACTTTATTTGACTTCCAGGCTAGTAACGGATGGTTTGAAAATTTCAAACATAGGCATAGTTTACACAACATAAAGTTAGTTGACAAATCGGCTTCTGCGGTTCATTAAGTGCTCAAAAATTTCCTGAAGAACTTACAAAAATTATTGAAAGAGGCGGATATGTTCCAGAACAAGTGTTTAATGCCGACGAGACAGGCTTGTTCTGGAAGAAAATGCCGAAAAGGACTTTTCTTGCCAAAACAGAAAGCACAGCTCCAGGTTTTAAGGTAGCAAAAGATAGGGTATCTCTTCTGTTGTGTACCAATGCTAGAGGCGATTTTAAAGTAAAGCTTATGTTAATTTATAGATTGCAAAACCCTCGTGCTCTCAGAGGTAAAGATAGTTGCCTGTTTTCTGGCGAGCAAATACCAAAGCATGGGTAACAAGCGTTTTGTTTCTGGATTGGTTTAATGATTGTTTTATTCATGAGGTGAAGAAATAACTTTCATCTAAAAATCAGTCATTTAAAGTTCTACTCCTCATTGACAATGCTCCTGGACATCCACTGAGTTTAAAAGATGCCCATCCCGACGTCGAAGTTGTTTTTTTACCCCTAATACAACTTCACTGATCCAACCGTTGGACCAAGGAATCATAGCAGCGTCCAAAGCTTACTAGACAAGAAGATCTTTCAAAAGAATTTTAGAATCGATTGAAGTAAATTCAGAAGCCACGGTCACATCGAATTGGAAAATTTTCAACATAGCAGATTGCATTGCCGAAATTGATGCAGCATGGATGGAACTTAATGAAAGTTCAATTAATTCTTGTTGGCGAAATATTTGGCCCCAAGTGGTACAAAAAGAAAATCAAATGCCTTCAATTTCCAAACCTATTGAAGAAATTGTGGAACTGGCTCATCAGGTCGGAGGTGATGGTTTCGACGACATAAGGAGAGAAGATGTAGAAGATCCGGTAATATCCCATGATGATGGACTTACTGAAGAAGAACTTGTAGAAATCCTTGAAGAAAAAATTACACAACCAGACAATGTCACAGACGATGAGCGCAGGAATTGTGAAACTGGAGATAAGCGTCATTTTTTATGGTTTTTTTTTTTTTTTTTTTCTAAAATTTCTAAAATTAAAATTGTTTATTACAGGTGAAATATTTTCTGCAAAAAATGTCGCGGAAATTTTAAAATTACAACAACAACTTGTTGATAAAGCGATAGAATGTGATCCCTCGCTAGTGAGGAGTCTGAAATTTAAAAGAGAAATTGAGGCTGCAACTTTTCCTTACATGGAAATCCATAGACAAAAGATCTCTTCTGCCAAGCAATCACATATTACTAGTTTTTTTCAGCCATCAACCAGCAAATAATCTTTTTATATTATGTTTATAATTGTTCAAACTTATTTAGAGTATGTATTTTTAATATTTAATAAATACACTATTTAAATTTCAAATATTTTTTCCAATAAAAAAAAAATCGTAAAACCTAACCCCCTTTTATGCATGGGAGGATACTCTCAACATTCGGGATTTTGACATTCGCGGAGATTTCCGTGAACCTAACCCTCGCGAAAGTTAAGGGATTACTGTATTCAAATATATAGTTTTTTTTTCAATAAAGAAATTTTCATGACTTTTTTTTTGAAAACTCGGGTTAATCTGAACACAACTCAAAAGAATCAAAACTCGGTCCGTAATGGAAAAAATTAACATCGACCCATTAGGGCCGTGTCCAGTGTGGGGAAAATAAGAGTTTAGAATATCACCTATGGATAATTTATTTTGAGAAATATGATACATTGTTTCAGTATAGGGCCAAATTTAAGACATCCAAAATTACAACAGAAATATTTTGTGATTATTAACATTAAAGTAAGTTTGTTTGTTCCATTATGTGTTACTTTCTGGTTATGTATTTAACCCTCATGGATTTTATATGGGTTTCTTTCATAAAAATTTAGGTTTAATAGAATGTTCAGGGTGATTGTGAATAATTTTTCATTATTATCAGAAAACATGGAATAAAAATCTTTATTTTTGTACAAAAAAAGAAAAATCTAATAATGTTACATCAACTATTCACTAAAATTGGCTACTTTTTGTTTTTAGTATTTTATAAATTTTTTCTTGTACTTTAAGTTTTAAAATATACACTATAACACTACAGACATTGGTTTAGATATTTCAGAATGTACTGGAATGCAAATTAAAAAATGATTATATGAAGAAGCAATATCTATTCTCATCTAATAAGGAAAGAACAGCTGACCTCACTGTTGGCTAAATTTCTGTTGGATAGCATTAAAAATCTGTCCGCTTTTAGGAATCCTACTGTACACATGAGATCCGGCTATTTGACTGGTCTATGTTAAACAGGTCTATAATATGATTGGCCCACGTCGCAATTATGATTCCTGTAATGATCATTATGGAAAAATTGTAGTGGTAAATTGGTTGATGGAAATGTTTGTTTGTAAACATGCCTTTTCCTTATTTATTTCTGATTGTTCATAAATTATGAGAAATGGTAAAAAAAGAGAAAAATGTTTTCATTTTCCTTAACAAGCATATTCTTATTGCATTAATATGTGGAGCTAGAAATGTTGGTATATCGATAAAGTCACTGATAAAAAGTCTCAGGCTTTTTCATTTTGGAAACTTAGCAAGTCTGTTTTTAGATATTTGTGCAAAAACACAGTTACAATTATGAAGAACAGGGAATATATATATTTTTTCATATTATTTATGTATTATCACATGTTTATTTATGTATTCAAAATATTTTTAACGTAGTCCAACCAAGGATATTTTTAATTTAAAAAAATCAAAGAAAAGTTTTAGAGATACCTGATTTTAAAAAGAAAACAAAAAGACCTTTAATGATTTAAATTAATAGTGTATGAAGGTGCTGTCAACAATTCTATAATACAGTATCTTCATAAAATGTTTCACTATCAAAATATGATTTTCATGTAACATTATAACCATCATAAAATTTCAGGAAATGAAAGACAAATTAAATAATTAAATCTGTATGCATTAGAGTTTCTTTCATCTCAAATTCTTAATCATAATGCTGGATTAAATATCTAGGATGTACTAAATATCTAAGAAGATGTAAAAAAATTAACTTCCTTATGAATATCTAAAAAAAACTTTGTTCACTGAAAGAGAATGCATGTGCTCATAAAACAGTTAAAGTAATTTTTCACATCTTCTTTTATCTTTTTTCTTCTTTTCTTTCCTTGGGTGAAAGAGAAATATAAGCATTTTTTCGTAAATTAAGGATTAAGGTGCATATCTTTTTTGAACACAGTGTTAAAATTGCTTTGGAAACGAAAAAAAAATATTTAGGAAGAAATATTTCTGGACTATATTTTAATGATTTTAATAAATTGTATTTGAAATCTATTTGAATAAAAGTGCATTACAAAAAATTAAGACATTTTTCCACTTCGTTTTCCTTTTAACCTCTTTGCAAAAAGTGTCCTTCAAAGTATTCCTAATATTCTATCACCAGTAATTGAGGAAATAAATTTTTGTTTCATTTAAATGCAGAAATTCTGTGATTAAATAAGGTGAAATATTCTGGTACAAATAATCGAGAATTCTGAGTACATTATGTGTCGCAAAAAAGTAAATTTGTAGATGAACGCTATAGTCTAATGATTTTGCATTTTTTAAATTTCTCTTTTTGTCTACTTTCAGGTTTTTAAAACTTAACCTTCCAAATTGTTTATGCATTCATCAATAAAAGCCAGGAGGAAAGGAAAGAAGGTTTACAAAAATTACCAAAGAAATTTCTCTTTGCTCAATGTGACATTATTGTAAAAAAATAACGTTTAATGTTCTTTCTTGTAAAATTTGTTCGTTAGCATCGTAATACCATTCCATCAATAATCATATGAAAAAAATAGTGCATTAGAGTGACAAATTATTCAAGGAAACATAAAAGTACTATTAGCAGGTTTATGCCACTATTGTACAATTTAACCTTAAAGAAAATCTTATGAGAGCTGAATAAAAATGAATACATTCTTGTTTTATAGTATGAAAGACTTTTTATGTGAAACTTGCAAAAACTAACAACCACAGTAACAAAATAAAGTATTTTGAATAAATCGGATAGCAATATAATCATATCAAATTCCAAAAAATCATATTTTCATAATATATAAATGATTCTCAAAGAAAGTGAATATTTACATAATCAGGTTTTAATCGATTCTGAATAGAAACCAGAAAATAATAACTTTGTCAAAATTTATTGTGGAAAAACAAAAATACAAATGTCATACAAGTGTAAGAAGTTTTAAAAGAAAAGCAGATTTAAATATCATATTTACACACACTGGAGAAATACCTCAAATTTTTCCTGAATGTCAAAAAGCATTTTCAGAGAAAAATTATATCAACCAGGAACTCCATATCCATAAAGAAGAGAAGCCTATTAAATGTGTCCAAAATAATTTACACATTCAAGAACATTAAAAATCCATCATTTAACACATACAGGAGAGAAATCTCATAAATGTGAGGTTTGTTCAATTTCATTTACACGATCAGGAGATCTAAAAAGACATCAATTAACACATACAGGAGAGAAACCTTATAAATGTGAAGTTTGTCCAATGTCATTTGCACGATCAGGAAATCTAAACAGTCATCTTTTAACACATACAGGAGAGAAACCTTATACATGTGAGGTTTGTAGAATGTCATTTCCACAATCAAGATATTTAAAAAAACATACTTTAATACATACAGGAGAGAAACCTTATAAATGTGAACTTTGTTCAAAGGCATTTACACAATCAGGACATCTAAAAAGTCATCTTTTAAAACATGCAGCAGAGAAACCTTATAAATGTGAGGTTTGTCCAATGTCTTTTATACGATCAGTAGATCTAAAAAGGCACATTTTAACTCACACGGGAGAGAAACCTTATAAATGTGAAGTTTGTCCAAAGTCATTTGCACGATCAGGACATCTAAAAATTCATCTTTTAACACATACAGGAGGGAAACCTTATAAATGTGAAGTTTGTTCAAAGTCATTTGCACAATCAGGACATCTAAAAAAACATCTATTAACGCATACAGGAGAGAAACCTTATACATGTGAGGTTTGTCCAATGTCATTTGCACAATCAATACATCTAAAAAGACATATTTTAACACATACAGGAGAGAAACCTTATAAATGTGAAGTTTGTTCAAAGGCATTTACACAATCAGGACATCTAAAAAGTCATCTTTTAAAACATACAGGAGAGAAACCTTATACATGTGAGGTTTGTCCAATGTCATTTGCACAATCAATACATCTAAAAAGACATATTTTAACACATACAGGAGAGAAACCTTATAAATGTGAAGTTTGTTCAAAGGCATTTACACAATCAGGACATCTAAAAAGTCATCTTTTAAAACATACAGGAGAGAAACCTTATACATGTGTGGTTTGTCCAATGTCATTTGCACAATCAAGAAATCTAAAAAGACATATTTTAACACATACAGGAGAGAAACCTTATAAATGTGAAGTTTGTTCAAAGACATTTACACGATCAGGACGTCTAAAAAGTCATCTTTTAAAACATACAGTAGAGAAACCTTATAAATGTGAGGTTTGTCCAATGTCTTTTGTTCAAACAGGAGATCTCAAAAGGCACATTTTATCACACACAGGAGAGAAACCTTATAAATGTGAAGTTTGTCCAATGTCATTTGCATGAACAGGATATCTAAAACATGTGGGTAAGTGTGATCAAAGATCGCTCAAAGGGTTTCGTTTAATATTCCTTTCAAATATTTAATATTTTATTTTATTTTAATATTCTTTTCTTTAATAAATTCAAATAAATTTCATTTAGGAAAAAAAAAAAGAAAAAAGTCATGTTTTTTTATAAAGTAAAAATTTTCCGGTCTATTTTTTCGCTTTTTCGAATATCTAAACCAGCCTGATAGCGGGCTAAGCCTGCTATTATATTATGTCATAATAATATCCGTCATGCTGACTAAATGCGATATTTAAAAAAATAATTTCAAAATTAAACATGTTGTACACCTTCAAATTGTTAAAATATGCGAATATTTCCATAATTGGATTTTTATCACGATTCAATATATTTCTCAAACTCATATATTTACTAATCTCTATTACTCATATTGATTCTCGCTTTGTATTATTTTCAAACATTTGAAAAATTCGTTAAACTTCCAATATGACGTCAGATTTTCTTTTTAATTCTCTAAAGACGTTAATTATCTGCTTTGTGTACATACACATACTCAAACTCCTTGTATTATAGAGAAATCTTAGACATTTTCTGTTTTATTACCACTATGACGCCAATCAATTTTATTTCATATTTATCTGTTTTTCAATTGGTGAAACTTTTTATTTCATTTTCATTTTTTATGTGGAAATCGTCTGATAGAAAATTAATTATTGTGGAAATAATTTCATGTGGATTTTTAATTTCTGGCATGTGCTATAACGAAAAATGTTTAAATTTAATAGGAAAATGCTGTTAGAATTTTGGTTTTTTATCTCTGTTTATTAAAATAATACGAATTTTTCAAATTTTAATATTTTGAGGTCTTTATAGCTTGTATTCAGCTATATACACAAAGTTTCAACTCTGTAAGTTACATAGTTTCTGAGAATAGCTCTGTGACAGACAGACAACAGAGCGGGAGTAATAGGGTTTCGTGAGATGAATGAAACCCTAAAAACATCTTTTAACACATACAGTAGAGAAACCTTTCAAATGTGAAGTTTGTTCAATGTCATTTGCATGATCAGGAGATCTAAAAAGACATCTTTTAACACATACAGGAAAGAAACCTTTTAAATGTGAAGTTTGTTTTAAGTCATTTACACAATTAGGAGAACTAAAAAGACATATTTTAACACATACAAAAGCCGTGTAAATGTGAAATGTGTCCACTGTCATTTACACGATGCGAAGCACTAAAAAGATACCTTTTAACACATACTGAAGAGAAATTTTATAAATTCAGGGCTTGGAATTTAATTTATCGAGCAGGCAAGTCTTCCTCCCAAAATTTAGAATGTAGGGGAGGTGAGCTGATTGTGTGGGGAGACAAAAAAAAACTCTTAAAATTGTACTATTAATTTACATGCTATTTAAAGAGTTAAGTAATACAAACATGACAAAATACCATTGAAAAAATTTAAATCACCACTCTGAATAATTATACTGTATATATATATATATATGTATATGTATTTATTTATTATTTTATGAAATTGAAGAAAATTAAGCTTTTATACAATATTTATTTTTCAATTTTAACCAAATGTTATGAGTCCTTCACAATTTGTTTGTTACAATAATATCTTAATTTAGATTTTATTGGATTTTGGGCACTAAAACCTCTATCACAATTGGTACACTCGTGACAGGAAGCACAAGTGTAACTTTATTACTTTAGAAATTTTCAGAAATTTATTTTTATGCTCTGGAGAATTACAGCTAAAAGTGGGATACGTGGTATTTTCTTTGAATAATAAACTATGTACTATGCATTCAAATTGTAAACCCTTGTCAAAAATTTCAAAGCAAAACCATTGATTCATTTCTTCTATTATACGAGAAATATAGATTAATGAAAAATTGTCAAGTTCTAATTTCTGTGAACTATAATGATCAACATGTTTTGTGTTTCTTTGTAGTTCAGATTTTTTTTTTTTTATCAAGTGCACTACAAGGTCTTTGAAGCTCTTCTAATCTATTTTCTGTACTGTGGACTTAAGATCAGTTTGGGAGGATGCAGCGTCCGATAGCCCTTACTGACCTGTTAGATCTTTTCTTTTGGTCAAGTAGGAAAAATTCACAAAATACATCCTTTGATGGTAGGAAAAAATTGGGAATTTCATCATTCGGTTGAGACAAAAAAAAATCTGGAAATTTGGTGACTGGTCACTACTAAAAATTATGAATTTCATGAATCTGTTGCAGGAAAAATTGCAAATTTTTTCAGTCAAACCCAAGGAAAATAAATTATGCATATGGTGAATCTGTCATAAAAAGAAATCATGAAATTCGTCAATTTGCTTCTGAAAAAAACTGAGAAATTTGTCACTCAGTATCAGAAAAAAAAATAATGAAATTTGTCTATAGGTCACAGGGAAAAATCAACTTTTATCGATATGTTGCAGGGAATTAATTTCAAAATTCATCTGTTGGTAGTGGGAAAATATTGCAAAATTTGTTAATCAGTCACTCGAAAATATCGCAAAATTTGTCAATTGGTCACAGAAAAATACTGAAAAATTTGTCTGTCGATCTTGTGAAAAAAATCTTTAACAGTTTCAGTCAGAGGGGAAAATATCATGAATCATGTCATTCTGTCGCTGTAAAAATCTGTAAAATGTGTCGATCGGTTGTGGGAAAAATATTGCAAAATTTGTCGGTTGGTCACAGAATTTAATACTTGTTTGAAAAAATAAATTTTCCAGAAAATAACTTTTTTGGTGGGGTGCCTGCTGCCCATGATACTCTTTTAGGTAGGATTTCTAAATTTTAGCGCAAATCCTGCCATCCTGCTCTGAAATGTAAAATTTGTTCAAAGTAATTTACTGAATCAGGAACACTCAAAAGACATCTTTTAACCCTTTTAGTGCGTGAGTCGACATCTAGGAGTTGGGTGCTGTAGACTATATTAAGCGTCGACAAAAGTTGCCTAAGCGATCACGGTGTATATTGTGCTCACTGTAGTGTGCCATGGGCTTAGCCGTGATGACGTATTGCGCCTGTAGTGCAGTAATTTGGCTATAACTTATTCTTATTTCATTCTTATTTATATTCTTTTTTCATTTCAATTTTCAAAACTAAATAAAAATCCCATAATTAAGAAAGAAATTCCTTTACTTTTTTCAGTAAATGAATGAGGAAGAAATTCCTTTACTTATTTCAATAAATGAATGAGAAAGAAAGTATGATTTGTAGATTTTTTATTTTAAACAAATTGTAAAAAGTGGAATGGGTCTTTAAAGTTAATTGTTAAATTGACTATACAAAATGTCACCATATTTTTTAACTTTGTGTTGATATATATTTTTCTCTATTTTCTTGTAAATAATGGGAAAGCGGGTTGGAGTATAAAATATAGTTAATTACAAAAGTTTAAAATTATATAAACCACAAATGTTTTCAATTGTACATTTTTGTTTCACCATAGAACAAATTTATTATTTTAAAAAGTTTTTATGTGCTTTTATAATGGATAATTATATTATTTGTTTACTATTGCTATTTTTCCCAGTGCTATTTACATTTCTTAAAAATAATTGTATTCTGGAAATTCAATTTTGTTACAAATATTTTTTGCTTGCATCCATTGAAAAATATATGATGTTGGATTATCTTATATCAAATAATAAGCAGAAGTCTTGAAAAGTTAAACACGTTTTATAATAAGAACTTGAAATCTGTTTCTCATAATTTAAAAGTGGAATAAAGTATTTCATTTTAATTTGTTTGTGTGTGTATGCTGTTAGTTCTCTATGTATGTAATACCATAACTGCATATATTCACTATTAATGTCAATTTTTATTCTTTGTTCATGTACAGTTAAATTCATAAATAAAATTATCAAAAATAAAGTATTTTATTCTGTAAATTCAATTTTGTTATAAATACTTTTTAGAAAAGAATTTTGCACACATTCATTGCAAAATACAATATAGAACCATTTATCCAGAATCGTCAGGAAGATGTATTCCAGATAAGTAGTTTTTATGGATAACTGGTTGGACATTAAAACAACATCCATTTGATGAGATTCGTAGAATATATGTTGCTGTAACATTGTTACTGATTTCAAATTATTAGATTACTCTGATTTTTTAGATGCTATCAAGATTAAAGATTAATCTGAGTTTGAAAGATGGCAATATCTTGGGAACAATAATATTGCATAAAACATAAAATGCTCAATATCTAACTAAATAGACTTTCATTTCAAATCCTAGATATTGATTAAGTTGTACAATGCATGTGATAATCTATCAAGCAATGCACATGTCAAACTGGCACTGCACAGCACTTTTTTCTGGAAAGATTCTTAAATCAATGAATTGGAAATATCATTCTGGATAACTGGTTTTCCAGTTAACTAGATTCCAGATAACTGGTTCCATACTGTATATGATGTTGTATTATCTTATATATCTTAAACAACAACAACAATTTTCTGGAATCCCATGAACTAACATGCTTACTTATACAAAGTCAGCAAAACAATAACAAAATAGCAAATGTCTTTTAAAAAGTTTTCAATTTTAATTTTGTATACTATACTATGTTAATGAAAAGTTTTTCTTACACAATAAATTGAAAAATGAAATTGAATGTTAGATTAAACATACATTTTTCTCCAGAACAATGTTACAAGTAAAATAAATTTTATTTTCCTTCTTTTTTTTTTCTCTCACTCTATCTCTTTTTTTTTCTTAAGACTTTTTAATTCTAGTGCTATCAATCTTTTTCAAATACTATTACATAATATTTATATTAATTAGGTTTGGTAAGTTAAATAAAAATAAAAGTGCTCAGTTAAATTGATTACATTGAGATCACAGGCTATTCACACTAATTGTATATTATACTCTTATTTTAAAGAAATAACCCATTTAGCTCAATTAAGGGGGAGGATTAGCTCCTCATTTCTCCCCTTTATATTTAATCAATGAACCTCCAAATTTAATCAGGGAAGCGCCTAATCAGAATAAACCGGTCTACCAAATTTGACGCTAATCTGATAATTCTGCAAGAAAAACCCATTTATATAAATTAAGAGGGGGATAAACGCCCAACACCCCTCACTTTAAACTTAACCAATGAACCTCCAAAACTAATCTGGGACGTGCCTTATCAGAATGAACCTATGTACAAAATTTTAAGAATATAGGATATTCCTATCAAGAGTTATCTTGTTACGTACATACATACAGAACCTGCAGGCTTTCTGGCTTTGATAGCTTGTAAGCTAATTATAAAATTTTTATAAAATTGATAAACTATTTAATATATTACTTTTCAAATTGCCATATTAATTTATATCAAATTATTAAAATATTTTAAAGATTTTATCATCTTTAATTTGTGCATATTGTTATTTGAAAGAACCACCTTCATAATATTTTATTCTTAACATACCTTTCAATAACATATCTTTTATACAATACATTATAAAATTGTTGTTTATTCTGTATTATATAAAGTAAAGCATCCATCTATTTAAAGCTAACCTGCTATTTCGTTTTTCATGCAAATATGACCTTTATACGTGTGCACGAGCATTCAGCTAATCAGCTGAGGGCCGTTACTATCCAGACACAGAACTCTCTTAAAATTTTGTTCAATACGCATGCGTCGGCATTCAGCCAATAAGCTGAGGGCTGTTACTCTGCACAAGCAGATTCGGATTGACAAAACATATCGCTATCTACAAGGCTTAATGCAGCTGATCTGTGTTTTGAAGGTATTTATTTTATTTATTATATAATTTGTATAAATAACTAGGTGTCGAAACTGAATTTAGGCTCATTTAATGTTATATCTAGGTATCGATTTCCATTCTAGCGTTTCGTCAAATCCAAATCAATCTAGATGGAAATCGCTTTTTTCCTTCTGTGATTTTGATTTGCAATATAATAAAAATATACAATAAATCTAGAGACACTAAATTTTAACAACTTTTATAAGCCCAGCATTTTTTTAAAGCTGCGAAATTAATCTGAGATGTCTAAAATAATCTGCAGCGCCTGCTGCCGTTTATATGAAACTCATAATTTGTCACAAATAGGTAATTTTATTAATTTCGTGCTTTGCCTATGAATGCGAAAAAAAAAAAAACTATTTTTGACTTCAGGTGAAATGATTGAGGTTATTTCGGTTTTTTTTTGTATATAAAAAATGTTATATATAAAAAAAACCTGGCCATTAATCACATTGTCTTTTGTATATATAAAGACGTTTACTTATTCTTTGTAATTATTTTTTGTTGGGGGTTTTAGGGCGAAATAATATACTTCATAGATAGAACCAGTTCCACTAATCATTAATATTTACTTAATCCTATGACCGCCGAGCAAATGGGCAAATTTGTGGTGTTTTTTTTGTTACTTTTTTAATATACAATAAATCTAGAGACACAGTAAATTTTAACAACTTTTATAAGCCCAGCATTTCTTTTTAAGCTGCGAAATTAATCTGCAATGTCTAAAATAATCTGCAGCACTTGCTGCTGTGCTGCACTGTTTTTGCTACCAGGTTAATATTTAAGAAATATTTACATTGTATTGTTTGTATGTATACAAATCTTGAATGTTTTGATTTATTACATTCATTTTATACCAGATTGCATGTCCGCTCTTGGGTGATTCACATGAAACTCATAATTTGTCACAAATTGGCGATTTTATTGATTTCGTGTTTTGCCCATGAATGCGAAAAAAAAAATACTTTTTGACTTCCGGTGAAATGAATGAGATTATTTCGGTTTTTCTTTTGTATATAAAAAATATTATATATAAAAAAAACCTGGCCATTAATCACATTGTTTTTTGTATATTTAAAGACGATTACTTATTCTTTGTAATTATTTTTTTGTTGGGGGTTTTTGGGCGAAATAATATACTTCATAGATAGAACCAGTTCTGCTAATCATTAATATTTACTTTATTATCTGACAGCCGAGCAAATGGGCAAATTTGTAATATTTTTCTGTTATTTTTTTTAATATAAAAAAAGATGAATTTTCAAACTTTGTATAAAAAACTTAATTACGTATATGAGTATATTCCTTGACAGTATTAATCATTAATCGATATTTTAAAACTGCATCATATTTGTAGAATTATATAAATTTAAACAATGCGTCTATTGCAGTGAAACCTGAGCATAGTGAATGGATATATCAGTTCACGACGGTGAGAAGGTTAATGTTTTATACAAGATTTGTATACATACAAACAATATAATGAGTACTTTTCTGTTATATGGACACCATGCCAAAATGTATGCTAATGCATAATGTATGTAAATGTACGCTTGGTGACAATGATGTCCATATATCTGAAAAGTACCATATAATGTAAATATATCGTAACTATTAAGAGTTTGCTAAGATATTGAAGCATTAAGTGATGTGTTAGATGTATGCTTTTATCAAAACAATTATAATTTGTAAGTATGAGTTAAAAAAACAAAGAAATCCCCATTTTCTTGCATATTATGAATTTTATTGTAGTAATCTGAACACCGTATGATTAAATAATAAACGGACTATGAGAGTTCCAATTTTGTATTATGTTAAATATTTTCTGTACTATACAAACAAAAGGACAGAGCTAAAAAAATGCAATTTCCATTTGGATCGATTTGGCAAACTATTAAATGAGCCTAAATTCATTTTTAACGTTAAAATTAAAATCGACACCTAGATATTTATACACAATACAACAAGTAAAATAAATACCTTCAAAACCCTTTTGATCATCACATCAGCATGCAAGACAATTTTTTACCGGAGACTGACGAATTTTACGATTTTACAGCAAACGATTGTTGAATTTTGCAGTTTATCGACTATTGATTAACGAATTTCATGATTTCTTCCATGAACGTTTGACGAATTGTTCAAAAAAATTAAGAATATAGTCTCGGGTAAAAAAAATTTCAATATTGTAAAATGACTTCAAGAAAAAAATCGCAAAATAGATATAACGATTATGAACCATGATTTTTCTGGTACTGGGCAAGATTCATGTTGTTTCAGCAATTCTTTGATGAAATTAGTGTTTTTTTCAGCGATCCTTTGAAGAATTTCACATTTTTCTCGCGATCCTTAACAAAATTTGCATATTCCAGCGATTGTTTGATAAAATACATTTTATTCTGCAATTCTTAGACTAAATTTAGTAAAAAAGCGTGATCTTTTGGTGAAATTTTCTTTTTTGCGATTCTTTGACAAAATTTGCTTATCTTTCGTGATCCTTTTGCATAAAATTTTTACAAAATTTGCTCATCTTTTGTGTAAATCGCGTTTTTCTGTGGTCTTTTAACGAAAGTCATGTTTTCCCATGATCCTTTGATGAAATTAGTGTTTTTTCCTCAATCATTTGACGAAATCTGTGATTTTTTCCCCCGGCGAAGATTGGTTAGATGTTTTTAGTCTGCAGGTGCCCTAAAAAGTCTGCGATGCCCGTTGCTGCATCGTACACATTCTTCCATGGGGCATCAAATGAAAAGAATTCATCCTAAAGAATCATTGTTTCATTCCTGACATTTCTGGAAAGAAACAACGTTCAACTCATTGGCTGAATTGTAAAGGGCGAAATGTGTCAAACATTAGCAGACAGAAAGTGCGCAATTTGTTTGTTCATGGAAAGAATCGTGAAATTCGTTAATTGATAAATTGCAAAATTCATCAATCGATAGCGGAAAAATCGCAAAATTCATTAATCGACAGTGGAAAAATCGCAAAATTCATCAACTGGTTTCGGGGGAAAAAGTTTTCGAATATCGTCGAATGGCTTCGAGAAAAAAAATCACAATCCGTCAATTTCGGGGAAAAAATCTGCCAAATGGTTTCGAAATTTGTCGAGTGACAGCAGAGAAAAAAATCTTTTTCCATTCAATCATCGCAATTGGTGAGTGTGACTATTATGTTTGACCAGTGGCGGCAATAAAATCCATTGTCAAATTTTCAGTATTACTCGCTGTTTGGCAAGTGCTAATTTTGTCCTATACTTTCAAAACCCTTTTGATCATCACATCAGTGTGCAGGACAATTTTTTTATGGGAGACCATTTGATGAATTTCGGGATTTTTCCGTTATCGATTGACCAATTTTACTGCTATCGATTGTTGAATTTTATAATTTATCAACTATTGATTAGCGAATTTCATGATTTTTTCCATGGACGTTTGACGAATTATGCAAAAAAAATTAAAAATATCGTTAAATTGTCTTGGGTAAAAAAAAAATTAATATTGTCAAATGCCAAGTTGCAAGTTGAAGAAATAAATGCCTATGACCTCTTTTTCATGTTATGCATCTCCGGGGTCCATCCTGCCACTCCCCCCCCCCAAGGGGGGCACTTTTCTAAATTTTGTTGACACCCCTCATGTCATATATTGTTGGAAAGGTCCGTGACTGCTTAATCATATTATGCATCTCCGATGTCCATCTCCCCACTTTCCCCCCCCCTCAAGGGGTACTTTCTAAATTTTGCACACAGCCCTCATGTTATATATCATTAGAAAGGTCTGTGACCGCTTAATTATATTATGCATCTCCGATGTTCATCTCCCCACTTTACCCCCCCGCCCCAAGGGGTACTTTTCTAAATTTTGTTGACACCCCTCATGTCATATATTGTTTGAAAGGTCTGTGACCGCTTAATCATATTATACATCTCTGATGTCCATCTCCCCGCTTTGCCCCCCCCCCCCCCAAGGGGTACTTTTCTAAATTTTGTTGACACCCCTCATGTCATATATTGTTTGAAAGGTCTGTGACCGCTTAATCATATTATACATCTCTGATGTCCATCTCCCTGCTTTGCCCCCCCCCCAAGGGGTACTTTCTAAATTTTGCACACAACCCTCATGTTATATATCATTGGAAAGGTCTGTGACCACTTTATCATATTACGCATCTCCGATGTCCATCTCCTCACTTTGCCCCCCCCCCCCCAAGGGGTACTTTTTAAATTTTGCACACAACCTCATGTTATATATCATTGGAAAGGTCTGTGACCACTTAATCATATTATGCATCTCCCATGTCCCCACTCCCCTGTCCCCTCTTTGCCCCCCCGCAAGGGGTACTTTCTAAATTTTGCACACAGCCTCATGTTATATATCATTGGAAATGTCTGTGACCACTTAATCATATTATGCATCTCCCATGTCCATCCCCCCTCTTTGCCCCCCCCCAAGGGTACTATCTAAATTTTGCACACAACCCTCATGTTATATATCATTGGAAAGGTCTGTGACCACTTAATCATATTATGCATCTCCAATGTCCATCTCCCCACTTTGCCCTCCCCCTAAGGGGTACTTTCTAAATTTTGCACACAACCTCATGTTATATTTCATTGGAAAGGTCTGTGACCACTTAATCATATTATGCATCTCCCATGTCAATCCCACCACTTTGCCCCCCCCCAAGGGGTACTTTTGTTAATTTTGCACACACCCCTCATGTGATATATCGATGGAAAGGTCTGTGACCGCTTAATCATATTATGTTCCCCACTACGAAATTTGTCAAGTTAAAGCAACTATATAAATTTTATTTTTATGTTACTATCAAGTTGTTTGCTGTCAAATTTTGACAGGTTCCATCTAGTATTCTATTTAAATACTTGTTTACTGAAATACATAATTGTGAAATGTTTTCTTTAAAAAAAAATGATTAATTAAATGTACATATAGTTAATCATAAAATAACACATTAAAACAAACAAGGCTAATAATCTTGGAATAGTTGTTCTTTATTTAAAATAAAATGTTATAAAATTACATAACAGCATAATTTTCTTCACTTATAATGATTATGTTGGGAAATATACAGTGTATCAAATCTGGAAATGAAGAATACAGATACAAGTTTATGAATTAAAAAATACAAACTGCATAGCTTGTTAAACAAAGACTACATATGAGTTCATGCTCCATAAATAAATAATATGCATAAACTCAGCTCCTAACTTTATCTTAATGCATAAATTATTATCCCCCCCCCCCCATCCATCTCCTTGCATAAAAAATGGCAAAATGAAATACAGTAGAGTCTCGATAATTCAAGCTGGATGGGACCGGGCTTACCTGGTACTATCAAAAACTCGAATTATCGAAATCATAAAATTTAATTAATAAATAAATAAAGATAAAGCAATTTTTTAATTTCAGTGTATATTTAAATGAAAAATGCACTTACAAATTATTACATTACTGCTGATCGCAACAGGTTAATTATATCTTAAAATAATTGTCAATTGTTTTTTTTGTTTTGACGCATTGCCCCGTTTCCATGCAGCAATATCACGCCATCCTCAAAGCAGCATATTGTCAGCTGCAGTCGACTCATGATATTGCTCCACGCATCGCATGGTGGACTCTAGTGCAGCAGGCAGCCCCTCGCTGTGACTCATTAGCAGTGCGGAATCTGTCAGTATCAATAAATTCTAGTTGTTCGTGTGACTATTTATCCATTCCTCTATAACTTCTGCCACAAAATCGTAAAAATACAGTTTTTAAATATTTCTTGAGTCATCCAAGCACTTTCTGGTTCCTATACGTAACTGACAGTGAAGATATCAAGACATGCTTAAATGTTCTTGGCTTTCAGTTTTTCTGATAACAAGTTTAATCTTGTGATTTCCTGAAGCATTTGATGCAGCAAGAAGTGTTAACCTTTCTTTGCTTTTATGTGACCTGAATTACTTTTCTCTTAGCTTGATGCGATTGTTTTAGATGGTAGCATTTTGAAATTAAGGCCAGATTCATTTCAATTATAAAGTTGGTCGTTCATAAGGTTTTCATTTGTCACTACTTTCTGCAATTTCTTGCAAAATTGCACGGCGATGGCCTCAGAATCTTTAGATAGCTTCTCTCGACAGATCTGTAGTTGCTGGATACGCTATATTTTTTTTCAATTTGTCAAACCACCCTACACTAGCAGTGAAGTTCTCATTACTTTCTTCAAATTCTTTTCGAAACAGCAAAGCTTTTTCTTAAAGAATCAGACCTGAAAGAGGACATCATTTTTTACTTTGCTGTGTAAACCACATACAAAATGGCTGACCAGTTTTTTCATACTCAGACTTTTTTAAGGATTTTCTGTCTAAGGATAAATCAGAGCAGTTGTTAGTAGAAAACACTTTACTTCTGTTCCAATACGTTTGTAGTAGACAAAAGGAGTGAGTGGAGCAGGAGCACTTTGAAACACTATTCCCTGATTCTTTCCAATTTAACCCGGCATTATCCCTCACATGTATAGGAAGAATACACCTGTTTTCTTTAAGAGGGTGGAGTACTTTAGGTGGCTTCAGGGTGTGCAGTTGACATATGACCCGTCGAACAATAAAAACCAGATACTTGAATTTTATGGTGTGAAATAATTCTTTCAAGTGTTGCGTATATGTTGATCATTATTTGAAAGCAAAACTGATTTTTTTCACTAACTCGGATTTATGGGAAACTCGAACAATCGAGACTCTATTTATATTTTACAATAAAGGAATGTGGGCACATCTGAGCACTTTTCAGAATTATAATTTTATCTGCTTAATTTTCATGAAATTGTAAAATATAAAAATATATTTATAATGTTCTAATCTTTATAAATGCATATAAAAAATAGTAAATATTTATTTGTTGAGAAAGCGGGTATATTAAATCCTTTCAATAGAATAATATGAATTTTAAACATACATGTTACAAATTATCTTTTGCAAATAAGATTTTAATATCAATGTATAGTTCTTTTTGAGAAAAATAACCAGATGTCAAAAATTTTGTTTGATGAAACATACAAAATAAAATCCAATCTGTAGTACTACTGATATGTGTAATGCCTATGAAATGAATATTAAGTATATTTATAATTTTCAAAGCATGTTAAATGCACATTATATAGGACTGTATATTTGGACAACTTTACATGAAATGTCACTGCAGCAATCACCTGAATAATTAAGTGATGGAGACAGTAATGTAATAACAATGTTGTGAAAGTACACCAGGCTTACATCTATAATGTCTGGAAAATGAATCTTACATGCATCATTGTTTTCCTATAACAATTGGATTTTAAAATCCAACTCTCCTTACCGCTCAATAATAATTTTTAAAAATGCCTGCTAGTTTTCCCCATTGCAAATTTAACTAAAACATTGTCATTGACTTTTAGTTCAGTTAAAACAGTCTGATCATAAGTTTCAACGTCTTCTGGTTTATCTAAAGTGTCAGAATCATCATGAACTGAATAATTATTTTTTGTATGTGAACTTTGTCTTAAATTTTTAAATTTCGTCATTTGTTGACAGAAAACACAGTTTATTTTGTGCTTTTTAGGAACTTTCAAGTAGTAGGATGAAGGCGTAGTTTGCTTAATCTCCTTGGATTTTTTTTTAAACTAATCTTTTGAATGTGGTAGCCCCAATATGATTTTTCACAGGAGTATCTGTCAATATTCTTGATTTTATCTTCTTACTTTTCTCCTTCGTTATTTTACACTGCTCAGATTTTGGGAATGGTGGAATTTGCTCAGCAGTTGAAATTGATTGATTTTGCTCAATTTGGAAAGTTTCATTTCTAGTCTGTAATTTGAATATTGCTGTCTGTGTCAGTTTCTCGAGGAATACCTTCTGGAAATATTTCTTCAAAGAGAAAAGATCCCACAAGTTTATACTATTTATATGTTATAACAATGTTGTGTATTTCATACATCATTAACAAAACAAAAAAATAAAATAAAAATAGGAAAGATAAAGCAACAAAAGGCACTTTTGATAACATTATCAAAGGTATTCCATATTCCCATGTGGAATATTTTGTTTTAATAGTTCAAATAGCGATTTTACATATGAATAGATGTTTGTTGCTTTATTGATCTCATATATTCTCAAAATTTTAAGTCATATCCTGTTTGTATAAGAACATTACAACAGAAAATAAAGAGACTTACAAATCAAGAGCAAAAACAATTGTATAATTTTCATTTAAAGGAGACAAACAAGATGAAAAAAACAGTGTGTCATCGGTGTCGTTCACAGTTAGTAAAATAGTGAGAAAATGGATGTTGGCACTAGAAATATAGAAGTTTGCAGAATTTAGACTAATCAAAGGTTCACCATGGACAAAGTTGCACCGCTCTCTCCTATGGAAAAATATATTAAGATGGATTTCTTTGAAATTGTAAGCAAAATATTGATAGGTATTGTAACAAATGTGATTCTAAATAAAATTTTCACTAATTATCATTAAAAAAAAGTTATGAATAATTCAACAGAAGACACTCATTATTTTATTTCTTCTGTTGTACAATTCATAATAAGAAAAATAGTAAAGTGTATTATATAACTTTTCCATGCATGTTTATCTAATATCTTTTGAATTTAACTAATTCATTAAGAAGGTAAATAAATAATAGGAACAAAACAAATTTAATATTTGAAAAATGTTATTTTAAAATCCGATTGTAAGCTCCCCCCCCCCCATTCACTTTTAAACAATTTTGATTTTCTTTGTCATTCGAAATATAAGCATTCACACACCCCAAAAAAAATTTTTAAAGAAAAAAATGATTTAAAAATCTAAGAGAGATAATTTTTTCCCTTATGACAGATTTTCACTCATGTTTTTATATAATATCATCTAAAGCAGCCACCCCCTCTTCTACATGAAATGTCTGCTTCCCTTCTCAGCTACCTCCTCGCCCCATACAAAAAGTTTAAAATCTTGAGAATCTTAAATTCTTCTGTCTTATGTAATGCTCACTATTAACAATATGTATCTACAAACTCTCCTGTTCCATCAGTATACAAAGTTTGAAATCTCTGCTCTCTAGTTACAATAAATAAATAATCAGCCATTTAAATTATTCTTTTCTCCCAAAATGTCTACTCTCCCATCAGAAAAAATGAAATCTTTAAAACTCTTTAAAAATATATATATGCTCTATTTGCTTCTACTTAGCAGTGGTGTAGTTGAAGGGGGACGCAGGAGGACAGCGTCCCCTCACCTTTTTTATTTTCAAGGGGACGGTGGGGACGCAGACTTTCCAAACTTATTAAATTTTTAAAGGGATAGACAAACTAACGAATTAGCAATTTTCAGAGATAAAGCTTTGATTTTTAATACTTTTCAACAAAGTTGAATTGTTGGATTGTCTGCCATGTCTGTCTACTTGTCAGTTCTCCCACTGACTTCTGTAACTTTGTTTGAAATGTGACAAAATTGATAGTGTCCAAAATTGAAAGTTTTTAAGTTTCTTTGCATTACTATCTCTACTGAAAATGATATAACTTAATTGTATATCTTCAATGAACTTTTCAATCAGTGAGAAGCTATATAAAACATTACAAGTAAAAAAACTTTAATTAAATTAAACTGGTTAATTATTTAATTACTTTTCTCTGCAGCTCAAAATGAAAGGTAACATTCAGTATATCAAGTTTTTTATCGGTGACACATACCCTATGTTCAGAACAATGAACGTCCCCCAATCTTTTTCCCAAGACTATATAGCCAGATTAAAGGGAGGCTACAGGGGCTGCAGCCCCGGGCTCATCATTGATTCAGGAGCCCCCGACAATGGTTCAAGTTTTATCTTAGTTTAAAAGTAGACTTAATTTTTATTTAAAAAGAAAAGAATTTTGCTTCTAAAATGATAACAATACTCTGAAATGATGAGAAAAAATGTCATGGTTCAAGTGTCAACATGTATCATTTTTCCCTTTTGCAGTTTTAAAACATTGCAAGTTTGGTATAATTCTCTGTTGCTAAGCTGTTCTTTCAGTATTTTTATCCTGTTTTGCCTGAGTCCGAAAACAAGAAAACCTTTATTCTAATTCTCACCTTTGCCTTGCAATCTCAAAAAACATGTGCACTGCATATGTAAGAAATTAGTAAAGAGAACCCCCTAGTCCCACTCTCCGTCAAAGGATATTTCCGAATGTTATGGACAGTACCTTTAAACCATACTTTGCATAAAAAATAAGAAGAATTGGTAATAGGGAATCGACCTTGTGCGTTTTTCTCGTGAATAAAGTGTATGTAATATTAACAAAAAATGTAAGGTGACCTTTTTCTATAAACTTTTAATTTAATATAGTAAGATTTTACTAAGTGCGATTGCTTTACTTTTCTTTGATTTTTATGAATGTTTTTGTTTAATCTATACTAATAAAAGGAAGTTGTTTGTTTGTTTGTGCTATGGCTAGCGAAATCTACCGTACACAGAAGTTTGAAAATTTGGGTGTGGATAATTCAAGGCAAGTCCTGATGCACTTGATGCTCAGATTTTTTAGTTTTTGAGACCCGGATTCCTTACGCCATCTTAAGAATTTTTGCACTAAATTGTTATTAACTTGCCCTATTTGTATCCGATTTTCTTCATTTTTGGCAACCTTTCTCCATTTAGCTGTTCCCTCATTTCTACATCCCAGTTAAGACTCTGCCCTCCCCCCCCCCCCCCTGGTGCTCGGTACGGGTTTGTTGTTTCCTAAATTATTAATAACTTGCCCCCTTTTAATCTGATCTTCTTCGTTTTTGGGCCCTTTTCTCCATTTTGTTATTTCCCCATTCCTACATTCCATCTAGGTCCCTAGCCCCCTTTAATATTTTGTAAACCATGAATTTTTCACTTTCCTAATTGTGCCACCCTCTCAATGCATAACTTTAAAGTTGAGTCTTTGATTCCTCTGCCCGGGCCAAATATTTCTTTAAAATTTTATTCTGATTAATTTATACCCTATGCTTAATTTCGACTCATTTAAGATCTAAATCGCTAAGTACTAGGGTGTTTTAAGATGTTTTCCTCTATTGCCCTGCACAAAACTACGTTGGCCCTTTTTGGGCCACTTACTATACCTCCCTTAAAAATCGTCCAATGCACTATATTTTTTTTCTAAAAACTTTTTAAGACCTTTGGCTACAACTTGAACGACAAAAAAATTTCTCGGACAACAGCTACCACCAACTTTGAATATTAATCTCCTTCTTGGGGCACTTGGTGCAGCTACTTAAAAAAAAACATACAAACTTGAGTTCTGTTTAAGCTATTATCACGGGTCTGAGCAACGATTGGTGGATCAGCTAGTTTTTAATAAAGAAAAGTGTGTATCTAATTTGTTTATACTTGACCTTGACTATGAGTAAGTTTCGCTTGAAGAAAACCATAGTTTTTACTGTATATTTTTATGTGGCTTAAAAAAGAAAAAAAAGAAAGAAATAATATTACACCGCTCATGTTAGTTTGATTGTTTACGAAATATTTTTTATTGTCATCGTGTTATCTTATTAATTTAAGTTAGTTAGTTTATTATGAATTTCATTATCTAAATAGCTTTACATACATCCTTAACATATTACATTTTATTCATATTAAAATTTTATTCATGTATATATTTTTTTTCTTTTGTACACTAAAAATCAATCTGTATGGGCTAAGGTGCTTAATATACCCACATTAATTTATGTAATTTTTTTTCCATATATTGCACACAAATTGACTTATTTCTGTCAAATTGAAAACCTTCAGCATACATATTTAGAGCTTTTAGTTCATTGCTAAGATATAGACTGAATTAGAAAAGTAAATTTTCAAAAAGTTTGAAGAGGTGCATTTTTTTTTCTTAATCGGGAAAATGTTTTTTTTTTTTTTTTGTCCAATCCAAGTTTATCTCACAGTTACATTTTCTAAATAAAGCTAAGGGGCTCTGCCTCTATGAGCTTCAATCGCCAACTCCTGTCCAGACTCCACAGGCTCTGAAAACATGCTAATTTGATGTGTTTTAAAAAAATTACCTGATTGGGAAAGATCGAATGATGTTATCATGACCAGTGGAGATCGTCTGTAATCGGATTGCAATTCATTTTCTTTTGTCTGGGGAAGTTCACTTCGAAAGGCCACATCCACCACTGTCGCGGACTGTTTTCGTGATTGATTGAGCAATATCTAACACACATTTTTAAATCAGCTAGTATAAAATGGCTAAGTTAAAATTTTCCTGCCTCCCAGAACTTCTATATTATAAAGAACAAATATGTCTGTGAGTAATGCTGATGTCATTTTGTTGTTGGCAACACCAGACAATTAAATTTATCTTTCACTGCAATTTTTTTAACTTCTTAACATTGCACATTTTAAATTTTTACACTGTGGAATAAAGAAAAAAATTTACTTTCAAATGCAATTTGTTTGAAAACTGCATCGCAATTTACTAATTTTTTTTTATAGTTTTTAAAATAATTTTCAAGCATGATTTTTTAAAAAATCTATCTGTATCGCATGCAGAGACAATTTACGAAAAATAAATCCGTTTGCACTTAAAATAATATAAATTGTTAAACATTTGTTTTTGTCTTATATACCATGAAAGTATTGCTTTTAATAAATTTCAAATCTTTATTTAAATGCATAATCATATTTCTCATGTAAAAATGATTTTTGGTGGTGTTAGTGGGCAATCTAAAAAATATATATTAAATGGGTACTTCTCCATTATCCTGTCAACCACTTTTCATAAAAAAAACCTATCGCCAAACTATAGGATTTAACACCAAAAATGCAGTCCCATTCACTTCATATCAGACGCATTAAACATATGTTTATTATGTCATGAAGCGGCGCTTAATTTGACATTTACCTATATTTTTCATTATCTTTTACCGATTTATTAGTTATTTCGTTAATTAAAATAACAATTGCATCCTTAAACGGCTGTGCCATGATATTAAAAGAAAAAATGTATTGAAAAAATGTTGTGTTGCATAGTTAAGTACAATAGATCAATTTGAATTGACGTCACAAACATTTATTCACCAGCCAAGAAGGATAATTCAGAAAAATAATGTAAATAAATGAATATACAAGATTTTTTTTCCTATTTTCATTAATAAATTGTAATTTTTTTGTGTTTAAACTTACATATAGTTGCACTTTGGTGAGCAGGGCTTTTCTGAGTTTTGAGATTCCAATGGCAACATTTTTCCATTTGTTTATTTGGCGTTAGTCTTTGGCAATAATTTTTTTTATGAAAAGTGGTCGACGGGATAATGGAGAAGTACCATTAAATGTAACAAATCTATAAGAATTTTCAGTAATAATAATGAAATGTTTACATCTGTGTTCTGTAACCTGAGAAGCCCAAGATGGATCCCCTAGTTATTAGAACAATTAGAAGAAACCTTTTTATAGGCTATAAGAAAATATTTTTAAATATGATGTTTTAAATATGATGTGCTTTTCCCACATAATATTTTAATTAATTTAAAGTTTTCTTTCTCTTTTAATATTCACGTGAAAATATATTTTTCAATTGAAAAGTATTTGGAAATTTTATTATTTGAGCTTTTTAAAAATTGGCAACAATAGGTGTAAAGTGGCATTTTTTGAAATATGAAATAAACAACCATAATAAACTGCTACATAGTGTTTATCACACATTTCTCTATGAAACTATTATTTTTCATGTTTTTATAGTCAATAGTTTTTTTTTTAATATTACTATGTAAGCTGAGAAAGAACTCCGGTCACAATAAATTCAATTATGGCAACAGCAGCATTAGAAGAAACCAGTCAGATGAGCATTCAGAAGCTAGTCACAATATTTTCTTCTGTTAGAGATAGAAGAAAGTAAAAATGAATTCTTATCTGTCCCACTGAGCTCTAATGTATAACAGCACTTTTGAGTCGGGGGTAAAAAAAACTTGTAAGGTAAAAGTAAAAAATAGTCTGCATTGTCAATGTTAGATATTACTTTTTACATTTACCATAAAATCCTGATTGTAAGTACCCCCCCCCCCTTTTTCAAAATCAAAAAGGGTTCAATGTGGGAAGGAGACTTATAATTGAGATTTAAAAAAAATATTATTTAAAAACCTGTTTTATCATCGATTTAGAAGTAAAAAAGGGTTAGAATCTTCTGTATTTTGGCAGAGTTTCACTCAAAAATTAAAAAATATACAAAATAAACACTTTTGTATAATCTTCCCCCTCCAAAAAAAAAAAAAAAATCCTTTTTTTTATATATTTTTTATTTGTTATCTTATTGTAACACAAAAATATGAAATAAAATAAATTATCAATCATCTAAATCCCCCTCAAAATTATTGCTTCCCCCTTTAGTACCAAAACCCCATAGTTTAACCTTTACAACTCTTTAATTTTAAATTTCTTTTCAGACTTATTTAATACTTTACAAAATTGACCTGGGCCAGGATTATTTTTCCCTCATGTTGGTTTAGTCTATTTAATTGTCTGATAAAATGTTACTTATTATATTATGTGAAATAAAATGATCAGACGTAGTGTTTATGATTTAAAATATATACATGTATTATTTAATACTCTATATGAAAAATAAATAACTCCAATCTACCACCTAAATTAACCCCCCTCTTATTACCTCTCCCCTTCCCCCACCCAACCTCATCTTATGAGACTCTCCCCTTATCCCCTCTCATTAAATTTTAAATCTTAAAATTCTTTTTTTTCTGCTCTATTTGTGATTTTTTGTAACAACATTTAAATAACAATCTAAATTATTCTCCTCCTCCGCTACTAAAAAAAGACCGCTTTATTTTCTTTGCCCCCCCCCCCCCAATACATAATTTACAGTCTTTAATTTTTTTTTCCTACAATAATTAAATAATAATATTCAAGAATAATTAAACAATTATCTAATTTGCCCCTCCCCCCATCCAAAATTTTTTTTCTACTCCTCCCCCCCCTCCCCAGCAGACAAACCTTAAAATCTTTAAAATTACTTTTTAAAGATTTTTATGTCGTATTGTTACTTTATAGCAAAAATAAATAAATGATTATGTAACCCTCCCCTTAAATTTTCATTCCCCATTTCCAGAAAAAGGGGTGAATTTCTAGATAGGGAGAGGGAGGAGGAGGCAGAGAGAAAATTTTAATATTTTTTGTAATTTGACTGTTCTCACAGCTGATATTTTGTTAATGGAAGGCGAGTTATTTTAGAGAACATATTTATTTCAAACATATAATATACACATGATTCAGGGAGGGAAGAACAGCCAAACTGCAAAAAAGAGGAAAATTTCCACTTTCCTCTCACATATTAAGTAATCCATTCATTTCCCTTGGAAGAAAAGGATAGAGAAATTTTTTAAAGACGATTGTTATTTTAGATGAGTGATATTTATATGAGATGAGTTATCTTATACTATAAAATAAGAAATATAACAGAGTTTAAACAAATGTATATTAAAGATTTTAAAGAATTTTTATAGCGGGGGTAAGGGGGGGAGGGACAATGGGGGAAATAGAACTTTCGGGAGAAAAGAGGGTAATTCAGATGATTGATTATTCATTAATTGTTACTAAAAATAAACAAATAAGTAGATTTTTTTAAAAGAAGTTTTAAACATTTTAAATATTGTATTTATGTGTGTGAGAAGGGAACATTTTTTGAGTAGAGAGAAAACTTGGGTGACAAATTACCTATTTATTTTTACTAGAAAGGAACAAATGAAACTAAAGATTTCTTCAAATAAAAATTTTACAAACTTTAAATTTTGTATTCTCAGGGATGAGGGGTAATATGAATTTCAAAGGAAGGGTGTTTTAATTTATAGGGGTTGGCAAAGACAGGGGAAGGTAAAATTTTGGAGGTAGAGAGATAAATGAAATGATTGATTATTTATTTATTGTTACTAGAAAGCAACAAATAGAGCACATATTTTTTAATAAAGAATTTTAAAATTTTAAAATTTGTATGAGGGGGGAAGGAGAAACATAAAGTTTGGATGGAGGGGGAGATTGTAGTTTGGAGGACAGATTTTTTTTACGCATTGTTATATTACTAGCAAGCAGCAGGAAGGCCATTAAAATTTTCAAGATTTTAAACTTTCTGTGTTGGCGAGGGCAGAGAAGGGTATTATACATTTCATGTGTGGTTAGGGGGGGGGGGGGGATTTGATCAATTTAGTACTAGGTAAATAGGTGGTGAATTTCACTGAAATTAAAATAAAAGTTATAATAAAAAATAATTACCAAAATACACAAAAAAATATAATTTAAAGTATAAAAAATGGAAATGTAACAAAATAATTTAAAAAGTTACTAAAAACATTGTAACACTTGACCCCTTGTAGGTATTTATTTTATACCACTTAATTTTAAACAAGATCTATATCAAAATTTTACTTTTATAACTTTGGTGAAAAAAAGCTCTAAAATGGCATTTCTTTTTTTTTTCTTAATAAAAGTTTCTGAAGATTCTTGTTCGAATTCAACATTACAGAAAAATAACTACTCGCATAGCATGCACAGTCACAGTGACGTAACTGTGAGTCACGTAAGTTACGTCTGATATGTGACCTAAATGCTACCAATTTGTAACATCACACTGTGACCAAAATGTGAACGTCTGGTAGATCTGAAGAAAACTTAAAATAAACTTTAGAACATCTTAAAGCATCAAGAAAATTTCTTTTTGACAGCTTTAAAAAATTTTGTGACGTTGCAATGACGTTTCTGCAAGTCACTTAAGTCACGTCACACATATTACCAAAATGCCAACACTCTGTGACTTCGCGGTGTGATCGGCAGGTGAATTTGGAAAAAAAAAAAAAAAAAACTCAAAAAATATAGAATTTAGTTTTTTTATTTTCGTTGTATTCTCTTAGTTTTGTATTTTTTTTTAAGAAGTTCCCTAAGAATATAGATTGAATCACTAAAAACAAAGATTTAAGATTCAAGTTGAAATTCATAGATCATGCCTTATGCCCCTACCTCTATTCAAATGCGCATGCGTTAGTATAGTACTTTTATACTATCTGAATAGTGAAACTATTACATTGGGAAATTAGATAATGGAGTTACAATTATAGTGATTTTCTCAAATTCATGAATGGAAATACAATTTGTGACATTATTATTCAACATGGAGGACCAGATAATTATTTTTTAACGAAAACGAACCTTTGATTCACACATAATGAATGAATCACAAATCATTAATGATTCATGACATATTTTCATCCTGTTTATTTATTTTATGTGACAATGATATACTTGATTTTTATCTTTAAAATTTCATTATAATTGTTTAAAAAGCAAGTAATTTTGCTGAATTAATTGCGCAGTTAATCTTTTCTTTGTCTTACAAATTAGTTTTTCTGGAGTGATTATGATTTTTGAGAAGTAAACCTCGCAGATTGTTATTTGCTTTAAAAGTTATAATCATTTATAACTATAGAAAACGGTAAGTTTCAATTTGTTTACATGGCTCAAAATACATATAAATATTAATTTTAAATGATGAGTTAAAAGCAATTTTGGTTATCACAACGTCACTTCTTCACCTGTTAAGTATAAAAGCAGGGCGCTAAGTCAAATTACTAAATAGGAATGAGACTGTTATTACAATATTATTTAGACAACTTTTAATCTTTTGAGCTTTTCTATTAAGGATTTTACTCTTAAGAATCTTTTCCAATCAAGGAAGCCTCTATTAAATGTAACTATGAATTTTTGAATCGTACTTTAAAATTACAGGTACTCTCAAATTTTGTCTACATATAGTCTAATAAAATATGTCGCGAACACTGAACACTTTGTAGGAATTTGTTTTATATCACTTAATTTTAAATAAAAATTTAATTTTAATTAAATAAAAATTTTAAACAAGAACTTAATCTGTGTAACTTTTAAGTAATGAAATTTTTGGCTTACAACTTACATTTTACTGTACATATTGATGATATTTCATTAAAAATGCTTATTTTAAAACATTTATACATTTCACTGTCTTTTGAATCACAAAAACTACCTTATTTATTACTAACCTAATTATACAATAATATATATATATAACTACCTAATTATACTATTAATTTATGGTGTGGTGAAGCCATGCTTTACAGCATACAGTACAGTATTTTTTTTTTCTTAAAAGTATTTAACCCTTTATTTGTGATATGTTCAAACTGTAAATCTCTTCGCTGTGCTGCGTGAAGCATATTTGTTTCTTACCTTTTGGCGCATAGTATAAATGTATTTCATACCAAAAATTTGAATTAATAAACAAGCTGAAATAATGCTACTTTGAAACAAGATAATCATGCTTTCTATCACTATATTTTAATTTAATAACAGATTTAATCTGTTGAAATTAACAGTTTAGAATATTGACTTTCTTTCTTACATGTTTAGATGGCTTTATTTAACCCACTTGTGGCTATAAAATCAGACTTCTTTATTATACCAATTTCACTATTTTATTTTTCATATATTTCTTATTAAGAATAGATCAGTTATGCATACAACAGTTGTGTATGTCTTTATGAAATGCATCCAGTCCTTTAATAAAACTATTTTTAATTTTTTTGGATAAATTTCCTTCTTCAGCTCATTTTTCATTTACAAAATGAATTAAATTGTAGCTAATAACATTCAATAAAAGTTTTCTTGTTTGCTGTTACCTCACAACAATGCCCGAGTATACAAGAAAAGCAGACATTCAATATAGTTTGGGAATATTGAACTGCATTCCAGTTTTACATGTCTGATGGTAATTTTTTTTTTTTTTTTTTTTTTAATATTTCTGTCTAATCTCAATGTCTTGGTTATCATGTGAAGTGGGAAAAATATTGAGACATTAATTTTTTTAAATATCAAGGCTTCATTAAAAATAAATTTTGGAATAGCAACATATAAATAATTAAGATGTAAAATATACTGTAATAAAAATGCAAAGTTTTATCAATATTTTAACTTTTTAAACTTTTTAATTGCAAGCTAAGATTCAAGTTTTATTATTTAGGCATGTAAAAGAAATGTTTACTATAATATAAGGAAAATAACTCTTCAGCTAAGGGAGACCGGTACACACTGGACCTATGGGCACAGTGGACCACCCCCATATAATTTATTTATTTAAAAATTTTTAAAGCTTCTCTTCTATCATAATAAACAACAGCACTGCACTGATTATTTATAGCCTTCAGATAATATGTTTAGCTCAGATTGAACTATGTTATCCTGATTGGTTGTTTTGAGCTTCCAAAAGTAAAATTTGTCATCATCATATTTAAATTTTTTTAGTAATTAAAGGTTGTAGATAAATCCAATAAAACAGCTTTTTTGCAAAGCTAAGATACTTGTTTTTATTTAACTTTAAAGTTCATATGTTTAAAGGAAAACTATAAACAATATTAATATACTTATTTATTGAACTTCAACATGGGGCACATTGGTCCACAATCCAGTCTGCTCAAGTAATGCAGAATGTTCAAAATATTTAATAATTGCTTATTTTCTATCAAGAAATATTGTTTAAAAGTAGTTATTTAACTGTAAAATAAAGTAAACAAATAAAAATAACAATTTATTTAACATAGTAAGAAATATTTTGTTTAGTATTTACTGCCTTTGATAAATATAACTGTAGTCTAATTGGTGATGTTTCTATTCAAGTAAGATTCATGAGATGCAAATTGAATGGATATCAGTTTATTTTTCCCGAAGCTGTAGATGAATCTATTGTTGATGTCAATGATTTCATAATATTACTGCCAGACCCAAAAGTATTTCAGGAAAATTCCAGGCTCAATCTTATTCATAAGTATTTTGGAATTTCATTTTCAAATTTTAATGTGCGCTGATTTTTTTGCACTTAAATAATAACTTTAACTAAATTGCACAATTGTTCTTGTATTAATCTGTTATTATGTTCAAAATATATTTAATTTTTTGTTTTTGTTTCAAAATGTTACTTGTAAATTTAAATTACTATGTTATTTTTCAGGTAAAGGGAAAATATAAAAGAATTAGATTAATGAAAAATAGATTTATATTGTATTTCAGATAATACCGAATAGCAGTCCACTGTGCCCCGGTGGGTGGACCAGTGTGCCCCAGAAGTGGGGTACACTCGTCCACTTTACGGGTGTATATACGAAAAAAAAAATTGAAAAATATATTGAAAACTATGTTCTGAGAAAATTATAATGAGTGCATAAAGGTTTAAGGAATATTCAAATATATTTTCATGCAGATCGGTTTGTCCATTAAAGAGAAAAAAAAAATTTAACTGAAAAAGTGGTCCACTGTGTACCAGTCTCCTCTAATTGTTTAAGTGTGTTATGGCATGATAATATTCCATAGCGCCATTAATGAGTGTGGATATTTTATGGTCATTATTTTCACTAAACTCTAAAATATTGAATATATTTTTCTGCTTATTTTCTGTTTATTTTTTAAATATCTGTATATTTTTAAAGAATAAATATGCAGATGGTAAATGTCAGATTTCTCCAGAGATTTCATATGAAAATAATTCTTGGGTACTTTTCTACAATAGAGATCATAAATGATCAATAAGTGTTGTGACAGACATATTTGAAATGCCTGATAGCAAGGATGTCAAAGGAAAATGTTTTTTACAGACTTGCCAAGTCTCCCGCTTTTGGCCGGAGATTACAGATTTTTCAACTATAATTTAATCTCCAGATTACTGTGAAATATCTGGCGTTTTAAAATTTTGAACACACAAGTTTTGTTTTCATTCCACGGCGTATGACTAAGACGCTGCACTGGACAGTAGTCCCAAATCGTGATCATGTGTCCAAAAATCATTTCTGCTTTCCTAGTAGTTGTATGTGATTCATTTTTTATTTTACAATGTTCTAAATGGTATTACATTATGAATTTAAGTTAATTGTGATTGGGAGTTGCTGGGGGATGGGCTGGTGGGGCAAATGCGAAAGTAAGTTTTTATTAAATTATAACTTTATTTTTCTAAAAGATTTTATTTTTATAGGGATGAGAATTTTCCACTTTTTATTATCGTAACTATTTCCTCTTTTTTAAAAGAAATCATCTAATGATGTTGCCCCTCTAAATTTGCATTCCTCTCCCCCTCCCTCAAAATATATTGTTTAAAATTATTAAGATTTTTTTTTCTCCTTTTTATTGTTACTGCAGATAAAGAACACAATAAAGGATATAAATAATAAATAAAATACATAAATAATCAATCAGATAAATTCCCCCTTCCTTCTAAACACACATGCTAAATGTCTCCTTCTATTTACCCCTCTAGCATTGAAAATGTTAAATCTTTAATTTTTTTATAAAGTTTTTGACGTTTGTATTTATTATGAATTAATAATAAATCATCCAATTCATTAATTAGACTATTTTCAAAATTTTCCATTCCCCCCCCCCCTCACCCAACCACACGCATACACGCTATTTAGCCTCTATCTATCACAGAATGCACAATTCCTTTGAAATTCCATTAATAAAAAAAAGATTCTGTGTTTGTTACTGTCTTTGTAACATTAGATAAATAAGCATTTCTGTAAATCTGCCCTATCACTAAAAATTATGCCTCCCCACTTCTCCAGCATACAACAGCTAAAATCTCTGAAACATTTTTAAATTTTTGTAAACGAAATTTGCTTTGTTTCTTATTTTTTAGTTATAATAATAAATAACAATAAAACATGTAAATCCACCTAAAAAAAATTTCTTACCTTAACCCCCCCCCCCCCCTCAGCATTTATTTTTAATAATTGTTTAATAAAGGTTTTTAATAATCTATCCCTAAGTTTTTATTTTTAAAAACGCTCTGTTTTTTACTGTGTAGTCGCAATAAATAGGTAAAAAGCAACAATGTGATTTTTTTCTTCCCCCATTTAAATTACCCTTTTTAACCCCCCCCTCCCCCCTTTCCCTTTGAATGCAAAGTTTAAAATCTTCAAAAATATTAATTAAATTTCTGTTCTGTTTGTACTTTGTATTTAAAATGTATAAATAGTATTCATATTTCTAAATTCACCTAAGAAAGTGTCACTTCACTATTTTTCCCCTAATATGAGGGAGAGGGGATTACTAGATATTGAGAATGGGGATGGGGGGGGGAAACAAATGAAAATATTTCTTTTTTTTTTTAGCTGTTTGGATATCCTCACGCATGTTTTTGAATATAAAGCAATTTTAAAACTTTTTATTGAAAAATAATATAAAAACTTTTATTTTCTTTTAATATCCCTTCAGGAATGCAGATTTACACATTTCAAAGAACTTTAAAATTTCATCTCAAGTCAAGTGTTTGAGTGAAAGTTTCATATATTTTTTATTATATATTTTTTTCTTTCTTATTATAAGTAAACATATATGTTTTAAAAATATCAAGTTATTGCTTATACATATTTAAAATTAATAAATATTAGCAAATACAAATAATTGTGTTCATTGTTAACTACAGATGTAATTACTAAATTATAATATATTTTAATGTAATACCTATACTCATCATAAAATAATAAAAATTTCACTTATCAAATCAAAAATTTACTTAGTACAACATCCATAGTGCTATACTTTTACACCCATATCGATTTTCAGGTCGACACATTTCTCTAGATCAGTCCTTCCCAACATTTTTTCTTTCACTTACCCCTTGCTTAGGTTTTTCATTTGGAATTACCTCCCATTTATCATCAACGCCTACCAGCCCCCTTTCCTCCTCCCACACATATTATTAAAATCTTCATCCCTCGTGAATGAAAATATGTATTTAAAAAATTATTCAATATTATATTTTCTATTCATTGAGGAAGCACTGATGTTTACAGTTTTATTTAAAGGATTAGGTTTATCAGTTATCAGAACAGACCTATTATCAGCTACGCTTGGGTTCTCTTGCAATCAGGGCCTGCTTAAGACTTAGAACTAGGGTAAGCCTGATTTCAACCTCCCCCCCCCCCCCCATTTTACTCAGCCAATTATTCTTCAACCATTTTGAAATTTTATCATCATAAACACCTTTGAGTAAACAACACTTTTAATATTAAACTAAAACTAACTTCATATATATGTATAAAAAATATTTTATTATATACATAATTATACATAACAAATTAATTTTGTAAATGATTTTACAAATATGGAACCGAAGCGAATATTTGTACTTCAAAATATAATTTTGATTATATTCTACTGTTTTATGATTTTCAAATTTCAGAATTTGCCAGTAGTTAGAACAATGCAGGGAAAACAAATATTTGACATAAATTTATGCCTTGCTGCAACACAATTTTTTTTTGTATTTTATAAACAGAAATTTGGTATCACCTGAATGCTAATTACTTTCCCCTTTATTTAAATAACCTATTCTCCATATTTTATATTATTTCTCCACTCTTTATGAATATAGCCAAATATAATTATACAGAATAAATTTTTTACTCTGACTAAATTTTTTTTTCCTAAAAATTAGTTTTGAAAAGTAAATTTGGGGGACCTTTGTATTTCAATGGGTAAGCTCAGGCTTCACAGGCCTATTCGGTAAACAGGCACTGCTTGCAATTCTAAATACTTGGATTGTTTCTAAGAACTTGTTGTTCTGAACCATCAGGTAATGTTTCAATCGCAGTTGCCGTAATCTTAAGAGTTCCAGATTTCAACGAGTTATTAATTTTAAACATAAAACCAAATTATTCAAATAATATGTATGTACTTCAAATTAAATACTTATTAAATGGAAGGAAGCATTCCTCTTTTTTAATTTTTGAGATATTTTGCATTTCCAAATAAAATTATAGGTGTAATTTAATGTTGTTTTAGAGAGGCATAAAGAAAAAACCCACAAATCATGTGAAAAGCGCTTAATTTGAATGTAGTGAATTTGCCTGAAATTCATGCCATAGCAAGAATTGTTCAAAACTTCCAACTTCACACCATTTAGACTCAAGCCATATACTTATTTAAATACTTTATCGAAGTATTTCATTAAACTGCACATTCATAATTATATATACACACCTAGCATTCAGCATATTCATCAATAGGTATTATAAATTCATCTTTATTAAGTTTGTAAAACATTTAAATATACTAGTTTTATATATATGTTTTTACTTACCTTTAATCTTTTATTTTTCAAACTGGTTTTAACTATTCATGAATGAAATGCTTTTTAATCTTTCTCTTATTAAACATGAAACGGAAACACTTTTAATGTTATAACTAATGCATATCGGGCTTCACACATGAGGTGAACATAAACAAGTGTCATTTTGCATTGTCCACACACTAGATGGCGGCACACGCAATCACTCGTATTGGCCATTAGTAAGATTGAATGAAAAAAGGACATGTATGCAAATCTCCATGAAAAGTTCGTGAAAGAGGGAGTTAAAGTAAAAGAAAATTAATCCACATCTTAGTACAATTATGGAAAAGTACTCTACAATTACATCTTTAATATCAATTTTATTTTGTCTTTATTGTATAAAAAGGAACATATATATATACACATACATTAATATTCAAATATATACTTTTTATTTCAATAAAGAAATTTTCATGACTTTTTTTTTGGAAACTCGAGTTAATCTGAACACAACTCGAACGAATCAGATCTCAGCCTGTAACGGAAGAAATTAACATTGACCCATTAGGGCTGTCTCCAGTGTGGGTAAAATCAGAGTTAAGAATCTCACCTATGGATAATTTATTTTGAGAAATTTGAGGCATTGTTTCAGTATGGAGCTAAATTTAAGACATCAAAAATTACAACAGAAATATTTTGTGATTATTAACATTAAGGTAAGTTTTTCCATTATGTGTTACTTTCTTTTTATGCATTTAACCATCTTGGATTTTATATGGGTTTCTTTAATAAAAATTTAGGTTTAAAAGAATGTTTAGGGTGATTGTGAATAGTTTTTCATTATTATGAGAAAACATGGAATAAAAATCTTTATTTTTGTACAAAAAAAAGAAAAATTTAATAATGTTATATCAACTATTCACTGAAGTTGGCTACTTTTTGTTTTTAGTATTTTATAAATTTTTTCTTGTAATTTAAGTTTTAAAATATGCACTATATAACACTACAGACATTGGTTTAAATATATCAGAATATACTGGAATGCAAATTAAAAAATGTTTACATGATAAAGTAATATCTATTCTTACTAATAAGGAAAGGGCAGCTGACGTCACTGTTGGTTAAATTTCTGTTGGATAGCAGGAAAAATCTGTCTCGTTTTTAGGACTCCTACTGTAAACATGAGATCCGGCTATTTGACTGGTCTATGTTAAACAGGTCTATGATATGATTGGCTCAAGTCGCAATTATGATTCCTGTAATGATCATTAAGGCAAAATTGTAGTGGTAAATTGGTCGGTGGAAGTGTTTGTTTGTAAACATGCCCTTTCCTTATTTATTTCTGATTGCTCATAAATTATGAAAAATGGTACAAAAAGAGAAAAATGTTTTAAATTTCCTTAACAAGCATATTCTTATTGCATTAATATGTGGAGCTAAAAATGTTGGTATATCGATAAAGTCACTAGTAAAAAGTCTCAGCCTTTTTATTTTGGAAACTTAACAAGTCTGTTTTTAGATAATTGTGCAAAAACACAGTTACATTTATGAAGAACAAAGAATATATATTTTTTTCATATTATTTATTTATTCTCACATGTTTATTTATATATTCAAAATATTTTTTACATAGTCCAACCAAAGATATTTTTACTTTAAAAAAATCAAATGAACAGTTTTAGAGATATCTGATTTTAAAAAGAAAACAAAAAGGCCTTTAATGTTTTAAATTAATAGTGTATGAAGGTGCTGTCAACAATTCTGAAATACAGTAGCTTCATGAAATGTTTCACTATCAAAATATAATTTTCATGTAACATTATAAGCATCATAAAATTTCAGGAAATGAAAAACGAATTAAATAATTAAATCTCTATGCATTACAGTTTGTTTCTTTTCAAATTCATAATCATAATGCTGGATTATATATCTAAGATATAGAAAATATCAAAGAAGATTAAAAAAAATTAACTTCCTTATGAATATCTAAAGAAAAACTTTGTGCACTTAAAGAGAATGCATGTGCGCATAAAACAGTTTTCATGTTTTCTTTTATTTTTTCATCTTTTCTTTCCTTGGGTGAATGAGAAATAGCATTTTTTTGTAAACTAAGGATTAAGGTGCATATCTTTTTTAAACACAGTGTTAAAATTGCTTTGAAAACAAAGTAAAAAATATTTACGAAGAAATATTTTTGGAGTATATTTTAATGATTTTAATAAATTGTATTTGAAATTTATTTCAATAAAACTGCATTATAAAAAAGAAAGACATTTTTTCAATTATTTTTCCTTTAACCTCTCTGCAAAAAGTGTCCTTCAAAGTATTCCTAATATTCTATCACCAGTAATTCAAAAAATAAATTTTTGTTTAATTGAAATGCAGAAATTCTGTGATTAAATAAGGGGAATTATTCTAATCATTATTCTAATCATAATTTTCTGGTATGAATAATCGAGAATTCTGAGTACATTGTGTGTCGCAAAAGTGTTAATGTGTAGATGAACGCTATGGTCTAATGCTTGTGCATTTTTTTATATTTATTTTTGTCTACTTTCAGGTTTTTAAAAGTTAACCTTCCAAATTGTTTATGCATTCATCAATTAAGGCAAGGAGGAAAGGAAAGAAGGTTTACAAAAATTATTAAAGAACTTTCTCTTTGCTCAATAGGACATTGTAAAATAAATAGTGTTTAATGTTCTCTCTTGTAACATTTCGTTAGCATCGTAATATCATAAAATATTTATAAAACTCATATTTTTATAATATATAGATGATTCTCAAAGAAAGTGAATAAAAAGTCATCTGTTTTTAATCGATTATAAATAGAAACCAGAAAATAGTAACTTAGTCAATATTTATTGTGGAAAAAGAAAAATTCAAATGGCATACATGGGAAAGAAGTTTTAACAGAAAAGCAGATTTAAACATATTTTCACACAGACTGGAGAAATACCTTATATTTGTCCTCAATGCAACAAAACATTTTCAGTGAAAATTTATATAAACCAGCATATCCTTAAAGAAGAGAAGCCTATTAAATGTGTCCAAAATCATTTGTGTAAAAGATAAATCTTAAAAGAGATAGTGTAATGCATGCTGGGGAGGAACCTTATAACTGTGAAATGTGTCCAAAATCATTAACACATTCAGGAACATTAAAAAATAATCATTTAACACATACAGAAGAGAAATCTCATAAATGTGAGGATTGTTCAATGTCATTTACACGATCAGGAGATCTAAAAAGACATCATTTAACTCATACAAGGGAGAAACCTTATAAATGTAAAGTTTGTCTTATGTCATTTGCAAGATCCGGACAACTAAAACATCATCTTTTAACACATACAGGAGAGAAACCTTATAAATGTGAGGTTTGTTCAAAATCATATGTACAGTCAGGAACACTAAAACAACATCTTTTAACACATACAGGAGAGAAACCTTATAAATGTGAGGTTTGTTCAATGTCTTTTGCACGATCAGGAACACTAAAACAACATCTTTTAACACATACAGGAGAGAAACCTTATAAATGTGAAGTTTGTTCAAAGTCATATAAACAGTCAGGGCATCTAAAAACACATCTTTTAACACATACAGGAGAGAAACCTTATAAATGTGAGGTTTGTTCAAAGTCATATGTACAGTCAGGACAACTAAAAGAACATCTTTTCACACATACAGGAGAGAAACCTTATAAATGTGAGGTTTGTTCAATGTCTTTTGCACGATCAGGACATCTAAACAGTCATCTTTTAACACATACAGGAGAGAAACCTTATAAATGTAAAGTTTGTTCAAAGTCATATACACAGTCAGGACAACTAAAAGAACATCTTTTCACACATACAGGAGAGAAACCTTATAAATGTGAGGTTTGTTCAATGTCTTTTGCACGATCAGGACATCTAAACAGTCATCTTTTAACACATACAGGAGAGAAACCTTATAAATGTAAAGTTGGTTCAAAGTCATATACACAGTCAAGACAACTAAAACAACATCTTTTTACACATACAGGAGAGAAACCTTATAAGTGTGAGGTTTGTCCAATGTCATTTGCACAATCAAGACATCTAAAAAGACATCTTTTAAGACATACAGGAGAGAAACCTTATAAATGTAACGTTTGTTCAAAGGCATTTGCACAATCAGGAGATCAAAAAAGACATCTTTTGAAACATACAGGAGAAAAACCTTACAAATGTGAGGTTTGTTCAATGTCTTTTATACAATTGGGAGATCTAAAAAGGCACATTTTTACACACACAGGAGAGAAACCTTATAAATGTGAAGTTTGTCCAATGTCATTTGCACGAAGAGACAATCTAAATAGTCATTTTTTAACACATACAGGAGAGAAACCATATAAATGTGAAGTTTGTTCAAAGTCATATATACAGTCAAGTAAACTAAAACAACATCTTTTAACACATACAGGAGAGAAACCTTATAAATGTGAAGTTTGTTCAATGGCATTTACACAATCAGTACATCTAAAAATACATCTTTTAACACATACAGGAGAGAAACCTTATAAATGTGAAGTTTGTACAAGGGCATTTACACAATCAGGACATCTAAAAAGTCATCTATTAACACATACAGGAGAGAAACCTTATAAATGTGAAGTTTGTCCAATGTCATTCGCACGATCAGGACAACTAAAACAACATATTTTAACACATACAGGGTAGAAACCTTATACACATGAGGTTTGCTCAAAGTCATATACACAATCGAAAGAACTAAAAGGACATATGTTAACACATACCTTATAAATGTGAAACGTGTCCAGTGCCATTTACACGATCGGATGCACTAAAAAGATACCTTTTAACACATACTGAAGAGATATTTTATAAATTCAGGGCTTGTTATTTAATGTTTCGAGTAGGTGAGTATCCTTCCCAAAATTTACAATGGAGGGGAGTCGAATTGATTGTGTGGGGAAACAAAAAAAATTCTTAAAATTGCACTATTATTTTACATACTATTTAAAGAGTTACAGTAATACAAACATGACAAAATACCATTGAAAAAATTTTAATCAACCACTCTGAATAATTATACTGTATATATATATATATATATATATATATATATATATATATATATATATATATATATTTAATTTTAAGAAATTGAAGAAAATTAAGTTTTTATATAATATCTATTTTTCGATTTTAACCAAATGTTATGAGTCCTTCAGAATTTGGTTGTTAAAAGAATATCTTAATTTAGATTTTATTGGGTTTTGGGCACTGAAACCTCTTTCACTCCTCTGTACACTCTTGACAGGATGCACAAGAGTAACTTTATAACTTTAAAAATTTTCAGAAATTTATTTTTATGCTCTCTAGAATTACAGCCAAAAGTGAGATAACTGATATTTTCTTTGATTGGACTATGTACTATGCTTTCAAATTGTAAACCCGTGTCAAAAATTTGAAAGGAAAACCGTTGATTAATTTCTTTTTTTATACGAGAAATATAAATTAATGAAAAATTGTCAAGTTCTAATTTCTGTGAATCGTAACGATCAACCTGTTTTGTGTTTCTTTGTAGTTCGGATTTTTTTTTTTTAATCAAGTGCACTACAAGGTCTTTGAATCTCTTCTAATCTAATTTCTTTACTGTGGACTTCAGATCAGTTTGGGAGGATTCAGCGTCCGATTGCTCTTACTGACCTGTTAGATCTTTTCTTTTGGTCAAGGAGGAAAAATTCACAAAATTCGTCCTTTCATGGTAGTAAAAAATTGTGAATTTCATCATACGGTTAGGGCAAAAAAAAAAAAAAATCTGGAAATTTGTTGATTGGTCACTACTAAAAATTATGAAGTTCATCAATCTGTTGCAGAAAAAATTCACAAAATTTTTCTGTCGAACCCAAGGGGAAAAAATTGTGCATATTGTGAATCAGTCAAAAAGAAAAATCATGAAATTCGTCAATTAGCTGCTGAAAAAAACTGAGAAATTTGTCACTCAGTATCGGAAGAAGAAAAACCAAATTTGTCTATAGGTCACAGGAAAAATAAAATTTCCTCGATATGTTGCAGGGAATTTATTTCAAAATTCATCTGTTGGTCGTGGGAAAAGATTGCAAAATTTGTTAATCAGTCATTTGAAAATATCTCAAAATTTCTCAATTGGTCACGTGAAAATATTACAAAATGTGTCTGTCGATTTTGTGAAAATATCTTGAAAAGTTTCAGTCAGACACAGGGAAAAATATCATGAATCTTGTCATTCTATCTCTGTAAAAATCTGTAAAATGTGTCGATTGGTCGAGGAAAAAATATTGCGAAATTCGTCAGTTGGTCACAGAAGTTGATTGTTGTTTGAAAAAATTAATTTTCTACAAAATATCATTCTTTGGTTGGGAGCCTGCTGCCCACGATATTATTTTAGGTAGGATTTCTAAAGTTTAGCGCAAATTCCACAATCCTGCTCTAAAATTAATTCCCTGAAATATAAAATTTGTCCTAAGTCATTTACAAAATTAGAAGCATTCAAAAGACATCTTTGAACAAATACAGGAGAGAAACCTTATAAATACGATTTTTGTCAATTGCCATTTGCACAATTAGGAGATCTTTAAAAAAGCATCTTTTAACAAATTCCAAAAAAAAAAATTAAATAATATGAGCTTTTTAATTTACTAAAAAAATAAATTATGTTAATAAATTAATATTAATATATTAACCTTATAATAATTTATTTTAATTAATTTTAAAATAAATTTAAATTTACTTAATCAAAATGGAAAGAAATCTTATAAATGTGAAGCTTGTCCAACATCATTTGCTTGATCAATAATACTAAAAAATATTTTTAACCCTCATACACACACATACCCCTTTTTATAACTTTAACACCTGCATGAGGTGAATCTCGCCCATTTTGTCCCCAATTATATTTTTTACTAAACATGTTTTAAAAACAGATCTGCTGATGTATACTGTAAAATGCATCTGTTCTACTTTAGTTTAAGGAAATAATCATGTTTTCTGTATATATTTAGAGATTTTGCAGCAGTTTCTGTAAAAATCCCATTTTTTTAAAAGAAAATTTTTATACATTTGCAAATGATTTATTTTACAAATTAAAACAGGAATTATTTCACAAATTTTAATACTTATTACATGTTGTACTCTTTTATCAATATTATTCAAGTAGTGTTTATGCCACTCTTTCATTAAAAATTTGTTGAGTAAATTGTTAAATTACATATTATATTTTTTTCAATTGTAGCCCATTAGTAATCCATGAAAAATCCGTATCAGATCATCTTAAAATGTATATGTTGCAATTAGTCCATTTTATTGTTGTTGGATTATCTACATTTCATTATTACAGGATTTTTTACATAATAAATGATAACATTTAGAACATGACAACAAAGTTTTTGCATCTTCTTTTCATGGACAAATATCACATCGTTCTTGCATCCATTTGTAAAATTTCTCTTTTTTATCATCTTGAATGCCAGACAATTTTTTAATTCCTTTTCAACGTTCTTTAGAATGTGAAGAAATATTTGAATGAGCAGTAAGTTGCTCCTTCAACAGTTCCATAAAAAGCCCTTTCAGAAGGTTTCGTCAATTGAGCTTGTTTCATTCACCACTTCATTGCTTCAACAGTATGCATTGTAAGCATTTGAACCAGCTACGTTCATCACTCTGATAAATGTGTCAAAAGCCAACGTTTACATTTCTGTGAAACTGAATATGTATCACATTGTTCATTGACTGTGTAAACTCCATTTTTGTTGAACTTATTGAAAATGATGATTTCTGATTATCTGATAGTTGACCAATATTAGCATCATATTTATGTTATTTGTTTATTTAGTTTTATTTCAATATGCTATATTTTTTACAAGTTGGTTTTGATCAAAATAAAGAATAAAATTAAATATCAGAGTAGTTGGATTATGTTTTGAGATGCTACAAGAAGGGCAAACATTAGGATTTTATTAAAATTTTAACAATTTTCTCAATTATGTTTAATTTTTTTTTAATAGACTATAGTTTTTATAAGTTATCTTTGATCAAAATAAACATGGAAATTAATTATTAGCATAATTTGATTACGTTTAGAGATACCGCAAGAAGGGTTTTTATTAAAATTTTGACAAATTTCGCAATTATGTTGAAATTGAGAATTTAGAACTGAGTGCTGAATACACTTATAGTAAATATATATATATATATACATATATATAAATTACATATTTGTTTTTAATCAGAAAACATGTTAAACTGACTATGTAATGCACTTTACTTAAAAAAAATATTGAAACATAAATAGTATACAATGAGGAAGAGACAGAAGAAAGTTCTGAAGAAGACACAGTGTTAGATCGCAATTTTGCAAGCAAAAGAATCTTATCATGAGAATCAATGTATTGACTTCAAGTTTTCCCAATGTCACACACAAGCAATTGAAAGGATTGTTAAATTAGTTACTGTGTCATCCTTCTATGTTTGTAACATTTCTGCAAGAGATGCATTCATAAAAATCAAAATACATTTTCAAAAGATAATGCCAAAATTTGAAACAAAAAACAATCCAATGCGTCAGTGTGTTTATTTTGGACCATGTGTGATTACTATGGTTTTTTTAAAAAAATTGATGTTTCTTGAAAACAATGTTTTGCCTTTAAAAACATTATGCAGTCAAACCTCTCTTAATGGACACCCTTATATATGGTCACCCCTCTCTTGGGCCACATTAAAATTTCCCAGCTAAAATTGACCTCTCTTTATAACTAACAACCCCTCTCCTGCAGACACTTCACTTTTTCAGACATTTTTTTTCGGTCCTATAGGTGTCCGTTAATCAGGGGTTTCCCTCTTTTAATGTTTTTTTTTCTAAATAAATGTGATTTGTTTAACTAAGGTACGATAATTAAAAATTGCATTTCTTTCATTTCAATATAGTACTATAAGAATATGTTACTGTAAAAATGTATGATGAAAATCTCTAAATTCTACAAAATCCTTTTTTTCTGTAATGACATCTAAAAATTAGTAATACATAGAATGTTAGGTTTTCTGCAAAAGTATAATTTTTTTAATATTCTATTGATACAAAATATATGTATATTACTTTAATGATCAAGAGAAGAATATAAAAAAGAAAAGCAAATTTTTTCGTTTTTTTCACAGAATCGTCAATTTTGAAGCCCCTTGCGGCACCTGAAAATATTTTAGTACAGCAACAAAATTTCATATTCTTCATTCTAATTCCAAAAGGCAACTTTTGCTACCTATAGTAAATTTCTATGAAAAAAAAATAATTAACCATTATTTTCAATCCACTCAATAGTGATTGTTGTCGTACAGTTTGTCCAAAGTTATATACACAATTCAGATTACTAAAACACAACTTTTAAGACCAGAGCCATTCTTAGAAATATACAACAATTTCATTCGCACCCAGTATCTAGGATGTTCTTACTGAAAAAGTTTTTTAATCTAAAATAGCTAATTATTTATTATTGATTTTGTTGAATTATTTATGTAATTATGAAATTTATATATGTCAACATGCTTACTTTCAAAATATAAAATTTTATATCAATAAAATGTTCGGTGGAAGTTATTCAAGCTTAAGAATATAAAAACTTTTATCTAAAAAATATTCAGTGTAAGTTATGATGCTAAAGATTTGAAAAAAAATTATATAACCAAAAAACTTCAATAAATGCAGAAGGAAAGCTCCTGTAGGGCTAATATAAACTGCGATCTGTGCTTTTGTTCATCATTGTGAAACATTGCTGCAAAACAAAATTTACAGGGATGAAATGGAGTGATGCATGCATGTACACTTTACTGGAAACCAGAAATAAACACTCCATGCTTTTTGATCATTTATATTGAGCCTTTCCCGGTTTCATCTTCAGATGTTTCTCTTTACTGAGTTGTAAAGACACGATTCAAGGACAATTTTTTTTCCTTCGATGATGCTATATATATATTTTTTTTTTTTAATTATATATATATATAATGTTAGATTTTTTTTTAATATCAGTTATTATTTTATATTAGTTTCCATTAAAGAGAAATGTATATATGAAAAAGTATGGCTTGCATTATCTCTGAAAAGAAAAATAAATATTAAACAAATAATTTTTTATTATTATTACTATTATTATTATTATGTGGTATAACATTGATTTCCTTGTTTGCAGATAGAATAAAATAATTTTTGTTGTTGTTTTATTCTGCTGAAATTTTATTGTACTTAATACCGGATTGAAATAATTCTTTGCAAATAATAATTTTTAGTCAAAACAAGATATTTCAATTCATGTGTTTTCTTTTTAATGGGCGATTGAAACTGCATTTTCTATTGAGAGCTGTATTAACTTGAATCATATCTGTAAGAAAAATTACAAAAAAATGTATATTTTCTCAATTTTCTTGGAATCAATTAAAATCCTCTGTATTTCAAAGAATTATCTGCTCATTCACTCAGAACAATATAATTTTAGATTGATTTTTTTTTCAGTTACAAATATTAAAGGAAATTTATATCTCAAGAACAAATGTTATTGTTAAATCATCTTTTTTTCATTTCAATTTTCAAAAGTAAATAAAAATCCCAGAATTAAAAAAGAAATTCTTTTACTTTTTTCAGTAAATGAATGAGAAAGAAATTCCTTTACTTATTTCATTAAATGAATGAGAAAGAAATTATGATTTGTAGATTTTTTTATTTTAAACAGATAGTAAAAAGTGAAATGGGTGTATAAAATTAATTGTTAAATTGATTATACAAAATGTCACCATATTTTTTAACTTTGTGTTGATATATAGTTTTCTCTATTTTCTTGTAAATAATGGGAAAACGGGTTGGAGTCTAAAATATGGTTGATTACTAAAGATTAAAATTATGTAAACCACAAATGTTATCAATTGTACATTTTCGTTTCACCATAAGACAAATTTATTAATAAAAAAAATAACAAGTTTCAATGTGCTTTTGTAATGAATAATCATATTATTTGTTTACTATTGCTATATTTCCCAGTGCTATTTACATTTCTTAAAAATAATTGTATTCTGTAAATTCAACTCTGTTATAAATATTTTTTAGAAATTTTTTTTGCTTACATCCATTGCAAAATATATGATGTTGGATCATCTTATATCAAATATTAAGCAGAAGTCTTGAAAAGTTAAATACGTTTATATAATAAAAACTACAAATCTCTGTGTCTCATAATTTAAAAGTGGAATAAAGTATTTTATTTTAATTTGTTTGTGTGTTTATGGTGTTAGTGCTCTCTGTATGTAAAATCGTCAACTGCACATATTCACTATTAATGTCATTTTTTATTCTTTGTTCATGTACAGTTAAATTCATAAATAAAATTATCGAAAATAATGTATTTTATTCTGTAAATTCAGTTTTGTCATAAATATTTTTTAGAAAAGAATTTTGCATACATTCATTGCAAAATACAATATAGAACCATTTATCCAGAATGGTCAGGGAGAGATGTATTCTAGATGAGTAGTTTTTCTGGATAACTGGTTGGACATTTAAACAATATCCATTTGATGATATTCGTAGCATATATGTAGCTGTAACATTGTTACTGTTTTCAAATTATTAGATAACTCTGATAGTTCATATGCTATTAAGATTGAAGATTAATCTGAGTTTGAAAGATGGCAATTTCTTGCAATATCAAGGAAATAATAATACTGCATAAAACATAAAATGCTCAATATCTAACTAAATATGCTTTCATTTCAAATCCTAGATATTGATCAAGTTGTACAATGCATTTGATAATCTATCAAGCAATGCACATGTCAAACTGGCACTGCATGGCACTTTTTTCTGGAAAGATTCTGAAATCAGTCAGTTGGAAATATCATTCTGGATAACTGGTTTTTTGGATTCCGGGTAATTTTTTCTGTGCTGTATTATGATGTTGCATTATCTTATATATCTTAAACAACAACAACAATTTTCTGGAATCCCATGAACTAACATGCTTACTTATACAAAGTCAGCAAAACAATAACAAAATAGCAAATGTCTTTTAAAAATCTTTCAATTTTAATTTACATATACTATAATCTGTTAATGAATTTAAAAATGAAATTTAATGTTAGATTAAACATACATTTTTCTCCAGAACAATGTTACAAGTAAAATAAACTTTATTTTCCTTCTTTAAAAAATACAACTTTTTTAATTTTTTCTCGCACTCTATCTCTTTTTTTTTCTTAAAAATTTTTAATTCTAGTGCTATCAACCTTTTCAAATAATATTACATAATATTTACTATATCACTATATATACTATATATATATATATATATATATATATATATATATATATATATATATATACATTATATTTAATATATCACTTTAAATAAAGTGCCAGATTATTTTACATCAGATTATTAAAATATTCTCAAGACTTTTATTATTGCCCCTTAGCTAATTATACAGCGTTTATTAAATTGTTAAACTCTTTAATATATGACTTTAAACAAATTGCCATATTATTTTATATCAAATTATTAAAATATTTAAGACTTTATTTTCTTTAATTTGTGCATACTTTTATTTGAAAGTACCACCTTCATAATATTTTATTCTGAACATACCTTGCAATAGGATATCTTTTATACAATACATTATAAAATTGTTGTCTATTCTTGTATTATATAAAGTAAAGTACATTCTATTTAAATACTTGTTTACTAAAATGCATAATTGTGAAACGTTTTCTTAAAAAAAAAAAAAAATATTAATTAAATGTAGTTATAGATAATCATAAAATAACACATTAAAACAAACATTGCTAATAAGCTTGGAATAGTTGTTCTTTATTTAAAATAAAATGTTATAAAATTACAAAACAGCATAATTTTCTTCACTTCTAATGTTTATGTTGGGAAATATACAGTGCATGAAATCTGGAAATGAAGAATACAGATACAAGTTTATGAATTAAAAAATACAAACAGCTTGTTAAACAAAGACTACATATGAGTTCACGCTCCATATATAAATAATATACATAAACTCAGCTCCTAACTTTATCTTAATGCATAAATTAATCCCCCCCCCCCCTCAATCTTCTTGCACAAAAAATAGCAAAATGAAATATTTATATTTTACAATAAAGGAATATGGGCACATCTGAGAACTTTCAGAATTATAATTTTATCTGCTTAATTTTCATGAAATTGTAAAATATAAAAATATATTTATAATGTTCTAACCAGAGTTGGGCAAATTTGCAATCTGATTAATCTGTAATCTGATTACAATATAATTGCATGTAACAGATTATAATTTCAATTACATGTAATCATAATCTGAATTTAAAATTTAAGTAGGATTGTAATCATAACTATAATGCTATGATTATGATTATGGTGTAATTATAATTGAGAACTTATAGTTACAATTATGTGTAATTTCAGTGGCACATTTTCAATATGTACTACAAAAGACAATTTTTATCAGACACAGTAGAAATTTGATACAACAAGAACGAAAAATCATGCATCCGACATTGGTTATAAGACACTTTCTAGCATGAACAGAATATTATTCAGAAATTTTAAATTTTATTAATTAATACCGCAACCCTAAATATGTACGATGAAAGACAGTTTTTATCACACACAATAAGAACGAAAAATTATGCAGCTGGCATAGATTATGAAACACTTTCCCACATAAACAGAATATAAATCAGAAATTTTAAATTGTTATTCCGCTGTAGAAATCGGGTTACCCAACCCCATGCAAAACTACGTTTTAAGGTATTTTTAAGTAATTACAAAATAATGATTAATTAAAACTAAAATATTAAAATATAACTCAAACATACAAAAATTAGTTTTTCGTCAAAATAATGCATAAAAATACAAGCAGAAATTCGATGAATTTGGATTTTAAATATAAAACTTTATTTTTTTCAACCATAAATACTGAATCACCTTGAATATATTCCTAATTGCAAAAAGTTTAAAATAAAAAATGCGCTGATAAAATAAGTCTTTGTGGGCTGCGTGGAAATCTGATGACGAACCCGATGGATGACTCTACTTTAAACTATTTTAATCAATTAGAGAATAATAAATAAATAAACATATATATTCCAATATTACCCAAACATGTGAAAAATTATTTTTCCATCAAAAGAATGCACGAAAACGTAAACAGAAATTCGATGAATTTTGATATTAAATATAAAACTTTTTTAAACTATAAACACTAGATTCATATCAAGAAAAGATTATTAATTGCAAACAGGACAAAAAAAATCCCTTCTCCTTTTAAACGATTCCTTTTACCATATGAAATTTGTATGTTCTGCGACAATTTGGATCCTAGTTATAAGTGTGTAGGGTTATCGGGCCCTTATATTTACGCTATACTAATAGTTAGGGGCTTCTTTTAAAAACACCAACAACATCTCCCTCCCCTTTTTAAAGATTACGTTTACCATACAAAATATCAGTGTTCTACAATAATTACAGCTGAAGTTATAATTGTTTTAATTTGCCAGCACCTTATATTTTGATACATGAAAATATGCGAGGGCTTCTATAAAAAAATCTATAGCACCCCACCCCCTTTTTCTAAAACGGTTACGTTTATCATACGATATTTGTATTGGTGCCGATAATTTGGTTTCGAGTTATATGTGTTTGTGATTATGGGGTCCTTATATTCGCACTGTAGTAAAATTCATGTGGTTTTGGATTTTAAAAAAAACGACAATGTCTTCTGTAAAATTATGTCACTTTGTGGGACTGAAATGGCGCTGGGGCCCAGATGTCAGGATCGAAGTGCTACGACTTAAACACAAGACCAAAGTGTCGGAACCGAAATGTCGTGCGTCCACGGGATGGATTAATTTAATATTCATTCATTATAAACATTGCATTCTCAATTGTTAGATTATCTATAAAAAATTATATACATTATATTAATTAATTAAACCACAGAGATATTTAAGATCTATAGTTTAAGAATACTGTAAAATCGTTCTTTTGAGAGCGGTAAGTAGTTTTTAACATTTCATAATAGTTTAAAACTCATATATTTACTTTTTTGGGGGTAAAAACTCTATAAGAAAAAAAAACCCATCTCTTTGTAAAATTATGGAGTATTCACAATAACGAACAGACTGAAATCAGTATATCAGACTGAGTACAGAATTTAGAAAATGCATAGCACATTTGAAAACCCAATTGCAGTAAATACCATTAATAATCGAAAAAATATCTGATTTTTTTTTTCTGAAGCTCTGCATAATATCAATAGATTTGTATATATACTACATAGCAGTATGCTAAAATTTAATTCAGTTATTAACACGTTTGAAAATTCCCATTCGGGAATTTCCATCTATAAACGTCAGTGTACTGGAGAACTTTTGTGCAGTCCTGTATATGATTTATAGAATTTATACAAACCAAGCAATATAAAAAAAAAATAGTTACATTCAAAAACACGTGCAACAACTGAAAAAAAAAGTATTTCTAGCAATTATTGTTCATAGTCAGTACTATAACCGAAATTTTTGTGTGTCTCTGTAAATGAACGGTGAATGCTATGTACTCCATAATTTGTAATAAACATCTTTCAATGCACCTCAGCGATATATATGAAATTCAGTATGTTTGAAATACAGTAATATCATTAAAATACACCACAAACGATTTTTTTCTAATAGGCTGCAATGTAAAAGAATTCATTTCAGTGGCTCTGTAAATTACATGCTACATACTTCATTTTCTATACCAATCATACCTCAGTAAACCTCAATAACATATATCAATTGCATGGAAATCCGAGTATATTTACGCGCATTAGAGTACTGATAGACAGGCAAACTAAATTCATAAACGCTTTTCAACTTTGTTGGAAAGTGTCAAAAATGCAATTAGAATTAGCTCGTAAGAGATTGCAGTTTAATTTAAATACATTTTATAGAATTTAATTAAGATTTAGTTGCATTACATTACACGTTAACCAAATTGTATTCTGAAAAAACATAACTGACATTAACTTGTAATACATTGCAATTTAATTTAAATTATATTCTTAAAAATGTAATTAGAATCCACCTATAATCCATTACAGATTAATTGTATTATACAATTAAAAACGTAATCGGAATCATCCTATAATGCATTACAGGTTAATTGGATTATACAATTAAAAACGTAATCGGAATCCACCTATAATCCATTACAGGTTAATTGGATTATACAACTAAAAACGTAATCGGAATCATCTTGTAATCCATTACAGGTTAATTGGATTATACAATTGAAAACTTAATCGGAATTGTCTTGTAATCTAATTACAAATTAATCTAAATACAGATTAATCTAATTATATTTTAAAAGAGAAAATGAGAATTGTCTTCTAATCCATTACATGGTAATCAGATTATGTGATAATCAGATTATATTCAAATTACTTTGTAATGCAATACATGATAATCGATTGCATAGTGAGGAGATTATAATGTATCTTAATCTGTAATTTGATTACTTTGTAATCAGATTCTGCCCAACACTGGTTCTAACCTTTATAAATTCATATAAAAAAATAGTAAATATTTATTTGTAGAGAAAGCTGGTATATTAAATCCTTTAAATAGAATAATATGAATTTTAAACAAAGATGTTACAAATTAACAATGTAGCAAATAAGATTTTAATATCAATGTATAGTTCTTTTTTGAGAAAAATAATCAGATGTCAAAAATTTTATTTGATGAAACATGCAGAATAAAATCCAATCTGTAGTACTACTGGTATGTGTAAAGCCTATGAAATGAATATTAAGGATATTTATAATTTTCAAAGCATGTTAAATGCACATTATATGGGATTGTATATTTGGACAAGTTTTCATGAAATGTCACTGCAGCAATCACCCAAATAATTAAGTGATGGAGACAGAAATTTAATAACTATGTTGTGAAAGTACACCAGTCTTACATCTGGAATGGCTGGGAAATGAATCTTAAATGCATCATTGTTTTCCTTTAACAATTGTATTTTAAATCCAACTCTCCTTTCCCCTAAATAATTTTTAAAAATGCCTGCAAGTTTTCTTTATTCTAAATTTAACTAAAGCATAGTCATTGACTTTCAGTTCAGTCAAAACTGTCAGATCATAAGTTGCAACGTCTTCTGGTTTTTCTAAAATGTCAGAATCATCATGAACTGAATAATAATTTTTTGTATCTGAACTTTGTCTTAAATTTTTTAATTTCGTCTTTTCTTGACAGAAAACATAGTTTATTTTGTGCTTTTTAGGAACTTTCAAGTACTGGGCTGGAGGTGTAGTTTGCTTAATCTTCTTGAATTTTTTTTAAACTTATCTTTTGAATGAGTTAGCCTCAATATGATTTTTCACAGGAGTATCTGTCAATACTCTTGATTTTATCTTCTTACTTTTCTACTTCTTTATTTTACGTTGCTCAGATTTTGGGAATGGTGGAATTTGTTTTGGAGTTGAAATTGAATGATTTTGCTCAGGGTGGAAAGTTTCATTTCTAGTCTCTAATTCGAATATTGTTGTCTGTGTCAGTTTCTCCAGGAATTCCTTCTAGTAAAAATTCTTCAAACAGAAAAGATTCCACAAGTTTATACTATTTATATGTTATAACAATGTTGTGTATTTCATACATCATTAGCAAAACAAAAATAAAAATATTAACGAAATTTTAAGTCATATCCTGTTTGAATAATACATTATAAAATTGTTGTTTATTCTTTTATTATATAAAGTAAAGCATATTCTATTTAAATACTTGTTTACTGAAATACATAGTTGTGAAACGTTTTCTTAAAAAAAAATGATTAATTAAATGTAGTTATAGATAATCATAAAATAACACACTAAAACAAACAAGGCTAATAATCTTGGAATAGTTGTTCTTTATTTAAAATAAAATATTATAAAATTACATAACAGCATAATTTTCTTCACTTCTAATGATTATGTTGAAAAATATACAGTGCATGAAATCTGGAAATGAAGAATACAAATAAAAGTTTATGAATTAAAAAATACTGACTGCATAGCTTGTTAAACAAAGACTACATATGAGTTCACGCTCCATAAATAAATAATAATTAAACTCAGCTCCTCACTTTATCTCAATGCATAAATTAATAAACCTTTCCGCCCCCCCCTCTCCTCTATCTCATTGCATAAAAGATTGCAAAATGAAATATTTATATTTTACAATAAAGGAATGTGGGCACATCTGAGCACTTTTCAGAATTATAATTTTATCTGCTTAATTTTCATGAAATTGTAATATATAATAAAATGGAAAAATATATTAAGATGGATTTCTTTGAAATTGTAAGTGAAATATTGATAGGTATTGTAACAAATGTGATTCTAAAAAAATTTTCAGTAATTATCATAAAAAAAAGTTATTAGCAATTCAACAGAAGACACTTATTATTTTATTTCTTCTGTTGTACAATTCATAATAATAAAAATAATAAAGGGTATTATATAATTTTTCTATGCATGTTTATCTATTTTTTTTTACTATTTTAATGCTTTAGAATTTAACTAACTCATTAAAAAGATAAATAAATAAAAATAACAACAAAAAATTAATAATATTTGAAAAATTTATCGTAAAATCTAATTGTAAGTCCCCCCCCCCCCCATTCACTTTTAAACAATTTTGATTTTCTTTGTCATTCCAAATATAAGCATCCACCCCCCCCCCCCCCCCCCCCAAAAAAAAAAAAAAAAAATGAAGTAAACATTAATTTAAAAATCTAAGAGAGATATTTTTTCCTCTTTTGTCAGATTTTCACTTATGTTTTTATATAATATCATCTAAACCACCCACCTCCTCTTCTACATGAAATGTCTGCTTTCCTTCTCAGCAAACCTCGCCCAGTACAAAAACTTTAAAATCTTGAGAATCTTAAATTCTTCTATCTTATTTAATGCTCACTATTAAAAATAAGTATCTACAAACTCTCCCCTTCCCTCAGAAATCTCTGCTCTCTAGTAACAATAAATAAATAATCAGCCATTTAAATTATTCCTTTCTCCCAAAATGTCTACTCTCCCATCAGAAAAAATGAAATCTTTAAAAAATATATATGCTCTATTTGCTTCTATTTAGCAGTTGTGTAGTTGAAGGGGGACGCAGGAGGACGTCGTCCCCTCACCTTTGTTATTTTGTCACTTTTTTATTTTCAAGGGGAACGGTGGGGATGCAAACTTATTAAATTTTTAAAGAGATAGACACACTAACGAATTAGCAATTTTCTGAGATAAAACTTTGATTTTTAATACTTTTCAACAAAGTTGAATTGTCAGATTATCTGCCACGTCTGTCTATTTGTCAGTTCTCCCTCTGACTTCTGTAACTTTGTTTGAAATGTGACAAAATTGATGTAAGTTTTTGAGTTTCTTTGCATTACTATCTCTACTAAAAATGATATAACTTAATTGTATAGCTTCAATGAACTTTTTAATTAGGGAGAAGCTATATAAAACATTACAAGTAAAAAAACTTTAATTAAAATAAATTAAATTGTTTAATTTTTTAATTACTTTTCTCTGCAGTTCAAAATTAAAGGTAACATTCAGTATATCAAGTTTTTTATCGGTGACACATACCCTATGTTCGGAACAATGAACGTCCCCCCATCTTTTTTTTCCCAAGACTATATAGCCAGATTAAGGGGAGGCTACAGGGGCTGCAGCCTCGGGCTCATCATTGATTCAAGGGCCCCGACAATGGCTCAAATTGTATCAAAGTTTAAAAATAAACTTAATTTTTATTAAAGAAAAAGAATTTTGCTTCTAAAATGATAACAATACTCTGAAATGATGAGAAAAAATGTCATGGGTCAAGTATCAACATGTATAATTTTTCTCTTTTGCAGTTTTAAAACGTTGCAAGTTTGGTATAATGCTCTGCTCTAAGCTGTTCTTTCAGTATTTTTATCTTGTTTTGCCTGAGACCGAAAACAAGAAAACATCTTTATTCTAATTCTCACCTTTGCCTTGCAATCTCAACAAAAATGCACACTGCATATGTAAGAAATTAGTAAAGAGGACCCCCCAGTCCCACTCTCCGTCAAAGGATATTTCCGAATATTATGGACAGTACCTTTAAACCGTACTTTGCATAAGAACTAAGAAGAATTGGCAATTGGGAATCGACCTTGTGCCTTTTTCTCGTGAATAAAGTGTATGTAAAATTAACAAAAAATTTAAGGGTACCGTTTTTTATAAACTTTTAATTTAATATAGTAAGATTTTACTAAGTGTGATTGCTTTACTTTTCTTTGATCTTTATAAATATTTTTGTTTAATCTATACTAGTAAAAGGAAGTTGTTTGTTTGTCTGTGCGGTGGCTAGCGAAATCTACCGCACACAGTAGTTTGAAAATTTGGGTCTGGATAGGGCTCCTATAATACAGGCTGAATCATCAAGCATTTTGATGCCCACTTACCGTTTGTTGCCTATGAGGCGAGAAATGTTTAAATGATTATCGAGTTACAAAATCACTTAAAATGCATGGTTGTTTCACATAAAATTGTTCTAATCTGTCAAGGAGTGGATTTAGAATATTTAAAATCCATATTAATGAAGCAAGGTGGAATAATTTGTCTATAAATGCTAGAAGAATAGATCAGGATTGAAGAATTTCGCCAAATGCTGCGCCAACCAGATCACTTGTATACAATAAATTGGTTCTTCGAGTCCGATATGGTATATTGCAGGACGGGTGAAGAAAGCCTAATTGTTAAAAAGAGAGAAAAAAATATTTTTAACCCCCCATGTCTAGAATCTCCACCTTATTTATCTTTTGGATGGATGGAAGGGGGAAGGGGGAGGGGGTATTTAGATAGTTAAATTCATTTACTGTTGTTAAAAAGTGTAGAAAAGGAACTTTTTTTAATCAAAATTTAAAGCTTTTACACTTTACACTTTTAATTTTGCACGGAGGGGGAGGGGGTCAAAAGGAAAAAACTGAAAATTGAGAGTGGGGGGGGGGGGCGTGATTTAAATGATTATATATTTCTTCTTTGAAAAAAGTAACAAACACATAAGGAAAATAAATAGAGATTTTTAATTTCATCAGCTGTAGAAAGGAGGAGGAGGATGGCAGATTTTTTATTATTCTTTTGGTGGAAGGGAAAATTTTGACGATTCATTATTTATTTACTGTTATTGTAAAATTACAAATAGGGCAGAAAATTTTTTAAATGAAAGAGTTTTGAAAAAACATAATGCAAACACACTGATAAAAATTTATTTGTTGCTATAATAGGTGCAAATACTAAAAACACAGTTTTAAAACATTAAAACAATTTATGATGTAAAATCAGATGTCAAAATAAAATACCTGACTAAGCGCTTTTGGCTAAACATTAGCCATCATTAGAGGATAAAAAAAAACAGTCGAAAAACTATACCTTGTTTTTATATAGTAACAAATAAATTTTTATCAATGTGTGTGCTTTGTGTTTTTTCAAGTTTAAGAAGGTGAATTTGACGTTTTTCTCCATTGGAATTTTCTATATATTTTTAAGTGAAAGAGTTTTGTTTAATGTGGTTTTCAAATTCCCTGATCAAGAGCGCAAAACTTTTTGACATATTTTCTGACTCATTTTTAAACAAAATGGAATAAAATTGGCAGAACTGACTGTTGAAGCGATTCAGAATCGAATAGCGTTTTCTAACTTTTGACAAATAAATTACTTATCGAGTAATAAGCGATCATTGTCATGTGACGACAAGCTCCTCCCTTTCTCGCGCTGCCATGTCGAGAATTCGATTCAAACCATCCACTTTGACAACATTATCCGAAAGATCTTAAGAAGCTCTGCTAATTTTATGTGTTTTTGAACAAAAATGAATTCAGAAATATGTCAGGAAGTAGTTTCTTTGAATTTGAGAACAGAGGAGAAGAGGCGAGATCTGTAATTTTGAAAAGGGGGAATATAAATAATTTGTTATTTATTGTTGCAATAAAGTAATAAATAAGTAGACAAAAAAAAATAAGTTTTAAAAATTTTAAACTTTTAGGTAATGGGTTGGTTGAAATTTTTTGATTGTAGGGATTTTTCTTTGGGGGGGGGGGGGGGGGAAAGATTGAAATAACATTAAAATATAACAGAAATTATTCGAAATGCGGAAGGTTATCATTATTATTATTTTTTTTTAATAAGGATTATTTTACATGTGATTAAATTGTAAAAACTGAATATCTAACATACGAAATTTATTCCCTAGAATATCAGCCTTTTAAGACTCTTTTATTAATAACAAATTATATCACAACTTATCTTCATACTGAAAGTAATAAAAATATCCAATGCATGTGAATATATATTTTCACATTAAATCAAATTTAGAATTAGTTAAATTTATATTGTCATTCTTAATTATTCATGTAAAGCAAAGCAATAAATATTAATTGATGAAAATGAATTTTTAATTTTAATATAGTATTATACAAAAGCATAATTACATGTTTTGTTTTTGTTTTTGTTTTTTAATGTATGGCACTATTAAATATCTTAGCTATTTATTCTTATATTTTTGCATGTGATTAAGTAACTAAATTCACTCGCCAACTACGCGATAAGATGCCAAGTCAGGTGTCCGCTTGAGCAACTAAATGGAGGCATGAGCCAGACTGGTATATAGGAGCCTTAGGTTTGGATAGTCCAAGGCAAGTCCTGATGCACTTGATGCTCAGATTTTTAAGTTTTTGAGACCCAGGTTCCTTACGCCATCTTACGGATTTTTGCACTAAATTGTTATTAACTTGCCTTATTTGTATCCGATATTCTTCATTTTTGGTAACCTTTCTCCATTTAGCTGTTCCCTCATTTCTACATCCCAGTTAAGACTCTGTCCTCACCCCCCCCCCCCCCCCTGGTGCTCGGTACGGGTTTGTTGTTTCCTAAATTATTAATAACTTGCACCCTTTTAATCTGATCTTCTTCATTTTTGGGCCCTTTTCTCCATTTAGTTATTTCCCCATTCCCACATTCCAGCTAGGTCCCTGGCCCCCCGGTCTAAAATTTTATTCTGATTAATTTATACCCTAAGCTTAATTTCGACTAATTCAAGATCTAAATCGCTAAGTACTAGGGCATTTTAAGATGTTTTCCTCTTAGGGCTCTGTTCAAAACTATGTTGGCCCCTTTTGGGCCCCATACTATACCTCTCTTAAAAACTGTCCGATGCACTATATTTTTTTCTAAGAACTTTTTAAGAATTTTGGCTACAACTTGAATGACAAAAAAATTTCTCGGATGTCAGCTACAACCAATTTTGAATATTAATCTCCTTATTGGGGCCCTTGGTGCGGCTACTTAAAAAAAAAAAAAATACAAACTTGAGTTCTGTTTAAGCTATTATCACGGGTCCGAGCAACGATGGGTGGATCAGCTAGTTTTTAATAAAGAAAAGAGTGTATCTAATTTGTTTATACTTGACCTTGTGTATGAATAAGTTTTGCTTAAAGAAAACCATAGTTTTACTGCATGTTTTTATGTGGCTTAAAAAAGAAAAAGAAAGAAAGAAATTAAATAATATTACACCGCTCATGTTAGTTCGATTGTTTACGAAATATTTTTTATTGTCATCTTGTTATCTTATTAATTTAAGTTCTTTGGTTTATTATGAATTTCATTATCTAAATTGCTTTACACACATCCTTAACATATTACATTTTTCAAATTCATCTTAAAATGTTATTCATGTATATATATTTTCTTTTGTACACTAAAAATCAATCTGTATAGGCTAAGGTGCTTAATATACCCACATTAATTTATGTAATTTTTTTTTCATATATTGCACAAAAATTGACTCATTTCATCCAAATTGAAAACCTTCAGCATACATATTTAGAGCTTTTAGTTCATTGCTAAGATATAGAAGTAATTAGAAAAGTAAATTTTAAAAAAGTTTGAAGAGGTGCATGTTTTTTCTTAATCAGAAAAATGTTTTTTTTCCAATAAAAGTTTATCTCATAGTTACATTTTCTAAAAAAACTAAGGGGCTCTACCCCTACGAGCTTTGCCAACTCCTGTCCAGACTCCACAGTTTCTGAAAACATGATAATTTGCTGTGTTTTAAAAAAAATACCTGATTAGGAATGATCGAATGATGTTATAATGACCAGTGGAGATCGTGGGAAGAGTCCCATATCCTGTGCTGGAGATTTTGTCGCCAAATTTGGCGCGGTTTACTGGGCGATAGATGTTTCGTTCTTGTTTACGTTTTTTCCTTAACTTTCGACGGCTTACGGACCCTAGGGTTGCTTTAATTCGGAAATCACGTTATAAGGGAGATCTTGAAGCTTATTTGTTAATTAGTACCACGTGAGTAGTAGTTACTCAGCTAAATTTTGAAAATCTGTTAGATCGCATTAGTGTCTGTGCTGCTGGTAAGGTAAGGTAACTGGGTAAGCCTCTTGCCGTTTACTTATTATTATTATTTTTTTTTTTTTTTTACTTATTTTTTTTGTATTTTATTAGGATTTTTGCATTAGCTGTTTATAATTCTTCCTTTATTAAAGGTATTATTAGGTTAGATAGCAAATCAAAAGTAATATTTGGCCTTATGTACGTACAGATACGCACGGCTTTTTTTTTTCTTTCTTTCTTTTTTCTTAGGATTTTTGCTGATTTTTAGGATTAGCTGTTTAAAATGCACCCTTTATTAAAGAGGGGTTGTTTTTTAGAGTAGATATTTTAAAAAAATGGCCTTATGTTGCACGTTTTGCCGCATTGTCTATACAGATTCCGGCAAATAATACCATTACAAATTTTACATTTTCTCTGAATCGCCGTCTCATTTATTGTTATTTATTTATATTTACCCTTTTACTTAATATTTAATAATTGTTTTTTTTGGCAGTTGTAAGCCAGATTTTAGCTGCATTAAAAGTTTCTATTAAGTTTTTTTTTTTTTTTTCCAATGTCCAAAATTATTTAGGAACGGGGGGGGGGGGGGGGGGGGGGGGGTTCAGGGGGGCAGAGCCCCCCTGACAATAACAAATATTTATTTAAAAAAAAGCATATTTGTTTTGTTTTTTACTCATTAGTTTATTTAGAATGCTGCTAAAATTAGTGTAATTGCATCGTAACAATTTTTTTAAGATGGCGGAAAAACTTCGTTAAATCTTTGTGTTATTTATAAATCCATGTTTTTACATCATTTTCAGTTTTTAAAAATGGTGCAAAATCATTGATTTATAAATAACAAATATTTAAAAATGATGTTTTTCTGCCGATAAGTATAAACGGCAAAGCAAGAGGCTTACCCAGATACATTTTTTTTAAGATGGCGGAAAAACTTCGTTAAATCTTTGTTATTTATAAATCCATGTTTTTACATCATTTTCTGTTTTTAAAAATGGTGCAAAATCATTGATTTATAAATAACATAAATATTTAAAAATGATGTTTTTCTGCTGTCTTGGAAAAAATTTCATGTCGCCAAAACGGCATTTTGGCGAAAAAATTTTCGCCAAACAGCACAGGATACGGAACTCTTCCCTACTTGCAAAACTACTATTGCAAAACTTATTTGGAATCATCTTTAAATTTTAACGTACATGCATGCATGAATATTTTGAAGGATCAATTAATTATCTTAGATAGATTCCTCTCTCTCTCTCTCTTTCCCGCCCCCCCCCCTTTTTTTTAAAAAAATTTCTTGGTTTCAGACGCTTCAACTTATAATTTCCACCAATTTGTTTCGTTTCAATGTACATTTTGCCTTTATTGCATGTTAAAATTATATACTCTTACTCAAATACACCATTCAAAAAAATTATTAATAAATTACCTTATTTAATTTTATTTTAGGAAATTAAATATTTTTAATGCTTATTTAGATATATAAAAATATAGCTTGATGTAAAAAAATGGCATAAATTTCGTATACATTAATAAAAATTATTTTTTTTAAGTAGCTTTTAGCCATAGCAATTAATGGTAAACAACTCAAATCTGACGTACAGACCTCACGGTTGAGATGTTTCAATTTACTTCAGATGGCTGATGGCTTTTAAATGGGTATTGCCAGTCTATGTATCTTAAATGTCTTTGGTTTTGCTACAGCGCCTAGAATACATATAGTGTGGAAACCGGCTACAAAATAGTACTAAAAAATTGTATCCAATAAATATACAACGTTGCTGAAAATATTAGGATGGGTTCGCAGCGCCATCTGCTAGCTCTTGACATTGTATTTGAATGTTTCGGCTGGTGGTAAGTATTTTAAATACTTAAATTATATCATTTTCTCCTCTGACTTAGTGATTTTTATAAGTTTTTTTTTAAATTATGAAAGCATGGCTAAAAAACGTGATACGCATTTTTTTTGTCTCTGGTTGCAACATTATCGTAGGCTTCGTAGGAGCACCGTTGCACATTTATAGGCTACAACTTTTTAGCACTTTTTAAAGCATTACACCATTTGCCGGTTTCCACACTTGTATTCTAGGCGCTGTAGTTTTGCCTACCGTTCGTTCTTTACAGTTTCGTGACGTCACATGCACATTCTCTATTGGCTGCAGAGGGAAATGACTCAACCTTATGAAATAGTAAACTTGTTATGCCCCTACTTCTATTCAAATGCGCATGCGTAAGCATAGTACTTTTGCTTGAATACGCCCTCTGGTGAGATCATGAAGAATCATTTCTGAGTCGTCAAACATTTCGCAAGCCTATTAAATAACATTGAAAATGTGCTGTGTTTTATCGCTAAAAACTTGAACTTCTTTTGTGTGTAATTTACATTTTCAGTATTATAATAGTTGCAATATGTTTAGCATTGTAATTTTGGGGGATTTGATTATCCAAGAACCAGTTTCCATAGATTTTCAAAGGAAAAAGATTTATCCTCTATACGCCTTCGAGAAGAGTGTATTCCAGTGTTCAAAATCGGCAAGAAAGTTTCAAAGAGCATCGTCGTTTGTGGCAAACATTTTTAGCCTTCATATTTTTTTCCACTAGGTAAGAAAGTTGAATATCTTTTATGTGTTGCTTTGTTAGTTTTATTTTAACATTAAAAATTAATAACATATTGCGTGAACACAATATGCTTCTAATTATTTAAATGTCAAAATCAGGGTTGACACGATTTTGATGCACTACAGTTTTAACAGTGGTCAAAAATCTGAAAAAAAAAAGGCATTGCAGATAACATTTATTTTTATAAGCATGTTTTTTAATTCAGTGAAAGTTTTGGTTAGGTGATTGTGGTTTCTTGCTTCCCGTTTTAGTAGTTTTAAATGTTTATGCTTATAAAAATATCTCAAAACAGTATATGTAAGCAACAGTATATGTAAAAATAACTTACTAAAAGAAAACGACTATTGACGAAATTTTAATAGCAAACTAATATCTTGGATAAATACAGCCATCATTACATTTTAAAAAACCTTTTCTTAGAACAACCCGAGCTTAGTTGTTTTCTACAGATAAAATGTACATGTGCTAAGTTCACGTGATTCTTAATATCAATTAACATGAAACTCAAAACTTAATTTCAACACTTTCCCTTGTTAATTGCATATTTAGTCTCTAGTCTGTTAATCCCATTTGATCACATAAGATAAGTAATCGGGTCTTAGTTAATGGCTTAGTCATAATGTCTGCAATCTGTTTATCAGTTGAAATTTGCTCTACAACTAATTTACCTTCTAATACTTTCTCACGAACGAAGAAATGCTTTATTTCTATATGTTTTGTTCTTCTGTGATATTCAGGATTATGTGCATGTTTTACAGCTGCACTATTGTCTACTTGAAGTATAGGTATTTCCTTTAGATTTATTATACCTTCATATAATCTTCTGAGCCAAATAATTTCTTTAGTTGCTTCAGATGCTGCTATAACTTCAGCTTCTGTAGTTGAAGTAGCTACAACAGTTTGTCTTTGACTGTGCCACGAGATTGCACCACCAGCATATATTATAACAGATCCTGATGTTGATCTTCCAGTTTTTGTACATCTCCAAAATCTGCATCACTGTAATACTCGTCTTGAACTTGTTACACGATAACTAATACCAAAATTTTTCGTTTTTGCTATGTAGCGAAAAACTCTTTTGACTTTCATTACATCTTCAGCAGATGCATTTTCTAACGTTCTTGATAAAACTCCTACGCTGTAAGCTAAATCAGGTCTCGTTCCTACCATTAGATACATTAGAGCTCCAACGGCTTGTCTATATGGAAAATCAACTTTCTTAATTTCTTCAGTATTTTGCGATCTTGATTCTTTTAACATTGGTGTTGCTACTGGCTTGCATTCTTCAAATCCAAATCTCTTAAGAATTTTCTTGGCATATCCTTTCTGACTAATAGTAATAGCTCCGTTTTCCTGATATTCAATTTCAAGTCCTAGAAAACAAGAAGCGTTTCCAGTAACTATCTTAAATCTGGCTTTCAATTTTTCGATGAATATTTCACACTCTTGTTGATCATTTGCAGCAATTAATCCATCATCTACGTACAATGCTATAATTAACTTTTTCCCATTTCTCTCACGAATGTATAGACATGGGTCGGCATCACTTACTTTAAAATCAAGTTTTAATAAAAATTGACCAAAACACTTATTCCAACAACGTGGAGCTTGCTTTAAACCATACAAACTTCGCTTAAGCTTGCATACTCTTTTTGTTCCGTCTTCAAATCCTTCTGGTTGTTGCATGTAGATTGTTTCATCTATTTCTCCATACAAAAATGCTGTCGATACATTAAATTGCGATAAATGCATTTTTTCTTCAGCTGCAATACTCAATACTGCTCGTATTGTTTCCAATTTTGTTACTGGACTAAATGTTTCACTGTAATCAATGCCTTTACGTTGACTGTAACCTTTTATAACAAGCCTGGCTTTATATTTGTTAACACTGCCATCTGGATTTGTTTTAATTCTATAAACCCACTTACATGGTATAGCTTTTGAATATTCTGGTAAATTAACTAATTCCCAGGTCTCATTTTCTTTTAAAGAGGCTATTTCATTTTCCATCGCTTTTGTCCATTTTGAACTTTCCTTGCTGTTGATTGCTTCTATGTATGTCTCGGGATTTTCATTTTCGTGAATTAGTGACTCAGCTTCCATTATATAATCTCCAAACCTTACAGGTTTCCGTATTGTGTCACGTTTTCTTAATTGTATGTCATGTGATGGCTTAGTTTCTTCATCACTGTCATCTTCACTATCGTTTATATTATCTTGCTCTTCATTTTCTTGAAGTTGTTTCTCTTCGTACTTTTCCTGATTAGACATATCACTTATATTTTCTTGTTCATTATCGTTGAATGGTAACTGAACACAATTATCGCATTTTTTTAATTCTTCATGAAAAATTACATCTCTAGAAAAAATCATTTTGTGTTCTTCTTTCAGCCAAATTCTGTAACGCTCATCAGAATCATAACCTATTAGATAACCTTTGATAGCTTTTCTATCCATTTTTCTTCTCTTTTGTACAGGAATATGAGCATAACACGTAGAACCTATAACACGTAAATGCTTTAATCTAGGTTTCTTTCTGATTCACAATTCATAAGGACTAACTCCTTCAACTGAAGATTTTCCCGTTCTATTTAGGATATATATTGCAGAAGAAACTAATTCAGCCCACATTGCATCAGGAAAACTAATTTCAGGATTCGAGTATTTGAATGTTCTTGCCATTTCTACAATTGTTCGATTCTCTCTTTCACTTGATCCATTCTGTTGTGGTGTAAAAGGTGCAGTGAATCTTTCCATAATTCCTTCTTCATGTAGAATCGCTTTAATTTCTCCATTGTCGAATTCTTCACCATTATCGCTCAAAAATTCTTTGATTCTGTATCCCATAGTTTTAGCATGAGCAAGCATATTTTTAAACACATTACTGACTTCTGACTTCTCTTTTATGATATAACCATACCGAAACTTTGTAAAACTATCTTTAAATACAACTAAGTATCGTTTCTTTTGAAAAGATTCAGGAAACGGACCACAAAGGTCAGCCGAAATAAGTTCAGCTGGTTCAGTTGTTTTGTTTCTATTTCCAAAAGGTAAGCGATGTGCTTTTCCATAAATGCATGGTTCACATAATTTATTTTCCAGTCGAACTTTGATTCCTAATTCTTTTTCAAGCTTCTCTTTGATATGACTTTTGTCTTGATGACCCCATCTTTCATGATAAAGTTGCAATAAAGAATAGTCTTGCTCAGTATTATTTATTTCTGAAACTTTCTTTGGCATAATTGGCTCAATAATTGCTTTATACAAAGATCCAGATACACTGCGTGTTCCATATATTACCACTTGACCATTTATCTTTAACCAACATTCAGTAGATGTCGATCGAAATTCACTATTTTGATTCCTGTCTTGAGCAGCTAACACCGAAAACAAATTTTTGTTGACTTCAGGTACATACCAGACATCATTCAGCTGAATTTCTTGACATTTTCCACCAACAAAAGATTTAAAACGAATAGTTCCTTTTCCAACAGCAGCCAATCTTTCCTTTCCAGCAGCCTTAATGCTACAAGGACTAAGAAATTGCGTGAAATCTGTAAAATACTCTGCGCAGTTCGTGATATGTTGAGTTGCTCCATTATCGATCCAAAAAGCTGTTGAATTATCTGCTTCCGAAGTATAAGTTTCGACAGAAATAGACATCAGTGTCCCATTGGCGGGTTTCTTTATATCTTTAGTATCATTACTTGGCGACTTTTTGGCAGGTTTTCCATCCGAAATCCATTTTCTACAATTTCTTACCCAGTGACCTTTACGATTGCAGTAGTTGCAAGTATCTCCTTTTATATGATTTCCTGATAAATTTGAAATTTTTATCTTTATTCTGTTTTTCTAATCTTGAAACAGCTAACGCTTCCTGAACAGTAATGTCATCGGTTTTGATAAAATTTCTTTCAAACATACAAAGTTGCTCTGTCAACTCATCAAATGTTCTGTCCTCGTTTTTAGACAACAGCATCCAGCTGGACTTAAATGTTTCAAATTTGCGTGGTAAAATCTGCAAGACTTTACAAACTAACATCAAATCCGGTAACTTATTTTCATCTATATCTTTAAGTCCATTATTTAATTCACTCCAAATGGTTCTTAACTTAGCTATGTGAGTTGAGACATCATCGCCTAACGTCCAGTTAAATGCGAAAAACTCCGTACATATCTTAAATAACTGGTCTTTTGACGTAGCTTCAAAATGATGCTTTAAGGCTTCCCACACTTCATGTGCTGTTTCTTTATCCATAATCTTCTGATAAACTTCGTCAGTAACTGTACTTGCTATCACGGATTTTACGTAACTATTAGCTTTACGATATAAATCAGAACTTACTTTATGTTCCTTGATTTCTTTTTCGTTAGCACTGCTACTTAGCGGTTCAGGTTTCTTTAATTTACCATCAATAACATCAAGTGCTCCTTTATGATAGTCAAGTAAATCTCTAATCTTGCGTTTCCATATTGGCCAGTCGACTTCACCAGTCAATAATTTAACTTGCTTAGCTAAATCCATTTCTAAATCTTAAACTTGGATAAGATTTCAAAAAAAAAAAAAAAATATTGATAATCTTCTCTACTAAGCTAAACTAATGTTTTACTTCAGTTACCATGAGTAAAACTTAATTTCTCTTTATCTAATTTTAATTAATCAGACTTTAACTAACTATCGCAGTTCATAGCGAGATGTAGCCCATAACCTATTAAATATGTAGAAAAATAACTTACTAAAAGAAAACGACTATTGACGAAATTTTAATAGCAAACTAATATCTTGGATAAATACAGCCATCATTACATTTTAAAAAACCTTTTCTTAGAACAACCCGAGCTTAGTTGTTTTCTACAGATAAAATGTACATGTGCTAAGTTCACGTGATTCTTAATATCAATTAACATGAAACTCAAAACTTAATTTCAACAGTGATTGATTAAAAAAATATACAGATGTCTTGGAATGCTTAAATTTAAAAGTTCATGTAGTATATATGTGATACTAACTCTAGCAAAGCAAATAACTGTATGATAAACATCTGCAATTGAGCTTTTTTTTTTTTTTAAATAGTTTGCATCTAAAATCCTTTAGTTATACATAAATAATAAAACTTCGCAAAAAAAAAAAATATATATAATAAAAAAAATTAAAAGGAAACATTTTCTTATGTAAATATTAATCAGAAACTTTATTATTCTAATTACATAGTGTGAGATTTTAAAATATACCTTAATTTTGTTCAGTTGCCTGTCAATGCATAAACTTTATTCCGTCATGTTAATGTTACATAAGATTAATTTTTCAATTCTAAACTGCATTTAATTTATAGATTAAAATAGCTTTTATTAAATAAGAGATTTATAGATTAAAAGTTTGCTCCTAGATGCGATTTAAATCATAATATATGTTTCAAAATGAGAAAGAATGTTTATACATTTAAAAAATATCTTTATTCTTTACTAATTTAGACAACCTTTTAATGATATGTATTATCTAATGCTTATTGTTATAAGTAATCTTGACAAATTTTCTTTCCTTTTACTCTCATTTTTAGAATTTTTTGCCTATTTATTTAAGAAAAACCCTTGTAATTAAGTTTAAATTTTAAATTAAAAAAAATTCACATTTATTTACTGTTAAAAGTGCAAGTAATTTGAAATCTTGATTCTTTTCTAAGTAATAATCTTTATTTTATGAATATTTTTTAGAATTTTAAAGGTGTGTAAACCTTGATTATTAATACCCATCGTATATTTTAATGGCAGAGAAGTTTTCTGTTTTGGTAGGTGGGAGGGGGGGGGGGGTTGTTATTTATTGAATATTTAAAATATGTATTAATTTTTATCTGAATTATAATTTATATTTTTATATACATTTTATGTTATGTGTGTAACCAGGCTAAAGTTACAAATGTGTTACTATTGTGAGAGTGTTAGTTTCAACAATCTGCTACATTGTCTGAATAATACATAGTATATAAAAGCTTATATTTTATGAAAAGAGTTTGTTTCCATGTTTTGACATTGAAATATTATAAGATTTTTCAAGAAATGACATATTGCTATTGAAATATTATAAGATTTTTCAAGAAATGACATATTGCTATTGAAATATTATAAAAATTTTCAAGCAATGACTGATTGCTGTTCTTGAATTATATTTTTAAGGCTGTTCTGTATCTGTTTAAAAAATAACAGTAGATGCCGCTTAATATGATCACGTATGGACTACGAAATTTTGATACAATGAGTGATTTAGGAAAAAATACTTAGCAATACTATATGTTAAGTAAATATCTTACTCTTGATGAAATGATGATTTAAAAAAAATTATATTGCATATTTATTAAAAGAAACCAGTAAGTTTTGCTTGTTTAAAAAATAAGTTAAAAGATCATCAATTGTTTATGCTCACATTATTTTTTTTAAGTCTGAGCGATGTTATAAATAGAAAAAGAGCATTTGTTTGAATGTTACACATGAACGCTCAATAAGAAAAAAAAATCTAATTATCTTCCGGTTTTTAAATTCTTATAAAAATCAATACATCTTTTTTTAGATTTTGATACTTTTCTGCATCTTATTAGAAATAAAAAACCTTGTTTTATAGTGATTTTTTTATGACAACAAATTTAATGACAGTTTTTTAACATTTTCTTTTTCACTTTCTTTTCAGGAGATGGACAAAACAACAAGAAAATGCTGTGAAAACACTCAACATTCCATTGACTTCTCATGAAAATAGAAATAAATTAAATTCAGGACAATTGCCTGGAGGACATCTCTAGTGAACAGAGCCCTTTTCAGTGAAATGTGGCCGTGCACTAGGGTATTCTCTCCCGGATCACTGCTCAGAAAATGAAGCCATGAAACCAGATGTACAGATTGTCACTATTCCCAAAGAATTGTAGTAATCCAATGTCTAACATAAAAGCATTTTCACCGGTTACAGAAAAACCATCGCAGCAACCAATCAAAGACAACATTTTACTGTGCAAGTGTCACTCTTCTGAATTATCATGGATCAGCTGTCAATAAGCAAATAATTGCTGGTTGTGTCATATTATTAATGAATATTTTGTATGTAAAATAATTGAAAAGTTTTGACTAATTTTTACTACCGCAAGTCTTAAGTAATGCCCACAAATCAATGTTTATCAAAGTTTCTGCTACACATCGAAAAAAAAAAAAAACTAATATTGATTTTTTTGTGCTTTAAACAAAACAATGCTCTATTTTTATTATTATTAATGACACTCATGTATATGAAGATTTAGAAGTAATTCAGAATTAAGTGAAAGCTCATTTTTCTTCATATTAACTTAGTTATTAAATATATTAAACCAATTTTGAATTATATTTTCCTTTTTTATTGCAATTTTTGTGAAATTGTTCCATAAATATAACCTGACTTTAAAAAATAAAATGTAAACAAAGGGATGATTTGTAAATCGCAAAAATGTATCATCTGCAAAACCATCCCAAATGTGCGGATTTTACATTCACAGAGTTGACTGTATAAAAATAACTGGTCTTATGGTGAGTAGTAACATTTTTAAATTAATTAACTTTCTAGTTATAAATTCTATATCAGAGGAAAAGTACTTAAGCGTACTTAAAATTGTAAATTTTACTTAAGCGTACTTAAAATTGTAAATTTCACATTTGACACTTTAATGCTGTGTGCTATTCGATAACAATAAAAGTATATTTCTATATTGTTTGGTGTGTTTTCTGAAATCGTGCCTGCATGGTGTTTCTGAAATGAACAACTATTTCAAATCAGGAAGAAACCCCTATTTTTGAAATGGTGACCCATTTCAAATCTTGGAATATTTATACTTATGTTGAGCACCACAATTTTTTTACAATCAATGCTTCTGCATTGTTTCAATGATATGATAAGGCGAGTATGCTTGAATACTATGTAATTATGTATATATATATATATATATATATATTGACAAAGTGACAATTTCTGTTTGTTAGCATTAACTAAAAATTATACAACAGTCTGATTATTGAAGATTCCACGATTTTAATTTACTTAGGAAGTTTTAGTTTTTGATTTTTTTTTTCTTTAGTAAAAATCTACCAGTAATGAATTAAAATTTTAAAAAAAATGTATCTTTCATTTAAGAATATATTGCGTACTTTTCTTGTAATTATGTAATTTTTTTAATTTACTTTTAATGCTATATTTTGCGTGCCACTTCATATGACAGAAAATAACTTCATTCATGCTAAAGACAAGCTGATTGGCTACACGTATTAAGGAAAAAGTATCAGATTGTCAATGGAAAATGTTTCAGCTAATAGAGCTGTTTTCTGAGTGCTTTTAAATGTAGTGCAAAATGTTACTCATGGTGGAAAGATAGGATTCCTGCTAAAAATTATGAATTTCAGTCTTTGAAACATATAAGGATGGGAGGCTCCTGCCCATGGTGTGTGGGAGTAGTGTATATTGGTCGCAAAATTTATGGAAGTTGCAGAAGTCACTAATTTTCAGGGGTCAATGCAAGAGTTTGTTTTTATGCAGGGATGAAAGTGCACTAAAGTCATTTTGTAGCAGCTTTGTAGCAGCAAAAATCTAATTTTGTAGCAGTAAAATCCATTTTTGTAGCAGCAAAAATCTTAATTTTGGAGCAATAAAAACTGTTTTCGGAGCAATAAGAACTGTTTTGGAGCAGATTGAAATTCTAATGTTAATAAAAATTATTGCTATCTTGAAAATACTTTGATATTTGAAAAAAAAAATTACTCTGATAAAATTTTGCCACACTTTTTGCTAACCCTGAACATTCTAAACAACATTTGGGTACTGATTGCAATAATGCATGTATGTTAAAGAAATACTAAGTAATGTGCAAGTACAGCTGACTATTAAATTAATGAATCTATAAAATCCCCCCCCCACCCAAAAAAACTGAGTACATTACTGGGTAATAGTACTTTCATTTAGCATTTTGTTTGAGAAACTATTTCTTTGAAGAAAATATTGTATAATAATAATAAAATCAAATAAGATGTGAGAAACATTGAGAGATGCATGAAATATAAGTGTTTCTTATTTCACACGTACAAAAAAGACAAAATAATAAATTCAAAATAAAATGTTCATTTAAAAATAATGTTTTATTAAAAATTAATGTTATAGAATAATTTATTTATAAATTCTGTAGAATTATTTCTAAAACGAGAGTGGATGTAGAACGATGCAGCAATGTGAAATCGGAAACGTCCAAAGTGTAGGGGAGAAAAAAAATAAATAAATAAAAGGGAAATGGGTACAGATTAAACCAGAAAATCGTGCATTTGGCCGATTCTTTTCATATTTTTAATCACCAGTTTTTCAAGTTTAATCGACGAATGGCGACTGCTTATTTTCATCTTTATACTCAAGATATATCACTTTATCAGAAAATGAAAAACGCTATTCGATAATACTACTGGTTTTGCCGATTTTCTAATATTTACATTTATGTAAAATCAGTGCATACGAACCAGCCAATATTCTGCAATGCACTTTAAATTCAAAATAATAATAAACACATCAATAAATAAATGATGATTCACGGAAATTTTTAATCTTTCTTTGTGTAATTTATTAATCATAAAAAAAGTAGATAATTTCGCGGAAGGGAAAAAAATAATATAAATACGATACTGCAAAACCAATACCATATGATATCAGAACAATTTGAGATCGGTATAAAATAGCATAGATAAACATTATTAGCGACGATATTTTAGAAATTTCGAACAAAAAAAACAGAAATCAATAAAATTTATTAAAATATAAAACTTTTCATTTCTGAATAATATAATTAGCGAACAGAAACTCAGATTTAAATATGTTGTGCCGAAAGAATACGCCAATATGTACCAATTGTGCCGAAAGACTTCTATCTTTTCTTTGTGGAATCCAAAGTTTTTTACAAGCCGTGACGTGACGGCAGTAAGGAAAAAAAATTCTGGCAACCATTTGTGGCAGGCGGGAACAGTCAACCCCAAATCAGTTTATTTCAAGTTTTTTTTAAAAAAAGGATGAACTTTGTACTGTACGGAGATCGGCCGAGCAGGGTTACACACAGCAGTGACGTCAAGAGGTAATTCAAGTGGAGTTGCAAGAAATGGCGATGTGGTGCAGGTTTGGCACAAAATTGAAAAAAATAGCTGTTTTGTAGCAGCTTGGTGCAGGAAAAAGGTTTTGGTGCAGTCTGGAGCAATTGGTGCAGGTCTTATATCCCTGTTTTATGGAAAGTAATTTTCTGATGAGGACCTCTTTTATTAAGAAGCATTTTGTGAAGCAATCTCAATATTTTGTCTGGATAGATCCTTGAGTTTCTCAACAGGGTACTTTTATGTTAGTCAGACGCAGATCTTGTCAATAGCATTTAATTTTATTTTCCATGTGTGTAAATAGAAAACAATGCCTTAATATTGAAATAAAATGTTTTGTTTTTGTGATATTATTAGTTCTTCTTTTTTTTTTTTTTTTTTATATTTTAAATTAAATGAGTGAAAATGTATGTAATATGTATTTTAAATGTATATAATATACATATATTTTAAATAAAATGAATGAAAGGTGTATATTTCAACTGCACTGAATGTAATATGAATAATAATAATCTGAGCAATATTTGGCAATATATCTCCTGTGCCCTGCTAACATAACCCAAACATTTTGTGAATTTGAACAACATAATCAAATGGTGCAACAAGGCTTACATTATTCAATATTTCTCCATCAACAGCATGTAAATTCAACACATTGGGTTGCCACTCAGCTAGTTTAAAAGGTAAAATATGAGCAAAGCAGGAAAGTTATTACTGAATATGTATAAAAGTAAATACAGTTTATTTTAAATAAAAACAAACTCTCTTTTATAAACATTCGGTTTTTATTGTAAAAATTATGCTTAATTTTAGGGCTTCAATTTATGTTGTTCGAAAAACTTTTTGTTACAATGTGGTTAATTTGGCATGAGATCTGATTATGGAAATTTCACTGCTTTGATTTACACTTGATGGAAAGCATAAAGTAGTGAATTTGTTTTTAAAAAAAAATTTCCTGGTTCTTTTTTGAAATACAGCAACAGAAAAGGAGAAAAAAACATTATTTAAAATATGTGTTTAAGATTTCTAAATTGTTTTCTTAATGTATTAAAATATGTTATATATATAATCCTAATGAAACGAATATACGTTAATTGCAGGATTTGTAGTATGTTGTTACAGTCACTTACAATATGTTTTTCCCCGAAGAGGGTGTATATAGCATTAATAGTTATTTTATGAGACCGCACAAAAGAATCTGAATACATAAAAAGAATATATATTTAATGCTTGATTTTGGGAATGCTGGTGGTAATGAAATTTTATTATGTTGTTAGTAACCTACAGAATGTTTTTCATTGAAGAGTGTGTCTATAACATTTATAGTTATTTTATAGGATCACACAAAAGAATATGAATACATATGTAGAATGCGGACAGCAATGAAATTTTAGTATGTTGTTACAGTCACCTACAGAATGTTTTTTGTCAAAGAGCATGTCTATAACATTTATAATTATTTTACAGGACTGCACAAAAGAATACGAATATATATGTTAAATGTGGGATTTGTAGAATACTGCCAGTAATAAAATTTTAGTATGTTGTTACAGTCAAGAGTCAGTATGTTTTTTATCGAAGAATGTGTATGTAGCATTTATAGTTATTTTACTGGGCCGCTCAAAAGAACAGTGTTGAATTCAGACACTTTTCTCCGGGAGGGATTTCTGTAGCTCCGTGGGGGACATAATAGAGTTCCGGGGGGGAAGGGGGGGGGGAAATTCCACTTTTTGCCCATTGAAAGCATAAAATCTCAAATCTTCCAGGGGGGACATTTCCATGCTGCGGGGGGGAATGTCCTCCCCGGGCCACCCCCTGAATTCAACACTGCAAAAGAATACGAATATATGGATACAAATATATGTTAAATACGGGATTTGTAGAATGCTGACGGTAATGAAATTTTAGTATGTTGTTATAGTCAAGTCAACTACAGTAAGTGTTTTATTGAAGAGGGTGTATATAGCATTTATTAGTTATTTTACAGGGCCATACAAAATAATACAAATATATGAAACGAATATGCATTAAATGTGGGATTTGAAGAATCCTGACAGTAATTAAATTTTAGTATGTTTTACAGTCACCTACCGCATGTCTTTCCTAGAAGAGGGTATATATAATATTTATAGTTATTTTACAGGGCCACACAGTAACTTTTTCTTGAAGAATGTATATATAGCATTTATAGTTATTTCAAAGGGATGCACACAAGCGCGGATCCAAGGGGGAGATCATGGGGGTCATGACCCCCCTCTAAACGAAGAACATTTCTATAAAATACTTTTTTAAAATATAAATATATAGAATAGGTGTTTTGATATGTATATTTTTCTCCGTTAAAAATGCTAATCTTATGGATACATTCACAGAATTATTTTTATACAGAAATGCATGAAAAATAGCAGTTATTGTTTAAGTATCAAAGAATCGAATAACGTTTTATATATTTCTATAAATGTAGTACATCTTGAATTGCATCCAACTGCAACCTCAAGACGACATTTCCATGTCTGTTGAGCCTCAAAAATCGGCTTAAAATGTGAACTTTGATAACATTTTCTGCAAAATTAAATAAAATAAATAAAATTGTTAACTCCTATTTTTTGGCATCTGAATAGAATTTAGAACCTACAAATTTTATACATTTATCAATGCTGCTATTGCTATGGCTCAAGGAATTTTTCAGAGAAAATAGCAGCAATTTCTTATTGCAATTTTTGCCTAATCGCACGATTAAATATGGCGAGTTTTTTAATAAAAAAATTACTGGTATTTCCCCTGAGAAAAATTCTGACCAGTAGCAACCCTAATTTACGAATATACTGCCAATTTCATGCATTTAGGAATGAAAATAAATTCAGGTTAGGTTAGAAAATAGCCAATTTGGACTTAAGATACAAAAATTGTAATGAAGACATGTGACCCCCCCTCCCCCTTCCTCCAAAATTGACATGACCCCCCTCTAAATGGAGGGCTGGATCCGCCTATGGATGCACAGAAGAATACGAATATATGTTAAATGCAGAATTAATAGAATGCTGACGGTAATGAAATTTTAATATGTTTTATAGTCATCTACCGCATGTTTCTTCTAGAAGAGGGTGTAAATAGCATTTATAGTTATTTTACATGGCTGCACAAAAGAATACAAATTTATGTCAAATGCGGGATTGGTAGAATGTGGATGGTAATGCAATTTTAGTATGATTTTTACAGTCACTTACAATATCTTTTTCTTGAAGAAGGTATATATAGCATTTATAGTTATTTTACAGGGCCGTACAAAATAATACGAATGTATGTCAAATGCAGGATTTACAGAATGCTGAGGTAATGAAATTTTAATGCAGCCCATTCCAAATCTTAGAATATTTATAGTTATGTTGAGCACTATAGTATATATTTAAGAAAATAACAATAAAAAAAATTTAGAATTAAAAGAAAGAACGTATATATTTACATTCTACTTTAGCTAGATTTCAGAAAGTACATTGAGGGCTGAACCTCATGAGCTAAGCCATAATTTTTAATGTAATATTTTTATTATCTTAAAAATTTTAATATTACAAAAATGCAATAAATACATATTTTTGGGGAAACTTTCTCCCTGCTATAGATGAGTTGCATGTGAACAGAGCTTTCCCCATTTTACATGCCAGAATAGATTTCATCAATAGTCGAAAAAATATTGCTTGCGTATAAGATTCAAATAAACCTGTATACTGCATGCAATATATATTCAACTGTGCCAATGAGAAATGATGCTGTTGATGTACCAGTGCCCATAAATAAAAAACAGAAGATGCAATCAGTACTTCAGAGGATGGCTCATGGAAATTCCATTTCAATGCTACAGGCTAGCATGCAGAATATCTCACTTGAAAATCCATAGATGAAAATCTTTAACCTAGTGCCTTTGCGACCTGATCCGATGTCTAGAGTCACCCAGGTAGTATGTCAACAACAAAATTGGCTCTACAAAAAGAAAAGATCTCAGATTTTAAATGTTTGGTTGAAGCAAAAATTTAATTAAGATAGAAATATTTTATAAAATTTCCAGTTTGATAATAATACTCAAATATACAATATACTTAATGTGAAGTAGATAATGATAATTTCAGGGTTCTCTAACATAAAAAATTACTCAACTAAAAAAAAAAAAAAAAATTAAAATACTAATGAGTAAATCAAAAAAAATTTTCTAATCTATTATTAAAATTATACCTTAATCATGGATAAATTACAGAGGATTTCTTTTTTTCACACAGTGCTACTCTATTGCCTGTAATCTTCAGATAATTTTATCCTATCTCTCAAGCTCAGGTATCATTGCACAAGAATAAGATTTTAATCAACAGAACTACATAATACAATATAATATTGCATTACAAAATTATCACTAGAATATTGACTAAATTTTGTTACAAAACTTGTTTTTCCAATTAATAGATAGTATGTAATTGATATGTTGCTATAAAAATGCTAATAAACCTTAGAATATGCAATTCTCAGTAAACATATATATTACATAGTATGTGTTGAAAAGATTTTGACAATGAGTCTTTATTTGCTTGCAGACCTTTCAATCTTATGTCAATTTATGATTTTGTAAGCAATCTTAATTTTTAAAATGAAATTTAATCATATACATTATTAAATCAGGCAGATTAGAAATTTCTAAGAACATATACAAACAGAAAAATCCGCAATATGATATGCAGACTCTAAAGCTAATTTAGATGTTTATGCAAACAATGTTTTTTTTTTTTTTTTTTTTTTTTGCGAGAGGAGGAGGGATTAAAATATATTTTTTTTTAATATTTATAAAATAAATAACAAAAATTCAGAAAATGCTAAAATAACTACAATAGTATCTTACATCACTACTATTACAACTTTATTCATGTATATATATTTTTTAAATCTCAAATAATAAACTAGCATTAAATAGCAAAAAAACATGCATTTTTCAATTTTTTTTTTCTTTTAAGAATACTTATATTAGCAACAGTAGTTCGCTTCATATTAAATAGAGATTATTTTAGAACTATCCCTGTATAGGTTTGATTGATGCATATAAGAAATTTCAAATCCTTTCGACAGTTTATGCGAAAAAGTACATTAAGTAAACATGTCCTTTTTAGGGCATTAAACTAAAAGTCCGACATATTTAAAAAATTTAATCTAACAAAATATTATTGCAAATTTTGTTCCACGATCATTAACATTATTGCTACATACTATAACACTATATTTAATTTGGCGTAAACACAAGAAGAAAACCACAGAGAAAATAAAGACACACATAATATAATTACAGAAAAAAATATTGGCTACTTACCGATAAAAGAGCAACATGACAGCCGTTTTTATATTTACAAATAACACTTTTTCATGGCACTTGTTTACAGGCAAACTGCTAAACTTTCGAGTTGTTTTTCGGTAATTTTACTGGCAATTTTTGACTGTTATGACATAATTACTACTTTTGAATTTAAAATCATTATTGTTTGACAAAATTTTTCGAAGTTACATAATTATATTACTGAGAAAAGATTTATATTCCAGTTAGAAAAACACATACAAATAGCGTAAGTCGTCGTTTGATTGCCGACTCAGAACAACAGCGCCAGTTTTCCCCTATAGTCCGTTTGAGTCGCGATTACATTGGGAAATTAGATTGTATTATTATTCAACATGGAGGACGCAATAATTATTTTATAACGTAAACGGCCCTTGATTGACACATAATGAATGAATCACAAATCATGAATGATTCAGAAGATATTTTCATCCTGTTTATTGATTTCTTGTGACAATGATATGATTGATTTTTATCTTTAAAATTTGATTATAATTGTTTAAAAAGCAAGTAATTTTTCTAAATTCATTGCGCAGTTAATCTTCTCTTTGTCTTACAATTAGTTTTTCTGGAATGATTATGATTTTTTTAAAGTAAACCTCACAGATTGTTATTTGCTTTAAAAGTTAATCAGTTATAACTATAAAAAAGGTAAGTTTTAATTTGTTTAAATTGCTCAAAATACAAATGAATTTGAATTTTAACTGAATAGTTAAAAGCATATTTGGTTATCACAACATCACTTCTGCACCAATTAAGTATAAAAGCAGGCGCTAAGTGAAATTAGTAAATAGGAATGAGACTGTTATTACAGTATTATTTAGAAAACTTTTGACCTTTTCCTACTAATGCTTTTACTCTTAAGAATATTTTCCAATCAAGGAAGCCTCTCTTGAATGTAGCTATAATTTTTTGAATGGTACTTTAAAATTACAGGTACTCTAAAATTTTGTCTAAATACAGACTAACATAATCTGACTCGAACACTTAACCTTTTGTAGGAATTTGTTTTATACCACTTAATTTTAAACAAAAATTTAATTTTAATTAATTAAAAATTTTAAACAAGAATTTAATCTGTGTAACTTTAACTAATGAAATTTTTGGTTTACAACTTACATTTTACTGTATACTGATGATATTTCATTAAAAATGCCTCTTTTTAAAAATTTTATACATTTCACTATCTTTTGAATTACAAAAACTACTGATTTATGGTGCTGTCAACCCATGCTTTACAATATACAGTACAGTAATTTTTCGTTTTCTTAATAGTATTTAACCCTTTATTTGTGATACGATCAAACTGTAGATTTCTTCACTGTGCTGAAGCATATTTGTTTCTTACTTTTTGGCTTATGGTATACAAGTATTTCATACCAAAAATTTGAATTAATAAACAAGCGCAAATAATGCTACCTTTAAATAAGATAATCATGCTTTCTATCACTATATTTTAATTTAATAACTGATTTAATATGTGGAAATTATCAGTTTAGAATACTGACTTTCTTTCTTACATATTTAGATGGCTTTATTTAATCCACTGGTGGCTATAAAATCAGATTCATTTTACCAATTTTGCTATTTTATTTTTCATAAATTTCTTATGAAGAATAGATCATTTATGCATACAAAAATTGTTTATGTCTTTATGAAATGCATCATTTTCTTTAATAAAACTATTTTTAATTTTTATAGATAAATTTCCTTCTTCAGCTCATTTTTTGTTTACCAAATGAATTAAATTGTATCTAATAACATGCTATAAAAGTTTTCTTGTTTGCTGTTACCTCACAACAATGCGCGAGTACAAGAAAAGCAGACATTCAATATAGTTTGGGAATATCGAACTGCATTCCAATTTTATATGTCGTATGGTGATTTTTTTTTTTTTTTTTTTTTTTAAGTTCTCTATTTCTTTTTTCAATATTTCTGTCTAATCTCAATGTCTTGGTTATCATGTGAAGTGGGAAAAATATTCAGACATTAAATTTTTTAAATATCAAGATTTCATTAAAAATAAATTTTAGAATAGCAACATATAAATATTTAGGATGTGAAATATACTGTAATAAAAATGCAAGCTATTATGACTATTTTAACTTTTTTTTTTTTTCTTTTTTTTTTGCTTTTTAATTGCATGCTTTAAAAAGATTCAAATTTTATTATTTAGACATGTAAAAGAAATTTTTACTATAATATATTATAGGAAAATAAATCTTTAGCTAACTGTTTAAGTGTGTTATGGCATGGTAATATTTCATAGCACCATTAATGAGTGTGGAAATTTTATGCTCATTATTTTCACTAAACTCTAAAGAGTTGAATACATTTTCTGCTTATTTTCTGTTACTTTTTAAAAAATCTGTGAATTTTGAAAGAACAAATATGCAAATGCTAAATGTCAGATCTCTCCAGAGATTTAATATGAAATTAAATGTTGGGTACTTTTCTACAGGAGAGATCATAAATGATCATTAAGTGTTGTGACAGAAATATCTGAAATACGGGATAGCAAGGATGTCAAAGGAAGAATTTTTTTTACAGACTTGCCAAGTCTCCGGCTTTTGACCAGAGATTACGAATTTTTCAACTAGAATTTAATCTCCTGATTACCGTGAAATATCTCTTTCTTTTTAAAATTTTGAACACACAAGTTTCGTTTTCAATGCATTGCATATGACTGAGCCGCAATGGCTGGGTCACCGTGCTGCACAGTGGTCCCAAATCATGATCATGTGGCCAAAAATCATTTCTGGCTCTCCTAGTAGTTGTATACGATTAATTTTTTATTTTACAATATTCTAAATCAGTGCTTCCCAAACTTTTTTCTTTCATATACCCCTTGCTTAGGTTATTCATTTCAGAGTATACCTTTTTATCAGAAACACGCCCCCACCCCGTCCCCTCACTCATATAATGCAAACATGCCTTTATGAAATTAGTAATATAGTCATTAGTAAGAAGGAAGCTTTCCTATTAATATAAGTTAGTGACATATCCCCGCCTATTTGAAAACGAAAATCAGTGCCAGCTTTTCAACGTTTCACATATTTCATACGTATAACACGTTTCAAAATAAAGCATTAAAATTAGAAGCTCTAATGTAATTAAGGTGTTTTTTAATTATTATTAAAATGAAACAATAAGATAAATGTGTTGAGAAAGTAATATTGTGTAAAGTTCAATGACAGTTTTCACGAAAATTTGGGTACATATAATTAATTACTCACGATATATGATTATCAGTGGGCAGAGCTGATGACGTTGAATTATCAATGAATTATTATGTCTAGTGGGCATTATCCCTCATTTTGAGTGTAGGAAATAGGAAATAACATGAGACTAACTTTGTAATCCTAAAATATCAGCTCTCTTTATGTGTTTTCAGGTAAACCATTTTTGTGATTTCTGCCATTACCGAAATTATTTCTAGTGTACTCCAGGTTGGGAACTGCTGTTCTAAATGATATTTTCAATTGATACATTATGAATTCAAGTTAAGTGTGATTGAGTGTTACTGGGGAATGGGCTGGCGGGGCAAATGAGGAAGTAAGTTTTTATTAAATTATAACTTTATTTTTCTACAAGATTTTATTTTTACAGGGATGAGAATTTTCCACTTTTTATTATGGTCACTATTTCCTCTTTTTGAAAACAAATCATCTAATGCTGTCTTCACTGTAAATTTGCACCCCCCCCCCTCCCTCAAAATATGCTATTTAAAATTATTAAAAGAGTTTATTTTTTTCTCTTTTTATTGTTACTGCAGATAAAGAACACAATAAATGATATAAATAATCAATAAAATACATAAATAATCAATCATATAAATCCCTCCCCCCCTCATACACACACATGCAAGTTTTCAACGTTTGTATTTACTATGAATTAAAAATAAATCATTCAATTCATTAATTAGACTATTTTGAAATTTTTTTATCCCCCCCCCCCCTTCCACACGCACATGCTACTTTGCCTCTATCTATCACACAATGCACAATTCTTTTGAAATTCCAATAATAAAAAAAAGATTCCATGTTTGTTACTGTCTTTGTAACATTAAAAAAATAACCATTTTTCTAAGTCACCCTTATCCCTGTAATTTACGCTCCCCCCTTCTCCAGCATACAACAGCTAAAATCTGTAAAAGCTTTTAAATTTTTATAAACAAAATTTACTTTGTTTCTTATTTTTTAGCTATAATTAATAAATAACAATAAAACATATAAATCCACCTAAAAATTTTTGCTTCACCCCCTATCCCCTCAGCATTTATTTTTAATAATTGTTTAATAAATGTTTTCATAATCTATCCCTATGTTTTTACTTTAAAAAATGCTCTGTTTTTCACTATCTAGTTGCAATAAATAGGTAAAAAGCAACCATCTGATTTTTTCCTTCCTCCATTAAAATTACTCCTTTTTAACCCCCTCTCCCCTTGCATGCAAAGTTAAAAATCTTATTAATTAAAATTCTATTCTGTTTGTTACTTTGTATTTAAAATGAATAAATAATATTCAGATTTTTAAATTCACCTAAGGAAAGTATCACTTCAACCTTTTCACCTAATATAGGGGAGAGAGGATTTCTAGATATTGAGAATGGGGAGGGGGGGGGGGGTAATTGAAAATATTTCTTTTTTGTTTAGCTGTTTGAATATTCTCACTCATGTTTTTGGATATAAAGCAATTTTAAAGCTTTTTATCCAAAAAAAATAATATAAAAACTTTTTTTTCTTTTAATATCCCTTCAGAAATGCAGACTTACACATTTCAAAGAACTGCAAAATTTCATCCCAAGTGTTGAGTGAAAATTTCATATATGTTTTATTGTATATATTTTTTTTTCTTATTGTAAGTAAACAGATATATTTTTAAAATATAAAGTTATTGCTTATACATATTTAAAATTAAAAAATATTAGTAAATGGAAATAATTGTTTGCACTGTTAACTACAGATGTAATTACTAAATTAAAATATAATTTAATGTGATACCTATACACATCATAAGACAATAAAAATTCCACTCGTCAAATCAAAAATTTACCTAATACAACATCCATAGGGCTATACTTTTAAACCCATATCGATTTTCAGGTCGACAGATTTTTCTAGATACTAAAAAAAGCTCAAGAGATTTTTCTTTATTTTATTTTGTTTTGAGAGTTGATAGTGCATGTTTTGCAACTAATGTTACAAGAAACTATAGTATGATGAAACATTGCATTCAGTGTTTTATTATATATTTTTAAAGTTTTATTTAAGAGATTATTTCTTTGTTTAATAAAAAAAAATTGTAAATAAGTATGAAATCCATATATATAAATAAGTCTCCATTAAAGTATCAATTTAAATTTAAATATATACTGTAAGCCTCCCATTTTCAAAACCAAAAGGGGTTAAATGTAGGAGGGGGGCTTATAACCGAGATTTTAAAAAAAGTTTTTAAAAACCTGTTTTTATCATTAATTTAGAAGTTTAAAGGGACTAGCATCTTCTGTATTTCGGCAGATTTTCACTTTAAAAAAATAAAACCTTGCCCCCCTCGCACTTAAAAAAAATTTGAATATGTTTAAAAATATTTTTTTAAATCTTTTTCTTTATTTGTTATTTTATTATAACAATAAGACATGAATCATCTAAATCCCTCTCAGAATTAATGCTTCTCCTCTTAACCCCCCCTCTTACTCTGGTACCAAAACCCCATAGTTTAACCTTTATAACTCTTTAATTTTAAATTTCTTTTCAGACTTATTTAATGCTCTATATTAACAATAAATGAACCTAATCTACCACCTAAATTACCCTTTCCTCCTAAAATCTCTGCTTTTCTCCCCCTGCCTCGCCCAACCTCATTTCAAGAAGACCCCCCTCCCTGCAAATGCATTTCATTAAATTTTAAATCTCTAAAATTCTTTTTTTCTGGTCTATTTGAGATTTTTTGTAAAAATATTTAAGTAATGATCTAAATTATTCCCCTCCCCACTGAAAAAAGTCATCTTTATTTTTTTGCCCCCCCCCATACATACTTTAAGTCTTTAAATCCCTCCCACTATTTATAACTTTTTTGCAACAATAATTAAATAAATATCTAATTTGCTCCTCTCCCTTCCCCCAAAAAATTCTGCTTCGCCCTTTCCCTCTCACCCAGCACACAAACTTTAAAATTATTGTTTAAAGATTTTTATGCTGTATTGTTACTTTGTAGCAACAATAAATAAATGATCATGTAACTCTCCCCTAAAATTTCCATTTCCCATCCCCAGAAAAAGGGACATCGAGGTGGGGGAGACAGAGTATTTTTTTAAAGAATTTTAGTCTTTTTGTAGTTTGACTGTTCTCACAGCTGATATTTTGTTAATGGGAGGGGAGTTATTTTAAAGAACATATTTATTTCAAAACATAAAATATACACATGATTCAGGGAAGAACAGCCAAACTGCAAAAAAAGTTGAAAATTTTTGCTTGCCTCTCGTATATTTAGAAGTCCACCCCCTTCCCTTGGGAGGGAAGGACAGAGTAAAATTTTCAAAGGGAATGATTCTTTTAGATGAGTGATACTTATATGAGATGATGTAGATCAGATGAGAGTTACCTTACTATAAAATAAGAAATAAAACAGCACTAGATTAATTTTAACACAATTATTTCAAATTGACAAAGCAATCATACGAGTTGTAATTTTCCAACTGGACGAAAAATGTCTGGGCCAGGATTCGAACCTGGGATCTCTTGGCTGAAGCCGCCACGCTCTACCAACTGAGCTATCCCGGTCGAATCTGGAGGGCATAATTCATCCAGGTAACCTTATTGATCATAGCATCTGGTCTGATATTTTTGGGAGCCCTTTTTGGGAAGAATTTCTAAGGCGGAGCCCCTTAATCAGACGGTACTCCATGGTTTACAAATCAATGTTTTTATGCCTCTGGAGCAGAGAAAGTTCTGCTGTATAAGAGTCCGAATCAGTAGTTTCCAACATAGCGCCTCAGTTTGTCCCTTTTCTTGATACAGAAATTCTGAATTCATACTAGATATTTTGAAAATAAAATTTCTATTATTTAACCCCTTAACAGTTTTCTTTAATATTACTATTATTGGACACAATAAATTTAAAGTAAAGACTAAAAACCACTTTTTTGTATTAAAATATCTGCTTTGTATAATCGAGATATGTCCGCCAAATACAGAAAAAATTATAGTTAAACATTTGTGGTGTCTGAAAGCTTTTAGTAACGAAGAAAACAAACTCTTCTTACCCGAGCAACGTTCGAGAAATACTGTTAAGGGGTTAATGACATCCATTTTCAAAATAAAAAATATTCTATAGAGATTTCCAGTATGAACTTGGAATTAAAGATCAAAATGGTAACCCTGTCTGGTTCATGTATTGCATTGGGGCTTATGTGAAACTATTATTATTTATGGCAAAAACCATGCAGACACAGAAAAAAAGGTAAGTTGTACAGTTTTTGTTTACAAAGAGCTACTTCTGTATAATCCCAATAGGCTACTCAAAAAAAGAAAGAATGTGCATAGACCCAGTCGCCCATGAGTAATTATATAACACGTTTTCGCTAGTCCAGCCCACCCGTAATAGAATCATGCGATAACGGATTCTTTTCTCGTTCTTCTTTACGTTTCTAGTACTTCTAAACATGCAACAAAAATGAATCATCGCCTCTGAGCTTCTTCTTTTGAACCATTTTTTAAAAATACATTTAGAAGCAGATAATCGTTTTAGTGTTGAAGTAGGCGGAGCAAAATCTATAACCTGTATTGTTAGGTGCAGTATCGTTCACTTTTTTGGATGTTTTATTTGAAGTATTTAGCTATTAATTATAATTTTGAAATAAACTTTCTTTCACCATTGTTTTTGCCTCAAAATAGATATACGGTTAAAAACTACACGTTAAAAAGATGCAAGTAGCAGAAAAACTTTACTAACAAAACTGGATATAAAAAAAATGAGCTCGCGCTGCCAAGAGCCCACGGGGGTCGCCGGCTCGCGTTCGACCATCGCTCCCAAGTCACAAAAGGACTTATAACGTGCCAGCAGCTTTGTCTTGCCACAGCGCTGCGATCGGCCTGGGGCCGCTCCCCACTGTGGACCCCCAAGTCAATTTACCAGGGTCGACGACATATGTTGCTAAGACAGTGACTCTATTCTGGGGAAACTTCCGCATGGGACAGACACCTGATGAACCGCCGAGGGACACCCAGCGACTTCGTTCGCGAAACCCCACAGGGTGAAACGGTCCCTAAAACATATGTTGAGCTACCACGACAGCTCTTGCTTTACCACGGCTTCTGAACATTGACATGCATAGAGGGGCAAGCAACTAGTTTCATCAGCCGTGAGGTTCACATATCATATCACTACAAAAAAGAGCAGGAGGTGCTTCTGGCCAACCCTGGACCTTGAAGAAAACTGGTCCAAAAGCACATAGTCACGCCTGGCTGGGTTGTCACTCGCCAAGGAATAACCCGCGAGGCATTTATTACCCATCGGGCAAGCCCAGTTTGATGCCCAGAGACCCGGTTCCCCTTGGGAGATCACGCTCATAAAATATGCACTACAACGGAAGGATGAAGGACCACTATCGAACTCTAGAGGACGTGGAAACTCCCTCTAAGTGCACCAAAGAGATAGGCCTGATCGAGATTAGTGAAGCTTAGTAGGCGTGCCATTCATCCGCCCGCCAGATGTGGAAACTCCTGGCTGCACGAGACACGTGCCAGACTGGTTTCGGACCAAGGTCTCGAGTTTTGGTTGATCGATGCCACGTTAGTTGGCAGCCTCCGGCCCGGTCCTTCGTAGTCACTTGGCAGGGCGCAGTTGTCCCCCTCCTCAGAGAGAAAGGTCTCGTCCCTGGCAGTCTGCATGTGCTGCCTTTGGATAGTGACCTTCTCCTTGATTCGGGCACTTCCTGTGGTGACCATTGGAGCCGGCTCACAACTCTCCAGTTTCAGAGGATGACGTGGTGGTCGTCTGAGACGACTGTCTCACCTTTGCTGCCGCTACGTCGCAGATAGTTGCTACACGCCGTATCTCGCGACGCTCGGCACACTACAGAGTCACCACACATCGTGCTCTACAGAGATCGATCCCTGCCTCCGTCAATTCCTCGGTCAAGTTTTGGAGCGATCCGGCTGGCATTACCTCCAACCGTTTACCAGAGACCCTCGTAAGTAACTGGAAACGGTCTTACCCAATCCTCGCGTCGCATAGAACCTGCGCTTACGAGGGGGAGACCCACGGCCCACAGTCCTCATTGGGTCTTCACCCATGTGGGCTGTAGTGCGGTGTCTCCGGCTTTCAGAAATCCCTTCCACCGGTAGACCACAATGAGGTCGCCAGTCCGGTTGTCTCCTGTCCCCGTCTCACAACGAACGCAAACCATGGAGCGCTCGCGCACTGCTCTGCTCCCAGTCACCTCCTCCACTAAAGGAGTCAGGTCAGGACCATGGAGAAGGACCCACCAGACAAAACGGGATATATGGATGGGTATAAATTTATACAAGGCGGGTACTCATTGACGAAAAGTCTAAGCAAGGGGTGGAGCTAAGCAAAAGTTTAGATTGTTAGTCTGATGACAAATGTAAAGAACCAATATATATGTTTTAATTGCTAGAGCCTTATTTCTGATATGAAACTGTGGCACCATAACATAAGAATCTTATCCTATGCCAAGACCAATTACAAAAAAATTTAAAGAGGGGTTTGTTGAGTGATACAAGATGTTTAAAAAAATACATTTTTTGCAACATACATTGCTTTAAAAATTAAGTACTATTATGTAAAACAGTATAGAAAATTTAAATAACTAAAAATTAATAAAAATAAAATAAGCAGATTAAAGGAATTAAAGTTACTAACAGAAAAAGAAAACTATATACACAAATGAATCTAATGAGGGGTTTATTAAAACTTCGCCGTCCGCATGTCTCGTAAAAATATTTTTATTCATAAAATGTTGAAATGATTGATTGTCACCAGAATTTGAAAACAAATTTATTCGAAAATAAGTAAAATCTTTTCTTCATGTACTGATAAAAGGGAATTTTTCATTCCAAAATTCTGGTGCCAATGTAGCATTTAAGGATTAAAATTAAGTTACTTTACGTACGTCACCACTGTGGTGTCACCGGACGCAAAGTGTTAAATGATACAAGATGTTTAAGAAAAGAGGCGTTTTAATCGACAAACATTGTTTTACTATGAAAGCTAACTAAATAATGTTAACATTATTAATAGGACATTTTACAGTTAAAATAAAAACACTAAATATTACAGTATTAAAAATGTTGGAATAAATTACAAGTTACAAGAGTAATTTGACTACAAATTTTAACAATAAAATAAAATTTACAGCCCAAGCAATTATAAAAATGAAAATAAATATTTATTTCGTAAATACATATGTTCCATTTTCACGAACAGGGTGTCAAAATTAATTACAGCTTTTGAAAAACTAAAATGGGTAAAAAAATTGAAGCAGTTTCAATTTTAAACTGAAATAGAACATGAAATTTGAGATTAAACCACTTAAATTAAAATATTAACGAAAACCAATTATAAGTCTATTACTGAAACAATCAAAGCTTAACTAACACATTTGTCAATGAATATAGAAAGTAATGGAGTATAAAATACCTCATTTTAAAAATCGCAAAGAGTGAAGCGAAAGAAATTGAACAATGTGAGACACACTTGCATAATTAGGAAGTTAGAACTTGGTTACTAAGCAAAAAAGAAACTAAGTATGAACATATGAATAGGTGGAGCTCCAAAGAACAAAACTGTTCTCCCTTTTGTTCGGCAAGCAGAGATAACAGCACTGGCACGCCTTTTCTCTTTCGATTCACGTTGAGCACTCGATTCAGAATACTATTTCTTATAGCTTATTTTGAATTGAATTTTTAAAACATATTAAATACAGAAACATAAAATATAGTAGTTCAAACCAAAAATATTATACAGGAATTGGATACAGGTATAATGTATATTTTTTATATGATTTAAAAAGACATTATAGTATTTTTCAACCCAGTGATAGATGTATTTATTTTTGACACACGCACATATAAAAAAATTCTTACATACTTTCGAAAAATTTTCCCTTGCAATATGCCAATTTCTTTCAACTTTTGTTTATTTTTCTGGAACGCTGCGGAGCCCCTGAAAAGTATAGGCGGAGCCCCAAGGGCTCCGCAGAGAACACTTTGGGAACCTCTGATTTAGATGATTGATTATTCATTAATTGTTACTAAAGATAAAGAAATACAGCAGATTAAAAAGAAATAGTTTTAAAGATTTTAAATATTGTGGGGGGGGGGGGGGGAAGAATTTTTGAATAGTGAGAAAACTAAGGTGAGAAATTATCTATTTTTTTTTAATACAGGGCAACAAATATGACAAAAGATTTCTTTAAATTAGAGTTTTACAAATTTTAAACTTTGTATTCTTGGGGATCAGGGGGTAATATGAATTTTAAAGGAAGGGGTTTGAAATTTAGATGATTTGTTATTTATTTATTGTTAAAAGAGAGCAACAAATAGGACAGAAGATTTTTTTTATAATTAGTTTAAAAAATCTTTTATAGAAGTTGGCAAAAAAGGGGGGAAGCAGGCATTTTGGGGGTAGAGAGATTATTGAAATGGTTAATTATTTATTTATTGTTACTAGACAGCAACAAATAGAACATATATTTTTTAATAAAGAGTCTTAAAAGATTTTAAACTTTGTATCCTGAGAGGAGAAGGAGGAAAGGAGAAGCATTTGTTTCATACAGAGAGGTGTGAAGGGGGGGGGGGTAATTTAGATGATTGATTATTTACTTATTGTTACTATAGATCAACAAATAGGACAGAAGAATTTTTTAAAATAGAATTAAAAGATTTTTTTGCTGGGTGGGCAAAAGGAGGGAAGTGGTAGTAGAGAGATAATTTGAATGGCTGATTATTTATTTACTGTTACTAGAGATTAACATTACTACTGTTACTAGAGACATTACTGTTGCTAGAGATTACATTTTTTTATATTTATTTTTGTCTACTTTCAGGTTTTTAAAAGTTAACCTTCCAAATTGTTTATACATTCATCAATAAAGGCAAGGAGGAAAGGAAAGAAGGTTTACAAAAATTATTAAAGAAGTTTCTCTTTGCTCAATATGACATTGTAAAATAAATAGTGTTTAATGTTCTTTCTTCTAACATTTGTTCGTTAGCATCGTAATATCATTCCATCAATAATTATATGAAAAAAAATAGTGCGTTAGAGGGACAAATTATTCAAGGAAACAGAAAAGTACTATTAGTAGGTTTATGCCACAATTTAACCTGAAAGATAATCTTATGAGAGCTGAATAAAAATGAATAAATTCCTGTTTTTTAGCAAGAAAAACTTTATATGTGAAACTTGCAGAAACTAACTACCATAGTTACAAAATAAAGGCATCACTTTTAAATAAATCAGATAGAAATGTAATCATATCAAATTCCAAAAAATCATATTTTTACAATATATAGATGATTCTCAAAGAAAGTGAATAATAAGTCATCTGTTTTTAATCGATTCTAAATAGAAACCAGAAAATAGTAACTTAGTCAAAATTTATTGTAGAAAAAGAAAAATGCAAATGGCATACATGGGAAAGAAGTTTTAACAGAAAGGCAGATTTAAACATATTTTCACACAGACTGGAGAAAAACCTTATATTTGTCCTCAATGCCACAAAATATTTTCAGTGAAAATTTATATCAACCAGCATATCCTTAAAGAAGCATATCCTATTAAATGTGTCCAAAATCATTTGTGTAAAAGATAAATCTTAAAAGAGATAGTATAATGCATGCTGGGGAGAAACCTTATAACTGTGAAATGTGTCCAAAACCATTTACACATTCAGGAACATTAAAAAACAATCATTTAACACATACAGCAGAGAAACCTTATAAATGTGAAGTTTGTCTAATATCATTTGCAAGATCCGGACAACTAAAACATCATCTTTTAACACATACAGGAGAGAAACCTTATAAATGTGAGGTTTGTTCAAAGTCATATGTACAGTCAGGACAACTAAAACAACATCTTTTAACACATACAGGAGAGAAACCTTATAAATGTGAAGTTTGTCCAATGTCATTTGTACGATCAGGACATTTAAACAGTCATCTTTTAACACATAAAGGAGAGAAACCTTATAAATGTGAGATTTGTCCAATGTCATTTGCACAATCAAGACATCTTTTAAGGCATTTTTTAAGACATACAGGAGAGAAACCTTATAAATGTAAAGTTTGTTCAAAGGCATTTACACAATCAGGACATCTAAAAAGACATCTTTTGAAACATACAGGAGAGAAACCTTATAAATGTGAGGTATGTCTAATGTCTTTTATACAATCAGGAGATCTAAAAAGGCACATTTTAAAACACACAGGAGAGAAACCTTATACATGTGAGGTTTGTCCAATGTCATTTGCACAATCAAGACATCTTTTAAGGCATCTTTTAAGACATACAGGAGAGAAACCTTATAAATGTAAAGTTTGTTCAAAGGCATTTACACAATCAGGACATCTAAAAAGACATCTTTTAAATCATACAGGAGAGAAACCTTATAAATGTGAGGTATGTCCAATGTCTTTTATACGATCAGGAGATCTAAAAAGGCACATTTTAACACACACAGGAGAGAAACCTTATAAATGTGAAGTTTGTGAAATGTCATTTGCACGATCAGAACATCTAAACAGTCATCTATTAAAACATACAGGAGAGAAACCTTATAAATGTGAAGTTTGTTCTAAGTCATATACACAGTCAAGACAACTAAAACAACATCTTTTAGCACATACAGGAGAGAAACCTTATAAATGTGAAGTTTGTCCAATGTCTTTTGCACAATCAGGAAGTCTAAAACGTCATATTTTAACACATACAGGAGAGAAACCTTATAAATGTGAAGTTTGCCCAAAGTCATTTACAGAGTCAGGAAAACTAAAAAGACATCTTTTAACACATGCAGGAGAGAAACCTTATAAATGTGAAGTTTGTCCAATGTCTTTTGTACAATCAGGAGATCTAAAAAGACACATTTTAACACATACAGGAGAGAAACCTTAAAAATGTGAGGTTTGATCAAAGTCATATACACAATCTAAAGAATTAAAAAGACATATGTTAACACATACAAAAGCCTTATAAATATGAAACGAGTTCAGTGCCATTTACACGATCAGATGCACTAAAAAGATACCCTTTAACACATACTGAAGAGAAATTTGATAAATTCAGGGCTTGGGATTTAATTTTTCGAGGAGGTGAGTCTTCCTTTTAAAATTTACAATGGAGGGGAGTTGAGTTTATTGTGTGGGGAAACAAAAAAATTCTTAAAATTGTACTATTATTTTACATGCTATTTAAAGAGTTACAGTAATACAAACATGACAAAATACCATTGAAAAAATTTAAATCAATCACTCTGAATAATTATACTGTATGTATATACATATATTTTTCTTTATTTTTAGAAGTTGAAGAAAATTAAGCTTTTATACAATATCTATTTTTCAATTTTAACCAAATGTTATGAGTCCTTCACAATTTGGTTGTTAAAAGAATATCTTAATTTAGATTTTATTGGATTTTGGGCACTGAAACCTCTTTCACTCCTCTGTACACTCTTGACAGGATGCACAAGAGTAACTTTAGAAATTTTCAGAAATTTATTTTTATGCTCTCGAGAATTACAGCCAAAAGTGGGATACCTGGTATTTTCTTTGATTGAACTATGTACTAGGCTTTCAAATTGTAAACCCTTGTCAAACATTTGAAAGGAAATCCGTTGATTCATTTCTTCTATTATACGAGAAATATAGATTAATGAAAAATTGTCAAGTTCTAATTTCTGTAAATTGTAACAATCAACAATTTTGTGTTTCTTTGCAGTTCAGATTTTTTTTTTTTTTCAATTGCACTACCAGGTCTTTGAAGCTCTTCTAATCTATTTTCTTTACTGTGGGCTTCAGATCAGTTCGGGAGGATTCAGCGTCCGATTGCCCTTACTGACCTGTTAGATCTTTTCATTTGGTCAAGGAACAAAAATTCACAAAATACATCCTTACATGGTAGGAAAAAATTGTGAATTTTATCATACGGTTGAGGCAAAAAAAAAAATCTGGAAATTTGTTGATTGGTCACTATTAAAAATTATGAATTTCATCAATCTGTTAAAAGAAAAAAATCGCAAAATTTTTCAGTCGAACCCAAGGGAAAAAAATTGTGCATATCATGAATCAGTCATAAAAAGAAATCATGAAATTCGTCAATTTGCTGCTGAAAAAAACTGAGAAATTTGTCATTCAGTATCGGAAGAAGAAATAACGAAATTTGTGTACTCTTAGGAAAAATAAAATTTCCTGTATATGTTGCAGGGAATTAATTTCAAAATTCATCTGCTGGTCGTGGGAAAATATTGCAAAATTTGTTAATCAGTCACTTGAAAATATCTCAAAATTTGTCAATTGGTCGCGTGAAAATATTACAAAATTTGTCTGTTGATCTTGTGAAAAAATCTTGAAAAGTTTCAGTCGGACACAGGGAAAAATATCATGAATCTTGTCGTTCTGTCTCTGTAAAAGTCTGTAAAATGCGTCGATCGGTCGAGGAGTTATTATTGCAAAATTCGTCGGTTGGTCATAGAAGTTGATTGTTGTTTGAAAAAATAAATTTTCTAGAAAATATCATTTTTTGGTTGGGAGCCTGCTGCCCACGATATTATTTTAGGCAAGATTTCTAAAGTTTAGCGCAAATCCCACAATCCTGCTCGAAAATTTAAGCCCTGAAATGTAAAATTTGCCCAACGTCATTTACAAAATTAGGAGCATTCAAAAGACATCTTTGAACAAATACAGGAGAGAAACCTTATAAATGTGATTTTTGTCAATTGCCATTTGCACAATCAGGAGATTATTAAAAAAGCATCTTTTAACAAATTTCCCAAAAAATTTAAAATAATATGAGCTTTTTAATTTACTAAAAAAATAACTTATATTAATAAATTAGTATTAATAAATTAACTTTATATTATATTATTTTAATTAATTTTAAAATAAACATCAATTTATTTAATCAAAATGACAAGAAATCTTATAAATGTGAAGCTTGTCCAACATCATTTGTTTGATCATCATTTGTTGTCTCAATGTTAGTTTTAGTAACACTAAAAAAAATCTTTTAACCCCCATACACACACATACCCCTTTTTGTAACTTTAGCACATGCATGTGGTAAATCTTGCCCATTTTGTCCCCAATTATATTTTTTACTAAACATGTTTTTAAAATAGATCTGTTGATGTATATTGTAAAATGCATCTGTTCTACTTCTGTTTCAGGAAATAATAATTTTTTCTGTATATATTTAGAGATTTTGCAGCAATTTCTGTAAAAATCACATTTTTTTAAAAGAAAATTTTTATACATTTGCAAATGATTTATTTTACAACTTAAAACAGGAATTATTTCACAAAATTGATACTTATTACATCTAGTACTCTTTTATCAATATTATACAAGTAGTGTTTATGCCACTCTTTCATTAAAAATTTGTTGAGTAAATTGTTAAATTACATATATATATTTTTTTCAATTGTAGCCCATTGTTAATCCATGAAAAATCCGTATCACATCATCTTAAAATGTATATGTTGTAATTAATCCATTTTATTGTTGTTGGATTATTTACGTTTCATTATTACAGGATTTTTTACATGATAAATGATAACATTTAGAACATGACAACAAAGTTTTTGCATCTTCTTTTCATGGACAAATATCACATCGTCCTTGCATCCATTTGTAAAATTTCTCTTTTTTATCATCTTGAATGCCAGACAATTTTTTAATTCCTTTTCAACGTTCTTTAGAAAATGAAGAAATATTTGACTGAGCAGTAAGGTGCTCCTTCAACAGTTCCATAGAAAGCTCTTGCAATGTATTGCTATTCTGAAAAAATACAGTAATAAATAGTTTATCCTATCATTGCATAACATTGTGTTGAATGCGATACTTCTAAAATTTCCGGAACTTTCGATAAATTTTACATTTTTATAAATGTATAAATAACTTTAAAAATTTGAATTTTAGGATATCAAATATTATGCAGATAATGTTAAAAATTAGTGAGATCAATGAACAATGATTTGTGGAGCTGACATTGAGGCCTGTGATCTGTAGATTTACTAGTTATTATTATTATTATTTTGTTATTTTTTTTCTTTTTGAAAATAAATAATGAGGGAGGTTTGGGGGATTTTTTTTTTTTTTTTTACTGGCGACTAGATTTTGTTGCTGGGTACCAAATTTGATCAAATTTGTAAAAACCTGATGTGTGTATATATATATATATATAATTGAAATAGTTTCGGAAAATAGCGTAAATAAAAAAAAATCGGTGGCAAACGCTGAAAGAGGAGAAATGGACGAAAACACCCTACACCCTCCTTCTGGTTTATTGTTTATTCCATGTAAAAAACAACCAGGCCCGGACTGGCCAGGTCAGCTGGTCGGCGATTGCCGAGGGCCCCCGGCCCAAGGGGGCCCCGAAGGGAACCCAAAAATGGATATACAACTTTGTAATTAGTTACATCAGAGTAATTTAACTATTTCTCAGTAGTCTTAAGCGTTTACAATCAATTTTAAGAGGTTCATAATCAAATTTTAATTTAATTAAATCAATTTTATTAGGACAGTTTTTTACGAGGTTCGTAGGAATTTGAGGCCCCGATGTCGTTAGGAGTCCGCTAGCGGTCGCAAGCTAGCTAGTAACTACTATAATAGTGCAGTCTTAAGCTTAGAACATCCAGCAAGATTTCATATAAACTAGTTTCACTGTCCATAAACGCTGTTTTTTTACCAGCGTTGTGACTGGCGATTGTCGAGGTTAGTGAGTAGTGGCTTTATTGTATACTTCTCCCCCGCCCCCTGTCTATCGCTCTCTCTCCACCATCTTTATCGTCACAGCCCCCAGCCCCTGACAGCTGACTGTTATTGATTGATCCAAAACTATAACTATTGAAGGAAGCACTCAAGCACTGCCAATTACAACTACTTTTCTGTAACAAGAATTTATTTTTACGTGGAACGTGTAAGTCTACTTTAACTAACATTTTAATATGTTGTGTTTCTATTGCCTATAAATGACAAAACTGTTGCTAAAAGGCCATTTTGTTCAAGCTACTAATTTGGATTGATATTTTTCCATTTACCTTCTTTATTTATGTAGGCTACTTATGATTTCTTTCAACGATTTGTGAATTTTTTAGTATTACAAACCTTTTTATGTTATATTCATGTTTCAAATCTCCTGCAGGTGGCCCTGAAATCAATAATAAAGGGGAATAATTCAAGTTATTTACCTTATTGTGATTCGCTGAAGAGTTTGTTTACCTTCGCTCAATGTATTGTGATTCGCTCAACGTAACTGAAATAAATATGTAGAACATCTGCCACCAGGTAGCGTATTAGATCGCTGGAATCGCGAATAGTAAAGGAAGAAAATTAAAAATAAAATGGCATTGCTTTTGAGGGCCAAATTGGTCGATAAGTGAGATTGTAAACCATAACTGACATTCGAATAGCATACAATACATTTTACTGTATTACTTTTAAGAATTTATTACAACATATCGTACAATCGCAGCTAGGGTGATTGATTACATTTATTTTCAGAAACTGAAGATCAAATTTCACTTCCTTCAATTAAGCCCTTCCTGACACTTTGTCTTGTGGCGATGAGAGCATAGAAAGTACGCCTACTTGCAATCAGCCACTTTTAGATTGTCCATCAGTAATATCCGCTTCTCTTGGCAGTGATTCTTTCAAGAATACAGATCTGACACAGAAAATGATCATGACGCAAACCACCAGGAGATGCCTGATGCTGCTCAGAATGCTTCTACGCAACACTTTGTATGTTTTATCTGCCCCAACGAAAATGACCCAGTTTGAATTAAAAAGCTTTTATGGAGAAGCACTCTATTCAAGTTAGTGAAGAGAAAGGAGCTAAATTGCCATTTGACTCTTCAAAACTTTAATCGCGACATATATCGAATGGTGATAAAATTCACAGAAAATGGTTATATTCAATTTGGCTCAACAGCGTGTACTGTTCCAGCTGTATGGCTTTTGGAGGTAAAGATCATAGAGATTCTAAATTTATTACCGGACGTGACTTTTCTTATAAGCAAATTTATTCTTCTAAGCCTATTTATAAATCTGTTGATATTCATGACGACTTCCGTTATCATCATCTCGCAGCGAACCAGCTTTTCAAAGCCAATAAAGGTCGTGATATTTCAACTCTTCTTACTATTAACCAAACCAAAAAGCCAGAAAGAGAAGTTCACATCAGATGATTGGTTGTTCAACGTTAAATTGATATAGTTTTGTTTATTGGGAAACAAGGCACTGTGTACAGAGGGGATAAAGTAGAAAGGCTTATGCGCTTGACTCTACAGATAATCATGGTAATTTTCTTGAATTGGTCATGTTGGTTGCAAATTATGATGTGATTTTACAAAATCATGTCAGAGAGTGCATTGAAGACAGCAAAAAGCACAGATTGAAAATAATGAACAAAAGAAAACTCATAGGAAATTTAACTAAAAGACCGACTGGACGAGGTTCTTTGTTGACATTTTTGTTAACAAGCTACTTAAATTAATTGGTTCGATGGGGCGTAATATTATTTTGAAAGACCTTCATGATAACATAATATTCAGCGTAGCGTGATGGTAAATAGTATTTAAGATCTAGCTGTTATGGACCAGTTAGCAATTTGCATCCGCTATGTCGTTAAAGAAAAGATAGATGAAAGGCTTTTAAAAATAACAGTAGTCTATGATTCACGTGGATTGGCTTTGTATGAGTCTATAAAATCAGATTTAGCCAAGTGTGGCGTTGCAACATCGAATATTATTGCTTGTTCATTTGACGGAGCTAACAATATGAAAGGCTGTTATAACGGTCTACAAGTTCAGTTCAAAAAGGAAAACGAAGATCTTATTTATACCAACTGTATAGATCACGTTCTGAACTTTGTAGTAGCTGATTCAACAGCAACGTTGCTCCAAGCAGGAAACTTATTTGGATTGGTGGAAGAATCTGCTATTTTTCCAAGCTCGTCTTACAAAAGAATAGCCGTATGGGAGAAGGAAACAAAAAGAAAACATACTGCATATGAAAACTGTACAAGAGAAAGAAAATGGAACCACAAGGTGATGCAGTAAACAAAGCTCTTTCTTCGATTATCGATGAGGGATTTTAAGAAGTGAAGAATGTGTAAACACAGGGAAACTATTCAATTTTATTACCGTTTTAAAAGAAATATCAAATGGAAGTTTTGACTGCAAATCTAAATTCATGGCAAGGAATGTGATTGGTCAATGGACCAACTTTGAAAACCAATTTTTGTCTATTGTTTTGCTAGATTTATTTCTTGTTACATCTCCTATTTACAAATATTTACAAAGTAAAACCATTGACTATTCTACAGCCTGAAACTTGGTATAGAAGCTGCTTCAACAAGTAGAGGATAAGAGTGATAAACACTTCCAGGATCTGTATTCAAAAACAAAATATTATGCAAGTACAGCAAATTAGAAGATAACAGTATTGATGTAGAATTAGAATTAGATTTCAAGGGAAAATGAACTTCAAAGTAAAAGATAATGCTTGGTGCAAAATCAATAGACGAAGCTCCTGGAATCTCAACTGCTCAATACTATAAATTGTTTTTTTTTTCAGTGTTTTAGATTGTGCCAGGACAAGTATCGAAGAAAAATTTAATCCAAACAATTAAATCGTAGCAGATTGTTCCTGGTTAGAACCAAAGAAATTTAATGAAATCGTAATGATTGATAGTTTTCGTACGCAAGTCCTTTGTAGCATATCTAAACTTTGTACAGATCAAAGAAGTCGGTTACTGATAAAGCTGAAACAGTTTGCATATCAGTATGAAGGTTTTACAATGACAGGAAAAACTAACAGTGAAAGAAAACAAGACAATCAGAATGGAGCTAAAGAAATTTACAAATATGACGATGTAGAGTCCGAATTTTAAGAAGACGAAAATCTTTATGGTTACTGCTCTGATAGGAAATAATATTTTTGGTGTTTATCATGCGCCTTTTCTGTCGTTCTAAACTCTCACAATCTGGAATGTTTACCAACCTGTATGTTGCTTACAATATTGTACAAACCATACCTTGTACACAAGTCACCTGTGAAAGGGGGTTTTCTAAACTTAAAATATTAAAGAAGCGACTTAGATCTACTTTAAGCCAAACCCAGACCTTCCAAGTCTCCGGCTTTTTGGATACCAGTATTTAGTACAGAAAATGTTGTTTTATTTAATCAAAGCATTTTGCGATTTAAGAGAACAACATTTCTCTTGAAAATTACTGGTGTGCAAAAATCCGGAGACTTGGCAAGTTTGCCAAGACCTTATGTTTAATCTTTTTACGAATGTAGAAAGAGACTTATTTAATAAATTGGATAAAGATGTTATTATAGATGAAGTAGTAGTAAGGACTAGCGAAAAATTGACCAAAAAGCTTTTAGGTTAATAAACAGACGTTCATTACACATAACCTTTCTTAGTTATCTTTACCAAGGTATTGTAGAGCCATTTTTCTTTTGTTATAAAATCCATTTTACAAATTGTAACAATTAAATCAAAATTAAAGATGATTTTTTTTCAATAGGTTTTTTATTACCGCTGTGCCTCTTTTTAATAGTTACGTAGTAGGGATGAGTTCGGCTCTCTTTTCGGATCCCGGGCCCGCCCGAGCCCAATGATTTTAAATCCGAGCTTGCCCTAGCCCAAAACATTTTGTGTCATCAGAGCCCGAGCCCGATACCAAAAAAAAAATGCATAATATTTTTTAAAAAATGTTAAGTAATATCTCATTTTTAAAAAACTTCCTACGTGAAAATAAATCCCGTGCACATAATTAATTTTATGGAAATTTACATTCAATCTTATCGAAAAAGAAGTTTGGTATCAAATATAAATATACTTCCTTAAAAGGATGTAAATATTTTTCTCTCCCAACAAGAAAATCTGATGGCCAAATTAACGAAATGCGTTTTATGAATAAATGCATGCAATTTGCAGAAATTACTATTTCTATGCCGAAGAATCGAACAACGTTTTCTATTTCTTATAAAAGGCATATATCGTAACTTATAATTGATTCCTTAATTAAAACAACATTTCGTTTTCCTGAAAATCAGCTAAAATTAAAAATTTGACACCGTTATCTGAAAGATCCTATGCTTTTATAAGAAATTTGGAAACACTCTTCAATTGCTTTCTATCGGAATAATAATACATGACAATTATATCTACTTACGAATGAAAGTTTCTTCGTAAATGTGCAGAGCAGAGCTTTAGCATGACAGAGTTCATGATTAAAAATAGAATCACTAACATTATTTTCATATGAAGTGGGAGTATCCCTCGCACACAATAGAAGACTAAAAATTTGCAAACCTAAGCTAATGCTCATGGACTAAAAATAAAAAATATATATTCATCTCGCATTAGATCTCTAAAAAAATAAAATAAAATAAACGTTCCAATTAAAAAATATCCTACTGTCTTTATAGAAAATCTAGCAACAAATATTATTCGCGCCACTTCGTACTAGCGCCATATCACCCAGGCGCCAGCCAGTCGCAAGTCACTTTCTAATACTATAAAAGAAAAATAAGATTTATTTTCCCCCTTTATTTCATTCTGATCAAAATAACATTAAAATTACTTGAAATGGAATGTGTAATTTTTTAAGGGAAAAGTTATTTTTATTTTTTCTATTTGTGAATAAATAAAATTTTCAGTTTTAGAAAGAATGAGCCTGAACCCGCCCGTCCCGAAGGCTGGTATAAAAATCGAGCCCGAGCCCGTGTCGGTCCCGGGTTGAGCCCGTCTCATCTCTATTATGTAGGTATTACAATAGGATTTAGATTATTATGGGTTCAACAATGTGATTTGGTTGCCTAAAACTAAAAAATATTTCTCACTCTCATATTTCACTAATAAACCACTCATAATTAATTAGTATACTTAATTGTTTTAGCATGAAACTAGTTTAGGCACGATATATAAAAGTAATATAAATATTTATTGTGAAAGTAAGTGAACTACATCAGAAAAAGCTTACTTTTTTACTCAACTATTTTCCAAGTGGCAAAATAACTAAATGTGGATTTTAAGCATGTAAGCCACATTTTCAAAAAATAAATGTTCTAATATTATATTCCCTCTAAATTATCTAAGGAGCCCCTTTTCAGTCTCAAGCCGAGGGCCCCCAAAGGAGCCAGTCCGGGCCTGAAAACAACCCCTCTTTAATAAAGGGTGAATTTTAAACATCTAATCCTAAAAATCAGCAAAAATCCTAAGAAAAAACAAAAAGGCCGAATTTGAATATACAACGTGCTTATCTGTAAGTACATAAGGCCAAATATCACTTTTGATTTGCTATCTACCCTAATAATACCTTTAATAAAGGAAGCATTATAAACAGCTAATGCAAAAATCCTAATAAAATACAAAAAGAAATTAAAAAAAAAAAAAATAAGTAAACGGCAAAACAAGAGGCTTAACCCAATTACCTTACCTTAACAGCAGCACACACGCTAGACGCTAATGCCATCTAACAGAATTTCAAAATTTAGCTAAGTAACTACTCACGTGGTACTAATTAACAAATAAGCTTCAAGATCTCCCTTATAATGGGATTACGAAAATAAAGCAACCCTAGATTGGAAAAGCTGTTCAAACTTCGATGATACTATAAAACCAGATTGAAACAGTTATCGCCCACAAATCACGCCAAAATTGAAGGTGTTATGGGAATTGTCCCTAATTTCCCAATGTAATGGTTTCAAAAAGTACTATGCTTCCGCATGCGCATTTAAATGGAGGTATTGGCATAAGGCATGAGCTATGAATTTCAACCTGAATCTTAAATCTTTGTTTTTAATGATTCAATCTATATTTTAAGGGATCTTCTTAAATAAAATAAAATAAAATAAAATACAGAAAGAAAGAAAGAAAACTTAAAAAAAAAATATTTTTTTGTAATTGTCATTGGATTATTAATGTTTAAAAATTACACCTGCTCAGATTCTTTGAAAATCTGGGAAGTCTTATGGCTGAAAAATTTGAAGTTTTCACTTATGCTGTTGCATTATTCCTTAATTAACCCTTTCAGGGAAAAGTAGTTATGTTTCTGTAATGTTGAATTCAAACAAGAATCTTCAGAAACTTTTATTAAGAAAAAAAAAAGAAATGCAATTTTAGAGTTTTTTTCACCAAAGTTATAAAAGTAAAATTTTGATATAGATCTTGTTTGAAATTAAGTGGTATAAAATAAATACCTGCAAGGGGTTAAGTGTTATCATGTTTTTAATAACTTTTTAAAATATTTTGTTACATTTCCATTTTTTACATTTTAAATTGTACATTTTTTTGTGTGTTTTGGTAATTTTGTTTTTATTATAACTTTTTATTTTAGTTTCATTAAAATTCACCACCTATTTTCCTAGTACTAATTTGGATAAAACCATATGGTGTGCTAGTAGAATCGACTGAGCTCCATGTATAAAAGGAGGTCTATCTTACTATTCTCCAATATGATTCTTAGTGCTCAGTGTGAAAGATACAGTGACGATAATTTTAGTTCGCAATTACAGCAAAACATGCTGTTTATTGCATTCCCTTAAATGATGAGAGAATCATTTATTAACTAGATAAGGATAACTTAATAGGATAAGCTTAAAGTAGGATAATATTACCGTAAAACCCAAAAGTAAGCCACCCTCCCACTTTTAAACAATTTTGACTTTCTTTTTCATTCCCGAATATAAGCTCCCCCTAAAAAAATTTGCACAAAAAATTGATTTTAAAAATCCAAGGAAGTGAATTTTTAATCTGTTGATAATTTTAGCAGATTTCTACTTTTGCTGATATATTTTGTTAATCATATCCCCCCCTGCCCCCCAACCCTAACCACACATGAAATGACTGATTCCCTTCTCTGCCCTCCCCAATACAAAAAGTTTAAAATCTTGAGAATTTTTCTAGCCTTCTTGCTGCTTGCTAGTAATATAACAATACATAATAAAAATCGGTCCTCCAAACTACAATCTCCCCCTCCACCCCAACTTTATGTTTCTCCCTCCCCTCTCAGCATACAAAGTTTAAAATTTTTAAAATTCTTTATTAAAAAATATGTGCTCTATTTGTTGCTTTCTAGTGACAATAAATAAATAATCTATCATTTCATTTATCTCTCTATCTCCAAAATTTTTCCTTCCCCTGTCTTTGCCAACCACTATAACTTTTTAAAACTATTTATAAAAAAAATCTTCTGTCCTTTTTGTTGCTCTCCATTAACAATAAATGAATAACAAATCATCTAAATTAAAACACCCTTCCTTTGAAATACATATTAACCCCTCATCCCTGAGAATACAAAATTTTATGTTTGTAAAATTCTTATTTGAAGAAATCTTTTGTTTTATTTGTTGCTTTCTAGTAAAAATAAATAGGTAATTTGACACCCAAGTTTTCTCTCTACTCAAAAAATATTCCCCTCTCACACACACAAATACAATACTTGAAATGTTTAAAACTATTTTTTTTTAAATCTGCTGATTTGTTTATCTTTAGTAACAATTAATGAATAATCAATCATCTAAATTACCCTCTTTTCTCCCAAAATTTCCATTACCCCCCGCTATAAAATTCTTTAAAATCTTTAATATACATTTGTTTAAACGCTGTTCTATTTCTTATTTTATAGTATAAGATAACTCATCTCATATAAATATCACTCATCTAAAATAATCATCCCCTTTAAAATTTTTCTCTATCCTTTTCTTCCAAGGGAAATGAATGGATTACTTAATATGTGAGAGGAAAGTGGAAATTTTCCTCTTTTTTACAGTTTGGCTGTTCTCCCATCCCTGAATCTTGTGTATATTATATGTTTTGAAATAAATGTGTTCTCTAAAATAACCCGCGTTTCATTAATAAAATATCAGCTGTGAGAACAGTCAAATTACAAAAAATATTAAAATTTTCTCTCTGCCTCCTCCCCCCTTTCCCTGTCGAGAAATTCACCCCTTTTCTGGTAATGGGGAATGAAAAATTAAGGGGAGGGTTACATAATCATTTTTTTTGCTATAAAGTAACAATACAGCATAAAAATCTTTAAAAAGTAATGTTAAAGATTTTAAGGTTTGTGTGCTGGGGAAGGGGGGGGGGCAGGCCCGTAACTACCGCCGGGCCCCAAACTGATGGTTAAAAAATTATTGTATTTTAATATCTAATCTAACTTCCTATAAAATACCCAGCACCTAGCTAAAAGTTAATAATTAAAAAATCCATCAAAGTGCTAGAGTAAATGTTTTTGCGTGTCCGTTCATATACTCTATACGCTTCGCATGCAAAAGCAGCTCTAGAGCAGACAGCAGAATGTCGAGTCGAATGTGTCCATATCGCACCAGGTGCCTGCCGAGTGATGAGTCAAGGAGTCAAGTGTAGGCTGGGACATGCAGTGAGCTATATAGTGCTATATTCATTCGTTTGCTAACTGCAGATCAATATCGGACTGTCAGTAAAGTTGAGAATCGCATAGTAGTGATAGTACGCGTGTAGTTTATTACTTAGGTTGTGTTGAGGTAATAGTTTATATTATGAAACGAATTCGGCACCAGCCAAGTGGGTATAAAACAAGAACGAAAAATGATGCGTCAAGCATAGATTATGTAACACTTTCCAACGTTTCAAAAATAATTTTTACAAATCAATACCGTTTAATAAGCTGAAATATAACATCTAAGTAAACAATTTGGAAAACGCATAACATATTTAAAAACGTAATTTCAGGAATTTCCAACATATAAAATATTCGGAAAAATATCTGAATACTTTTATTCAGCCCTGTATATGATCTATAGATTTGTGTATATACTACATAGGATGCTAAATTTTAGTTTAGTTAGAAAACGCGTAGGACAGTTTAAAATTCTCCATCTGGAGTTTCTGTCAATAAACAGAAATGTGTTCGCGAACTTTTGTGCTGCCCTGTATAGGATCTACAGAATTTATACACACTAAATATAAGACAAAAAGCGAGTTAAATTTAAAATCACGTTCAGCAACTTAAAACACACTTCCAGGAATTATTGTTAACAGACAGTAGAGAATTCTTTTGTGTGTCCCTGTAAATGAACGATGATTACTATACACACAATATTCTGTAGTAAGCCTCTTGTAATGTACCTTAGTGATATATATAAATTTCAATGCGTTTAAAATAGTGAAACATTATTTAATTAAACTGCAAACGATTTTTCTCCATATACGTAATGTACCGGATTTATTTTGACTGTCCCTGTAAAGTAACTATAAGTGCTATGGACAGCATATTCCATATTAATCTTCTTGTAATGCACCTTAGTGATATATATCAATTACAATGTGTTTGAAATTGTGTAACATCATTAAAATAAACTGCAAATGATTTTTCCCCATAGACTGTAATGTAACGGAATTCTTTTGAGTGTCCTTGTAAAAAAACTATAAGTGCTACGCACTTCAGTTGAAATAGGGAACATGCTATAGATAACGACAATAACATATAAAAATTGCAGGGCAATCTGAGCATATTTACGGGAGTTAGAGCACGGACAGACGGTAGACGGCCATACGGCCAGACAAACCGAAATCATAAACACCCGCAAACTTTTTCAACTAGGTTGGAAAGTGTTAAAAAGACAGACTCTAAAAAGAAGAAACTTGGAGGCTGCAAAAAGTTCGAAGAAGTTATCAACATGGCTGGACAGTGGAAACCACACGACAGGGAATGGTGATAAGAAAGGTATGTATGGTTTGCTTTATTCAGTGTGATGTGTAATTCATGTAAAATAGTACAGTCAAACTTGAATAATTCGAACGTGTATAAATCGAAATCGTGGATAATTCAAATGTTTCTGTCGGTCACTTGACATTCCTGTAAAACACAACCATCGGTGGATTCAGCACTCAAGAGGCCACCAGGCACAATTAAATTTTGATGCCCCTCCAAATATTTTCAGTGCCACTATAGTGTTAATTTTTTAGTTTTACAATTATAACTACTGAAAGTGTATGTTGTTAATTCCACATGATATTCTCTTTAATTGGAATATAAAGTTCAAATTATTTTCTATCGCATGCTAATAAAATATTGAAATTACTTCCCATTCATTACATTATCATAATTTTTTGAACTAAGAGAACATTTTTATTGAGCTTTTATTTTGAAAATCACTACATTCTATTTACTAAACTATCACTTCAAACTATCATTCACAAATATAACTGTAGGATTTTCTCTTATCAATATATATCTTCTTTTCTTTTTTTTTTCCTCCAGTAAGGTTCTTGGTAAATCTTTTAAATAATTACTGAGTTATATCTAAGAAACATTTTAGGAATACAAAATCATATATTTTATTTTTAACTATCAATTATAATTAATCAGTTAAAATTAATTGTAAAAACTATTAATTAAGAAATAATGCGACAGATTAACTATTTTACATTAGTTGGATTTGAAACATTTTTGAGTCGGCCAATCTTGTCTTTTGCTCCACCCCCCCCCCACCCCCTTCAAAAAATAAATAAATAAATAAATTCTTTCACTACAGTCCTGGATATACTTTTGTATATTCTATATTTTCAAAACATTTTTATATAAATATTTTATGTATGATATACATTTTTTCCTCTATACTATATATATTTTTTAATTGGACCATACAACTTATGCGTCAATAAATATTTAAGTAAGGTAGTAGTTGGAAAAAACAAAACTTGTCTAATTCGAAATCTTGGGTAAATCAAATTTTTTTAGCGGTACCTTGGACTTCGAATTATTCAAGTTTGACTGTGCATATGCCCCAAACAAGTTACTTTTATTAACCCTACACGTGGCAATCGGCAAAAGTAGTTTTGAAGTTTATAATTAAAGCACTATTTCCATGCGTTACTTTCGAACGGACACACCATTCGAATGCGGTTTGTTTTGTTATGTAATTTCATCCCATAGTGGTTCCACACCAATATCTTTACGCTATTTTTTAGCCTTCTGCATTAAAAAAAGTAAAAAACTTGAAGGAATGTTATGTTAAATCTTGTACTTGGTGAGTTATTTTAGTTATATCTCGCAAAGCATCAAGAAAAATGAGTTTTTGACTGGATATAAAAGCTTTAACATTAAATTTCCTATAAAAATGTATCCTTTACATTTTTTGAAATTCTGCTTAGTTTTCGAGAAATTTCGTATTCGCATAAAATATACATGTACCATATACCATACCCGAGACTATACCTATATGCTATATACGTATATATACTAAATGTATGTACCTATATACGTAAAGCTCTTTCTAAAATATGAGAGGAAAAAAATATTTTTTTCTCTTTGACCCTGCCTATATTTTGAACCTAAAATTTTATGAATTTCCTGATGCATATTTTCTTTTTAGTCCCGGAGAAAACAATGAACCAAGCTTTGGAAGGCACTTCGGAAGAAAATGACATGGAAGTGGATTCTCCTGATATAGAAATTTCACAGAACTTAAGTGCAGATAATGATATGTCGAAATTGAAACAAGACTACCTTTACAAAGACAACTAATCGAACCAACAAAATTCTTTAGGCGAAGAAGTTGTGATAGACCCAACCAATGATACACCAAGTTGTTTGGAAGATGAAGATTCTGCCTACTACGATGCCTTTCCTACTTTAATAGAAAATAAGATAAGAAACATAGGCTGGTAGCAGTTGGTTCAATACAACCTGACGGACCATTTCCCAATGATATCAATCAACAAGGCCGATCTTTTTCAAGTAACTATTATAGTAGCAACACAAAGTCAGGATTGAAGCTTAAAAGAAGTTGGTTATGTTACTCAAAAAAATTAGATTGTGTCTTCTACTGCCTGCCATGTTGGTTGTTCCCTCAGTTCCAATTGGAAGCACTTGAATATAGCAACCGTATACTACCGTTTTCAACAACCGGAGTTCGAGACTGGAAGCATATTTCAGTTCATGAAGCATCCAAAAGCCATACACACTCTTGTGTAGTTTATGAGCAGTGCAGGAAATATGGTACTTTAGAGGACGTTTTCGATAAAAATTTGGAGAATGAAAGAAGCTTCTGGTGAAAAGTTCTTGAAAGAATCCTAAATGTGACCTTAACACTTGCAACACGTAATCACGCATTTCGTGGATCTAATAAGAAGTTAGAATGTAGCAACAAAGGAAACTTTCTCTTAATAGTTCAGCTCTTGTCAAAATATGAACAAAATACTAAGGCTGAACGGTCCTTTTCTAAGCTTAAATTGATCAAAAATAACTTGAGAAGTACAATGGCTCAAGAAAGACTCAACAGCTTAGCTTTGCTTTCAATTTAGATTGATCGAGCTCAACAAATCAACTTTGACAAAGTAATTGATGAATTCGTTTCTTTGAAGGAAACAAATGTTTAAGAAATAATCAAATGTAGCTAATCTTTAATCTTTTCAATCTACACTACTTTCCATGCATCAGTTACTGATTCCTTGTCTTTTAAGCAAAGTACGCATTTTAACAAACTTAATTTACATCTATTGTAACTGTATTTTTAATCTTCCTTACACTTTTATTTATAAGTCATATTTTAAATTATCAATTAAAAGTTTTCGGCTAGTTTAATCTAGTTCTAAATAATAAATAACAAAAATGTAAGTAATTTTTTAAAAATTATTATTCCCACTCATTTAAATAAAAAGTATGTATGTTTATGTTAAGCCTTTTCTGTACTATACCTTCCTCATTCCATTAAATTGTTTACATTCTTGTTATAGGCTTTTTCAGTAAAAAATGACTATAGTATTTCTGTATTTGTATTCAAAAATTAAACTTATTAAAAGTTACTGTTTTAAGTTTTTTTTTATGTTAACAACAGTGTAGCGAATATTTTACCATGTATCTTTAATTTGTGATTTTATAAATTTTTAATAAACATACACTCTTTTTAGAAATTGTATTTTTGTAAGTATTTTGCTTTTGTATTATTCACTTTATTCTTTTTACAACCATACGCACTGAATATTTAATTTCCAAAACTTGTATCATAAAAATAACCCATTTAATAATTTGTTAATTCTATAAGCTAGATAAATACTTGAACATTTGGCTTAATGAACTTTTTGTAGCTAGTTTTGTTACAATTGCATGGACCAATAGATAAAAACAATTTTTTGTTGAATTGGAGTAAACCCCCATGCATATAAAAAGAAAGAAATATTGAGGGGCCTCCAAGTTTATAGTTACAGCCCTGGGGGGGGGGGGGGAAGAAAAAAAATGTCGGGGGAGGAGCAAATTAGATAATTGTTTAATTATTGTTGAATATTGTTATTTAATTATTGTAGGAAAAAAATTTAAAGACTAAATTATGTATTGTGGGGTGGTGGGCAAAGAAAATAAAGAGGTCGTTTTTTTAGTGAGGGAGGAGGGGAATAATTTAGATTGTTACAAAAAATCACAAATAGAGCAGAAAAAAATAAGAATTTTAAGATTTAAAATTTAATGAGAGGGGATATGGGGAGAGTCTTCATAAGATGAGGTTGGGGGGGGGGGGGGGCACGGCCAGAGGTTTTAAGAGGAGTGTTAATTTAGGTGGTAGATTGGAGTTATTTATTTTTCATATAGAGTAATAAATAAATCTGAAAAGAAATTTAAAATTAAAGAGTTGTAAAGGTTAAACTATCGGGTTTTGGTGCTAAAGGGGAAACAGTAATTTTGAGGGGGATTTAGATGATTGATTATTTATTTTATTTCATATTTTGATGTTACAATAAAATAACAAATAAAAAATATATTGAAAAAAAGATTTTTTTGGAGCGGGGATTATACAAATGTGTTTATTTTGTATATTTTTTAATTTTTGAGTGAAAATCTGCCAAAATACAGAAGATTTTAACACCTTTTTACTTCTAAATCAATGATAAAACAGGTTTTTAAATGATACTTTTTTTAAATCTCAATTATAAGCCCCCTTCCCACATTGAACCCTTTTTGATTTTGCAAAAGAGGGGCTTACAATCGGGATTTTACGGTAAATGTAAAAAGTAATATCTAACATTGACAATGCAGACTATTTTTTACCTTTACCTTACAAGTTTTTTTTACCTCCGACTCAAAATTCCTGTTATATATTAGAGCTCAGTGGGACACATAAGAATTCATTTTCATTCCTACATGCAACCACTGAGCTCCATCTATAGATTGATTTGAGTAGTTGAATCACACCAAGAGAAATCAGTACACAAAAATCTGTTATCTATTTTTACTTTTTTCTATCTCTAACAGAAAAAAATATTGTAACTAGTTTCTAAATGGTCATCTGACTGATTTCTTCTCTGCTGCTGTTGCCATAATTGACCGGAGCTCTTTCTCAGCTTCCACAGTAATAATAATTAAAAAAAACTATTGACTATAAAAACATGAGAAATAATAGTTTCATAGAGAAATGTGTGATAAACACTATATAGCAGTACGTTTTTAAGCCTAGGAATTATTTAAAGTGATATTTAATGTTGAAATCGGTCAAGATTCAAAAGATAGTTACATAAGTTTTATAGAATCAAAAACTATGCATAGCAAATAAACCATCTTTTGTAGGAATATACACATGATTAGATTGTGGTGTGCATCGTTTCAGTTCAATCATTTTTTAATAATCATCTAATTTGTGGAGATTTTTTTTCCAGTTTTTTTTAATTTTCTGAATGGAGGTTTATTTCATATTTTAAAAAATGCTATTTTACATCTACTGTTGCCAATTTTTAAAAAGCTCAAATACTAATATTTCCAAATGTTTTTCATTTGAAAAATATATTTTCACGTGAATATTAAAAGAGAAAGAAAACTTTAAATTAATCAAACTATTACGTGGGAAAATCGCGTCATATTTAAAAATATTTTCTTCTAGCCTACAAAAAGGTTTCTTGTAGCTGCTATAATAACTAGGGGATCCATCTTGGGCTTCTCAGGTTACAGAATACAGGTGAAAACCTTTTATTATTATTATTGAAAATTCTTATAGATTTGTTGCATTCAATGGTATTTCTCCATTATCCCGTTGACCACTTTTAATAAAAAAATTATTGCCAAACATTAACACCAAATAAACAAACGGAAGAATGCTGCCATTGGAATCTCAAAATAAATAAATAAAATAAAAAAAATTGAAAGCGCCCCGCTCACCAAAGTGTCAACTATATGTAAGTTTAAAAACAAAAAAATTACAATATATTAATGAAAGTAGAAAAAAAAACCATGGATATTCATTTATTTACATTATTTTTCAGAATTATTCTTCTTCTCAGCTGGTAAATAAATGTTTCTGACGCCAGTTGATTTATTGCACTTAACTATGCAACGCAACATTTTTTCAACGCATTTTTTCTTTTAATATCATGGCACAGTCGTTTAAGGATGCAATTGTTATTTTAATTAACGAAATAACTAATAAATCGGTAAAAGATAATGGAAAATACAGGTAAATATCAAATTAAAAGCTGCTTCATGACATAATAAACATATGCTTAATGCGTCTGATATGAAGTGAATGGGACTGCATTTTTGGTGTTAAATCCTATAGTTTGGCGATAGGTTTTTTTATGAAAAGTGGTTGACAGGATAATGGAGAAGTACCCATTTAATATATATTTTTTAGATTGCCCACTAACACCACCAAAAATCATTTTTACATGAGAAATATGATTATGCATTTAAATAAAGATTTGAAATTTATTAAAAGCAATACTTTCATGCCCAGACAACCACAATCGTCCTTCGGACGATCTACAATGAACCTGCAAATCCTGTAGTTGTCATATCCTATAAAACTATCCAGTGAATATCCGGAAGATAGTTGACAACGGACCGTTGTTGTTGTTGTTTGACCCTTCAGGCCCGGTGAGCAGCTTTCTATACCTATATAGCTGTCCTAATCCACATACCGTACCAACTACCGAGACCATAAACTATAAAAACCCGTCAAACCAGTCCTACTCCGATATAACGACTACTGACAAGCCACCATAACTAGGTAACATCACTAGACGGTAATCGCTGGGATGCTCTGCTCTTTTACAACCAATCACAGAGAACCAGTGGGGGTGGCAATGGGGCTTTGGCAGCTAGCTTCGCCAACGCGCCAAAGAGCAATATCGAGCTTCCCAGCTTTTCAGAATAGCTCGTCTTTCTCCTTTCCTTCGCTTTGATGATGACGCTTCGGTAGACCATTCGCATTACTGAATATATAATGCTCATGTAGATCGTAAAAAAATGGTTAATATTTATTCTATAGCATTTTTAAATATTAAAGTGTACCAAAGACTTACGAAAAAAAACCTCATATTAGTTTGGAGCTGCCGATTGAGCAAAATAAACGTGACGGTGCACGTGGACTGACTGTCAGCAAGGTGCAATCTGCAAAAGTCCAAAAAATCAAGATCTTATTAAAGTGACGAGACCACCTTAATTGAATGGGTATTGCTTGTGATGTATGCTGTAATTCAGATCATATACATTAGCAATATTTCTTCAATTATGCTGCAGGAGATGGCTGAAAAACACGACATTTTGGAAAATGGTGCAAACGGATTCCTGGATTCGATTAAAAATTCATACAGCTCATATTGTTTTGCTAAAAAAGAATTACATTTAAGTAAGGTAAGATTTATTAATACCGGTAATTTGTCCATTGTTTTTTAAATGTATTTAATCTTGCGGAACAGATGTGTTACTATCACGCTAAAATGTAAACAAAAGATTGGCGACTGTTTGTTTGGCGCGATTTCCAAGACTGCGCCAAACGAATAACTTAATACAATGGCTAGGTTGCCATTAAAGAAAAAAATCCCCTAAATTTGGCGACTTTTTTCTTTTTTTTAACCGATAATTTTTTTTTTTTTTTAGCGTGAGTGTAAAGCATCTAAGCCAATCTTGCAGTGTTTTTTATTTTCTTTAGTACCGCCTACTATTAATAATTTACTATATGTCGACAAGAAACTTTATAAAAATATTTTAAAGCAACAGCAAGCTTTAATCTTTATATTCTACTTTTTAATGTGGTTCAAGTTATTTAAAGAATGTACATCTCATGGTAGGGTTCACATGCACAGGTGCAGTTTTGACAATTTATTTAAATATGTGCTTCTGGTTACATATAATATAATTAAATGTACAAACACCAAGCTTTGACTTTCTCCGAATATTTTGTAGATTTCCATCTAAAAAAAAATATTGTGTACATTATTCAGGGGTCGATCCAGGGAAAATTTGGGGCCTATTTAGGGCCCCTTCACGAAATTCTATTCCATAAAAACTTACTATTTATTATTTTGTGATGTTTTAAAATGTGTAATTTGCAAACAAGCTTGTTCACCAGAGAGGAAAACTTCAGCAAAAGGATTTAGTTTTTGTTTATAAATGCTTGGTTTGAATTTGATTAACTGGATATCAACTTTCGTTACAAAAATATAATAAATTTCACAAAAATAACCTTTACTTTCACAAAATGGGCCCCCAAGAAAAAAAAAAGTCTGCATTGACCCCTGTTATTTAACTTACAAATTGACAAGAAAAAAAATATATAAACTGAACAAAATCTGTATACTGTACATTCCTCTTTTTAACAGAAAATATTGTTCCGGATTTAAATCTGATCCAATGTGTTAATGTTTCTTTGCATTATTGTCATTAAAATCCTCAAATCTTAACTATTGTCTGAGGACCCAGGGTTTAAAAGTAAAAAATGGTGGCTAATATTTAATTTACAAAGTAAATGCTTGTATTCTATTTATACCATGGAATGGGATTTATAATTAGAGAGTATAGCCATCTGATTAAGTAAGTTTTAAAATGTTTATATTTGTAATATATTATTTGGTTTATTGTAATTAAACCTGTTAGAAAATTGTTTTTCCCCAATTTGAACATCAATTGAAATGATCATAGCATAAAAAAAATTGTTAATTGTGGTTATTTTTAGTACATTCAGTGAATAAGCTAGGGTCAGGGCTGTAGCTAGAAATAAACAATAGGGGGTGCTCAAGAAAATGCAGGGGGGGGGGGCTCATACTATTTCTCTCTCTCTCGACACATGCACACACAAACACATATATATGATCAAAGTGTAGAAAGGTAAATTAGTGCATATTCATATTGTAGGCACTATGTTTCCTATTAAATTTTTTATAATAACTTTATTTGATGCTAAGAACAGTAAAGGCTGCAGACAGGGATGTAGTGGAGGATATACAGTGAATACGCCGTATAACTTCTGGAATACCGTATTACCCTCTTCTCAAAAACACTATAGCATATACTTTTTAGGGTATACCCTCTGTCTAAAGCGTATGCCTTCAGGTTTTTTTACTACTACATCACTAGCTGCTGATAATGAAAATTTTCAATAAGTAAATAAAAATCTGGCAATTCACCTGTTTCAAAAGAGTGGCAACCTTTAATTTTTTTCTGAATATTCCCTGCCCTTAAGGATTCTAAAGTTATGTTTTTATATGATAAAAAACTTTTGAAAAATCAAGGGTGTATTTTGCATTTTAAAATTATTTTTGTGTCTAGTCAAAAGCTAAAACCACTTGGATTTAAATTGGCTATATAACTCATTAGAATAACTTTGTTTTATGCTAATAATGGAAAACGCTGCAAAATGAAAAATTTCAGTATATAACTAATGCAAAAGTCAATGTTTGCATCAGCAACAGGTTGCTAATTCTGAATATGTGCAGATAGGATGGATGCGCGCCTATTGAAGCATTTATTTGCTGTTTTTAAACAAATACTACAATTTAGTATTTATGCAAAACTGTAAAAAGTCCTCAAAACTAAGTTCAATTTTTGAACAGGGTTTCATTTGGATTTTTGAAACAGAATTTAAATGATGGCCTTGGCAACTTTCCCAGGGGAGGCTCAAATTTTCAGGGGGTGCTGGCCCCCCTTGCTAGGGTATTATTTTTCCTTAATATTTACTTTTACTACCAAGATTGCTAATTCTCATTTTAACATATACATAAAGATTTTTCTCTGTATAAATTCATAAATCTGTCAAAAAAAATTTAAGGGCTACATTTTCTTCCACAAAATTTTCGATTATACGCTGTGATTATGTACTATACTGTGTAAATGTAAAGTAAATTTTTTACATGTTTAAAAGAAAATATATAATTTGCATGATTAATTTTATGGTATGTCAGCGAAAATTTTAAAATGTGTGTGGGTAGGGTTAGCAAGTTTTTGCCAAATGTGGAAAAAACCGTTCTGGCAAAAATAGGTAGAGGAGATTGGTAATGAATGGGCCATTAACAAAATATGAAAAAAGTGTTTGCATAAAATTATTTTAGATGCCACCAATAGATGAAGCTATTTGTTCTACCAAACTCATAAAATTTTCCATTGTTTGGGAGGACCCATTTTCTCACTAGAGTAGGATTGTCAAGAATCTGATTGAAAAGTAAATATTTTCCTTTTTTCTGTAAAATAAATAAGCTAAAAAGTATCTATTTCATTGCAGATATGTGTATTAGCAAGTATTTGCATATCTATAAACTAATTTTAGGATGTATTTAGATGTTATTTGAATTTAATGTGCTAAAAAAGCCTGAATATATTCTAGAAGTATAGGTTGGGCTGAATGGGCCACCTTTGCCCTAATCATGAAAATGTGTTTTTTTTTTTTTTCCCCCGATTCTCTTTAACATATGACACATAACTGGCTTTCATGGATTTAGATTAAATTACTGTCTAGTTAGGATAGGTTTATAGCGATGTCTAAAAAATAATTTACACATTTTCAACTTAAGAAGTATTAGTTATTTATTAGAAACATAAGTTAAATTGTATAAATGATTCAGGTGAACTGTTCAGTTGTTGACCACACCTACCAGTCTTTTCACATTTGATAGAAAACTTGAATAATTGTTTATATTCTGAATCTGATGGGTAGAATAAATAATACCAGAAATTTACACAGCTAGACATTACTGGTGGAACATCATGTGCTTTTATAACCATGAAGTTTAATAATAATTTTGAAATATATAAATTTCGTTAAATCATAATGTGTATTATCTATTATTTTTATGCTTATTTTATGTTCTTTCTCTCTTATCTCATTATTTTGTTGTTTTTCTGCAACAAATATTTGATTTAATAATATCACTTTTGATTTTTAATAATTTTGATAAGCATTGTGTATTGCTTACTCTTTCAGTATACTTTTAATCATATCATGTCAAGTGCCATTCATTTTGTCATATTTGGTGAATAAAAGATTAATTCCACATTTTTTCATTGAATTCATTTAGTGGCCCATTCAACCCCATGGATGGGGATGAATGGGCCAAATTTCTATATTTTTATTTTCTATTATCATTCATTATAAACATTTTCTAATCCGATTTTTATGACTTTTTGATAAAACCAAATAAGTAAAGTAACTGAAGAGCCAATTCTGAGCCAAAAGAATTATTAGAAAAAATTACAAAAATTGAAAAACAAAAACTGGCCTATTCATTACCACTCTCCCCTATATGTTTTATTTACGGGAATGTAATTAAGGTATTTTAACTCTTACAATATGTAACTTTAAATTTTTTAACTTAGAATAATCAATGCATCATTCAAACAGTAATCAGAATTCTATTAAGTTTGCATTGTTTTCAGTAAAATATATTTTAGTTTATGCTATGGGTACAGATTTTGGGAATGGGGAGAGTAAATAGCAATAAAATAACTCCCTGGTTTTGGTTTGAAGAGTCATAATTGTGGAACAACTATTTTTTATACTTCAGTTAGTCTGTAAAAAAGTCTTAAGAATTATTAGCTGCTTTGCTGAGCTACTGGAACAATAGTCATTTGAAGATACAAAGTATAATTACTATGCAATTCTTCTCCTATCTCATGTATATTAAGTTTTATCTGGTCCATGTGTTTTTTATATATAAAGTAATTTTTAAGTGCTTTTAAAAGGATTATCTCTATAAAAGAGGTTCAGATAAAAAGGAAATGCAGATTGATTTGATTGTTATAAAGTTATGTATATATATATATAGTAAAAGATCTTTATAACGCAAACTTAAAAACGTGAGGTTGTGCATTATATAGAATTTTTGCGTTATATAGATCACATTTCACACATCATTAAACTTACCTCATCAACATGGCCAAATATGTCTGTAACATATCAAAATATAGTATAGTATCTTTATATTTCAGTCCTTGAGACCAAGAGTTGTGCATATAATTTTTTACCTAATATAGATCATTCCATACACTGTTAAATTTACTTTGTAAACATGTTCGAAATATGCCTGGACCAAATAATTCATTATAGTACTTATTTAGAAACATTTTTATTCTAATATCATTTTTCCGTTAAAAAGCTCTGAATTAAGGTGATAACAATGAACTAATGTGTCACATTTAATCCTCTAGAGATTAGCAATTTTTTACAATGTGGGGATGCAGGTGCATCTTAACTGCAAAATTCATTGTTTACATCTGAGACATTGTGCATTATATAGAGAATTACATTATATAGAATTGCATCATAAAGATCTACTGTATATATAACGTATGTATACATATATATATATGTGTGTATGTTACAGGCAACTTTTAATTTAGTAATTTTGTCTTTAATAGTTACAGTGAAACCTCGTTAATAGGTCACTCGAATAAAATGTCATTCTGCATATTATGTCATGTTTTACCTCCAAAAAACACTTTTTTATTGTGCATGACTAAGATTAACAACATTCCACATTCCCTTTCCTTATAAAAATTGTTTGACGTAGCAACAAGTTCTTTGAATGCAACAAGAATTGAAATTGTAGCTGATGTTTTGAAAGCAAAAAAAACGGACCGGCAGTAACATCTGACAGCGATCATGAAGAGGAACCTCCCAAACCGCTTATTGCAAAGAAAAAAGCCTTTATTGGTAAATTAAGGAGCTATATTTTGTCTTTGATTGACACACAGATAGCATCTATAATATGCTGTATTCCTAAGAGAAGATAAATTTTATTTCAGAAAACTGACATCAAACAAAAATAGGTGGGTTTTTTTTGTAGGGCAGTAACAAATGGGTACGTATTGAACTGTACAATTAAATATATAACTTTCCTTAATTTGCCATCCATTTTACGAATTCCAATTCTTGTTCTACCGATTTATATAATTTATAACATAAATTTAGTAATAGACATTCTTATTATATATAAACATTTGGAATTTTATTTTACATTTTAATATAAACTCTGTTTAGTAAGTCATTTTTAAGTAGACCTGAGAGTGACATACTGGTTTGACTGTATAGATTTCTTGAATATATAAATTATGGATTCAAAGGTTTTTAATATCTAAAATATTATTACTATTAAAGATAAAGATGACATTATTATATTACAGGGTGTCTAACCACCTGAAAAAGTCAGGAAAATTTGAAAATTTTGAACTTTCAAGAAAAAAAATAGGAAAATGTTTCTTATAAAATTAAGGATTTGAAATTGTAGTGCCATTAAAATCAAACTGTGTTCTTCATATGGACTGTAAAAATGATTTCAACCTCTTGTGCAAATCATTTTGTCAAACCCCTTTCCTTACAATAATTCAGAGATTTTCCATTCCAGCTTCACTGAAATTTTGAACTGAATGTTGTAGGATTGATTAGGGCAGTGGTTCCCAACCTGTTTTTAGCCGTGCCCCACCAAAACTTCTCTAAAATGATGATGCCCCCTTCCCCCTATAACATATAATTCTTATAAAATTTTAAAAGAATTTACTCCTGATAGAGTAAAAAGCATTTAACATTGATCCTGAAACGTGTCGAAGTAATGGATGAATCAAATATTTTTTATAATCATCTGATACTCCTCGTAGTTTACTGGCACACTGTCACCACGTATGCGTGATGTATAGAGTTCTCAGAATCCTTGATTAGAAAAATCAATAATTTTGAATAAAACATTTTTGTCTTATTTAATCACAGAATTTCTATGATTAAATTACGCAACAATTTCTAATCAGAATAAAACGTGATAAAGGAAGGTCGTCAAGTAATTGTTAAATATACACTTGAATAGTTTCATGTGTAAAATTGATTTTCATGTGACATATTGCAGTGCGACTCATTTCAATAAATAATCAAAAAAGTTGTTTAAAATTCTAAAATACTTATAAATCAGAAAAATTATAAAGAATTTTTAAATATATAAAAGGTATCTAGATATGTTAAAAAGTATTTTCTATAATTGTTCTGGAAGAATTGTATTTAAAACTTTTGAATGGATATTTTTTTTAAATTGATTAAAAAACTTTTTTTTTTTTTTTTTTTTTTTTTTTAATTTGAATGTGTAACTTTTATTTACAGTCTACAACATTACTATTAGAAAAACAATTCAGAAGGTATGGGTTCACAGAAATTCCGAATTGTCCCCTTGAAAAGTTAAATTGCCCCCCTGAAAAGTCAAATTGCCCCCCTGTGGGGCGTACGCCCCCCGTTGGGAACCACTGGATTAGGGGATTCAGTTTGTTTACTTCTCTTTGTTTGGGAACTGAATGTTTGTTAGCTTAATTTATTGAATATTTATTATTTGTATTAGAGTATGTCGATGCAATCTGTTTAAACTGTGACTGATGTGATAAAGAATTTTAGGGTTTAATCTAGAGCTAGCCAAAAAGCTAACTGAAAGCACCTTTTGCCCCAAAAGCATTTAGTGGATTAGCCAAATAGCAACAGCCAAAAAAATATATATCATTTCCATTTTGTTGTTCCTGCCTTTCGTAAACCTGCAGCTGCCACGTGAAAAAAAAAAATCTCAAACGGCCTCTGTCCCGGCAACTCTCTTCAAAATTTAACTTGTCCTCTCTGTGCAAGCATCTTACAAATAGTATGACGTCATTTGCATTAAACAAGTATTGAGGAAATTAAAAGAGTTTGTTTATTTTTTGTTGATGATCCCAACTTTGGAAATGAATCCAAAACTGATCATGAATGGAAGTTGTTCAGGGAGGTTCTGGCTACAAGGGGTAAAGAAATTAAACCAGCTGATTGTATTCTTTTTCCATAAAAATGGCATTACTGACATGTTTCCCAATGTGACTTCTTTGTATGAATTTGTAGCAACAATTCTGTTGTCTACAGCAGATTATGAAAGGGGATTGAGTCTCGTGAATATAACAAAAACTGACTTGAGAAATAGACTGACAATCAAAAATTTAAGTAACTTAATGGTGATTAATTTGGAAGGGGAAGTTTGAAAAGAATTTCCACTTAAAGCATTTGACGTGTGATGTATGGCCAAATCTCGAGAGGGTAAATTTTACAGAGTGGTGTACTGTTTGTATATTGTATAATTACAAATAATACTCATTTATATAGAAATTTTGCATAAATAAAAGTTTTTTTTCTTGGCTAAAGCTATTTTTATTTGGCTAATAGTTATTCGCTGCAATTAGCCAAAAAGCTACAAATCTTTTTTTCCTAGATTAAACTCTAAATTTCATAACTAATTAGACAAAATGGATAGAACCTGATGCTAAAAGTGTGTATCTGCAAAATGTTTAGCATCTAAAATGTTCAATTTGTAAATTTTGCAAAATATTATGTAACAAATCAGGAATTTATTCCTCAGAATCAGCTGTGAAAGTTCCACACTCAAATTCACAACTTTTTAAAGAGTTTTTGTGTGTGACATCACAAAATCTTGATACCTGGAATCTTTTTTATTATTATTATTGGTATAGAAAAGTCAGGGAAAATCATTGTTGATCTGGAATAGATGCCCTGATATTAAGAATGAAGAAAAACAGTTTTTATCTCCATCTAACATAAATTTATTTACAAAGTAGATGTTTCGACTAGTACTTCAAATCCTATCACTAATTGAAATTAATGTAAATAACCAAATTACTATCAATAAAATAGAAATTAATATTCTGATTTAAGTCTCAATTATATTATGTAAAAAATTATATTGTTTGTTATATATATTTTTTTTATCCAATAATTTTTCAGTTTTTGCCACTGTCCTACCAAAAATACCCTTTTGCCAGCAAAATGACCAACTCTACATATGAGCTATATGTTTAATAAACTGTATTTTATCTATTCTTTTTCTGTGTGGCATTTTTTAAATGTGGTTTTTCTTTTCTCTTTTCAGTGTCAATTTGTGCTCACCACCATTACCAGCAACTCCCAGTATATTAATTGAATGAGTATTGTCTATGCCATATGGTTTGTTAATTCATATCATATCATTGACAATACTTTCTCGATTACACCTAATCCTTTATAAATGTTGGCTGTGGAAATGAAAAAGTTGGGAGTTTTCTCCAATGTTTAGAATTGTGAACAATGGAAGATAATATAATCTACTTCAGCATTAATTCAAGAGCTATAATTTTTTTCAATGCTACTGTTGATTAAATAATTTCAGGTTTTATATTGTTTTATAAATTAATTTCATGACTTTTTGAGAGTATAGATGTTTCATTTGTCAATAACATTTTTTCCTTTTATTATGATTTATGACTTTTCAGTTTGTAAGAGAGTTAATATTAACTGTGAGTTATTCTTAAATGAAAAGCTTATACAGACTCATTTTTAAATATCTATTTTTTTGGTTTTTATTATTTTATTTACTTATATCTCAATAAAGAATAAACAATTAAATTATTCAGATTTCGAAGTTAGAATTAAAATTTGGCTTAATATAAAAAATATGTCATGAAACCAGATGTATTAAAAATTAATTTTATATTGTAAATAATTGTTAAAAAGCCATTCAATAGTATTTCGTGTAAAAATGAATGTAGGAATCATAAAAAACAAAAACCTGTTGTGAATAATTATTGTTCATAATTGGTTTTTAAAAAACTGGGTACTTATCTCAGCTAGGAGATAATCGCTAAAAATGGTTGATTGCCAATCTTGTTTATTGTAACCACATACACTCAAAATTAGTAATTTGACATGTTTATTAAATACATAAAATTGTTTAAAATGGCAAATAACATGAATTTAGTAAACTTAATAAATTTTAAGTAATATAAGAAATGGTAAATAATATATCAAAATTTAGTACACATTTATTAAATGCATCATATCAGGTTGGAAATTTATAGCACTATAAGTAACCAACATAATACAAAACAGTATATTTCTGCAATAATCATGGCACCAAAAATATTGTTTTCTTGTTTTACCATGTAGGGAAAAAAATAAGGGTTGCTGTAATTAGTATTATTATTACCATGCTTGGCACAATTGTATCTGACCTGCCCCAGATAATACGAAGTGCCAATAACTGTTGTTGCTTTGTTTAGAAATAGGTATAGATTGTTTTGTTATTTTGCATGTTTCACTGGTGGCTGTTAGTATACCTTTAAATAGCATTGTATTCCTGCTATCAGAGAGGGGAAAAAATCTTCATTTTTAAGAGTAAATTGCTAGTATCAATGATTTATAAAATTATTCTATAAAAATGGCATCCAATAATGATGACTGTGTAATTATAAATTTTAATATGTATGGCATAAATTGGTTAGTTTTTTTGTAATTCAAGCCTACTGGAATATTTTTTAACAAAACTTTAACGTATGTGAAATTATTTTGTTTAAATCACCAACAATAACAATTGTGAAGTTATTTTTAAAAATATGTAATTTTAATTAGAAACACATTCTGCTTTTTTAGACAAGGCAATAATTGTACTTGATAGTCACTTTGTCAACATCATCAGTAATCACTACCAGAGACAGTGCAACACAGAATATTTTAACGTTTTCAGATTAATCTTAACTAATATATATATGCTGTTTAAAAGAAAAATTGTTACAATTTACTTTGTTTCTATATTTTTGTATATATTGTATTTGCTTTGCAAATGTAAAATTCCCTTATTAATAGATTTCTATTATTTATTATGATAATAGGCTAGTCTAGCATTGTTGGGGTCACCAATAAATCTTTGTTTGCTGCAAATTGACATATGTAATTCTGAAACTAAGCTATTGCATAGTGATCAGTAAAGAACAGTAAAAAACTTTTGTCACCATGCATTATAAAATGTTGCTGTGGGGCTGACAGAACTTACTTTTATCTTTGATGGGATACCAGATCTTTGCTGCATCTAGCGAAGGGAGTTTTTTTAAAATTAACTATTGCTGTAATTTTATTTAATACTGAACTAGCTGTGTCATGACACCAACAATTGCCTGCCTCTGGAATTTCAAATGTAATAAACCAGATTTTCTTTTTGGCACATGATTTTGGGGGAAAAAAAGTAACATTTATTATTCTCAGGTAATTAAGTATATTAACACCAAGAGAAAAACAGTAACTCAGGATTTTTTCTGACAACCCCCTCCCCTTCCCATGGGAGATAACTTTTAGTTTTGATTTCCTTTATATGTTTTTGTGTTTGAATATAATCTTAAACTGGAGATTCGGAAGGATGAAAAAAAATATTCTTTCAGTTGAATAAAGTTGTTTGAAGTTTATTTTTGGATTTTTAACGTGTGTTACATTTCTGCAATGCTTTTTATGCTAATATGTTAAAAATTACCTTGCATACAGAGTTCTGACAAAAGCACTTAGTGGCTTAGTTTATTTCACTTTTACATTCTTCATTATAAAAAAAATATGGCCTTCGCAGTAGACTGCAGGCACATGTTCAAAAATCTTACCCCTCTCTGGATTTGTTCTGCAGGCACTTATGTGCTGGACGGTTCCAAATGAACCTGGTGTTCAGTGTCCCATTGTCAGGGTAGTCAGCAATATAGATACAGGCTTTGCTTATCCAGCCAGTCGAATTCGTCAAAAGACCCTTAAAGTAACCCTCTAATAACCCCTCTGACAAATTCTGATATATGATTTTACTTCTCACCTCCTTAAAAAATATTACTTAGTATATTTCCAAACAGTCTGGCAAAAAATAAACCTAAAAATCAGTAATAACAGATATGCCAATCAATGATCTGAATCAAATGGCACTTTCACTTGGCATGATGTAAACTGGGAGAAATAATGATTTTCAATGCTTTGTTTTTTGTTGTTGTTTTGTTAAAAACTTATCTACATTTTGTCTAATATATTAACAACATTTTTATAAAGAAGTAGGAAAGAGAGGGGCTAAAGCCAGCCCCATTCAAATGAAAACAATTTTGTAAAGTCTCATCAGCTTTTGCAAAAACTTAATTTCTATTTTCTATGTTTGATAATTCATTTGTGAAAAACAACTTTGTACAAAAAGAAAAAATAAATATTGACTAAATTTCTAACATGTAAATCTTTAGATCCAAGGCCTCAATGGCAGCACTTCACTTTTTTTAAAGAAAAACTCTTTATTTAATATTAGAAGCAGAGTTTCTCCCAGACAGTTTTAGAAGGAGGCTGCACCCTGCCTGCCCTTTGGTTTACAAAATAGCACCTTTGTTGCCCCTCATAAAAATAATTAGCACCCTTCTTGCACCTCATTTAAAAAAATGCCCTTTCTTCTTTTTGCATTAAAAAATTTGCTTTCTTAGTAAAAACTGACTCAATGTCTTAAAAAGAGTGCCTTGACTTTTAAATATAAAAAGTGGCTTTAAAAACCAAAAGAATAACCTTTAACAATTAAAAAAGTGCCCTTTTCTGACCAGCAGCACCCTGCCCTTTTTAAAACCTGGGAGGAAACTCTGTTAAAAGCTTTCAACCCAGGGGGGGGGGGGGGGGGGTCGTGAAAATATTACTTTTTATTTGACGGGTCTTATATTTTATTTATGTTAAAATTTGGCTAGCTTCAATAATAAAATGGCCGTCTTATAATAATTATGTATTCTTGCATAAAATTTGGGCATCCTTCAATAATTAGAGCTGAAGTCATAGACATTATATTGATATTAATTTATATATATTGGGGTGGAGGCTTAAACAAATAAATCCATCCATTTATATTTACAAAAAAAGAGCAGAGCTACATCAATTATGACCGAGTTATAATCATCTAAAATTTAGGAGGCTTTGATTTAAAAAAAAAAAAAAAAAATCCCTTCCTTTTATAAAATGTGTGTCTGTTGCATTAATCAGAGCCCAAGTTATAGTTATTTTGTCCTTATATTACAATTACATTAAAATTTGGCTGGGTTACATCAATTAAGATCTGAATTATTGCTATTTTAATTTATCGGGTCTTATATTTATTGTATACTAATATCTGAAGGGACTTTTGAAAAAAAGCCAAGAAATTTTTCTCTTGTGATGATTATGTATAAATATTATGACATGTTGTGTTAATTAGAACCCAAGTTGCAATTGTTTTAATGTGTCAGCCCTTTATATTGTAATTAGACAAAAAGTGGGGGATTTCAACAACTAAATCCCTCCTTGTTAGGACTTCTCCTTATGTTTATTGTACAAAACATAGCAGTGCTACATCAGTTAGACTCCAAGTTATAGTCGTTCGAATATGTAGTCTTATATTTATCTTATGCTAAAATTTTAGCGTTAATTAGAACCCAAGTTATAGCCATTTTAACATGTTGGACCCTTATATTGTAAATTACACTGAAATTGGGAGTTGCTACTTGGACAAAAAAAAAAATTACAAAGTTTTTCTTTATAATGATTATGTTTATAAATGTAAAATTTGGCTGTTTTACATTGATTTGGACCCAACCTATAGCCATTTTAATTTGTCAGCTTTGTATTTATTTTATATTAAAATTTCGGGGTGAAGCTTTAATACGGTGAAGCTTACTTGTGGTTACTTACGGTGATACTTCGGGGTGAAGCTCTCTTGAGGTACGCAGAGACACTGACAAGTTAATATTAAACCAATGGGAGGATTCTTTTTAAATTTCTCATTTGAAATTCAATATTTTTAAAAGATTATTTTTGCATAGAACAGCTGAGGTTGATCTCGTTATTAACTTTTTTGATTTTGGTTCCAGTTTTTTTCTTTAATAAAGATACTTTCACTTTCAAAACTAGTTCTGAGAATAAAGCTGCCTTTATTAAAAAATCTGCAACCAAAATCGAAAAAGTAAAAAGAAGATTGACCTATGCAAAAAAAAAAAAAAAAAATTCAAATTCAAATGAGAAATTTGGAAAGAACCCTCCCAAGGTTTAACATTAGCTGGTGAGTGTCTTTGCAATACTGGAGAGTCCCTTTAAGCTGCAACGCTCTATTAACTGAGCTATCTTGGACAAATTTGGAGAACACAATTCACTCAGACAACCTTTTGATAACATCTAGTCTGTTATCTGAAACAGTTCAACAGAATGAATCACAGTTAATGGATTTCCAAGTAAACACTGGATGTGTAATTACATTTCATTAAATCAACTCAATTATTCTAATTGGAAAATAAGTCATAGGAGTTGTAATTTTTCAACTGAGTGAAAAAATATCTAGGCAAGGATTTGTACTGATTAGAAGAATCGGGTTTGATTAATGAACTGTAATTATGTATCCAACATTTACTTGTAGTTCCATTGTCGGCAATTTATTCTATTGAACTGTTTCAGATAATAACAGAGCTGATGTCATTAACAAAAGGTTACCTGAGTGAATTGTATCCTCTTTATTTGTGCAGAATAGCTCAATTGGTAAAGCATTTCCGCTTTAGCCAAGGTCCTGGGTTTAAATCCTGGCCTGGACACTTTTTCATTAAGTTGGGAAACTACAACTCCTATGATTTATTTAAGAATTAGAATGGTTTTGTTGAATTAATTAAATGTAATTAGATATTCAATGTTTACTAGGAGTTTCATTAACTGTGAGGTATTCTGTTGAAAAGTTTCAGATAACAGACCACATATTATCAAAAGGTCTGGGTGAATTGTATTCTCCAGATTTGTTAGCTCAGTTGGTAGAGTGTTGGATGCTTAAGCCTAGGTCAAAGGTTTAAATCCCGGCCTGGACACTTTTTTACTCAGTTGGAAAATTGCAACTCCTATGATTAATTTACCAATTAGAATAATTGTGTTCATCTAATAAAATGTAATTACGTATTCAACATTTACTTGGAATTACATTGAATTATTTCAGATAACAGACCACATGTTATTATCAAAAGGTTGTCTGAGTGAATTGTGTCTACCCAATTTGTCCAGGATAGCTCAGTTGATTGGTATAGTGTTGGCAACTTAAGCCAAGGTCCTGGGTTAAAATTCTGGCCTGGATATTTTTTCACTCGGTTGGAAAATTACAACTCCTATCATTATGTATACTTGTATAAATTTTGCCCTTGTTACATTAATTAAAGCCAAATTTTAGCCCTGTTAAGGTGTTATGTCTTTCTATTATAACTACAATAAAATTTGGACAGGCTTCCACAAAAATAACTCTTTTTTTTTTTTCATGATTATGTATAACCATACAAATAATTGGCAGGTCTTCATCAAGTAGAGCCTCAGTTATAATTTGAATATATTTCTCCTTATATTTATTTTATACTAAAATTTACAGATTGCTCTTATAAAAAAACTCTTATAATGATTATGTATACTCAAATAAAATTTAGGTGCAATGTTGAATTCAGATGTTTTTCTCCAGGGGATGCATTTTGCAGCTGGAAAAAACATTATGTAATTCAGCGATGAAAATTGTATGTTTGAACCATTATCAGATACAAAATCTCAAATCAACTCGTGTGCGGGGTCTGTAACCAAAATCGAAAAAGTAAAAACTAACAACATTAGATTGACGTCAGCTATCCTATGCAAAAAAAATAATTTTAAAATGCGAGCGATAAATCGCGAAAGAACCTTCCCTTAGACTTAACATTAGCTTGACCGTTTTTCCGCATGACTGATGTAGGCTCTTAACTGCATACTACAGATCAGTTTAAACCACGTGATCCAACCAGTCGAAATTGTTAATTAATCAGCCTGTATTATCGCCCAACCAATCAAAATCCACAAAAACCGATGGGCAAACAAAATTCCCATCTGGTTGTAAAGTGGTTGCTAGCGAGGCTAACGAAAAAGAAAGGCTGCCGCGGTGCTTTACGCGTATCTTTTTTTACAGACTGCCGGAGTCACGTGATGCTCAAATGCACCAATGCAGTTGTACGAAAAGAGCATCACGTCACTCTAGCGGTCTGTAAAAAAAGATAAGTGGAATGCACTGCGGTAGCCTGTCTTTTTCGTTAGCCTCGGTTGCTAGGGTATGACGTCAGTTAAAACTGAATCACTGAGTGCGTTCAGCAGACCTAACCAATGTGACCGGTTACTTACAGGGGCGGTAAGTAACTGGTTTCTAACTGGACGAACTGGTATTATTTACTAGCAGCGCTATCTGTATTACATCATCGTAATTATAGTCGCCAATTCCTTTGAGATAAATTTTCATGTAACCAATCACGTGACCCACCTAACCAAGATTTTTTTTCCGATTAGTTCGGTCCTTTACCGGTTACTTGCGCTGAACGACGTTGGTTGCGTATCGGTTAGCAGCACTGAACGCCTTGGTAACTAACCGACCTTACCGGTGACATTGCTGGACGCGAACAAAATGTTGCATTCCATATTTTTTACGAAAAAAGAAATATTGAACTTATTAGTCACGATTACATATGTACAAATGGAAACTTTTGAAAAGCGAAGACATTTTATTTAAAAGTGTAATTCATAAAATATTTGAACGCTATATGTTTTAGGCTACAACTTCTAAATTCTTTAAAAAGATGCCCAAAGGTCAGTTCAAAAAACAAATGAGAGTTTAAAGAACAAACTCTCAACATTTGAGAGAGTGCTTGTTCTTGCCTTGCCACCAATCTGCACACAAGTGTTTTACTACAAAATCGTCTCAATCAAATCAATTTTCTTTCCTGTATGTGGTTACTCTCACATAGAGATACTCTAGAAACAGGGTGCCTCGATATGAGAGTGGCGACATACGGGGTATACACATTTGATTGGTTGAGATGATTCTGGACAAAATCGAATCTCCAAGCATTTTGGACAGATCGCCAAGCTAACCTAAACGTCATACCTTGGTCATCGAGGCTAACGAAAACGACAGGCTACCGCGGTGCATTCCACCTATCTTTTTTTACAGACCGCTAGAGTGACGTGTTATTCTTTTCGTACACCTGCATTGGTGGATTCGAGCATCACGTGTCTCCCACGGTCTATAAAAAAAGATACGCGTAAAGCACCGCGGTAGCCTTTCTTTTTCGTTAGCCTCGTTGGTCATACACGACCGGTTCGTGACATTTTAAAACGGCGCACTGAGTGTACATCTTTATACGGCGATTGGCACAAAGTTTTGTGCCAATCGCCGTGTATAAAGATCATCCACGCCGTGTGACGCTTTAAAAGTCATGAACCTGCCACGTATACCGTAGGTCGCCATCGAATTCGTCCAGGCGAGTATAAGGAAAAGGCGAGGCTAACGAAAAAGAAAGGCAACCGCGGTGCTTTACGCGTATCTTTTTTTACAGACCGCGAGAGTCACGTGATGCTCGAATCCACCAATGCAGGTGTACGGAAAGAGCATCACGTCACTCTAGCGGTCTGTAAAAAAAGATAAGTGGAATGCACCGCGGTAGCCTGTCTCTTTCGTTAGCCTCGAGGAAAAGGCATCTGACATCACTGTTGGTTCAATTACGGTTGGTTAGCAAAAAAACCTGTTTGTTCGTTTTGACTCCTACTATACACATGAAATGGGGAAATTTGATTGGTCTACGTTGAACTGGTCTATAATATCATTGGCCTATGTCGTCATGACGATTCCTGCAATGATAGCTATGACAAAAATGAAGTGGTACATTGGTTGATGGAACAGTTTGTTTGTAAACATGCCCTTTCCTTATTAACAAGTTCTTGTTCTTGAAATAGAATATGCATAGTTTGGACAAACGCGTATGTCTATGCAGAATCTCAGCATCACATGGCGCCACTCTCATATAGAGGTACACTACAATACACCGCTAGGGTCGCGTGGTATCACGGGACTCAAGAAGTCTGAAAAACAACTGTAACGCAATTACACCACACAAAAAACACTGACGCAAATGGCAAATTCTCAGCCTGTGCGTAGGCTTAGATACAGCGCCTAGAATACATAGTGTGGAAACCGGCTATCCTTGTAATGCTTTAAAAAGTGCTAAAAAGTTGTAGCCTGTAAATGTGCAACGGTGCTCCGACGATAATAAGCTCTAATAGCATCGTATGGACCCTATTCTCCGTTTGAGTTCGAGGCTACAATTTCCGAAGTGTTTCCCCAAAGCACGTGACTCAACATCACGAAAATCTGGTCCGTTGCTGCTCTATGACATGTAGGATTGCGTTGGAAACGAGTCGTTGCATAATAAAGGACTACAATGTGGGCAATGTTTCCCAAAGCACGTGACTCTGACGTCAGTAGGAATAGGGCGAGGCTAACGAAAAAGACAGGCTACCACGGTTCATTCCACTTATCTTTTTTTACAGACCGCCAGAGTGACGTGTTGCTTATTTCGTACATCTGTATTGGTGGATACGAGCATCACGTGACTCCCGCGGTCTGTAAAAAAAGATACGCGTACAGCACCGCGGTAGCCTTTCTTTTTCGTTAGCCTCGGAATAGGGTCTATTAAGCTGCTTTCTGTATTATATAAGCTAGCAGATGGCGCTGCGATCCAATCGTTATCTTTTCAACAACGTTGTACATGTATTGGATTCAATTTTTTAGTACTATTTTGTAGCAGATTTCCACACTATGTATTCTAGGCGCTGCAGCTTAGACAGTTGTTTTTGTCCAAACTATGGCAAAACTACATTCTGGACTTCACGATACTCGCCTCGACGAGTGAGAAAATTTAAGAAGCATTAGCTTGGCGATAATGTCAAGCTCTCTAAGATGCTTGGTGATTCGTTTTAGTCCAGAATCGTCTCACAACATCAAATTTTATATACAGTGTGCCCGCTAAAGTCCGTTGTCACTCCAATAATTTCTGAACGGCAAGAGCTATAGTCATAAAAGTGGGGTCTAGGTATAGTAAAGTTTCCATACGTTACGCAAGGAAACCACTTACAGCGCCACCTGGTGGCTAAATTTGGAGTTAGCGTTCTTATTTCAAAAACAGTACGAGATACGGGAAAAAAGTCAATTACAAAGTTGTTCAGCATCATTGATTTATTACAAACAAATCTTGCTCGCAAAAATGATTCAAATGGTAAGCACAAAGCGCTCATGAGTTTGATCGCGTTGTACAAAACTGCACTTATCGGACATGAGGTTCATATATCTGCGATACTCAAAATGGTGTCCTTGAGCAACAATACACGTCTGGACACGGGATTGAACTTCTCGCTTCACATTGTACAACATGGCAGGTGACACGCTGGCACAAGCATCCATAATATGGTTTCGAAGCTCCTGCAATGTTAGTGGAGGTGTTGCATACTCTCGCTGTTTCATGTATCCGCACCATTTATACAAAATGGAAAAAAATACTTTTTCACGGTATGGGATATTAAGATTTATTTATCTAAAGATGAATACTGTATATCTACTCACAACTGAAACTCTGGAGTGTGACCTTTTCTCATTTCTTCCGCATTATGTCGCGTTATAATTTTGGAAGTTTCGAACCAAATAAATTTGCATTTTATGCCTTCTACTTTAAACATTACTTACTTTATGGAAGGTGTCTTCTCTTACTAAATCTATGATGCTGAACAACTTTGCAATTGTCTTTTTCCCCGTATCCTTTACTGTTTTATAAATAAGAACGCTAACTCCTAATTTAGCCACCAGGTGGCGCTGTAAGCTGTTTCCTTGCGTAGCGCAGGGCAACTTTATTGTACCTAAACCCCACTTTTATGACTAAAGCTCTTGCCCTTCAGAAATTATTGGGGTGACAGTTGACTTTAGCGGGCACACTGTATAGAGGCACCTTTAGTCTCACTCATATAATTGAACTAGTCCAGGCAAGTATTGCTAAGTTCTGGAATGTAGGTAGGTTTGCCATAGTTTGGACAAACATGTCTGTTTAAGCACAGTCTGATCATCGTATGCGGCCTGTCTAGGCTCTCGGTTAGTCTAGGCATAAAGGCACTCTAGGCTGAACTTTTCACATGGTTTCTCGGATTGCTACTCTATCCGCATGGGATCACTTGATACTGGCTCGGTGGAGTTTTCAGTTTTACAAAATGCAGGGCCTGAATATCACAGGGACATGTGTCCCGAGGCCACATTTTCAGGCGATCTCAAAATATATTTTCTCCACTCTCTGTTACAAATTAACACAAATTTCCTTTTATCGATCACATAAAAAATTAATTTTTACCATTCATGCAAACAAAACTATTGCAATGTTCTTCAGTGACGACAATAAAATGCAATGTATATTTCGAAATTCAGAGAAGAACAGATATTACACCAAACATGTTTCATTCAGTCCCTGAAGTTTAGAGTTTTACTTACTCTAAATAGCATTATAGCGCAGAAGATTTTACAGTCCCATAAATTTTGAAACAGATGTGTTACACTCACGCAGTTTGGCGACTTTTTGATTGGCGCGATTTTCAAGCCCGTGCCAAACCAAATAACTTAATACAATAGCCAAGTTACCAGTAAATGTAAAAATCTCCAAAATTTGGCGACTTTTTTCCTTTTTATAAAAAAAAAACGGTGCGTGAGTGTACAACATCATCGCCAATTTTTTAATACATTTTTACATGTGTCTATAATGTATTTTTCTTTTAAAAAGCTAGGGTTAAAATTTTGAGCTGCACATAAAGCAATTTATCATGTTTAGAATACAATTTTTTGAGAAAGGGGAGCTCCGAGCTCCAACGCTATCTATGTGGCCCGGTTCCACTTAAGCTCGTATTCACAGTCAACCTCAACCTAGAAAACCTGTGTCGAACGCTCAAATAGCATCCATCATTAATCTGATTGGACATTGGCCGCAATCAGGTCTAATCAGGTTAATCGAGAATTTCAATTAGGCATTCGACCGAGGTTTTCTAGGTTGAGGTAGATGGTGAATATATAAGCATTAGGGTTGATCAGGCTATGACCAAATGCATCCAGACCGCTTCCTTCTACAATGGATGGATAGAGTGATATCGCTAGCGAGCACAGAAGAATACGGAGAGTTTCTTTTAGAGCGCATAGAACTCCCTTGTCGATGCGTAATGAAAATACAAAATTGACAAGATCCACTTCACTGATAAAACATTTAAATGTGACCAGTTGACGAGCTAGAAACAACATTTATGTTGAGAACAAGTACGTAGAGTGCCTCCTTATGAGACTGGTGATATATGGGGAAATACAAATTGATTGATCGGGACGATTTTGCGCAAAATCGATCAAGAAGCAACTTGGTGACTCTGCCAATATCGCCAACTAATATTTGTCGACTTCTCTCATTCGTCTAATGGATCAATTTCATTTGACACCATAGCCTAGAAACTATAGTTGCTACAGTATTTAACTTAGCAATCCCTGGGCATTTTGCTACCCCACTAGCTTTTGTTGATTTTGATTGGTTGTATGCAAATTGGAGAATTGTGGTCACGTGTTTGAAATTGACCTGACGAACTCATCCATGCGAGTATTACCAAACTCTGGAATCTAAGTTTGTTATATTTTGGACAAAATATCTAGTCTGAGCATGTACATATTGCTGCTCTCTTATAAAGACACCCTACCTTTAAAGTACCAGCAAGGCTTCACTAGATACCGGGCTTGCTCATGCATTATCATGACGTCACAAAAGGTGGCTGGCCGCGACCAGCGATTGGTGCAAAGCGACGAGCCCGTCGTTTTGTGCCAATCGTTGTTGGTCTTTCATTTTGTCGTTTCGCTTTGTACCAATCGCTGGTAGCGGCCAGCCACCTTTTGTGACGTCATGATAATGAATGAGCAAGCCCGGTATCTAGTGTAGCCCTGGTACCAGGAACTTATGAACCGTTTAATTTTTAAAGGTCTGTGTTTATTGGTCGTAAGTCGCCACTCTCTTATAGCGAGACCAACGATACAAATCCATCGTTTTGTGCCAATCGGCGTGCAAAGATTATCCAACCCGTGTGAGGTTTTAAAAGTCAGGAACTGGCCGTGTATTTCGTTGGTCGCGCTTAAGGCTCCTACAATCCGGGCTGACTCACGACGCCATTTAATTGCCCGTAGGAGAAGAACGATTGGCCATGCCCATGGGCAACAAAATGGTTGGTGATTCAACTTGTGTTATCGCGACTTACGTTATACACGGCCAGTTCGTGACATTTAAAAGTCACACTCAGTGATCATCTTTATACGGCGATTGTTACAAAGCGGCACGCCCACCATTTTGTACCAATCGCCGTGTAAAGATGATCCACATCGTATGACGTTTTAACCCTCTAACCGAGGCTAACGAAAAAGAAAGGCTACCGCGGTGCTTTACGCGTATCTATTTTTACAGACCACCGGAGTCACGTGATACTCGAATGCACCAATGCAGGTGTACGAAAAGAGCATCACGTCACTGTAGCGGTCTGTAAAAAAAGATAAGTGGAATGGACCGCGGTAGCCTGTCTTTTTCGTTAGCCTCGCCTCTAACAGTCTCGCAAAAGGGCAAATCTGTAATTTTTTTCTCTGCATTTTGTTTTAAATGCTAAGAAAAACTAATTTTTCAGCACTGAATATAAAACAAGTTAATTGATTATTATTCACTGCTCAACCCATTAAAAATGCATTAAATCAATAGAATTTTATTACTTTAAATAATGCTTATATTGCAATGAAGCCTGGAACTTAGTGAACGTATTAACACGGGCTTGTCAATGAGAGGGTTGTTAAAAATCATCAACCGGCCACGTATAACGTAGGTCACGATCGAACTCGTCCAGGCGAATATTAACAAGTTCTTGTTATTGAAATAGAATATGTCTAGCTTTGGCATAATTTGGACAAACGCGTTTGTCAAAGTAGAATCTCAGCATCGTATGGCGCCACTCTCATATAGAGACACACTTCATTAGACGGCTAAAGTTACGTGGTATCACGTGACTCAAACGGTCTTAAAAATTTTATAACGCAATTACACCAAACAAAAAACACTGACGCACGCTCATACTGTGCTTAGGCTTAGACAGATGTTTTTGTCCAAACTATGGCAAAACTACATGGTCTTTATCCACGAGTGGCAACAACCACGTCTCTTCGGGTATTTGCCCTCCGAAAAAGACTGTTTATTGGAGGCAGGAGAAGCAGTGTTAAAATGCTCTTCACGCCTATTGCTGTTTTGTCTTCTATATACCCGCAGATGACGTGACAAGGGTGAAGTCCATTCCAGACTTCACGATACTAGTCTTGACGAGTGAGACAATTTAAGAAGCATTAACTTGGCTATAATGAAAAGCTCTCTAAAATGCTTGTGATTCGTTTTAGTCCAGAATCGTCTCACCGCATCAATTTTTACTTTCTTCTATCTATAATAGAAGAAAGTATTGTAATCGAAATTTTTTTCGACTTCCGGTTTTTGACGGATTTACACGTTTTAGGGGTCAGAGATTCCGAAAAACATGTTTTTACAAAATGTCTGTCTGTCCGTCTTCATTGTATCATCAAAAAGTGTATGAAGTTATGCTTCAAATTGAACCTAATTTTTTTTCTATGTTTTTGGCTATGCAAGCAGGTTCTATTAGAATTTGGGGATATTTCGACGAAAGGGGGCGCTGTGATCGATATTTTTGTTCTATTTTCACTATTGTACCATCTAAAAGTGTATGAAGTTATGCTTCAAATTGAACCAATTTTTTTTCTATGTTTTTGGCTATGGCAAGCAGATTCTATCAGAATTTGGAGATATTTCGACGAAAGGGGGCGCTGTGATCGATATTTTTGTTCCATTTTCACTATTGTACCATCTAAAAGTGTATGAAGTTATGCTTCAAATTGAACCTATTTTTTTTTCTATGTTTTTGGCTATGGCAAGCAGATTCTATCAGAATTTGGGGATATTTCGACGAAAGGGGGCGCTGTGATCGATATTTTTGTTCCATTTTCACTATTGTACCATCTAAAAGTGTATGAAGTTATGCTTCAAATTGAACCTATTTTTTTCTATGTTTTTGGCTATGACAAGCAGATTCTATCAGAATTTGGGGATATTTCGACGAAAGGGGGCGCTGTGATCGATATTTTTGTTCCATTTTCACTATTGTATCATCGAAAAGTGTATGAAGTTATGCAGATAATTGAACCAATTTTTTTTCTGTTTTTGACCATAGCCTGCAGGTGAGGTTGAATTCGGGGATATTTCAACGAAAGGAGGCGCTGCCATCGTGATTTTTGTTCGATTTTCACTATTGTATCATCGAAAAGTGTATGATGTTATGCAGATAATTAAACCAAAATTTTTTAATATGTTTTCGGCTGTAGCCAGCAGGTCCTACTAGAATGTGGGGATATTCCGCCGGAAGGGGGCGCTGTGATAGCCATTTAAAGATTTCAAATTCAAAAAGATGTATAAAAAAATTAGAAATCCTAAAAGTTTTTTCCGTTAGTTCGGCCTTGATCCGGAGCAGTTTTTGTTTTGTCTCTATATTAAAAAATGGCGGAGATATAGCGGTTTGAAATTTTAGGGTGGTTGACATTTTCAAACAAGACAGCAGAATTCATCCATAAAGGGGTTTAATTTATGAATTTTAGTTAACAGGGTTTCAGCAAATTTTCTTTCATTGTTGTAACCATTGTTGCTATTCTTAAATGCTTAACACTATATATTTATATTCGCCAACGTCAAATTCTCGCCAAGCTCGGCGGCAATTGACGAAATATCGACAAAAATATGTTGCCACAAATGAAGCCAACTTCACTATAGAAGACTAATTTGGCGATATTCTCATTCAAATTCAATGTTGACGAGAACTGGGAATGAATCTTCTTTAATTGGGTTCCACTCATTTCAGTTTCGTGTTTTCCATTAAAATTATCTAAAATCCTAAAACCAAGGAATAGGGAGACTATCTGTTCCTGTCGGTACAGGCCAGAAGAACTTTTCGTAGTTTAGTATACATCAGTTTATCGCATCCCAGTCAGTAACCCGATGATTCGCAAGCAGCTGACGTACAACAGAATGACGAAAAATATTAATTTTATTGGCGAAGTGAGGACGAAATTAGAAGTATTAACATGATTGAGATAGAAGAAAGTTTTGGGATTGGCACATCCGACTAGTTATATATCGAGGCACCTTTAGTCTCACTCATATAATTGAACTCGACCAGGCGAGTATCGCTAAGTTCTGGAATGTCGGTTTACCATAGTTTGGACAAACGCGTCTGTTTAAGTACATCTAAGTACATACATTAAGTTTGATCTATGTCACCTGTCACCAGTTTCATATAAAGGCACTCTAAGCTGAACTTCACATGGTTTCTTGGATTGCTACACAAACCGCATGGGATCATTTGATGTTGGCTCGGTGAGCTGCTGGTCTGGCGTTTGTTTTATCAAATGCAGGGCCTGAATATCACAGAGGCACACCAGGCATGTGCCCCGAGCTACATTTTCAGGTGACTCCAAAATATATTTTCTACACCCTCTGATACAAATTTCTTTTTATAGGTCACAGAAAAAAATAATTTTTACCATTCATTCAAACAAAACTATCGCAATGTTCTTCAGTGACGACAATAAAATGCAATGTATATTTCGAAATTCAGAGAACAGATATTATAGACCGGGAGGCGACAGCACAAACAATCACCTCATCGAGTTCACGGCTGAAATTCCAGAATTAGTTAAAACTCGATTCGCATATTAAAACGCAATCGGTCTGCCAAGTCATATCTTGGTGGAAAACACCTTAAAACCTGATTTTAGCGGTTGATTTGTAGGTTTACCATTGTGTTTTCCTGCACCCAAAAGTACGAAAACGTGGAGGACTGGGAGCAGGAACACACAATGTTAAAAATCTTCAGTTTTTGCTGCAGACACACTCCACCGCTTTTAGAGAAAACGGTTACTTTACTATATTATGAAACATTTTCATTGGTCAAAATAGGGATATTCTATAGGGAAGTTGCAATCAGCTGATCAACCATTGTACTTCAATTGAAGGTCAGGGGAGTTAAGCCAATCAGAACTGCCTATTTGAACCACGAGGCTAACGAAAAAGAAAGGTTACCGCGGTGCTTTACGCGTATCTTTTTTTACAGACCGCGGGAGTCACGTGTTGCTCGAATCCACCAATGCAGGTGTACGAAAAGAGCATCACGTCACTCTAGCGGTCTGTAAAAAAAAGATAAGTGGAATGGACCGCGGTAGCCTCGCCCTTTCCTTATACTTATGTATAACGTAGGTCGCGCTTATAGTGTGACGTCAATCATGACGTTTAGCTTGAAAACTGACTCAAAAGAAACGGTTGCTACGTTGTATTCTCTTTATCATTTGTATATTATAGCTATATCTCACAGCTAAATGTTTTAATACTTTATAAACAGTCGTAACATTTCCTACGATTTATATTAAATAAGAAATGAAACATTGCAACCATTTGTTTGGAGTCATTTTCCAAGCAAAACGTCACGACTGAAAGCCCCTATTTACAAAGATAGATTGCATTTATTGTTCACTGCATTATCAAATGTTCCCAATACTGGAAATTACAGTATTGCAAACGTTTGATATCGCAGTAGGCTATCTTATATTAAAATAATTGATATGTTCCTGTAAACGAATTCACACACGATGCGATAACTACTCTGAGATTAATAAAACCTTCCCTAATGTACTAAAACTGTAGTGTAAAAAGTTACATTCAAATAACGATATTTTGACACTATTTATTGATATTTTGACACTAAATAAACACTGCGTAAACGGAACCTGTTTATAATGGAATTATGTTTTATGGTAAAAATTGTATTGTCCCGACATTATGAATACTATACAACTAACCTTTCACAGGTTTTACTGTATAAGTTCTTTTTTTTACCTATTTAAGAACCTGCTAATACGAAATCACAAGGGACAGGAGAAAAATCTCGTTTTTTAGGGTCTTTCATTTTAGTAGGTATGTATGGTAGTCCTAATGTAGAGACAATGAATTTTATATGTTTAAGACAGGATTTCATATTCATACAATGTAGTATATTTTTGTGTCCCAATTTAGAAGCCACTGTCTCACGTTTTGTGAGATTGTACCTGGCAACACTATGTGGTGTTCTATTAACTGAAAAACTAAGAAAAGCTTTTATTATTATTACTATTAAGCATAAAAGTTTGCATTAAACATTAATTTTTAGTGAAATTATTTTCATTAATGTTCCAAAATTTTAAATTCCCTTAAAATACAACTTTTATTTTTTATAAAAATTGTGACAGAAAAGCAATAATTTTATTTAAAAAAACCTGATATCAGCAACTTATTTATATCCTGTTTTTTTCAGACCTTTTTTTTGCATTTCACTGAGACCACTTAGGAGGGGGAAGGGAGCTGTAACCCCATAACTCCCTTCTTTAGGTAGGGTATGCTGTAGTATCACTGTGCACTAATATGGGACTATAATCTAGAATAGTTAGTCTCTTGTATGATAAATAAAAAATTTAAAAAGAAAAAATAGCATTTTCATTTCACTGCGATCGTTTCAGAAGGGCGGGAGGTCGTAATTCTATCAGCACCCACTCCCTCTTTATGTATGCGGTGGGGTCACTGTAAACTAATATGGGATTGATGAGAATGGCTAATTCATAGTGCTGGAGTCGTAAAACAAAAGTGCCAGGGGGTATATGCTATAGGCTAAGGGTATACACTAGAGAGTACATGCTTTAGCATTACTTGAGAAAATCACTGTATACGTAAAAAATCCAGAAGATATATTGCGTATACCACTGTATACCCTTCATTACATCCATGCTAACTCATAGTATTATGACAGAAAAAATTACAAATTTAACTCAAAAATAAACAAAAAATCAGCACTTTTTTAATTTTATTGCGACCATTTCGCAGATGGAAGGGGTTATCTCATCAGCACCTTTCCTCCTTTTTGGGTATGTTGTGGTGTTACTGCACAGATATAGGAGTAATGAGAATGGTTAGTCCGTTGTTGTAGTTGTATGACAGAAAAAGAATTATAAATATACCTTGAAAAGCAAGAAACAAAATCAACCATTTTTTCCCTTTAATTGCAAGCATTTCGGAGAGAGAAGGAGCGTGATAACCCCATCAATCCTTTTCCTCCTCTTTGGGTATGCTGTAGCAAACTGTACACTAATATGGGACTAAACAGATAGACTAGTGCATTGTATGAAAAAAAATTAAATTTACAAATTTATCTAAAAAAAAGTAAAAAAAAAATCATTCTATTAATTTACATTTCTACTTTATTTTTGGGAGGGGGTTGGTAGCTGTAACCTCATCAGCCTTTTTGGGTTTGCTGTGGTGTGACTGTGCACTATTAAGGGAATGACGAGTATGACTTTAACTGCATCAGCTCCCCTTCGCCATATTTGGGTATACTGTAGTGTCACTGTACACTAATATGGGATTAACAGAGTGGATAATCCATTGTATCATAGAAAAACATTTAATCTCTAAAAAAAGAAAAAAAATTAGCACTCTATTGATTTCTCTCTTGACTATTTCGGAGGAGGCTGTAGCTCCATCATCCCACCCCTTGGGTATGCCCATGGTTATATTTCTACAATACATTCTTTCAAAGTAGCTGTTGAACAACTGTTACTATTCTTTATTTTCTTTTAGCTGCAATTTGTATGCTTAATTTATAGAATTATAAGGAATCAAGAAAATTACTAATTACTATTTTACTTAAAGAAATTTATTGTGATTGTTTTATTTAACCCTATCACTATGTCCTATCAAAACATGCCCTGTTGTTGCCCAGGACAAATATGCTACCTATTTTTCAAATTAAAACAAAACGAGTACCACTTATATTTGTACAGTTTAAGTTTTACTGTGTGTTACAAACATTATGATATGAGATGTCACCGGCTGAGACTACTTAGTGAGCGATAGATTTTTTTGACAACTTGTTGAAAGTGCTTGGGGTCCGTGTGGACCCCAGGACATAGTGATAGGGTTAAAAGAAAAATAATTTGACTACTGAAAGAAAATTTTATGACATAATTGCCGAGACGTCAATGAGGTAATAAATGTTTGAATTGCATTTTAATAATATAATAACATTTGAATATGAAATGAGTTATTGTGGTGAACAACAAAAAAAAAAAATATTTTATTTTTATTTTGGATCCAGAACGGATGTATAGTTATACTTTCTGTATTTTGTTGAAAGATTTTTTGTAGCTGGAGAAAAAGTAAATATTAACTTTTGTATTTATTATAATAAAGTTTTATTGCATTTTATTTTGTTGTTTTATTCAAAAGAAATACATATATTAAAAGGTGATATACAAATAAGTATAATCAAAAGTTCTTATAAAAATAGTTTTCTATTCAATTTATATACAATTAAGTTTTATTTTAACTATGATAAATGCATTTTAAATATGATATTCCTGAAAAGACAATAAAAAATAATAAAAGTAACCAAAATATTGAAAAGAAGACTGTGAAATATGAAGGGTGTTTCAAGGTGTTTGATGAAGTTTTTAATGTATGGAATTATTAACGATTCTCAGAAACAGAGATAGAAGTATTCTCTGGCAGATTTGGATAATTATTCTAATCTCTATAGATTTTCACATTATGTAGTTTTTTGAGCAATTAAAAAGCAAATTTAAATTAAAAAGAAAAGTTACTAAACAAGTCTATAAAACAAGCATAACTCCTTTGATGGATATTATTGCAATTATTTCGACTTATAGAAATAATTATGAATGATGAGCTGGTGATAGAACAGAAAACAGTTAAGATGCATCTTTCTAATGATGTTGCAGTATTCATATAATTCCATCAGGGATGTTGACAGAAGTTGTGTCATCTGATAAGGATTATACTTAAGGGTTATTGTATACACATATATCAACTACTAAAACTTCTTTTTATAAGTATTCTTGTAAGAATAACAGGGCCCTGAAAAGCTCAGGGTCTAGTACAACTTTCTTCAAAGCCACCTTTCCTATCCCCTGTAGTAGAATTTTCAATATGAAACTTCAACAAACCAAAATTTATTAGGTACTTTTATGTTAGCTGGGCACCAGTGATATATATATATATATATACATATGTATGTACACATATTAATATACATATATATGTAAACTTTTTACGAAGATGATTTAATATTCCACGAGAAAATGGCAGTTTGTTAAAGATGGTGAATGATTGCAGTCGATATTAAGAATCATGGCGAGGAGGTTAGGCAACGATGAAACACCACAAGTCTCTTCAATAATCAGCAGCCAATTTCCAGATAAATTGTTTATTAATGAACAGGAGCGATGCCAGTAACAGTTCCCACAGTATCAGGTATAAACTTATAGTCCTCCCCTCAGGCTTGACGATAACTCATTTAATAGATCTTAAAAGGCTGTTGTGAAATTCTAAGTCGCAGAACACCAGATAACGATTTGGTCAGCACTTCCAAACACGACAAAAATCTGCTCTCTAAAAGCTTGTAATGCAGTTTTGTTAACCGCGTGTAGAGTTATTGAAACGACGTAACGTATGCAGGAACCAATGAGTGACAGACAAAATTAAGCTAAGCGAATGAGGTGTGATGGAGAAGATTTAACAAGAAAGAATTCCCAACACAATGGCACATTGATTTTGATGTGAAAAATACTCAGCGCACGAAGCAATGCATGGAATAAAAAATGGATCTTAAAAACATTCGAAATGACAATAAGTGTCTCTCAGAATTTTATAGATTGGGGAGTTGATAAAAGTTACGAATGAACTTAAAGTTTTAGATTAAGATTTGGAATAAGATAATTAAATTAATATACGTGTTACTACTTTTAAAAGGACATTAAATAGGAATAAATATTATTAAGAATTAAGGAAATAATGACTATGTCAGAAGTTAAAATTAATTTAAAGGTATAATGCGAAATAAAATTTTTATATAACACATATGTGTATATATCTATATATATGTGCATTATATATGTATATATATCACTGGCACTCAGCTAACATAAAAGTACCATTTATCAATATATATATATATAAAGATAGCTCATTTGATTACTTAATTCTCAGTTGAGTAACTAACTTGCTCTAATTAAGCATTAGTCACACAGCATCTCACAGATAAACAATTATAAGTGGGATAATGTAGTCTTGAAAGTACTCCTCCGATACCGCATCAAGGAAGAAGGTTAGAAACTTACTTTTAATAAGACTTGTTCACATTAATTAGATGATAAAATCAGTGAATAAAAGCAAACAATTAAAATCAGAAATATTCTCTCTCTCTCTCTATATATATATATATACAGGGTGATTCATAAAAGATGGGCAGAACTTTAAGGGGTTATAGTACACTTAAAGACAAATAATATTAAATAGGAGACTAAGGGTCCCAGACGTATTCCCAAGGAGATAGGGGGCATTAAAGTTTAGGGTCCGAAATTTCAAATGATTATAAAACATGGAAAAATTGGTCGATTCGTTTGCGGTTTTTGCAAAAAATTTTCTTTATGCCAGTATTTTCTTGAAATAAAATTTTAAAGTTCAATTTCAAAAAATGCCGATAGGGGGCGCTTTAGACTTTGGAGTAACAAACAACTATTTTTTAACGTTATTTTTTGTATTTCTTTAAATGATTTCGAAAGCTTAGACTTAAATTTTGATCTAAAAATCTGAGTCCTAACGAGTAGTTAAGTAGCGTAAACTGAAATTTGAAATTTGAAACCCTTCTCCCCCCAGAACAAAAATCAGTTATTCCCGATCTTTGTGTCGTAGATTAGGCTCTAACTACTGCCGCGTTTTGCTAAAATTATTCTTTATGTCAGTATTTTCTTGAAAATAAATTTTAAAGAAAATTTTCAAAAAATTCCGATAGAGGGCGCTTTAGACTTTGGAGTAACGAACAACTATTTTATACCGTTATTTTTTGTGTCTCATTAAATGCTTTCTAAAGCTTAGACTTAAATTTTCAGCCCAAAATCTGAATCGTTAGACGTGGTTAAGTTTCTGGGGAGAGGGGTTTGAAATTTCTACTCCTGAGCACAGTTCAGTTTACCATGTCCACACATTGTGTGCTGTGATACGAGGTAAAAAGACACAAATTAGGATTATGTTACCAAAGCATATTTATTAACATGTAATCACAATAAATGTTCAAAATTGTGACCACCAGAGGTTATGCACGCAGAACAACGGCGACGAATGGAACGGCGAACATTCGCGAAAACATCAGGCTTTTCGAGCACTTCCCCTACAGCGGCGGAAAGTCTGGCGACCAGTTCCTCGGGGGATTCAATGGGTGTCTCATACATAAGAGCCTTCAATCGTCCCCAAAAAAAGAAATCGAGGGGTGAAAGATCTGGCGAGCGAGCAGGCCAAGCAACAGGACCACCTCGACCAATCCATCTGTTCGGAAATGTGATGTCCAGATAGTTGCGGACGTCTCGTACGTAATGGGCTGGCACTCCATCGTGCTGGAACCACATGACCCGCCGGATGCGTGGAGGAACAACGTTTAACAGGTCTGGCAGCACATGTTGCAGAAATGTGAGGTATGTTTTACCGTTGAGGCGTTCAGGAAGAAGGTACGGTCCGATTAGGTGGTCTCCGAGGATTCCTGCCCAAACATTGATGGAAAAGCGTCTCTGATGAGCATGTGGATACGTAGCATGTGGATTGACATCCGCCCATACATGTGCATTGTGTGTGTTAAATGTACCTTCACGCGTGAAGGTACATTCATCGGTGAAAAGCACAGTTCGTCCAAAATGTGGATTTAGCGTGTTCTGCTGCAGAAACCAGCGGGCGAATTCAATACGATTTGGATAATCCCCTGGAGACAGTTTCTGGACTCGTTGCACATGAAACGGGAGCAAATGTTCATCCTTCAGTACCCTCCAAGTCGTGGACTGTGAGGTATCCACCTGGCTAGCCACTGTTCGTGTACTTGTACTTGGCTGCGCCGCTACTACATCCAGAATGGCTTCTGCAAAAAAAAAAAAAAACCATTAAGGGGAGGATACTGCTCATGAGCCCGAAATAAAGGTCAACTTCAGATTTTTTTTTTTTCATAGAAAGAATAAATTCAACCCAAACAATAACAATAATCTTTAATTTCCGAAAAGAAAAAAAAGCTGATTGTTTGAACCATTTAAATGGTGCTTTATAAGGCATGATGAAAAATGTTCTTTCAAGAAAATAATGCTTAAGATTTTACTAATAAAAACTGTATAATCATTATTTTGTAACTTACAGTTAGTCTGTGATTTTTGGATTTACACCTACGAAGCAAATACTTCATCATGTGTGCAGTTATGTCCCATTATACCTGTTTTTTAGTTAATCAGCACTTATTTCAATGGACTGTAACTTAGATTTTCGTATAATTGTTTTAGGGCTTATTCTACACACTATAAACAGGGATCCAAAATTTGCAAAAATAAATAAATACATATTATATATATTATGAACGGTACCTTCCACCTAAATAATAGTTTTCAAAATTAATTTCTTTAAGTGACAATACACAATACTTCTTGAAAGAAGGTGTAAAAACTCAACTATTAAATGTCAAATCATTCCACGAATTCGTTATGAAAAGCTTTTTTTAAATAAAAAAACCATAATTGCTCATTTTGTGTTCTGACAGAAAAATCAGGCATCCTAGATAACAAATATTTCATTAAAAAAAATTTCAATAGCTGTGAAAAAATTAATTATATTCATGAAACTACATAAAATATTTATTTATTATTATTAAATCAAAAGATTCATGATAAGATTTTTAAGATATCTATGTTTCACTGTGTAGAGCAGTTTATTCTTTGAACATAAGACATAGCTGTTACCAATAATGCTTAATTTACAAATGATTTCAACTTTTTTCCATAACTGACTGTAATTATATCATTTGAATTTCAAATTAAGTTATATTACCTATCTAATATCCAAAAATATTTATTTTTATGAACAAATATGTGTCTATATGTAATAGAAAATATTTATTAAAAACAAAACAAAATCCAGTTTAAACAAACAAACAAAAAACAGGTTTTTTTAAACCCTGTTAAATAATGTATGATGTTTAAAAGACAATGTCCTCGCCTTAGGAAAGACTTCAATTATGTACCTCTGAAATAAAACAATATTAATTAAAAGCCTCTTGAATTACTTCCTTTGAGATCTGCACCCCTATTCTTATCCCCTAGTTACAGGGTTGCCAGATTTTATTAGCCAGGCTAAAAAAAAGCCTAAAAGAAAAAACAGTATGTGCGATTTACAGTTAATTCACAATAACTTATTGTTAATGTAGTTATAAAAGTTTTCTACAAAAAAAATATAAACTTTTATTAAATATTAAAAAAAAAGTCTTTAGGACTCCTAAAAGACAATTATGAATGAAGTATGTCTAAAAGAAAAATTTGAGAAGAATGTATTAAATTAGACTTGAAGATATTTTAAAACTCTAAATTACATAGCTCCGCATATTACTATACATTAAAAAATTTAGTTAACCAATGATAAGTCTCCACACATAAAAAATACATACATACTGCTATTAACGTTAAAAATTGAATTAAAACTAAATGCTATTTTTCCGATTATGTATTTGTATCTATTAACTGATACAGTATTTGACAAAAGAAAATATTTGATAAATATTTAATAAATAAAAATTATCTGACTTGAGAACACCCATATTTAGTTAGTAATCAGTGGGTCTAATGACTTACAGAAATTATATATTTTGATGAATATAAAATAAGGTTTTCGGATACTAAGCAGATTCATTACTTATTTCAGGTAAATCCATATAAACAGATTAAAAAATGAAATAATCAATATTGAAAGATGAATGAGGAAGGAGATAATATTTGAGATTTTACTACATGTAGGTATGTAAAAAAAGAAAACTAAAATAAACTAGTCGTTGGGGGCCACCGTAATACTTACCCATCATGGATATGCATAATGTAAAATATTAAAATAAAAATTGTGTAAACTACTTATAAAATGCATTGCAATTCAAATAAAATCAAGGCTTGATGACGTCACAAACTTTAAAGGCTCGATTACTGAATTGCTTGAAAGAAACATCCTTATAACTCCAAATATAATAATCCTATTAACTAGCGGTTTATTGCATCTGATTAAGCGTCAAATTTCCAATTAAAATATATCTTTGAAGTGAAATTTGGATGAAATACAGGGTCATGAAAAATCGAAGAGTGTGGAAAATAGGATTCCAAATATCTCGGCAACTAGTTATCCGATCGACTTCATGCTTTATGCAAAATTTATGTTTTTTTATTGTCTTTTATATTCACTCCTTAAAATAACCAATTTCGAAAATTTTTACATACCTTTTATCAGAACGAATATTTCGAGAGTCCGAAAAAAATAGTTCCGGTTAATCGAGGTTATTGAAATGAAATAGGCTTCTTCCCATTATTACATACTAAGTACATGCCAAATTGCAAGTCTCTATCTCAATTTTTTCGGGAGATAGAGTGTTTACAGACACACAGACGGACGGCAAAATTTTTTTTCTAAAAATATGTTTTTCGGAATCTCCAGTGTCTGAAACGTGTAAATCCGTCAAAAAAAATTTCGATTTTCAAAACGATTGCAAGACTTACCCTATACTACGTATGATGGGTAAGTAAAAAGAATGTTTTCAAAATAAAATGTTAAAACAAAATAGGAAAATACTTTTTGCTATTCAAAAAAGATATTCATGCATATTTTATTCCTGAAAATTGTTTCAATATTGAGAAATAGTATTTATTACGCTACTTTATGCATGATTTTAAATATTTATGAAAAAAAGATTATAAGACTGACCAATACCCCTTAAATTTAGTAAAAAGTAATATAATATATAACAAAACAACTATTGTCCTAAAATTACAATATTTCATTATTGAAAGCAGTAAAAAATAAAAACAAAATCACGTTAAAGGCCAGTGTACACAAAAAAAAAAAAAAAAAACAATTGGTATGCTTTTTTAAAATTTAGCTGACACATTTGCAAATCTGGGTACAAATCACTAACTCCATAACTATTCCAATATTAATGTTTTCATTATTAAGAAATTGGGCTATTTATTGAAATTTAACTCAATAAAATGTCTTTAAAATCAGCTTAAAAATACTTTAACAAGTGCAGTTTATAATTAAAAGGCTTCACTGTATAAAAGCCAATTTTGGCCAAAGAGAAAAAACCTGTTTAAACCATTAAAAGCCAACCACCTGCTTTTAGGTAGATTTCGTAAGAAATACTACCTATTACATTTTCACCTAAGTTGGAAATTTTGAAAAATTTTTACAGATTTACGCCGATCATGACTCCCAGAATCCAAAACCACCCCCAGTTCAAAATTATATATATATATATATATATATATATATTAGAGATGAGACGGGCTCAGCCTGAGCCCGAAAGCTCGGACCCGACACGGGCTCGATTTTTATACCAGTCTTCGGGCCCGGGCTCATTCTTTCCGAAACTGACAATTTTATTTATTCTTATATAGAAAAAATAAAAATAACTTTCTTTTTCTCCTAAAAAATTACATAATGTTTTTCAAATCATTTTAATGTTATTTTGATCAAAATGAATAGAAAAAATGTTTCTAGTATACTAGACTGCTCCCTTAAAAAAAAAAAAATGTTGATATTTGCAGATTTATGTGTGGCATTGACACGACGCAAAGACTGGGTGATAGCACCAGTGGAAAGTGGCGTGAATAATTTGTTGCTGCATTTTCGTTTTTGACGGGATATTTTTTAATTGGAACGTTTAGTTTTTTTTTTTTTTCAGAGATCTAACGTGAAATGAATATTTTCTTTTATTTTTAGTCAATCAGCACTAGCTTAAGGTTTGCAAATTTTTAGTCTAATAATGTGTTCGAGTCATAATCGCTCTTCATATGAAAATAACGTTAATGAATCTATTTTTCATAGTGAACTCTGTTCGTGCTAAAGCTCCGCTCTGCATATTTCCGAAGTCACTTCCATTCGTAAATAGATATAATTGTCATGTATTGTTATTCCAATTCCGATAGCAAACAATCGAACAGTGTTTCTCCTTTTCCTATAAAAGCATAGAATCTTTCCGATAACGGTGTAAAACTTTTAATTTAAGCTGATTTTCAGGAACACGAAATATTGTTTTAATTAAGGGATCAATTATAATTTACGATACACACCTTTTATGAGAAGTAGAAGAATGTTGTTAAATTTTTCTGCATAGAAGAAGTAATTTCTTTAAATTCCATGCCTTTATTCATAAAACTCACTTCGTTAATGTATCCATCATATTTGCTTGTTGAGAGAGAAAAATATGAGAATCCTTTTAAGGAAGTATATTTTTATTTGCTAGAAAACTTCTCTTTTGATAAGATTAAATGTAAATTTCCCAAAAAATAATTATGTACTGGTGAGTAACAGTTATTTTCATGTATAAAGTTTTTTAAAAATGGATTATTACTTTTGAAACAATTTTTAAATATTATGCAATTTTTTTTGGTATTGGGCTCGGGCTCTGATGACATAAAATGTTTCGGGCTTGGGCGGGCTCCGATTCCAAAATTGTCGGGCCCGGGCTCCAAAAAGAGAGCCTGAACTCATCTCTAATCAATCTATCTATGTCACTTTTTTATGACCATGATAACTGGTAAAATTCTGCATAAACCTCTTCCAAACTGATACATGAAATCTCGGTCAAGTTCGTTAATGGACAAAATCGAACCAAGGTGGGGGGGGGGGGGGGCTTTTTGTGAAAACAGAAAACCCCCCCATAATTTCTTAATTATTATACGTATTGAATCCGTTTAGTTATTATTACTTCTACGAGAAGGGCCGAAAATTTATGTATGACAGATTTTTGATATAATTAAAAATTGCCTTAAGGGGGGGGACGGGGGGAGGTTTTAGAAGAAAAAAATTCATAACTTCGTCAATTCCCAACATTTCAAATCCGCTTAAATTTATTATAAATCCTCTTAATATTATCTAAAACTTTTATATTGATAAGTTTTTTATAGGACCTTTAGGTTTTTTTATTTGTTATAGCAAAAAAAAAAAAAAAAAAAAAAAAAAAAAATCCCTGCCGGCTCCGCCTGTAAACAAGTTATTTTTCGAAGTAGGCGGTTCCAACTCTCGCATCTTTTCGAAACTGATACATAAAATCAAGGGGCATAAAATCTCGGTCAAGTTCGTTAATGGGCAAAATCAAACCGGGGGGGGGGGGGGGGGGGGATGTTTGTGAAAACAGAAAAAAACCCATAATTTCTTAATTATGATACGTATCGAATCCGTTTGAAGTTATTATTACTTCTAGGAGAAGGGCAAAAAATTTATGTATGACAAATTTTTGATATAATTAAAAATTGCCTTAAGGGGAGGGGGGGGAGGTGGGTTTTAGAAGAAAAAAATTCCTAACTTCGTCAATTCCCAAGATTTCAAATACACTTAAATTGTCATAAATCCTTATAATATTATCTAAAACTTTTATATTGACAAGTTTTTTATAGGACCAACTCTTATAGAACAAAAAAAAAAAAAAATTCTGCTGGCTCCGCCTGCAAACAAGTTAGGTTTCAAAGTAGGCGGTTCCAACTGCCACATCATCGCAAAAATGTAATTTCTTTCGCAATTCCCGACAAACAGGCGCCCCACTGTCTGAGTCTTTGAAATCTACCTGTGCCTGTAGGCCGAGCCGTCAGGGATTTTTTTAATTCTAGCTGCTAGCTGGCTTTTATTGCATAGTTATGGTGCTCAGCATCCAAGCAACTCTTAGTGTATGGTGATAAATATTTATTTTGTATTTTCACAAATTGTCAATACATTAATAATAATTCACTGCACTACTTTAAATGACCTTGGCACCTGAAGCTAGGTCGCCATCATCAGCACACTTTTTTCTATTCAAACAGCACTACGTATATCATAAACAAAACACTCAAACAAATAGTAATTCAGGGAAACAACTGAAAATTTACAAAAGAAGAGCTCATGTATGATTTGTTTACTACTCTTAAATCAAATATATAAATAAATTAATGTTTTATGTAGAATTTTATAACAAAGAGTCAAGTTTGACTCATAAAAGCATACACTCGGCAAACATTGTCTAATTTTTTATCTCAGCAATTGCATTTAAAAGTATATTCTAGTGGTTTGTATTTTCTCTTATTCAATGAGTAACTTTAAAAATGTATATCTAAATGGTATTTCCAAACATCTGGAGGCACAGCAGTGCCTCTGCCAAGTCGAGAGAGCACAGCCATAAGCATACTTTTCTGGAAGCAACTTAGGGCACTTTTGACCCCCCCATATCTCTGCGCTGGAGTTTCCCAAAAACCCGGAACTTTATTTTTCTAGAGTATTTGGCACACAGAACCAAAATTTTAAATTACAAGTTTCTGTTTTTTCTAGTTCAGATGATATATGAACACAAGCATTCGATTTTTTGTCACTCACTCACTCACGCGTCATCAAAAAGATTAGGTAGATCCCATAGTCCTAGAAACTTGACATTTGGAAAAATGGTTTAGGATACAAAGAAAGAAAAAATTACAAAATCTGGAAAATTCGAAAAAAAAAAAAACATTTGAAAATTCAACAAATTCCATCAAAATTGAAAATTGAAATTAATACGATCTTGTAGTCTTAGAAACTTAAAATTTGGTGTGAAGGTAGTGTTTAGCATCCAGAAAAAGAAAACATCAAAAACACCAAAAAAATCGAAAGGAAAATTGAAAAAAAAAAATGAAAAAATTGAAAATTTGAAGACAATCTGATTTTGTTGCGATAGAAACTTCAAATTTGGAATAAAAGTAGTATTTAGGATACAGAAAAAGCGAAAAAAAAACAAAAAAAAAAACAGAAAATTTGAAAAAAAAATTTAAAAAAAATTGAAAAAATGAAAATAATTTGATCTTTTCCTTAGAAACTTAAAATTCTGCGTAAAGGTAGTGTTTGGAATTCAGAATAAGAAAAAATTAAAAACAAAATAAAAATCGAAAATAAAATTAAAAAAACGAAAAAATAGAGAAACATCGAAAATTTGAAATTAATTCGATTTTATAGCGCTAGAAACTTAAAATTTGGAATAAAGGTAGTATTTAGAATACAAAAAAAGAAAAAAAATCCAGAAAATTTGAAAAAATTCAAAAAAAATTGAAAAAAAAAAATGAAAATAATTTTATTTTTTAACCTTAGAAACTTAAAATTCGGCGTAAAGGTAGTGTTTGGAATTCAGAATAAGGAAAAATTAAAAACCGAAAATAAAATAAAAAAATCAGAAAAATCGAAAAACGAAAATTTGATAATTCGATTTTGTAGAACTAGAAACTTGAAATCTGGAATATAGGTAGTACTTAGGATAGAAAAAAAAAATTGAAAAATCAAGAAAATTAAAAAAAAAAATTTGAAAAAATTCGAAAAAAAAAAATTGAAAAAAAGATTGATTTGTTGGAATTTTCCTGAATTTTTAATTTTGTATCTGGAGGCATGGTAGTGCCTCCGCCAAGTCGAGAAAGCACAGCCATAAGCATCCTTCTCTGGAAGCAACTCAGGGCACTTTTGACCTCCCCATAGCTTTGAGCTGGTGTATCCCAAAAATCAGAAACTTTATGTAGTGTATGTGGCAAATAAGGCACAAATTTAAAATTTCACATTTCTGTCTTTTCTAGTGCTAATGATATATGAACTGAAGGTTTCAATTTTTTGTCACTCAGTCACTCACTCACACGTCATCAAAAAGATTAGGTGGATCCCGTATGCCTAGAAACTTGAAATTTGGAATAAAGGTACTGTTTAGGCTACAAAGAAAAAAAAATTATAAAATCCAGAAAATTCAACAAAATTGAAAATAATATGATCTTGTAGTCGTAGAAACTTAAAATTTGGTGTAAAGGTAGTGTTTAGAATTTAGAAAAAGAAATATCCAAAACACAATAAAAATCGAAAATAAAATAAAAAAAAATCAAAAATTTGAAAATAATTCGATTTTGTTGCGCTAGAAACTTTGAATTCGGAATAAAGGTAGTATTTAGGATACAAAATAAGGAAAAATTAAAAAATCCGGAAAATTCGATCTTGTTAGAGACTTAAAATGTAGTGTAAAGGTAATATTTACGATTCAAAAAAGAAACTTTTAAAAATTTCTAAAATTCGAAAACTCGAAATATCTGTAAAAAATTGAAAATTAAAAAACAATTCGATTTTGTAGTTCTAGAAACATGAGTTTTATGATAATTGCCCTATTAGCTAGTACACCGCCCGTAATTGTTTTATGTTTTTTTCCCTGGATTATGCTGTTTTTTTTTTGTTTACGAATTTCGGTATAGAAAAGTTCTGCTATAGACCGGCTATGTTATGGGTGGTTTCTTTATAGACATGTTTGTTTTCTTTCACAGGTTATACTCTATTTAATTTGCATATGAAATATGGATTGTTAAATGATGACACCAAAACAATCTTCACAGCTCCCCCTCTCCTCCCGACATTACTGGCTGGTTATGGCTTGATAGTCCTTTCTAAATAAAATCATGGTGACTCTAAGATTATCTTGATTTATCTTTAAATTGAACCTAAATGATCCTAAGAGGAGGGATCAAAGAATTACTATATTGGCATGACAATCAGGAAACTTAGAAGTAAAATCGAAAAATAAATAAATTTATAAAAAGTCGAAGGTTTGAATATAACTTGATTTTGTAGTCCTACCATTGACATTTGGCAGAAAGGTAGGGTTTAGGATACAAAATAAGAAAAAATTTAAAAATCCGGAAACCTTCGAAAAATGAAATATAGTTTGATATATTGAAAATTTTAATTTTAGCTTTCTTTTTATCCTAAACAGTACTCTTGTGCTAAATATCACGTATCTAGGCTGCGAGTAATATCTCAGATGGATAGCCCCTTTCCTGGAAGCAGTTGAGAGTACTTTTGACTCCCCCCTCCCATAACTTAGTGCTTGCCTAGTTACCTGAAATTCCTTTAAGGTAACTTCATCGAAAATCAGTGGATGATCTCCAAAAAGAGCCCAAAATCAAGAAAAGGAGGATTACTTACAAAAAGAAGTGAAATTTCATCAAAAAGTCACCTGTAAAAAATGCAGCCAAGTCTTGTAACTCATTTACCGTAAAAAGTACTGAGATCGTATAAAGCCAAGTTTAACAATCTTATTAACTCTGAAATTTTCATTCACAAATCACTCCTAGTCTCTACATCTTTCGTTAATTATTATTTTGTGACTTAGCAATTACGTAGCACAAGAATGTGATGTATGTAGTTAGTCTTAATCAAATAATACTATAACTTATTAAGGTGTAATAACTTCCCTGTGCATACATAATTTGCGTTAATTAAATTATCCCATCCCATAACATAGTAAGGTGTAATAACTTTCCTGTGCTGCGTAATTGCCAAGTCACAAAATAATAATTAACGAAAGATGTAGAGACTAGGAGAGATTTGTGAATGAAAATTTCAGAGTTAATAAGATAGTTAAACTTGGCTTTATACGATCTCAGTACTTTTTACGGTAAATTAGTTACGAGACTTGGCTGCATTTTTTACAGGTGACTTTTTGATGAGATATAGTTTACTTACACATCAGCACTTATGAATAGGGATTACAGTGCATTTCTCTGAACACTGAGTGATCTGCAAATTAAAAAAAAAAAAAAATAGCACAACAGTGCCCCAGTTTGCATGCATATGGTACATAAGTTTAAATTTATGCAATTAGAGTAACTGTATAAATTGCAAATGCGTCATTACAGTTGCGAAAGAGCTGTCATATTTTATTTCCACTGCTAATTAATGAAACAACTTATTTGCAGTTCTATTATACCTATAATTATTAATTATAATTCTTTTAATGGTAAACAATCTAGGTAACCATATCATCTAATTAGAGGCTTAGTTGTTTACAAATCTTGAGTCATCCATACTTTAATGGTGGACCCCCCCCCCCCCATAAAAATCTAATTTAAAAAAATCTTAAATCAGAAAAAAAAAAATCCTTTGAATTTTTTTTTTTTTTACATCTTACTTGCTTGTGAAGATAGATATTGGAATTTTCTAAGGTGACATCCTTTTATAAGTGAACAAAAACTTCTAACTGATTGCAGGTTTCAAGAAAATATTTTAAAATAGAAAAATGAATATTCTAAAACTAACTGTTGATTAAAAATTTCTAACAGTGAGGATAATTTCCAAAAATTGTTCATTAAACAAATAGTTCTTTAATGAATTAATTCAAATTTTCATAATATATCTATTTTTATTAGCATTCAGAACATATAAATAGCTGTTTCACAAAGATATAACTATTCTGGCGAGGTTAAAATGAACACAAAACAATGACCACAAAATTAACAAAATCCTTAGTCCCAAACTGTGTACCTTCAATGAAATATTACATTTCATCTTACAACTTATGAAAATAATGTAGTATTAAACATTTGTTATGAAAAATAAAAGGTTTAAAAAGTTTTTTTAAGCATCAATCAGTATGGTCTTTTAAACCAAAAAGTGATTTGATTAAAATTTTAGTCTTTTACATATAAATATTATAGTAGTTGAAGAAAAAATAAAGATATTAAATCATCTTTAGAGCTGTACTGTAACAAATTAATTCACTAATATATCATATGAGCAAAATTTTATCTAAAATAATTATTTGAATAGTATGCAGGTGCAATGGCACTTTTTTTTTTTCACAGTAAAATGAAAAAGTTAAAATACAGCATTCCTATCAAGTTTGGCTTTTTAGAAAGTTATTAAATATTATTAATACATTCTAAAAAAAACGGTCAGAATCGAGTTACTTTATTTCAATGGAATGTATAAAGGAAAATCATACCAAAGCGAAATCATTATCAAGCTTCAGTTTAAATTAGCCTTAATGAATCATTATATTGTTTGGGAAGTGAACACTACCATTTTCTATGCACATATAAAACACACAACAAACAATAAATGAGATATCGTATGAAAGGATTTTGACTTAGTACACTTACATTCATAAAAACATGTTGTTTGATTAAGAATTGCAGAAAATTAAAAACTATTGAACATACTCATCAGCAAATCGAAAAAATTACAATGCGACAGCTTCGAACACAGTTTATCTGGTTTTGAATGTAAAGTGGTAGAAAATGTTTTACTTAAAGCAAAACCTGCAACAATTATATGAGAAAGAGAGGTATGAAAACATCTACAGAGAAAAAAAGATGAAAAATTAACTTTAAATCTATAAATACAGCCAGCCTTTTGTTAGAAATGGACTCCAACGATACGATAATTCAGCGAAAGAGATGTGTTTTATTTACTTCTGTATATAACGCAACCCTATGCTCTACAACACCAAGCAAGGTTACTAAATAACCATTTTATCTCATGTTGGCAAAGCTTTGGCTTCGAATCACTGTGATTGGTTGCTCGAGAGCCCGAGCATCCCAGCGATTACCGTCTAGTGTAACATCAAAACCAACTACTAATGTGACTATAAATCTCATTCAAGAACTGTGAAAACAAAGCCAGGTCTACACTTCCCTGTCTCCCCATCGCCGAAAAAATATCCTCATACCTCATACTCTGCGACACCCGTAATTTTCCAAACACCATATCTCGAATCCCTGAAAACTTTTTGCACCTCAAAACCAAGTGATCTTCAGTTTGTTCCTCACTTCCGCACAAGTCACACTTCACCTCACCTCTACCGAGAAACTTCCTCCGACGAACCAGAGTAAGAACAGTCTTAGTAAGGAAACGAGCAAAAATAACCCCACTCGTCCTCCGTAGATTGTGATGCGGATGTCCGATATCCGCGTAATCCCAGCCACGACCTGAGTGATCATTCCAGTATTGCATCCACTCCCAGTCAGACTCTTTCCGTTTTTTCTTTTTCACGTCCACCATCCAATCCTCTGGAGAGAACCACGGTATATAAATATTGCTATACCGGACCTTCCTAGCCAGCTCATCCGCACACTCGTTGATCACTATACCTTTATGATCTGGAACCCAAATGAAATCAATCTGATACTTGTCAGTACTTTTGCTGTTAATTTCCTCCCTAAGCATAGTGATGACAGTCACAGATTTACGATTGACCTTATCCAAAGCCGTAAGAACACTCCTAGCATCAGTAAAAAACATATACCTCCCACTCTCCACCGTATAAAACTTAATAGCTACCAATAAGGCAATCGCTTCAGCAGTAAAAATAGAGTTGATATTTGGAATTTTAAAAGCCATCCGACTACCTGTATTTTGGTTGATCATCCCAATGGCCGTGTTATTCTCCTCTTTGGACGCATCCGTAGCAATGAAAATTGCCTTGTCAATGTGCCTCTGAGAAAAACTGTTGAACGAGTTTCTGATTACACCTTCCGGAAAATCTTTATTTTGGAAAGGCCATGTATTAACATAAATTCGAATATTCTCATTTACTTTTGTGCCCCACTTGTAAGTGATCATTTCCTCGACATCCGTGCTATACCCACTCAGACTGTTCAGCTCTCTGTGGATTAAATCCTTTGAAAGGATATCCGTGTAGTCTTTATGCTTCATGTCCAATATCGACCTTTTGATCGCCAGATATTCTCTTCTTACGTTGTTCCTCCAGACCCCACTTTCCTGCAACAATACCGGGATCGGGCACCACCTAGGCATACCACTAGCCCATCTAAGCCCCATATTGTGAATCACTTGAAGTTTGTGTCCTTCAGTTTTGGTAGAATGCATAAGAATTCGCGGATTCCCATCCAGAAGAGATCCCATCATACTATTGGTAATCTTTAAAAGGTACTTAGTTTCGGTACCCCAACTCATACCTGCAATAGTTTTGATCATGTTGAGCCTTTTGCTGGTTTTCTCTCGCAGCATATTTATGTGACTGTTAAGGTTACCTTGACAGTTTAGAAAAACCCCTAAAACTCTTAACTCCCCTGAGAAATCCACCTCCTGTCCTTTGATCTTAAATTTTTCCTCCTCACGCTCCTTCCACCGTCCGATCTTCATGATTTGGCATTTATTTGGGTTTACCTCAAGATTCCATGCATTCAACCACTGAATTATTCTGATAATATTCTCCTGTAGGATGTTCCTTACCCATTCCAGATTATCATGAAATACGTATAAAAAAATGTCATCCGCATACACCACGCAATGGATACTTGAATCACAAATCTCGAAGATGTCAGCGAGGTATATGGCAAAGAGAAATGGAGATAGAGGACTGCCCTGTAAAAGGTCCCTCTGGTACAAAAATGGATTCGACAGTGACCCTCTCCATTTAACCCGAATCCTAAGATCCTGCATCAGATTCCGTATCATGATACTCAGGTCAGCTCCGAGTCCCAGTTTTTTCAGTTTCATAAGCATCCCATCCCACCAGACATTGTCGTAGGCACCTTTAATGTCTAAGGCCACTAAATATCCCTTTCGTTTGGATTGCCTTGCTCTTCTCAAGTCTCTGTAAATTTTGTAGGCAGCCGCTTCACAATCTCTAAACGGTATGAACCCATAGTGATTCCTATGAAAGTATTTTTTTTCCATGCTCCAGTTTAGCAGAACCTCTAGTAACATCTTTTCAAAAATCTTCTTGCTAGTAACCGTCAGAGCTATTGGTCTATACCCTCTAATATCATTCCTATTTTTTCCTGTCTTTTTGATGGGTAACATGATAACCTCCTTCCAAATCTCAGGTATTTTTTGAGTCTCCAGAATCTTATTATACATGCTCAGAATCTGATTCAATACACTGATTTTTTGTTTTTTGAAAAAGTGCATTGTGATTCCGTCTATCCCGGGCGTTGTTGACTTGCTTTTCTTAATTATTCTCTGTAACTGGTCCATTGTAAGCTTTGTGTCTATAGCATCGTCGCCCGAGAAATCTATGGGGATGCCTTCTGTGACCGGAGAGTTCTGGAATAGAATCGATAAGTAATTTGCTTGGGATGCCGCATCAGGTGGACAATTTGGAAAATTAAACTCAGTGTTCGTCTCGCCATTATTCAGTGTATTTATCCCACGGATGATCTTGTAAATTTGATACCCTCTCCCTGCCTCCCTGACCACCGAATCCCAAAACCTCTGATTATCTTTTTTGATCTGCTTCTTAAGCTTTGCGTTATAAAATTTATATTTGCACCATAAGTCCATCCGAGCCAACCGAATCGCCTTCCTATGGTAAAACCTCTTTAATGCCAAAAGCCGACGGGTAACAATCCCCCAACCCGGCGGGAGCTTACTGCCACTCACTGGGATCCTATCAGTATACTGACCCATAAACTTTGAAATTTCCTTGGACCACCTGTCCATCCCCTCTGCATAGACCTCATCCCCCAACCTCTCAACCGCTGATCCAACACACTGCACCCGTATTCCCGCAGGATACGAAACGAATAAGTGGCGGATTGTGACGTCAGGTGAAAACACTCTTTCGTATCCTATGCCATTTCGCATCTGGCGAAAAGTGCTATTCTGGGATCAGGTTTCCGTACGTTCGAAAATGATTATGGATGCTGGATGCCGTCCGAAAAAGAGGAAATAGCTCCTCCCAAAACTACGTCAGTTTTACGATATTAACCAATGAGAAAGCGTCATCGAAATTAATGTTTGTAAACAGAAAGCATGCTTTTCTATGATTGTTTACTGTTGTTAGGACATGTTAAAGGGATCTGGGGAAATCTAGGAGTGTCCGCAGAAGGGTGACATTTGATCTCGCAGGTGCAAGGACTAATAATCAAGATAGTCTTGTTGCTAGGCTGTTTGTTTCAGCATTTACTTCCTCTGCAAAGAAAAAACAAGAATTCCTCCCCCATTGCTGAAAATTATGTGAATTCCACACTGGACAGGAGGGTAAGTACAAATCTTGGTAAGTACTTTTCTATTCATTTCCAGACAATGGAGGCAACTGAGAGCAGTACTCCTAGGCGTAGGAGCGAAAGAGTAAATCCAGAACAATTGGAATTTTTATTAAATTATATGCAGTCACACCCCAGATTACGTGAGGGTAAATTGTCACTCTCATACACAAAAATCCAGCGCAAACGTGAATGGGAGCAATTAGCTGCATCTTTAAATTCGTTGGGTGGTGCAAATAAAGATGCAACGATGTGGCGTAAAGTAAGTGCACTCTATTCCAATAATTCATCTTTAGAAAACTTTTGAAAAGTAATACTGATTTTTATTATTGTATTATTCATTTAATTCATATAATTATATACATTTGCATCATGCCAGTACATGAGATCTTAAAAAAGGTTTCTTAGGCTAATTTAGTGTTTCAATTTTGCCAACATTTCAAAATTAAAAGGTGTTTTTAAACATTTATCAAAAGCTGCATTGAGTTGTATTGATTACACACAAATTTCTAATCATATTTGAATCACCATATTGATAAAGAAAATTAAACCGATTTTTAAAATTAATTATTATTATTGTAAAAGTGAGCCCCATAACAATTGTTTTCAGTAATTGTGTAACTCTCTTTAGGCTTTTTTTTTTCTTTTTAATGATACTTTGTAAACTGGTTATTTTTATTGTGATTAAAAAGTGTACAATTTAATTATATTAAGCATTACTTTAACAAAATAATTTTAATTATTGTTATATGGTTAAATTCTTCTTACATATTAGAGGGATTGTTATAAGATCCTGTTAAAATTGGAATTGAATCATGGAATCATTTATTAGCTTTGTTTAAAATACTGAAAGCTTTAATTTTGTTTTTGGAAGAAAAAAAAAAAGCTGAACGCTTATTTTTTTTAATTGTTTCAAGCCGTGTTGAATTCATGTAACATGGAAGGGAGAAGGGGGGGGGGGGGGTGACACCTTATGAACCATTAACCTATAGATCTTGAATCTTTTAAGAGTTGGGGGCAGGGGTGATTTTGATGCTCCAGGGGAATGTTTCTCACAGCTCATTCCCTGAATTCATCACTGGTTATATAAAAGGTGTGACAGTATAATTTGTTTAATAAAGATAATTTGACAAAATAATCTGCCTTTACAAATTAAAAAGAAAAATTCTTAAAAATTTAGTCATTAATAACTTGTAATTAAACTGAAAAAAGGTCTCACTTTTAATATAAATTGATACTTTTCATTTTAATCTAAAGCCTATTTTTACAAGTTTTTTTTTTTTGGTGGGGGGGGGGGGGGGTTGTATTACTTTTATTTATTTTTGTGCCTCAATAAATATTTTTCGTAATATCAACATTTTATTTTGATAATGTTTTTGGGACTCTAACACAACACCAGGTTCATGAAGTTTTGATAAATTTTTTATGACATTTTGAATTCTGCAATTCTTTGTGTTTTTTGGCAATCATTTGCTTTGTTGATAATCAAATGAAGTACATGTTGGCCATACTTTTCAAAACTGCATAGGTTTTTTATGCTACATTTGATTTTTTTTGTATATTTGGGTTTTTTGTATTATATATTAGCTCATAATATTTAATTGCGAGCTCTATTTAGGCTTTAGATTGACACCTGTGTTTAAATTGAAATGATACATGGTAAACTGATTATTTTGATGGTGATAGATTGTATAATTTTTTTTGGCTTAGATGCTTTACACTCACGCTAAAAAAAAAAAAAAAATTATCGGTTAAAAAAAAGAAAAAAGTCGCCAAATTTAGGGGATTTTTTTCTTTAATGGCAACCTAGCCATTGTATTAAGTTATTCGTTTGGCGCAGTCTTGGAAATCGCGCCAAACAAACAGTCGCCAATCTTTTGTTTACATTTTAGCGTGATAGTAACACATCTGTTCCTTTTAATGCTATTTTCATTCATTTACATATAATCTTCGTTTATTTTCAGCATTAACAATTCTTATCAAATTGACTATTTATAAGTACATATATATATATCTGGGTACTTTTCCACTATTGGGGGCCTTGGTGATTTTTTAAGTTTGACACAATTCAGGCTTCTAAATTCGAGGTTTATTGCGAAATGATATAAACAGCTATGGAAAAACCAAATGAACTTTCAGGCTTGGTTATTATATCTGTATAAACATTTTATGGTACATCTCTATTATCCCGTCGACCACTTTTCATAACAAAAAACTATCGCCAACCAGTAAGATTAAACTACAAAAATGCAGTCTCATTTACTTGATGTCAGAAGCATTATACGTGTTTGCTATGTCATCAAGTGTTTTTTATTTCGATATTTGTCTGTATTTTTCATTATGTTTTACTGATTTATTAGTTATTTCATTAATTAAAATAACAATTGGTTCCTTAAACGGCGGTGCCATGATATTAAAGAGAAAAAGCACTGAAAAAAATTTTGCAATGCATAGTTACGTGCAATAGATCAGCTTTAACTGACGTCACAAATATTTATTCACCAGCCGAAAGGGATAATTAAGAAAAATAATGTAAATAAATAAACATCAAAGAATATTTTTTTTTTCGTTTTCATTAATATATTGTATTTTTGCTTGTTTGTTTTGTTTAAATTTATTGATGGTTGACACTTTGGTGGGTGGAGCTTTTCCGAATTTCTTATATTTTATTTATTTATTTATTTTGATATTCCAATGGCAATGTTCACCCGTTTATTTAGCTATAGTTTTTTGTTATGAAAAGTGGTCGACGGGATAATAGAGTAGTACCCATTTTTTTATATATTTATCATTACTGTTTTTTATATACACTTTCTTGTACTTACATGAAAAAGGCTTCAGGCTTCTTTATATTGAATAAATTGTATAAATATTGGAAAAAATGCTTGTGTAAACAGTAAATAGGTTGCAAAATTTTCTTCTTTCGCCAATGTCCCTATACTGAAGAGTACCTGTGTCAGTTTGGTCAGAAAATTAATGTATGTAATTCATTTGGCTAAAAATTATGTAAATTCCAAACCAGGCAGGAGGGTAAATACAAATCCTGGTAAGTACTTTTCTATTCATTTCCAGACAATGGAGACTAATGAAAACAGCATTTTTAGGTGTAGGACTGAAAGATAACTGGAAGCGTACACGTGTCAGTTTGGTCAATGCTTTAATTTGTAAGACAAATACATGTGACATATCATAACCTACTTAGTCTTATATCAGTGTTATTCCTAGTTTTTACCCAATTTTGTTACTTTAAATTTTTGTACTGTATAATAATGCTTTTTACAGACATGGAATGACCAAAAGGGTTATGCTAGAAACAAAGCTGCCAAGTTACGCAGAATCAATGAACAGACAGGTAGAGGAAGGGATGGTAGTGTTGATGCACTGAATCCAATAGAGGAGAGCCTGCTCGGTATGACAGGATGGAAGGCTGCCACCGGCGATTTGTCTGTGCCAGAAGCAGGCATACCAACAAGTGTAATTGTATAATTTTTTTTTTTTTTTATCACAATTTAGTTTATCTATGGGTATATTTTCTTCTGTACTGAACTGGTAGAATCTTGATATATTTATGAAGCTTTATTTTAAGTAATAAAATAATAAATTCATGTCTTTTAAATTATGTGAACTTATTTTGTAAATCAAATATTAATGCAGAAATACTTCAGTAAGATTAAAAAATTTTACTGTTAATATTATTGATATTATAAACATACAGTATTTCGCTTTTTCATTTATTTATTTATTTTTTCATGCATGAGGCAGTTTTTTTTTTATTATTTTTTCAATTTTGATTAAATTTTATTTAGATACTTATGGTAAACATACATCATACATATATATAATACATGCATATTGTAAAAATATAGCTTTAAAATCTACAAAGTTTCAGTGTTTGTGCATGCATATCTTTTTTTTTTCTTCATTATTTTTATTCTTAATTTTGTGTATAACTTATAAAGTAACTTTTCAAACATAATTTCAACCAAAAAAATTATTTAATAAAACCTATGGCCTTTCATTGTAGTCTTTAACTCTCTGACTGCTTATCCCGTGATTTCCACGGGCAAGACATTTTATAGAAAAATTTACGTAATTTACAATTTTTGAAGCAATTTTGTATTAAAAATTCCACAATCAAAGGTTGAAAATGATAAATGTATCACATTTTTCATATACAGGATGATTTGAAATATGTAATAGTATAAGAGATAAAGGTTGGTTATATATTGGTCGAAAGGATTTTGAAAAAAAAAAAAAAATTGAGCAGTCAGAGGGTTAATCCATTTAATTTTTAAATAAACTTCCTTGTTCGAAGTATGTTTATTTTCCTGAAAAAAAAGTTGTAAGCTGTGATAAAAGGAAAAACTAATAGCAATTTCCTTCATTAATATTTTTCTTTTTTTTCTCTACCTCTCTCAGGATTCAGTGCAATACAATGCACAACTATTACACCCTCTTTACGATTGTGAAGAAATGACAATTTCAGAGAGGGAGGATTCGTTTCCTCTACCTGCCAGTTCAACAAGTTCCATTGCTGGATCGTCCAGAATGGGAGAGTCTGCTGTGCCTGGTTCATCCAGAATGGAAGAGTCTGCTGTGCCTGGATCATCCAGAATGGAAGACTCTGCTGTGCCTGGATCATCCAGAATGGAAGACTCTGCGCCTGGCTCATCTACAGCTGCTGATGACAATGTTCGAGGTTTATCAGCAAATGTAACAGGCCCATCAATTCCACCCAGTAAGTTCAAAATGTTTTAACAGAAATCTGTTTAGTGTTATCTAAAGTATCTTTATATTTTGTTTATAATTAATTATTGACAAATAAAAAACCCTTTCTAAGAGCAATCAGTGATACAGTGCCGAGATGGTATTGAGACCTGCATGAAGTGCAATGAACTTTTTTTTTTTAATCAAACAACGTGTTTTAATAATATGTGGATGTACTATCTCAGAAACTTGTTCAAAAACTTTACGAATGATACCTCATTCATCGTTGTATGTTTTGTATGTGCATGGAAAAAAAAAGATGTTGAAAACAGAAATAATATATATGATGATTGTTTGTGTATAAGAAAATGGGAACAGATTGCCAGAAAAGTTTCTGCCAAATTTTTTTCTCTCGCCAAGGTCATTTCTCTAGGTTGCCAAGACTCCTATACTGAAAAAAAGGGAATCCTTTCATATGCTATCTCCTTCGTCGTTCTGCGTCTCATATTTTCTGAGAAAAGGGGATGTTGACAGGAGAAATAATATATATGATAATTCTTAAATATACATCTTTCTTAATTATGGAAATAGTCTTGAATTATTAATTCAAATGTTAGAATTTTTTTTCTCCTATTCACATGACATTATTATTATTAAGCTTATTTCTAACATTTGTCCTTTATAATTTCTATAATTCCTGATTTTTTTGTACAAGAAAGTTATTGAAATCTTTTTATATTGTTTTGACACTTACTAATAACATTCCCCCACCACCATCCATTAAATTGGAATTGGAAATTTGGAAAAATTTTAGAGACTTTATTAATAATAATCTTAAAGTTATTTTAATAGTATTATATGACACTGGAAAAAAAAAAAAAACCTTCAGTACTCATTTTCATAAGCAGATGGTGACACCAAACATCTGTTAGGGATATTCTATTGACATAAAAATGTGTTTTTTTCTTATTTATTTATTATAAAAAAGATATTAATAATATGTTGCAATAATTATATTATTCACAAAGAAATTGAATTCAAGAAAATCCTATGGATCTCTTCCAGTTTTATAACAATAAAAAAATGACTTTTAATGCTGGTTTTGCAGTAGGCCAGAGATATTCTTTTTAAAGAAACAAAGTTTAGAGACTCAGCAAAAACTTGTGACTTTTTATAGACTGCAAGGTACAACAACAAGGTCATCAACATAAATGAAATGCTTTAAATCAGACATCCATTGATGCAATCTTAATTTAAAAATAATAATAATATATTATTATTAAACATAATTCATAACTAATTTATATGTTTAATTGTGTAATTTAATTGTTTTTAAAATTTAAGAATAAAAAATAATCCAAAATATGAATTTAAAAAATGCAAACAAAGATGAAGTAGATGTGATCTATAATTCGCAAAAAGTCTCAAATTCACACAACTCTTGCAACCAAGCTGTGCAAATTACTGGTCTTCTACTATTAAAAAGTTGAATCCTGCATTAGGCATAGAAAGGATTAGATGAAGTTATATATATATTAGAAATTAGTATAATTTTTAAGAATAGTTTACATTTTTGCTGTTCTAATTTTGAACTTTTCATTTATTCATTGTGTAATTATTTTCTTTTTTTCAGATCAAGGTGCTAAAAGAAGCACCTTGACAAAAAAGACAGAATTGGCGCTAAAAGAACTGAGAAGTCATAGCCTGTCCATAAGAAAGAACACAGCAGCTGTAGAGAGAATGGCAGCTGATATTTCCGAAATGACGAAATCGATAAAAAATATTGCTCAATCTATTGAGACTTTAACAAATTATATGATTAGTCAAAATGACTGATATTTTTAAATACAGCAGACTCCCTCAAATCTGCAACCCTAAAATCCGCATATTATCACAGATGTAAACACTGAAACTTTAAGTTCAGGTATAGGGCCAAAATTATACTTTTTTATTTTTATATAAATTCTGTATGTATTTTAATATGCAATTCCTGTTAATATGACTGAAGTCATGCTTTTCCATAAATAGAAGTATAGATTTATTTCTGAAAAAATTCAAGTTATTGCTGATATCACTGGTAATCACAATCTTTTTACCAAATATATTTATGTATTAATCAAGCTTTTTTGGTTATTAAGTCTGCCTAAACCTGAAATAAAACTTCCTTATTTTATTTTTTTTATGTGAATTAGAAGGGTACTTTTATGAGACAAGTTTCACTGAATAATTTAGGCAAAATGTATCTCATCTTAATTATACATTATTAATTATTTACTTTTAATTTTTTAAACTATCTTAATTTTTATTGCTTTAGTTTATTACTTTACTTAATTATTTTAATATTTTATGATATTGTAAACATTCATTATAATTTAGATTGCATTATTACATTCAAATTACTGTTTAAAAAATGTAAACAAAGCAAAGACCAGAAATTTGCAAAATACTAAAATCTACACAACCTCTGCGGATTTGAGGGAGTCTACTGTACTATTTTTGTAAATACTGCATATTATGTTACTTTTATTTTATTTTTCATTTTGTGTTTTTATTATACTTTTATATATATGTATGTATATTATTTTGTACTATAATAATTTTTAATAAACAGTGTGTAAAAATTTTATGGTATATCTTTTAATTGTTTAATAATTAGTTTAATTAATATTTCTTATAATCACTTTTAAAGAAATTGCATTAAAATGCATATAAAAATAAATAATCTATCACTATTAAGATCAGTGTTGTCAAATTAAGGAATTTTGATAATCAAAATATTTAACAGAAATTTTGAACAGTATTTTTTACCTTAATAAATCATGGAATGTTCATCATTAAACAAAGTAAATATTACTATTTGTAATTTCTGGCAAATATTTTGTACAAGAAATTTACTAATATTGGCTAAACCTAGCAATCCTGATTAAAATACCAAATTTCCAAACTATTTAATTTCTATAAAAGTTGAACAAGCAGGGGTTGCAGGTGCTAAAGTCATATGGTAGGCCTCCCTCCTTCGTTGAATCTATAAAAGTTGAATATAAGATAAGCAAGAGGTTTGTTTGTCAGTGTTTTTTAAAGATTATCAAATCTGTACAGTTTGGAAATGTGGCCATTTTATATCAATGTTTTGTTTAGCGATTTATTTTTAACTATAAAAATATTCATTTGTAAATAAAATTGCAAAAAAATAATAATAATAATAATAATAATATAGTGCAAATCATTGCTCTTAAATAGGTATAAATATATGTTACATAAAATTATACACCATGATATTATGCAAATTAACCATTGAGTAAATTTTTATTCTTAAACTGTGGGTTAAAACTTTAAAGCAACCTTTAAATTATTACTCAACAAGGTATTAACATTCACAACAATTACTGTGTATTCTCTACTCACAGATCATTATTATCTCTACATTATTATATCTCAGTTATTAAAAGTATAAAACTATATATTTTACTCACTTTATTATTTTTTATTCAGTCATACTGAGTTAGTAAAGATATATGAACTGAATTTGTATTCATTGTTTAATAGAATTTCATTACCAAAATTGTATAATATAGATGCAAGCGGAAAATTTTATGCAAAATTCGAAACTTTGCAGAAAATAATTTAAATAAAAAAAAAAAAAAAAAAAAAAAAAAATTTTTTTTTTTTTTTTTTTTTAAATACTGAAAAATTATAAATATTCCCCATTATTATTTTTTTTTTTTTTTACTGTTTGCACACAATTCAAAGTTTAAAGACGCAAAGCATTGTTGTGACATCATACATGCTTTTATTTCTATTTTTCGCAGACTAGAGCTTGGTGCCGATCGGTTTTCCATCGGCAGCTGCAAGGACTTTAGCCTGGCGGCGGCAGTTTCAAATACTTTCGTAGTGTTAGAAAACATTTTAAATTGAATTTCTTTAAAATGATTTAAAACTAGATTTAAATATATATTGTGATGAGGAAATTTACAGTGTGCATTTACATTGTAAGAACAGTCAAACGAGTTCTGTTGATAAAAGAAGTGCAAATCAAACATCAATAATTGCAGCTTTTGTCAAACCTCAAAATAAGCATGGAAATATTGATCCCATTTCTGAAAATATTGAAGGCGGGAGTATTTCCTCTGAATTGACTGTTCCCTAGAGTGAGGAAACTCTTAAAGTCGTAGATGATTTTTCCAAGCCTGCTCTCTGAGAAAATTCTGAAATGCTTGTTTCAATGTTGTCTGATTTTTTTTTTTTTTTTTTTTTTTTAAGCAAAATAATTATTCTTTAATTAATATTATTTAATTTTTAATATAAATGGTAATTATTTTAAACTACTGTTTTTAATTCATAACATCAAAATAATATAGCGCATAACTTTATTAAACATTAAATTATTTTGTAGAAAGTTTTTGATCCAATTTTATGTGCGCAGAAAGTTTTTGGTTTTATACAAGTCTGTTCATTACCTGTGGTATATGCTGTTACCAATAAGATAATCTTAGTGAAAGTATGTCTGCCGGCTGTCGGTTCAGCTAGCTCAATAAGTAGAGCATTGACAATTTTAGTCAAAGATCTTGGGTCCAACTTGAACATTTTTTCATTCATTTGGAAAAATTCAGTTTGTAGTGTTTTACTCAGTTTCAAATTTCAGAATTTTATTTGTGTCAATATTACAAATTAGAAGGTGATATTCATTAGCAATACAAATAATAATAATTTTAAATAAATAACCAGTGTTGCAAATTTAGCACAATTTTTTATTCGAATATCTTCAAATATTTCTGAATAGTATATTAGTAAATATTTGCTTTAATCAATCTGTGTTTAATAGAATACATTTTCAAAAATATGATATATATTTATATTTATGAATAATAATAATATATATATATTACTAAATTGGCAACACTTAATATATCACTCTCATTCATAAAATGTCACAAATTAAACAATGTAATTTGTTTCAGAAAACGTGACATTGTTACATGTGAATGCATTTGGAATAAAAAGTCTGTGAAATTTTTTAAACTTTGGTGCAGGATTCTAATTTTTATATTTCAGAATAAATAGAAATTACATAAAATAATGACAACCAAAACTTATATATAACCAGATTTGAAATTTTATTATTGACTATTTTACTAATTGCTCACACATAAATTAACAAAAGCCATTAAAAAGAATAAACTATTTTTTGTTTAAAAACAAATGATTTTCTAAGAGAAAAAATATTTAAAAAAGAAAAATGCAATTCTTTTAAAATAAAAATAAGGAAAAACGAACACCAAATCAATGGATACATATTCACATTATAGAATATTTTTCTTGAATAGTACAAGTATGCCATAACACGGAAAGAAAAATTTAACTATTTATAAAATAGTGCATGACAAAATTAGTGAAATACAGTAGACCTTTATAAAGCACACTTGACTAGAGGTGCATATTATAGACTTTTACTATCATTGCACAAATTTTATGAATTCACACAAAATAACACATTGAGAAAAAAAAAAAAAACATTGGTACAAAAATTTAACATTAAAGAAATATAATTTTTGAAAATTACAGGCTTTCACAAATTATTACAAATATATATATATATATATATATTTAAAATAACAGAACAGATATATATTATAGAATAAACTAATAAAATAAAATTCACTTTAAATACCAGGCATAAAATTGTAAATGTCTCTAAGCACCATAGTAAACATTTCCTTTTTTGGATGACATTCATGGTCGTTTGGTAAATAATAAAAAATGTTTCCTTTCATTGTTTTTTATTCATAAACATAACTTATTTTCCGAATAGCCCTTGTAATAGCATGAAAAAGTAGCAGCAATTTATTCTAATTCCTTATGAAAAATATAAAAAAATACCATTTTTAAAAAATATGTGATATTCTGAAATGACAACTTGAAATAATTAATTTTTACATCGTAACTGCAACGCGGTGTCTCACCCTGCGTGCAATTGGTAATAGGTTGTTGTCTCTAATTTCACAATTGGTAACAATAGATATTAAGTCATCAGGGTGAAGCGGTTCATCATTGTCTAACTCGAGCCCATAATGACGACATAAGTTATGGATGACAGCACAGGCATTTACTATTAACGATGCTTTTGTTGGAGCATAATGTAATACCCTGTGCCTTGATAAGCATCTAAATCGAGATTTTAGGACCCCAAAACAGCGCTCGACACCATTACGTGCAGATGCATGTCTTCTGTTAAACCTTTCTTGTACAGTTCCTGCATCTGGATCTGGAAATGGCGTTAGGAGCCATGGTTCTAGAGGGTAACCACTGTCTCCTAAAGAGGAAAAAGAAAAATATAACCTTATATAACATAATAAATGCTAAGAACTAGAAAGTTCTTATCTAAATTATATCATTTATGAGCATAGTATAATAAAAATTATAAATTATTACACACAGAATTTTAAAAAAAGATTGCTTCAAATGCAAACGGTTTATTTCAAGCTTATCTTTGAGAAAAGAATTGAGTACTTATAATTTTTTACTGCTATGAAATATATTTTGAAGCTATATCATAGATTTTTAGGTTTTATTAATTTATATACAAACCTAACAACCATGTACTGCTGTTCTGGTTAAAGTTGTTTAGGAGGTATGACCTCACTCCACTATGTCTCCAAATGAATGCATCGTGTACGCTGCCAGGATATCTTGCCGTAATGGAACGTATCTTTAGATTATCATCTGCTATCTAGTAAATAGAGTAATTACAGAAATCAATGAATTGCATATAGACCGGAAGGTGGCAGAACAGACAATCACCTCATCGAGTTCACGGCTGAAATTCCAAAATTAGTTAAAACTTGATTCGCATATTAAAATGCAATTGGTCTGCCAAGACTTGGCAGACTGATTGCATTTTAATATGCGGATCAAGTTTTAACTAATTCTGGAATTTCAGCCGTGAACTCGATGAGGTGATTGTTTGTGCTGCCGCCTCCCGGTCTATATATATGTTTGTTTTTCTATAAAAAGGAGAAGTACATATATAAAGTAGTAAGTAGGTATGTAAAAAAATAAATGTATGTTGGTAATCACAGATGATATAGAACTTTTAAAACAATAAAATTAAAAACTATTATTATTCTGTTTTTCAATAAATAGATGTTTTATCATTTTATTGAAGACAAATATATTGTAATATTCTATCTGATGGCATAACACCATATAGAAAATTTAAATAATTTAATTACCTTAAAAGCTGTCAACCTGATATTATGTATTTAATAAATATTAACTAAATAAATGCTATTTTGTTTTTATAATATTTATTATTTTTAATGATGTTATGAATATATTAAATTACTGTTTTGAACTCGTTTGGAGATTAACAGCGATAAACATGATTGGTGATTGGCAACTATTTTTTGTTAATTTATCTTTCTGGTCTGAATAATACAAAAAGTACTGAATTAAAATATTACCATCTGCACATTAAGGGTATAATATCCCCTTCTGTTCATATAGCACATGCTTCTATTCCTGTTTGAATTTGCATGACGCACATTTCTGGGCTGTATGATTTCAACATGGGTACAGTCAATTGTACCAATTGTCCCAGGAATGCCATATCGATCATAATAGCGTTGCTTTATGTGCTGCTGCTCATCTAATGTAGGAAATGTGATAATGTGTTGCAGCAGGATTTTATTAATAGCCTTTGTCACTTCTTCAACAGACCTGCTGACTGTTGGCTGACTAACTTGAAGCACCTTTGCAACACTTCTTTGGTAGCTGCCATTCCCATAAAAATTAAGAGCTAACAAAATCTATGACAAAACATACAACAAAAAATTATATACATATTACATTTTTGAAGCAAATTACAGAAGTATTAAATGTAAATTACAGACAAAAAAGAAATACTTATGATAGTTGGCAAAATGTTATCGATAAGAATTGGACTAGATTTTTGTTTCAAGGATCCATAATAATTTGCCATACCTTTGTTGTTTGAAATATAAAAAAAAGACCCAAAAGAACGGGTGTCTGTACATTATTACAGAATTCGGGCATCTGTTTCTTCAGATGCATGTATCATAATCATAAGTATAAAAAAACTATTGATCACTGCTGTGTAATATCAGTGATAAAATCTAAAATTATGAAAAAATATTTTGAATATTTTACTTTCTAAAGGGCATTGATAAGATATGTTTTCTTTAATTTATAAGTTCTAAGCAAAAACATACAGTTTCTAATATTTCAATAGCTAAACATTGCATTGCCATTTAAACTTGAGACATCAATTGCTTATTTTAAATTAGTACTTCCAAAAGAACATAACTCCATCGTGATATGTACTATCATTCTTACTGATTCTGCATTTAAAAAATATATATAAAACAAATAATTTCAAAATTTTAGTTGCTGCTCCTCAGATTTTGCCACTGTGGGAGACAGGCCCATGTCTAAATCTGGCCTTGAATATGTGTATCATAAACTTATAGTACATTTCTATTCAGCATGACATAGTACAGATATGTATAATAAGAAATGTACTACTTTATTTTAAAATAATAAACATTTGAAAAGCTATAAAAAAAAATAAAGTTGGAAACCTACAATAAAAATTTAATAAAGTATGCTGTAAAAAATCTTCAGCTTTTGCTGCATAGTCACTCCCACTGCTTTTATAGAATATCTCTATTTTGACCAATGAAAATACTTCATAATATAGTAAAGTAACCGTTTTCTCTAAAAGCGATGGAGTGTGTCTGCAGCAAAAGCTGAAGATTTTTAACAGTGTAACACAGTAAAAATTTAAAAGGTAATATATATATATATATATAGTACATTCAAGAACATGCGGATGTCCTGCAAAACTTTCACACAATGAAGATTATCCTGAAGTAAGAATTAATCATCATTTGAAAACAAATTTTATATGTGTTTATTTCAAATAAAACAGAAAATTTTAAGCAAAAACTTCGATTTATATAAGAAAATCACTTATTATCATCAAAATAAAAATATATCTGCCAAAAGTGATTACAGTAAACATAAAACCTTTTTAAAATATTTATTTATAATGAAGGAAAGAATGCAACATAATATAATTTTTTTAAATGGGTATCTCACCAGAATCTTATAATAGGACATAAAGTATCATATGGACATTTTGCGACAATGTATTAAAGTAATACAATCCCCCCCCCCCCTCCTTCCAATACTCAAAAGAATACAGATCAAGCTTTGAGATTAATTTATACTCCTGATAAAAATCAAATAATTACCCTTATGAATGGTGGAATCCTTTCATCTTTCAGTTCACCTTTTAAATTGTCAATTAGGTACAGAGCTATTTCTTTATTAACTCTGAATTCTGTTATAAATTTTTGTTGCGTCATTTCCTCAAAGGGGTTGCTCCTGTCTCTGATTGGTTTCGGGATAGCAGCCACCCGCTCTTCAATTTCTTCTATTAGTAATGTTACATAAGCAGCAGCCATTATACCTATTACTATAAAAAAAAAACTTTCTTTCAATAAATAAAATAAAAATATGATAAATATAGGGGCACATGCAAGTTCTATCACAAACATCTAGCCTCTGTCACATAATAAAATAGGTCAGCATTTATAAGTCTGTAATGGTTAAATAAAATTAATAAAAAATTTGTACTAAAATTCAACAATAAGTCAATTATATTAATCAAAAGATGACTGAAATAAGCAAATTGAAATGTGACTTTAAAAAGTTTGTTTCTTTTTTAATTAAACATTCTTTTCATATTTTTAAACCAGCTTGAAAAACTAATAAAGATTTTGAAATGCTTCTAAATACATGAAAGAAAAACATTTGTTTAAAAAAAAAAAAAAAAAAAAAAAAAAAAGCTTTAATTCTTAAAATTCTTCTGAAGTTTTTATGGGATATGGAATTTTTTTAACCTCAATAAATTGATATTGTTTGATATCTTTCTATAAGAATTCAGATAATACATAACTCTACTATAAAAAAGAAAAAAAATTACAAAAGTATTTATATATAAAAGAATAAGTAGGGGAGACCGGTACACAGTAGACCACTTTTTCAGTTAACATTTTTTTTCTCTTTAACAGACTGACCGATCTGTATGAAAATATTTTTGAATATTCCTTAAACCTTCTTACATCCATCATAATTTTCTCACAACATAGTTTTCAATACATTTAAAAAAAATATATATATATATATACACACTGGTCCACCCACCGGGGTACAGTGGACCACTGTTAGGTATTATCTAAAATACAATATAAATCTATTTTTCATTAATCTAATTCTTTTTTGTTGCCCCTTCACCCGCAAAATAACATAGTAATATAAATTTTGAAACAAAAACAAAAAATTAATTATATTTTGAAAATAATAACAGATTAATACAGGAACAATTGCAATTTAGTTGAAGTTATTACTTAAGTACAAAAAAATCAGCTCACATTAAAATTTGCAAATGAAATTCCAAAGTACTTATGAGTAAGATTGAGCCTGGAATTTTCAAGAAATAATTTTGGGTCTGAGAGCAACATTATGAAATCATTGACATCAACAGCAGATTCATCTACAGTGTCGGGAGAAATAAACTGATTTCCATTCAATTTGCGTCTCATGAATCTTACTTGAATAGAATCATCAACAATTAGACTACAGTTATATTTATCAAAGGCAGTAAATACAAAACAAAATATTTCTTACTATGTTAAATAAATTGTTATTTTTATTTGTTTACTTTATTTTACAGTTAAATCTACTTCAAAACAATCTTTCTTTATACAAAATAAGCAATTATTAAATATTTTGAACATTCTGCATTACAGGAGCAGAGTGGAATGTGGACCACTGTGCCCCAGTAGTGGGTGGTCCACTGTACCCCATGTTGAAGTTCAAGAAATAAACATATTAATATTGTTTATAGCCTTCTTTTAAACATATTAACTTTAAAGTAAAATAAAAACAAGTATCTTAGCTTTGCAAAAAAGCTGTTTCATTTTATTTATCTACAACCTTTAATTACTAAAAAAATAAAAATATGATGATGAAAAATTTTACTTTTAGAAGTTCAAAACAACAAAGCAGGATAAAATAGTTCAATCTGAGCTAAACATATTTTCTGAAGGCTATAAATAATCATTTCAGTGCTGTTGTCTATTAGGATAGAAGAGAAGCTTAAAAAAAAATTAAATAAATAAAATATTAGGAGGTGGTCCACTGTGTCCATAGGTCCAGTGTGTACCGGTCTCCCCTACATAATAAGTATATATAAAAGAGTCAATCTATTTCTCATTTTACTTTTACAAAATGTTAAACATAAAAAAGCTGTATGAGCACGAATAGTATGTTGACTGCTGTCTATTCATTCAAGAGTATGGATATAAGAAGATATTTCTGCTATTTAAAAAATATGCTTGATTTTTAAATTTTCATAATAATCTTTGGGTTTATCTAAATATTAGATTTTTTTTCTACAAAATTACATCTATCCACAAATAAGTCCATTCGTTTTAAAACAATAAACATTTCTACTTATTTTTTTCTTTGGAAAGCATATTAGCGATAGTTTCGGTTTCAGTATCGAGATAGAGGGATATTCTATACATTCATATAATGTCATAAAAGAGTCCTAACATTGAAAAATACTAGAAACTTACTTATTATGGCCTGTCAAATATAAAAGTTGCGTCCGAAAAGCCGATTTCGTGGGCTTTTCACCTACTTTGAGATGGCGAAAACAGCAGCCGAAAATATGTAAACATCCGAATCATATTTTCGCATCTAACTTTTCGCCAAATACGAAAAGAAGTGCCCCAGAATACAGTTTTCCCTTTCGCATGCCACGATGACATCAAAGTGACGTCACGACGGGGGCGTTCCGCCAAGTTTTCGTATTCGGACGCTGCCGGAATACGGCTGTGCCAGTTGACCTGCGTCCGAAATAGTTTCCCATCACTGCGGCGCGATACTCCAAAATGTATACACTTTCAGCACTCTTGTCGCCAAGTGAAGAAATCCGCAAAATCAGAAATATCGCCAATGGCAAACTACGCAGCGTACATTCAATATTACAACCCTAGCAACTCCCTGTCTCTGCGTGCCGTTTCTGTAGTCCACGTGTATTTTTCTGGGATTTATTTTATTTATACAATATATTTTTTTATTTATGATTTACATATGAGTATGCTTTTTATCAAATGTTTTGAAGTAGCGGGGAATATATTCACCCGTTTGAGAAATTGCCACAGGAAACATCTGTATGAAGAGAAAGGTCAGTGAATTTGCAATGTGTGTCTTGTAATTTTGTAAAAATATTATTTGTAAGGTAAAATCTAAGATGTAGAAATTGTATGCTGTTCGCGATAAGACAGTGATGATTATACCAACACAAATGAATGTAAAGTTATCTTATCGGCGTTTATATTTTCTGAATTGCTTACTTTTTAGTTTCACATATCTGTTACATGTTAAATAGTGGTGTTTTGAGTACTTGGTCTCGGCCAGCAAAATACTTTGTAGAATTTATTAAAGCAAAGTGATTTGTATCCTTATTTTCTTGCACAAATTGCATGTTTTTGTTTTGACAATAATTGAAAACTTTGAATTTTATATTCAAATGATAATTTACAAAATTTCATTTATTTTTAAGGTTTTAGGACCAGCGTCTACCGTGTATAAAATCTGCTGATTTAATTGAAAAGCTAAGTGAACAAATTTAATTTTTAAATTGCACTTACCATAATTTAATAACAAAATTTTTTAATAAATAGCTGCTTTTATTAACATCACGTAATTAAAAAAAAATTGAACATTGTAATCAAATTAGATTATTTTTAAAAACCGTGCTATGCATATTTTATAGTCTGGCAATCAACCAAACCAATCAAGAAGCAAGTAATAATATTACAGGGCATAACGAATAGAGGGGTTCATGGGGCTCAAGCCCTCCTTATTTAAATAAAGATAATTTTTTAAGTCACACAAGTTGTTAAAATTCTGTTATTTTCTGTCTTAATTGTTTGATTATGCATCTCTGACAAAACTGTGCATTAAAAAAACAACTTAATATTAATTAAATTTACAGTAGTAAATAAACTAGTAAATCTACAGATCAAGAACTAAAGTGTCAATTCTGCAGTTTTACTTTTAAATCATTTTATTTAGTATTTGAAATACTCAGCCACACAGTTTCATTTATTTCATATTTGTAATCACTAGGGATGCAATGAATATTCAGTATGTATTCGGCCATACTACCTACCGAATATTCGATTAGGCTGAATATCAAATTATTTGGTTTGCCGAATATCAAGATATTCGGCCAAACCAACCTATTAAAGAAAACGCTTTAAAAAAATATTTTTAAAACCGTAGATTAACATTAATTTTTTTTGCCATGCAAACAACACTAAGCTAGACATTCCATTATTCAGAATGCAGTTGACAGTACACATATACTGCGTCACTGACTAAAATTCAGTCAATTCCAATGATTTCATATTAAACAATGTTTATATGATGAAAATCTTGCTAAAATATCTTCACTATTATTAAAGTTGTGAACAAAAATTCAGGTTCAGCTTGTAGTGAAACACCCTGTATTTTTGATTGAATAAATGGATAACGATGGTGGTTTCCTGTACAGAAAATGTTTGTTGTGACTGCATTATCTCCCTTGAGTTTGTTCTAAAATTTTAGGAACACTCTGTACATTTCAAACCTCAGAAAATAATCATCCATTTTAGACCCTTCTGGGTACATTCAGAAACTTTATTCCTAAGTTGTCACTATTTGAATATTTTTTTTACTCATTTCATGGCAAGCAAAACACTATATGACTGTAAAATAGTCTTTCAAAATTTCTTTTTGATTTTAAAATATTGCCCTCTAAAAAAACCTCATTTTTTAAGATTTTCTTTATATAAAGCCTAATAAAGAATGCAAAAAAATAAAAATAAATAAATATTGCTAAATTTTTATAGCTTGTTTTGACTAAGATTTTAATGTTTTTCATTTTATCACTTTATTACAAAGTGACAGCCAATTAAGCCAGAATTTGGAGAAAAAAAATAACTTATTACCAGGAAGAAGGAAAAAAAACCCCTGACAAATTCAGCTGAAAATGAAGCATTTTATTACATATTAATGGTTTAACATAAAAACAATTATAAATTTATATAGATCATTCTAAAATTCTATTATAACAAGACAATCTGTAAAAATGAAGCTCATGTTGTTAGTTTAAATTATTTTACAACTAAATAAGCATTCCTTAGGTATTTTTAACTATTTTTATTTATTCTAAAGGGTGCATAAAAACGGGAAAAAAATTGACTTTAATGAAATATTTAAAGTACTAAGTTTTTTTTTTTTTTTTTTTTTTTTTTTTTTTTTTTTTCTCTAAGAAAACATTTTAATGTGGTTTTTTTTTTTTTTTTTAGAGGACAGTTATTTTAGAATATTAGAAGATTTTATTGATGTATTTCAGTTCACAAAAGAAGCCATGGAGTTCTTTTTAAATTAAAAATGTTTTAAAACTATCCTTAAATTGGTCAAAAAATTTATTTAATTTTTTTTTTTTTTTGTAAAATTTAATTGTGAAAAGGGTTTGTTAATCAAAATTGTCTTTGTGTTAAATATGATGTAAAATTATTTTAAAATTTAACTTTTAAAAACTTACAAATCCTTAAATATAGAAGTATTTACTATCAAGCACTTACTATTAGGTACATTCCTACTAATTACTACAAGTAATATACCAAGTAGTGTCAGCGAGTTTAACTGTTAAGAATGATGAGAAATAAGATTCCATTCACTAGTACTCCAAAACATTTTTTTAGTAACTCCTTTACTTCCCCCCCCCCTTCCCCCTTGTCACAATAATTGGATAAATTTAATTCCTTTAAAATTTAGTAATCTTCTACTTAAAAAAGACAAATATTGATCTTGTAATAATGACAATATTAATTTAAACAGCGAATTATTCTCATAAATATTTTATTAATTGTTGATATCCTAATTATTACATTTATTTGAAAATAACTATTTTGTTTCATCAGTGTGCTTTCATTAAATTCTGGTTCTAAATACAATCATCAAACAATTACCTGTTACTTTTTGTTGGGTGTCCATTACTGGAACAGAGAATGCATTGTTGGAATTGATTTATTTCTGTTATTTACAATTAAATTCTGATTTACATTGGGATGTGTGACTATGAGAATGAATAAATATTGTTGATAGATTAATATAATATAAATAAAACTAGAATGTAATTATTGCAACTATTAATTAAAAATATTTTTTAAAGAAATTCCTTTAGGGGTGTCCATTACTGGTATATCTACCATAGCTGTTTTTTGTTAGTTAAGCCTAACTGTCCAATTCTTTTATCTTATTTGGTCTTATTTTTCAAAAATATATATAAATTTTACATTATTTTAAAGAAAAAAAATAGAAAATTTATTCAGAATAAGAGTTGCAAGCAATATGATGGACTAAAACTCACCTGTTATTCGAATTATCCAAAGTTTCTTACTATCATAACCAAATTACATCAAAAAATTTCAAAATGGCTTCTAAACATAACAGTACAGCAGTAAATATTTTACTCTTGAAAAAATAACTGGCACACAAAACTGCTAAAAGTGAATAAAATTATCATTTGTATTAATCCCTTTTTGAATTATTAAACCTAATATAAATTAATAACTAAATGCCTCTGTTTTGAATACCAACAATAGCTTGCTTTTATAGCTAGCACATTTATCAAATGTTCACCCTTTATCACATTATTTTACTTCATCTGAGTTTCTGGTCAGTGTACTGAATGAAAAACTGGCACATTTTTTTCTTTTTTTTTTTTTTTTTTTTATAGTGTGTGTGATAAGTTGTAAGATAATTATTTCTCACTTTACATATGGGTTGTGATCTTATGATTTACTCATTAATATTTATATATTATGAAATTTTAATTTAATAAACAATATTTTAGAGAGATCCTGGAATGGTTATCTACTTCATATCTAGTATATTGTTATTAAATGGAAGTTTTATAATATATTTCTGTTTCAAACTTTTTTCAACCAAACTTTTATTTATTTATTTATTTATTTTTTTAGATTCAATTTTGTTGTTAATTTATGCCCATTGGAGGATGTAGACATCAGACCAGGTCCTGAAGTCATTGAATTCACCCAGATGTGCAGCTTCAATTTGACGAGACACCATGTGGGCAGCAGTCTGACCTAGCGTGACACTTGTCTTTCCCTCCAACTGAGAGTACTCTCCGCACCACAGATTTTGCATGCCAGTATGTGGCATTGCCAGGAGCCATCGTCTAAAGTATTAACCACAGCTGATGCTGCTTAACTCTTGTGTTTTGATGGGAACAGCCACTGTACAGCATTGTGACATGTTGAATAAATATTGCCTGCTGTGTATTAGTCTATTTGAATTTTATACGCAAGCAATATTTTTTCGACTACTGGAGAAATGTACACTATGAAGACAATGAAAAAGAAATGTAAAATGAAGAAAGCTCTGTTCAGCAACTCATCTAGCAGGGAGAAACCTTTGCCAAAAGTATGTGTTTATTGCTTATGTATGATTTACCACACTTTTATTAATATTGCTTAAGATTTTTATTGAACTTAATAAAAAATTGTAGCACAACCCAGGGGGGACCTGTTGCCCATCCTTATTTCTGGCCCAAGTAGAATGTAAATACATATATTTTATCATATGTGAGATATACATTTATTTATTTCATCAATTTTAAACCCTAAATAAAAGTATGCTCGATATAAACTTTTTTAATTAACTTTTCAGCAATTTCACAGTTTTAATTTTACAATTATGATAGTTCTTACACTATATACAGTGGATTTCTTAAAATTCGCACATTGTTGCAGATGTAAAGATTGAAACTTACAGTTGCATTCATTATAATTTCGAGTGCATTATTACATTCAAATTACTGTTTTAAAAAATATAACCAAAATAGTGACCAGAAATCTCTGTAAACTCTGGACCTGAATTGCATGTATTTGAGGGAGTGTACTGTATTCACATATGGCATGGAATTTAAAATTCAATTTTTACTATGATTTTCTTCTAACTTGTCACTTTTTTACTATTATTAAATATTTTGCATTTGTGAAAGCGTAACTATTGTACAAAAAACAGTACATGTGCTTACTCTTAGTGTGTCCACTGAAAGGTAAATTTGTGGGGTTTTTTTCTAAAAAATGTTTAGGAAGACACTCAGTGTGACACAAAAAAATCACCATTTTGGCAGTCTTTGAGTGATTTCTATCCAGAATATTTACAAATTATCAAAAAATGTATTAAAATGTAACAAAATTTTTAATATGAATTTTCCTTGTTAAAGATAGCAGTGACCAAGATTATTGCCAAGTTTTATGGCGTTATAATCATTTTAGATGTAGATGTTTGGTATATTTTGGACATTCATATTATATATATGTATAATGTATACAGAGTGTCCCTGAATTCATGGGCCAAACTGTAAGGGGTGATAGAACATGCCTGGACAGGTTCAAAACACTATACAATCAGGGCTGTAGCTAGAAGTAAACAATAGGGGCTGCTCAAGAAAATGTAGGGGGGCTCATACTATTTCTCTCTCTCTGACATATGCATGCACAAACACAGATATATATGATCAAAGTATTATATAGAAAGGTAAATTAGTGTATATCCATATTGTAGGCACTATATTTCTTATTAAATTGTTTATAACTATATTTGATGCTAAGAAAAATAAAGGCTGCAGACAGGGATGTAATGGAGGATATACGGTGGATATGCAGTATACCTTTTGGATTATATTAAGGAATACCGTATACTCTCTTCTCAAAAACACTATAGCATATACTTTTTAGGGTATACCCTCTACCTAAGGCGTATGTCCTCTGGTTTTTTTACTACTACATCACTGGCTGCAGAATGAACATTTTCAGCGTATAATTATACTAGTGAAATAATAAGTGATGATGTCAATAAGTAAATAAAAAGCTGACAGTTCACCTGTTTCAAAAGACTTACAACCTTTAATTTTATTTTGACTATTCCCTGCCCTTAAGGATTCTAAAGTTATGTTTTTATATGATAAAAAACATTAGAACAATCAAGAGTGTATTTTGCATTTTAAAATTATTTTTGTGTCTAGTCAAAAGCTAAAACCACTTGTATTTAAATTGGCTATAACTCATTAGAATAACTTTGTTTTATGCTAATAATGGAAAATGCTACAAAATGAAAAATTTCAGTATATAACTAATGCAAAAGTGAATGTTTGCATCAGCAAAAGATTGCTAATCCTGAGTATGTGCAGATAGGATGTGCACATATTGAAGCACTTATTTGCAGTTTTTAAACAAATGCTGCAATTTAGTATTAATGCAAAACTGTAAAAAGCCCCCAAAACTAAGTTCAATTTTTGAAGATAGTTTCATTTGGATTTTTGAAACAGAATTTCATTTGGTGGCCTAGGCAACTTTCCCACTGACACGGCTCACTGAAACCATAATTTTGCATCAGGCGAAAAAAAGGACTTTTTAAAAATGAAAGGTTTATGAAACTTTAAAACATACATATATGTCAAATACTCTCGGTCGAGCATTTTAATTAAATTTTGTAATAGATTAATTTTGTAATTCAAAAGAACGTTAACTATTTTAATTTTAAGGAATTCTTTCTTATTCCATTATTTCCCATGTAAATTTGCATTTAAAAGTAATTATTACTAGTAGAATGCACATTTATGAAAATATGTATTTTCTAAAGTACAATATATTATGCTTTAAGATTGTACTCAAGTTCAAAGTGACAACTTTCTGACTCATACCCAGTCTTTTTTTTTTTTCAGTGCAGTGTGCACAGCTAACAATTCATGGATGTTTTGACAGAGCTTTAACATGATGTGAAAAATGATAGTGTAAATGAAGATGACCACGATCCTGAAGACAGCAATGTAATTCAAACATATCAAGACGCCTTATCAAAGAAATTATACTGATAATAACAGACTTACAATGTCTTACTGAAGAATGCATGTAAACCAAAAGAAAAAACAACTATCGATAAAAGATTACTTTTTAATTCTATAAACTACTATGTGAAATATGTAATTGTATTTGTTAAATAAATGATTTTCATTAAATTTCAGATTTGAAATAATTTTGTATTGGTAATATTTATTTTTGTGTTTAAGTGTTTTTTGAAATTATTTGAAATAATAAATTTAATAACAAGTCTAATTTAAAAAAAAATTCCTTTTAAAAAATGGTACTGAAAGGTTACAAGTGTAAAAAAATATACGATTTACTCTTTTTTGGTGCGGGGGAGGGGGCTGTTTGCATAAGGCGGAATATTGTCTACCATGGAAAATTTTCTTGGTCCCAATCGATTCTGCCTTAGACAGAGTTTACTGTATTTAGTTGACTTATGTAAATGTTAATACAGTATGGAATTGTTTATCCAGAAATCAGTTAACCAGATTCAGATTAATCTTTGATCTTGATTGAATCTGATTCTTAATCTGTGCAATCAAAGAATTAATTTGAAATCAGAGACAATGACACAGCCACATGTATTTTAAAATCTGATCAAATGGATGTTGCTTTAATGCCTAACCAGTTATCTGAACTACAGCTGACCCCAACCATTCTGGATAAATGGTTCTATACTGTATTTAATATCTACAAAAACAACTTTTCAAAAGTAAAAAAAGCCAAGCGTAAAAAAAAAAAAAAGTTGTGGCTAAAAAATGGTGTGATATCAAATTTCCAAGCTATTATATCACTTATTTAACTTTTTTCCATTAAATAAGTTATCATATATATAAGTCTAGTGCCTACGTATATGTTATTAGAAATCGTTTTCTCCTGTACTAAATACATCCTAACGATTTTCTGAAAATGCAATTTTTTTCAAATTATGCATGATGGGCTTGGCGGCCATCTTTGCATATTATTCACAAAATTCTAAGCACTCAAATCCGTAGTTAAAATCCGAAGTTCAAAAATGTTATTTAAGCCAATGTTTTAAGCGTTTCATTTATAGACTTGTATGCTCTAAAAATTGTGTCTTAAGATAAGGATGACTTATCTTAAAGATTCATTTTATGATTTATTTTTTAGAGTAATTAATAATTTCAAACTAGTAAAAACCAATTTCTCAAAATATCAGTCTTATCTAATTTATCTATCCGTAGTTAAAATCTGAAGTTCGAAATTGTTATAAACATATTACAGTGCAAACATATTACGCTTTTACTTTAGAAATTTGGATGCTTAGAAATATGGAAAGATGGCCGCCAAGCCCATCATGCATAATTTGAAAAAAATTGCATTTTCAGAAAATCGTTAGGATGTATTTAGTACAGGAGAAAACGATTTCTAATAACATATACGTAGGCACTAGACTTATATATATGATAACTTATTTAATGGAAAAAAGTTAAATAAGTGATATAATAGCTTGGAAATTTGATATCACACCATTTTTTAGCCACAACTTTTTTTTTTTTTACGCTTGGCTTTTTTTACTTTTGAAAAGTTGTTTTTGTAGATATCATTTCTTTTTTTTTAAATAGATTAAACATAATTTAAATAATCTAAGCATGAGAAATAATTTAAATTACATTTTACTTTCAGTCATTGTTTAAAGGGTTAACTAGAAATACCAGTAGATTTTTCAATTAAACTAATGACACTCTTAAAAACAACATACTAAATGTGGCTTGTTATAATACTTCTTATCCTCTGTTAATAAATATGACTGACTTATCCATGAAATGAATAAAAATGGAATACGTACTTAGCGTGTCAGTGCTGCATTTGATATCAAACCTGATATCACGCTCTTCTATTATTAGCATTAGCTGGCTTCGCCCGCTAGTGGGCCCCTAATTTACATCGGGGTCTCGAATCTTATAAAACCTCGAATAAGATAAACCTCGAACCGAACGAACCTCCGACCAGGTTCCCCGCTGTCTTCTGCACCGGATAATCCCTTAATTTGCACATCGAATAGTATAAACCTCTAAACAAACGAACCTCCGACACGGGTCCCCACTTCCTTCGGCACCGTATAGCAGTCATGCTGCACACGCTCGTTCCATCTTCCACCACCAGGTAGCGCAATCTCTTCTATATGAACCTCGGGCACTGAAATCGTTAAGGCTATAGATGTCGAGTCGAATGAGCTATACCCCGTCGTGATCCAGCTTATAGAACCAGAGATAGGAAAGTGCCCCCTGGTGGTGAAAAACCGAACTAAAATCAGAAAGCTCTATCGATGTCGTGTCGAAAGAGCCATACCCCGTCGTGATCCGACCCATAGAAACAGAGATAGGAAAGCGCCTCCTGGTGGTGAAAGATAATCGCGTTTGGGGGGCAAAGTGGGGGATGAACACCGGAGATGCATAATAGGATTAAGCGGTCACAGACCTTTCCAACGATGTATCACATGAGGGGTATGTGCAAAATTTAGAAAATACCCCACACCCTGCATAATATGATTAAGCGTTCACAGACCTTTTCAACGATATAAAAACTAACAGGCGCCGAGCGAGCCCACTCCTCATCGTGCCCAAATCCTGAGGGATTTATAACGCAGACCATGACTTTGTCTCGCCAGGTCGCTACGATCGATTCAGAGGGTTCGCGTTCCAGCGACGCCTCCTCATCTTTTTGCCCCAGAGTCGACGACAGAGGTCGTTACGATTCGGCGGAAGTTCCCACCATCAAAGGAGACTTCCCCACGCGACACCTGATGAACCGTAGAGACTGTCGAACAGCTTCATCGCCGAACACCCATAAGGGAGTCGGGTCATCCACCTGATGTCCGGCATCCCTACGGCCCTTGCTTTCCCGCGGAGTCCGAACATGAAATGTATGGAAGAACAAGCCACTAGTCTCATCTTCCGCGGGCGACACTACGTGTGTCGGAAGGTGCCCCTGGCCGACCCGAGACCACGGGGAAAATCGGTCTCTGTCTCATAGACGAGACTCGGCTCCTTTTCAACGATATATCACATGAGTAGTGTCGGGGGGGTGCGCAAAATGTGGGGGTGACACCTGTGATACATAAAATGAATAAGTGGTCACAGCCCTTTGTAACGATATGTGAGATGACGGATTTCGTTAAATTTTAGAAAAGTGCCCCCCCCCCCCTTGTGTAGGCAAAACACGCTTCGCCCCTCCCTATAATTTTTGACTCGGCTTTATTTTTAAAATTATGTTATGTGTTATAAAATATCGTAAAGTTTCAAACAGATAGCCTTATTATACTTCCTAATTTTGTTCACGCCTCTCTCCATCCCTTCCCCGAAATGTGACGTGCCATTCTTTTTTATAATTTTTTTATCATGTGTTATAAACTATCTTAAAGTTTAAATCAGATCGCATTGGAATTTAATTTATGTGCTGAAATTACTATTATATATAGAATAATATAGAAATAAACCCTCCTTTAGCTTGTAATTAAGATATATGAACAATTTTTAGAATTTCTGAAAGCTGATTTTTATTTATTTATTTATCTATTTATTTATATTTTGTTTATTTATTTATTTATTTATTTTTCGCATTGCCCTGTGCATGTTTGGAATTTCTTAGCAATTTCTTAGATTTACATTATTTTATTCAATTAAACATTGTACTGTTACAATAAATTTAAATGGAAACTTCACTTCTAAAACAAAAATAATTTAACAACTGGATTTCATTAATTTATAGGAAAATGACGTGAAAGGTATTCCTGCGAACGAAATGCCTGTCCTTTACCGTGTTTTTTTTCTTTTTTTTTTTTAGAAATAAATGAATCACATTTAATTCATTTAAAAAATGTTTGCTTACGTTTGGAAAGAAATTTTAAATGCCGATAAGTCTTAATGTATAGATTTTAGAAGGTACATCTTCCCTCAAAAACTAATTTATTTTTAAAGATTTTTCTAAAAACGTAAATTATATATTTAAAATCATAAACACTACGTCTGATTACTTTATTTTACAATATTATAAGAACACGCATTTTATCAGACAATTAAATATACTAAACAAACATGAGTGAAAAGTTGACCTGGGGCAGGACTCGAACCTGGGACCTTGTGTATGCCGTTCCGACGCGCTGCGACTGAGCCACCCAGACCGATATGCTTGAGCGGCAATTTCTCATACTTATTCATGTTGGAAACAGTCATCTGCCACAGTTTGCAGTCATATTTAATTGTCTGATAAAATGTGTGTTCTTATAATTATGAAGTTTTATATTTTTTAAATATCTTCAGAAGATAATGGCTGACTTGCAGATGAAATTTGATGTGATTATAACCTGTAACTGATTTGTGCTATTATAATACAGATGGTACATGGTCGTTGGCGGGTTTTATCTCTGTTTTGGCATAATTTTTTAATCGCAAGTTAATTAACAGTTTTTTGTTAATTAAGGATAGAAAATAATTATTTTTCACACTGAATTTTATAAAAGCACATAGATTACGTAATTACTTGTCCAAAAATGCAATCCTTTTTTTATTCTGCCTAATATTAAGGCCTGTAGGTTGTTTGAAAAAAAAAGTTTGACGAAGAAAAAAGTGATCATTTTAAGTAACTCGACGTTTTTTTAAAAAAGCTATATCTCTGTTTATAAATCACTTATGAAGATGAGTTTGGTCTTAAATTGAAGAAATTCTTCCTTAGATTCTTCTAGTTTTCGTTTTTTTCTTCTGAGACGATTGGTTTATTTGATATCTGATATTTTAATCTGGCATGTTTTGTGGATTTAACATTGCGAAGTCGCTTTCTGTAAGTAAGCATTAGCGGTCTTTATTATAGTTCTTGGCGTTGTTTGTGTGGCGTTTTTTTTTAAAGCTTGGCTTGGCAGAGCGACCGCCCTGCTTGATATTTGTGGTGACAAAAAATATAAAAGGTTAATTTTCTTAAGGTTTATGAGTTGTATTACAATTTAATAAATAATATTTTAAGATTCAGAGTTATAAAAATTAAGTGCTAAAACTTGAATGAACTTCTCAGGAAAAAAAAATGGCCAAACCTCTAAATAATAAAATTTTACATTGCATTCTGTTTTAAAATTAATTTTCTGAAGGTTTATAAGGTGTATTAAAATTGAATAGATAATATTTTAAGATTCAGAGTTTATAAAAATTAGGTACTAAAACTTGAATGAACTTCTCCTGAACAAAAATGGCCGAACCAATAACTAATAAAATTTTACATTGCATTTATACCCCACTCCACCACCACAAAAAAAAAAAAAAATCTCGTCTCTTTCCATTTCAAGGTGGTTTTCCATCCTAGATGACAACTTAAAAATGCCATCTCATTTTTTTTTTCCAGATTCGGCTGTAGAAACTGCAAGATCAGGCAGCTGCCCAGAACATGAAAAACTAACGGGTGGAAAATTCACAAAATAAAAACATAATAGTTGTTGTTTTGTTGTGAAGTCGCACATAATTTTGAAAATTAGCGTTAGGCTCAGGAAAGTATCTAGACATATCAATCAGTCTATGGATAGGAAGAGCCAGTGTTCAATTCAGACATTTTTTTCTGGGAGGGATTTCTGTGGCTCTGCCCCCCCCCCCCCCAGAGCCACACTGCACTTTTTAACCATTAAAAGAATAAAATCTTAAATCATCCAGAGGGGACATTTCAATGCTCCAGGGTGAATGTCCCCCAGGCCACCCCCTGAATTCAACACTGGGAAGGGCATTATAATTGACAGTTCCATGAAACTGATGTGGATATTACACAAAGATATTTTATTTTGCTGTAATGGAATTCATTGTTATGCCCACAGTATATCTTGGTCTTTGAGTTCTTACGACAATGAGACTCAAATCACTATGATTTTAAATGCTTCAATTCTAATTCTAATAATATGTAATACTACTACAATTACAGTATCATTTGGGAAAATGAAATATTTCTACAATGGAATGTTGTCTTAAATGAAACAATTACATGGTACTAACAGAAAGAACTCCAACAATTATACCTGCTAAGATCGAAACTAGTTGGCAGTTTTTTGACAGTTTAAACTATTATGTCAAAAACTTCAATTATACCTGCTAAGACTGAAACCTGTATAAAGCATAATTTTTTCCTATTCCTTTCGATTCAGTTTTCACAGGTTTTAATGAATAAATATTTGACAATTTGTATTTTATTATGACATAATTTTAATTTTAAATTAGTCATCTATTAGAAACGTAGTAAAATTCTCTTTGTAAATGTACTTTGCGGAGGAAGGTTTGGAAGGAGGGAGAAAAATCCATGTTTGCCCCATGTGAAAAAAAAAAAACTAGTTTCGGCCCTGCGTGAATGGCAAAAACTATTGTTGTGAGCTCGGGGTTCGAAAGGACTGATGCCAATAAAGAACAATAAAAAGGCTTTATTCACTATAAACAGTGCAATACGATCACAAATATCTTCTGAAGATTACAAGATATTCAGTAATCTTCAAATCCAATAAAAGCGCAGCAAAATTTCTCACAGAAACAATGCGTTCAATACGACGTATCAACGACAAAATCGATCCGAGTAACACAGTTCTCAATGCAAAGCCTCTCGTATGAATTCAATCGCAGTTGACAGACAACTCACTCAACTGAACTGATGGAGGTCCTTATATAGGTTTCAGAGATCTTTCCAGATTATTCCAGAGCCTTCAGATGCTAGAAATTACCAGAAAGTGCTTTAACTTTCGATAGAGAACCCAAGCAAGAAAGGATCCCAATGTATAGGTATAAGGGGGGGTGTGGTTGCACAAAAAGTCGCCAAATCCGTCGCCAACTTGGCGACATTTGGCGATATATCGCCAAATTTGGCGACAAAAATAAGTCGCCAAAACCATCGCCAACTTGGCGATAAACCCATTCCTTGGCGGTTTTCCAATAGAACTCATTATAAAAACCGATGCTGTAAGGTTGTTTTCCTTGCAAACCACCTGAGGCCTTTAGCATTGAGTTACGTGCTGCTCAATAGGAAATACATTAATAATACTGCAATTTTCACAATAATAAAATAAAATAAATTTAAACAAATGGAATATTTACAGATATATACAAAATTCATAACATTGCCCCCCTCTCAAGGACTGCACGTCCCGGGCAGTTCAACCTTTGATCGGAAAGCAAACCCGTTACCAACAAATGCTATACTATTCAAAATACATTCATAATGCTGAATTATACAAAATATACACTTATTTAAAAATAAAATTGAATTAAATTAAAGCATAGACATCATTACATACAAGTATTTAAATAATAACATTAATAATGATAATGCTAAGCAAAAGAAATTATTACATTAACTTATATACAAGACCATGGTCATACTAATTTACATTATTTACATTACACTATTTACAATTAATGAACTAAGTACTATGGCCATAGTATGGAGCCAGCCTGTCGTAATGAACGACTCTAGGCTTCGAACTTGGTGACTTTCGGATCCGAATTACGACATCGTTCAGTCTGTTTAGGACTGTATAAGGACCGTCCCAGTGTGATTGCAGTTTGGGAGAAAGTCCTTTGTGTCGAGTTGGATTATAAAACCAAACCTTGTCACCTTCTTTGAATTGATGTCCTGTGGCTTTCGTGTCGTACCTGGTCTTCATCTTCTCCGTCTGTATATTGATCCGCTCTCGAGCCAAGTTGTGGACGTCTTCAAATCGTGCCTGGAGATTCTGCACGTATCCCTCTGGCGATGAAGGCGCATCTGGAGGGCGACCAAACAGCAGATCACAAGGTAAACGAAGATCACGACCGAAAAGCATCTGCGACGGGGAATAGCCGGTTGTTTCATGGACGGCGCTGCGATAGGCGAGAAGAAACAAGGGAAGTTTTTGGTCCCAGTCTTGCTGGTTTCTTGAGACTAGAAGTGAGAGATTGTTGAGGATGGTACGATTAAATCTCTCAACCATGCCATCCGACTGCGGATGTAGAGGCGTCGTCCTAGTTTTGTCCATTCCGAGAAGTTGACAGAGACCCTCAATCACAGCAGAGATGAAATTTCTCCCCTGGTCAGAATGCATTTGAAGAGGGACTCCATACCTTGATATCCACTGGTGTACCAAGGCATCAGCAACCGTAGAAGCTTCTTGATCAGGGATGGCATAAACTTCAGGCCATTTTGTGAAATAGTCCATGACAACAAGGAGGTATTTGTTGCCATCAGCACTTCTTGGCAGAGGACCTAGGATGTCAAGGGCGATGCGTTCAAAAGGTGCTCCTACATTGTAGAGATGTAGTCTTCCTCGGCTACGTTTCTTTGGTCCTTTCCGAGCTGCACATGCATCGCAAGATTTGCACCATTGTTCGACGTCAGCTCTCGCTTTTCCCCAGAAGAAGCGCTCTCGGACTCTGTGTAATGTTTTCATGACTCCAAAATGGCCACCAGTGGGACTGCCATGTAATTCCTTGAGGACCTCTGGGATTCGGGATCGAGGAAGTACCAACTGCCACCGAGATGTCTTCCCATCTTCCGATTCGAATTTTCGGAACAGGACACCATTCCTGACGTGGAGAGAGTTCCAAAGAGCCCAATATTGCTTCGTCGTAGGACTGTAAGTCGAGATGTCTTTCCAACTGGGCTTCGTGCTAGAAGATTCTAATAACTCCAAGATTGGTTTGATCTCAGAGTCTGCCATTTGATCTTCTCGAATCTTCTCATCACTCCAGGGATCTGGTGGCGTCAATAGTGAAGTCTTCGTCTGGCGTATGACATATTCGGGATTATACTTGCTCTCCGCTCTGGAACAATAGCGACAGCTCTCGTGACACGGTCTTCTTGATAGGGCATCGGCGTTTCCATGCGATGAGCCTTTGCGATGCCTGATGTCAAAGTCGTGTTCCTGGAGTCGTTGTATCCATCTGGCTACTTGGCCCTCTGGGTTCTTAAAATTCATCAGCCATGTTAGGGATGCGTGGTCAGTACGAAGGAGAAATTTCCTGCCATAGAGATAGTGATGGAAGTGTTCTATGGCTTTCACTATAGCTAATAACTCCTTACGAGTGACGCAATAATTCCGCTCTGGTTTCGATAAACATTTGCTCCAGTATGCTACGACTCGTTCTTGGCCATCTATTTCTTGGGAAAGTACAGCGCCGACACTTTCCTGACTGGCATCCGTGTCCACAATGAATTGTTTGTCGGGGTCTGGATAGGTAAGGACTGGAGAGGATGTGAGAGCTTCTTTCAGCCGCTGGAATGAATTGTCGCATTCTTGTGTCCATAGAAACTTCTGTTTGCTTTCAGTGAGCCTATGCAAGGGTCTTGCGATGTTGGAGAACCCCTGTACAAACTTTCTGTAATAAGTGCATAGTCCCAGAAAGCTTCGCAACTGATGGACATTTTCCGGACGTTTCCAGTGCTTTACTGCAGACACTTTTTCAGGATCTGTTCGAACACCTTCAGCTGAGATGATGTGTCCTAAATAGTTTACTTCTCGTTGGAAGAACTTGCATTTCAAAGGGTTCAGCTTTAAATTCGCCGCTCTTAGTTTCGTTAACACTTTTCGAATATTCTCTAGATGTTCTTCAAACGTGCGGCCACCAATGATGACGTCATCTAGGTAGATGAGACAAGCTTCAAAAGTCAGACCTTTTAACACTGTCTCCATGAGGCGCTCGAACGTTGCTGGAGCATTGCAGAGCCCGAACGGCATAACTTTAAATTGCCAAAGTCCTTGTCCAGTAGTAAATGCGGTCTTCTCTTTGTCATCAGGATGGATCTCCACTTGCCAATATCCACTCTTCAAATCCAGCGTGGAAAACCATTTATGTCCTGAAAGAGTATCTAGCGTGTCGTCTATTCTTGGTAGAGGATAGCTGTCCTTCTTCGTGATATCGTTAAGTTTACGATAATCCACACAAAATCTTGTGGAGCCATCTTTCTTTCGGACCAACACGATGGGAGAGGCCCACGGACTTGATGACGGTTCGATGATGTCACTATCCTGCATCTCTCGTAAGAGCTTAGAAACCTCTCCTTGTTTTGCGAACGGCAAGCGTCTTGGATGCTGTTTAATCGGTGGATGGTTGGCAGTATCAATTCTATGACGTGTCAGTGAAGTGCGCCCTATATCACTCTCGTTTTGTGAAAACACATCCTTAAATTCCTGAAACAGTCTTTCTGCGGCATGTCTCTGCTCAGGAGATAAATTCTCATTTCGTCCAATTTCAGGTGTTAAACTTGTAGGCGGCTCCGACAACGTCAAGCTCGGGTCTTTGCAAACACAGGTGACTGGAGCACAGGTAGCAAGCACTTCACCTTTCTGGATAATTCTAGACTTTTCACTTACGTTCGCAATCCTCACAGGTATCACATCTCTCGACAGATCTACCAGCGCTGATGCTTATAGCACTCCCTTTGGGCTCTTCTCAGGATATCCAGTCAAGCCATACTGGAAAATTCTTTCGTTTCCAGTTAATCCAGGTATCATCATTTCAGTCCGAGGAGGGGTGATAACATCTGCCTTGGCTGTGATCCGTTGAATAGACCCGGACTCATTTCCAAGTTTGAAAATAGTGACATCTTCTTGAGCAGAGCGTAACTCATTATTCTTAAAGTCCAGTGTGAATCCATGCTCTTTTAAAAAGTCCAATCCGAGTATGAAAGGATCTGAAATATCGGCCACGTAGACTGTATGGCGATAAGCGGCGTTCCCAAACTTTATTTTCAGTGTCATTCTTCCATGTATATCGATCTTATCTCCGGTCACAGTTTGAAGGATTACACGTGGCGGGGTCCAGGAGAGTTTTTCTTTCAGCCGCTGAGCTAGATCTTTCCGAATGATGGTCACATTGGCTCCTGTATCGATGATCATATTACAGGGCAAATCATTCACACTTCCGACTAGAAAAACTCCGTTCTCGCCGCAACTTCTTGCAGAAATTTCACATACTTGAAAATGAGGCTTCTTAAGATCTGGAAACCTCCGCCCCGCAAGATGGTCAATAATCAGTTTTCTTGCTCCTCCGTTAGCGGGTGAGCTATTACCTTCGGTGCTGGGTCGTCTTGGGCAGTCGATTTGGATATGGCCTTCTCCACCGCATCTCCAGCACTTGATCTTCCTGTAAGGTTTGTTGGCCATTATGGAGTTCATCTTTCTCATTATGTCATTCATCTGCTGCTGTAAGCACTCCACAGCTCTATCCGACGTCTCAGGCAGGTTGGCTGCTCGCACAAAGTGTCGATCTTTCCTTGTAGCTTGCTGGGCTGCCTCGAATTTCAGGGCATAAACTAAAGCCCCTTTTAAGTCACTGAGATCTGCAATCCGGAGTTGTTTCTGGATCTCAAAGTCACGCACACCATCGATGAAATGCTGCAGAGCTAAGCTTTCTCTAATTTCAGTCGGACAGTCAGGATAAGCAAGATGTGAAAGTCTCTCGACATCCGTAGCAAGCTCTTGCAGGGATTCAGTGGATTTCTGCTGTCGAGTTTTGAGCTGGAGTCTGCTATATTCCTTCATGCATTTCTCGCCAAAGCGCAATTCTAAGGCACTGACGAGCGTTTCAAAATCCAGCGGTTCATTTGCAGGCAAAGTCTGTAGGACGTCGGCAGCATCAGCTCGTAGAGAAGCAGCTAACTGGCAAGCCTTTGTCTGGGAATCCCATCCATTGGCGTCCGCTACGATCCCAAATTGTGTCTTAAAAACTGGCCATGAGGATTTTCCGTCATAGGTCGAGAGTTTAATACAGGAACGAGGAAGCATAGATTGATACTTGACATCTTCGGTATAGCTTCCGGCAGTTATCTTCTGTTTCTTGACTTTTTCCAAATCTTTTTTTACATTCTCTATGCTTTCTTCGACGGTCTTGGCGATCTTTTGAACTTTTTCTTCTACTCTTTCTTCAACGGTCTCGGCGATCTTTTGAACTTTTTCTTCTACTCTTTCTTCTACGGTACTGGCTGTCCTTTGAATTTCTTCTACCTTTCCTTCTATTTCTTGAAATCTTCCTTCAACTTTGTTTTCCACACCGTCAATTCTGTCATTTAAAGATGTTATTTTATCCTCTATTAAGTCTTTCAACTCTCCAAGGTTGGTTGACATATCCTTCTTCATTTCATCTTTTAAGTCGCCAAGGTTGGCAGTCATTTTCTCATCTATCGCTGACATTTCCTTCTTCATTTCTTCCGACATTTCCTTCATTTCAGCCTGGTTCGCAGTCATTTTCTCATCCATCGCTGACATATCCTTCTTCATTTCTTCTTTCATCTCGCCAAGGTTGGTTGACATCTCAGCCTGATTCGCAGCTAATTTCTCCAATAATTGTTTCAGTTCAGCCTCCATTGCTCTGGTGATCGGCATTCAATCCCACTTCTGACACCAAATGTTGTGAGCTCGGGGTTCGAAAGGACTGATGCCAATAAAGAACAATAAAAAGGCTTTATTCACTATAAACAGTGCAATACGATCACAAATATCTTCTGAAGATTACAAGATATTCAGTAATCTTCAAATCCAATAAAAGCGCAGCAAAATTTCTCACAGAAACAATGCGTTCAATACGACGTATCAACGACAAAATCGATCCGAGTAACACAGTTCTCAATGCAAAGCCTCTCGTATGAATTCAATCGCAGTTGACAGACAACTCACTCAACTGAACTGATGGAGGTCCTTATATAGGTTTCAGAGATCTTTCCAGATTATTCCAGAGCCTTCAGATGCTAGAAATTACCAGAAAGTGCTTTAACTTTCGATAGAGAACCCAAGCAAGAAAGGATCCCAATGTATAGGTATAAGGGGGGGTGTGGTTGCACAAAAAGTCGCCAAATCCGTCGCCAACTTGGCGACATTTGGCGATATATCGCCAAATTTGGCGACAAAAATAAGTCGCCAAAACCATCGCCAACTTGGCGATAAACCCATTCCTTGGCGGTTTTCCAATAGAACTCATTATAAAAACCGATGCTGTAAGGTTGTTTTCCTTGCAAACCACCTGAGGCCTTTAGCATTGAGTTACGTGCTGCTCAATAGGAAATACATTAATAATACTGCAATTTTCACAATAATAAAATAAATTTAAACAAATGGAATATTTACAGATATATACAAAATTCATAACACTATATATATGATAGAATCCTGAATTAGCAATAAAGGAAGTATTAAGTAATTATACTGCAATCATAAGCATAAAATTATACACGCAAGTTTTGGTACTTTTATGTTAGCCTACACAAATTTTACCAACTGCAGCTACTATTTTTTGCATATGAAAATATTAAATTTGAAACAATGATTTGGTGTTGAAATAAAATGTTTTTATTTGTGGTATTCTCTATTTTTTTGTGTTTTTTAAATTAAATGAGTGAAAAGTTCATATTTTATATGAAATAAATAAAATACAAATGATAGTGATGGGAACAATATTTAGTTATTTATTATCTGTGCCTGTCTAACATAAAAGTACCAAAGTTTCTTTTAAAAAGAGGTAACATGCAACATACAAAACATATTTTAAAACAATTTTATTGGTTGTATTATTGCTTTCTTGAAGGTTAACACTCAGAAAGAAAGTTGATCTTTTATGAGTTTCTCAATGTTTCAGGGGGGGGGGGGGGGGTTAATAACTGGTGATTTTGATTGAGGTTACTTTTAAAAACTGAATGTTCTTTAAAAATAATTTTGACCAAGAAAAATGTCATTCTAAGGAAGATAATGTTAGGCCTAATGATCCTGTAGTCAAAAGTATCTAATTAACATAATTATAATTGGATAAATAAGTAATTAAATATATAGTTAATACTCATGAAAGGCAATAAAAATACTTACTATTTTATAGGAACTTTTCAATAAATATAAATTAAGGTAGTAAATTTGTTTTCATTAACACTACTACTATTTTCCCACACTTTGTTTACATTAAATAAAGAACAACAGGGGTCGATCCAGGAAAAATTTGGGGCCTGTTTAGGGACCCTTCACAAAAATCTATTTAATAAAATGGGTCCCTTCACAAAACTCTATTCCATAAAAACTTACTATTTATTATTTATTTATTATTTTGTGATGTTTCAAAATGTGTAATTTGTAAACAAACAAGTTCACCAGAGCGGAAAACTTCAGCAAAAGGATTTAAAAAAGTTTTTATTTATAAATGCTTGGTTCGAATTTGATTAACTGGATTTCAACTTTCGTTGTAAAATGTTATTTTTCAAAAAAATATAATAAATTTCACAAAAATAACCTTTACTTTTCACAAAATGGGCGCCAAGAAAAAAAACCTGCATCGACCCCTGAACAATAAAGCTTCCTCTAGCTTTATTTTCAATTACAGATACAAAAGGTTTTGTAAAATAATTATAATACTCATGAGATGTCTAAAGACTATAGAAAAGACATTAATATTAATTTTTAAACTATTATATAAATATATATTAGAAGAAATATTTGTATTTTTATATATTTAAACTAGTCAAAAAGATTTATAAAAAACTTTGGTAAATCGATGTTTTAATTTTAAATTTCTGTAATTTGCTAACTACAGTAATCTAACACTCAAATACTTAAATGCATTTAAGTATTTGAGTGTTAGATTACTGTAGTTAGCAGATTACACGTAAACCGTAAATTAATACATTTTATTATACATAGCGTGATATATTGTGTTATGCTATGACCATATCAAACCATGAACCATATTATCATGTAATTATGTTATGTTATAACCATATCAAATATCAAAGGATATATATAGGGTAGTTGTGCCAGTAATGGACCCCCTTCCAGTAATGGGCCATTTTCAAAGTTTTTGATTTATAAAAAAATAACCAATAAAAATTTAGCCTTTTATATATTTTTTCATAATTCCTGTCCTCCTTACTTGTTTTATATTCTAGGTTATTGTTGACACTCTTAATCAAACCAATGAGGAAGCAGAAAATAATGTTTCACAGTTCCACAGATTTTCTGTGAAAATCTTAATGAACATGCTAAGAGCTGGCTTCACTTAAACAACATATATTTTTTATTTTCTTGAAAAAATTGATGTTTTCGTTTAGACAATAATAGAAAACTTTGAATTTTACATACCAATGGCAATTTATAAAATTTCATTTATTTTTCAGGTTTTACGAGCATGGTCCATTATTGGAATGCTTAATTAGTCAATTTCCAGTAATGGACACCCCATGTGAACATACTGAAAAAGCAAATTCAGTAATGTCCGTAGTGCATATTTTTTTTTTTTTAATTTAAGTGAAAAGCTAAGTAATCAAATATAATTTTTTAATTTCATTTACCAGAATGTAATAATATATTTTTTTTATATAAATAGCTGTTTTTATCAATTTCACGTAATTAATAATTTTTTTTAAGATTGTTATCAAATTATTTTTTTGTAAGCCGTACCTTGCATATTTTATAATGCGGCAATTAACACCCATCAGGAAGCAGAGAATAATCTTTAAGTGCATGGGAAAATGAGGGGCTCATGGGATTCAAACTCGCCCCATTTAAAAAAGGACAATTTTTTAAATCGCACAAGTTCTTAAAAATCTATTATTTTTTGTTTTAAATGTTTCATTATTCATCTCTGACAAAAGAACTACATACATAAAAAATCACTATAATATTAAATTTAAAGCAGCAATGAAAGTAGTAAATCTGCAGATCAAGGGGCTCAAATGTCAGTTCTGATATTTTATTTTGAAATAATTTTATTTAGTATATAAAAAACATTCAACCTACACTTTCATTTATTTGATATATTTTATACAAATTGCTAAAAGTAATATATAAAGCAGTTTTAGGAAGTTTAACTGTTAAGAATAAAAATAAATATGATTCCATGTACTGGTACACCAAGACACTTAATTTTTTTTTTTTAAACTACCTTCTAAACTCCCCTCTCCCCCTCAATGACTTAATAATTTGATAAATATAATTCTTTAAAATTTAGTATTTTAAACCTTCTATCTAAAATAATTAAAATATTGATCTTTTGATAATGAGAATAATTAATTTAAACAGTGAATCAGTCTCATAAATATTTTATTAATTATTGATATCCTAATTGTTAAATTTATTTGAAAATGACTATTTTATTTCATTAATATGCTTTCATTAAATTTTGGTTTTAAATACAATCATAAAATCAATTATCTATTATTTTTTGTGGGGGTGTCCATTACTGGAATTTTGGGTGTTTTGATACATTTCTGTTATTTACAATTAAATTTTGATTCACATTGGAAAATGAGACTATGAGATTGATTAAATAATGTTGATAGATTAATATAATATTAAAAAAAGTGGGATATAATAATTATAACTATTAATTAAAAAATAATTTAAAAAAAAATTCCTTAAGGGTGTCCATTACTGGCACATCTATCCTAAATAATATATTTTAATGGAATATGTGTTCAAAGTATAAAGCATTAAACAGGCAGTTATTTTGAAAATCTCCCATTAATAAAATAGATTGAAACCACTTTTATTTTTTGAATGGATACCAGCATTGAAACTTTAAATGTAAACAGATATGTTATATAACTGTTTAATGTTATTATAATATGCACAAACACATTAGAAATAATACACAGGTGCTCAGAGTTATTCATAAGAAATAAATATAAATGGACAGAAAAAACTCAGTGCTTACCAAACCTGAAATTGCTTTATTGCTCTCTGACTGTTTTTTTTTTTTTAAATGTGATATTAATCCATTAGTAAAATTTCTGGCTAGCAAGTGCACGCTTTCAAAGCAGAAGAAGAAATTAAACTTCTACTTTCAAAAGTGACACCAGCTGGCCAATTAATTCAAAAATTGAATTAAAAGAAAAGAAAATGTCCATATTTCCCTTTATACTGGATAAGTCTTAGAAAATAATCACTCCAATTCGCGAAACACACGGCAGCTACACAACTGAAAATAACTGTAAACTTAAACGATGACTCTTCTTCTATTTAACTTATGATATTAAGCATTTTTCTTTAATAGCGCAACGAAATTATCAAAATAATCAAAAACAGAGCGGAAATCTATTTTTAAAATATCCATATCGTCACATGCAGCTCAATCTCTGTACAGTAAATATATAAACAAAACAGCGTCAAAACTGTTTACATTTTGTAGCATTGTTATGGGCAAATGCGCCAAATCCTTTGGCGAAATATTTTTCGCCAAGGAAGTGCTGAAAGTGTATACACTTTGGAGTATCGCCACTGCGGCCACCAGCAATTTCCTTAATCCCGATAGGATAATCGTGTTGTGATATTCTCATTCATTAGGTTATGTGTTACGTTCGTATCAAATATTTTTTCCTTGTTAACCACCTCACTTGCACATTCGTAGTCTTTCGTAATTAGCAACATTTTATTATTTCTAGTGTATCTGACAGTATCGATTTCTTTGTAACTCTGCAAGCTCTTTTTTATTTCCCGTTTCAGCTGGATTGGGTTGAGTTTATGAATTCCACCCTCTTGACTCTCAGTAATTATTACATATTCTTGTAAGTTTGGTATTATCTTGATTTGTTCTTTTGCTGTGCGTTCATCGTTCCAGTTGTATTTCTTGAATTCTGCACTGTCGAAACCTATACTTTCTTTTATGTTCACTTTCGTCCCCGCCATAATGCAAAACGTACCTGGAGACCAGAGTAACTCTCACCAACTTTATCCACACCCTTCCGCTCCTACTCCCAAACACAAAAATTCAATCGCACCGAAATTGAAATATTTCGATACCCGAAGCCTTTTCCTCACCCGCACTGGAAAATGACCCGCAACGCGCACGTGAAACTCTCAGCTGACGACAGAACGTCACCCACGCTCACCGGGCCAACACCTCATCTCCCACACCATCCACAACGGACCGTCTGATTACATTGTCCACAAAACAGCCGGCGAATGTCAAAGAAGGCACATCCGCAAAGTGACTTTCTCCTTGGCTTCCTTCCTCTGCACGCTACGTTAACGTATCAACCAACCTACCTACCAGACAAGTTTATTTTGCTTTTTGGTGAATGAATAAACGTGATCGGCTTCGGAATATGATTAATTAATAAGTAGTAATCTAAGGTAAGAATTATCTTTTTCATTTGTAATTCTATTATTTATAACTTCCGTTTATATACTTATATTTTCTTGTGTAAAAGCGAAGTGTATATAGACCTAATTATTCTTGTAGGCTTAAATGGTAAATGTTAATAGAGATGGTACTTGTAAACGCTACAGTAGTGGGCTGTATTTAACAGTTTGATAAATTATTAAAGAAAATACAACCACTTTGAGTACTTTCTGAGAATTTTTAAGTTTAGATTACATTTTCTGTGTGAAAATGAAGATTTACTTACAGCTCCAATTTGAACTCTTCCCCCCCCCCCTTTTTTTTTTTTACTTCAAACACTTAAAAAACCAAAAAGATGTTTTTCCCTCTTTCTTTTTTAACTTAAAACACCTTAAAAGCAGTTAAAAAATGCCCCCCGCCCTCTTTTTTCTTTTACAATTAATTCCCATTACTTTAGAAATATTTATTTCTTTCCATAGATTTTAATGCATATTGATATATATTAATTGAAGCAAATGTATATATTCAAATATATATATATATATATATATATATATATATATATATATGTATGTATTTGCTAAACATTTTAATAATAATTATTAAATCTTAACAAATTAATACATTTTTAACCACTTTAAAATTATTGTCACTTAAAAAGAAAAACATACATCTAAACGTAACAGTTAATATGTTTTAACTTAGATGACAATGTCAGATTTTCTCACAGTTTTAGAAAAGCGTAGAGTGCTGGTAGTTGGAAAAGGGCACATTTTTGACTCTGAAGAGCATTTTTTAGATCCATATGAGCACTTTTTATATTTTTTAAATTCATTCTTTCAATTTTAAATGCACTTTTGATATTTAAATGTTACAACACTCCTATCGAATTGCAGCAACGTGTCAATTTTTACTATGCAAGTAATTTTTTTTTTACAGAACTGTAAAGGCATAATTTTCTTGGTTGAAGGGCAAGAAGAGCACTAATTTTTTGATGAGGGGCAAGAAGGGTGATGTTTTTTAAACCAAAGGGCAGCCAGGGTGCAGCACCTTCCTGAAACTGTCTAGAGGAGACTCTGCAATTTGAATATAAAATAGCTTGTGATCAAAAGTAGTGAAATTACTGTAGCTGCTAATTATTTTCTTAGTTTTCTGTAACACGTTACTTTTTGAAAAACGTGAATGGTGCGAATAGCACAATACAAAATTTAGTTGTTTGTTTGTAGCAAGCATCAACATTTCTTTGAACACAATTTCCAGAAACAAATGAAAGTCTTCTTTAACAATTGTGTGGTCACCCATGGTACTATTATTTAGGAAATTGGTAACAAATTGGCAGTAACTGCCATATATCTGTAAACAAATACCAGTTTTAGAGTTTAACAAAGCACTATATAACCATTGTATGTCAGAAACGTTCTTGTTTATGGAGTTATAATTTTGGAATGCAACTTTTGTGAAAAATGAACAAACATATTTGTAAATAAGCAATTTTTACTTTGAGATAGTGCTAAAACAGAAGATGCTCAGATGATCACACTAAAAACATTATTATCCTTTAACTGTTAGCATATCCTATTAGTATTATTATCAGTTATTTATTTAATATTATTGGTAATTAATTAGAAAAAATGTAGGGAATTTTAACGAAAATAATCATCTATATTGAAAAAAACGTATCACCAGTATTGAAAATTTTGTCTTTTAACCATTAAAATTATTATTATTTTTTTTATGCTAAGCTTATCAACATACCGACTTATGGAACTTTAGCCAATATTTAAAGGAGTCATCATGGAATAATTACATAAATCTACTTGCCGCTGGCAAGTGAATTTTTGGATGATACTATGTAAATGTTTTTTTTTTTTTTATTTTAATAATTTTCAGGGTTAAAGTTTACTTGTATTTTACACTGAAATCACAGAAAATTTTTGAACCATCACTCAGATTTTACAACAGTGAGTCAAAAAGTGACTCGCAGATATATATCCCACTTCTCTCTTTTTTTAAAAACTTCAAACACTTGAAAAACAGTTAGAAGATCACCCCCCCCCCCCCCCATCCTCCTTTTTTTCCCTTTCAAAACAATTTCTGAAAGTGAAAGTATCTTAATAAAAAAAAACTTGTAATCAAAATCGAAAAAGTATGAAGGAGTGTGCATAGAGATAGATTGACCTCAGCTATCCAATGCGAAAAAAATCATTTTAAAATATTGAAATGCGAACGAGATATCATAAATTATTTCCTCCATAGAATTAACATTAGCGAGCGGGTGTTTTCGCCTGAGTGAAGTAGCCTCTTAAAGCTAAATAAAGAAATTGGTATTAAAATTTACTAATTTTTTTCCTACATTCACTATGAGTTTCTCTTATGCATGTGTGACTTTAATACTGATGGTTTCAATATGGATAAATAATGTTATTAAATTCTAGTGCAATAAAATGCCTAATATATATATTAGTTAAGCTATAAAAAAATTTATCTAAAGAATTATGGTTTAAAAGCAGGGTTAGAAATTGGGAATTCTATGTAAGGCGTCAAATGGCGCATGCATTTTTTTTTTCTAGGTGCCAAACTGCATTTCATGGTTGCAAATTTATGTTATATCATATTTTCTCATTACTTTTCAAACCCATGTTAACAATAATATTGTAATTATCTTAATGTGTTAAGGGCGAGGGGGCTGTACATATTAAACATTTTATCTGGGGAGGGGGGAGGGGATTCCTCTCTCAGCACTATTTTTGTTGTTGTTGCAAGTCGGATTAATTTGCAATTTTAGGCTGAGTGTAAATTCCTGCAAATTTGGTTCGGGTTAACCTGATTTTTCAAAAGTTAGTTCAGTATATTGTTTCAGATTAAAAACTATGCCTATATTAACAAGCATATAGAACTTTGTGTGTCTGCTGTTTTCTAAAAGAATGCTGCATCTTTTCTGAGACTATTTCACAAAATTCATGTTTTTTTTCGTGAACCTTTGTTGAAATTGGCGGTTTTTTTCCTGCGATCCTTTGGTGAAATTCACGTTTTTTTCGTGGCCCTTTGACGAAATTGGAGCTTTTTCCGTGAACCTTTGACAAAATTTGCATTTTATCTGTGGCTCTTTGACGAAATTCGCATTTTTCGCGATTGTTCACTGAAACTCGTGTTTTTTTACGGCCTTTTGAGGAAATTCACGTTTTTTCACGACCCTTTGACTAAATTTGTACTTTTTTGTGATCTGTCAATAAAATTAGCCATTTTCCGCGATCTTTTATTAATTAATTTCGCGTTTTTTTAAGATCATTCGACAAAATTCGCCGTTTTTTCCGATCCTTCGACGAAATTCGCCATTTTTTCTGATCCTTCGACGAAATACGCCATTTTTTCGCGGTTCTTCGACGAAGTTTGCGGTTTTTTCGCGATCCTATGGCGAAATTCACTGTTTTTTCGGATCATTTGACAAAATGATTTCGCAATTCTTCGAAGAATTTACGCGTGTAAAAATTACGTGTATCATGGGACGCGTAAGAACTTTTTTTTGGGTCCCAACTCTATTTTTTAGCGTAATTTACGTGTTATAAAAAAAAAAAAAAAAAAAAAGCTAGGCGTCAAATTTGACGACAAGGTATGATTTTGTGGTCGTCAAATGCAATAATTTAGTTGCATTTGGCGACAAACGACCGCTAATTTCTAACCCTGTTTAAAAGTAAAATGCTTTAAAATGTAGAAGCTAATGGCAGTTAAAACTAAAATTAGTAAAAGCTACTTTTTAAACATTTCAAGCTGACTTTTTTGTAATCCTGCTTTATATAATACACAACTAATTTGAAATTGATACTTTTAGCCTGAGCTGGTTTTTGAATTCGCACAATCAGAGTTTCCCCCAGACAGTTTCAGAAGGGTGCTGCACCCTGCCTGCCCTTTGGTTTACAAAATAGCACCCTTCTTGCCCCTCATAAAAAGAATTAGCACCCTTCTTCCCCCCTCCAGTAAAATAATTAGCACACTTCTTGCCGCTCAGTAAAAAAAGTGCCCTTTTTCCTTTTTGCATTAAAAAATTTGCTTTCATAGTAAAAACTGACTCAATGTTGTCTTAAAAAGAGTGCATCGACTTTTGAATATTAAAAGTGGCTTTAACAACCAAAAGAATACCTTTAAGAATTAAAAAAAGTGCCAATAAGAATCTGAAAAGTGCCCTCAAGAATCCAAAAGGTTCCCTTAAGAATAAAACAGTTCCCTTAAGAACAAAAAAAGTGCCCTTTCCTTACCAGCAGCACCCTGCCCTTTTTTAAACCTGGGGGAAACTCTGCATACATTATTATTAAATAATACTAGGGAATCGAACCCTGGCTTTCCGGGTTACAGAACATCGCTGAAAACTTTTTTTTTTAAATTTAAAATTCTAACAGATTTTTTATATTTAATATATATATATACTAAAAAGATATGGCGCATCTAGTATTTGTCGAGAATTAACAATTTTCTGACAAATACTTTTCGAACTATTAATTTTTTCAGTAGCTTCAAATCTCTCATTTTCCGAAAATAATCTCTGGCAACGATAAGCTAAAAAATCAGTCATCAGCAACACGTAGCTTTTTATTAAAGAAAATTATGTATTAATTTATCTTTTTTTTTTTTTCTAAATTCTGTTCTATAAAATTCAATCTATTTGAGATACTTTCATAAAGTGAACTCTGTTACTTTCCTTAATTTCAGATATTTCAATTTCAAATCATAATTAAATCCTAGTGCTAATTAATTAATAAATAAAAATTGGAAACATTTCTATTGAAAACTTGGTTCTTAACTCCGTCAGCACACGCTCCCCTTTCCATTACGTTACTACACGCGCAGGATAAATTTTACCCCAATGGGTTTTTTTGTGTCAATTTCCCCTCGGTTTGATTATAAGCAAAAATTTATATTTTGAAATAAACTGTAAATCAATAAAGAAAATAATTTAACTTAAAATAAGAGATTTTTTTTATATTTAAAGCAAAAAAAAAAAAAAAAAAAAAAAATCTAGCACTAAGATTTTTTTCTGCATATCATTACATACAAAGCTTTTACAATCCAAATTACGCCATAACAATACAAAAAAATGTAAAACTGATATATAGAAACTGTATGTGCAAGAATTGTTAAAGTTTAAAAGAAAAATTATATTATTATTTGCACACTATATTTTTTACATAAACATTTGCATTAACATTTTCCTATCATTATGGGTTACGTTATAACACGTGTGGGGTAAATTTCCTCCCACGTGACATTTTTATAACAAAAGAATGGAAAATCTCACAACCGGGGGGTAAATTCTTTTTGGCCACATCTTGATATCTTTTAGCTTGAAAGGTACTGTAAAGCTCAGAATGATCACGAACGATTTACGCACATTTTTAAGTAATAGTTGTGAGCTGGGGTAGATTTTATCCCAGCGTGTGTGCTGATGGATTAAAATGTTAATTTGACACATTTATTTACACATGCTTCATTTCAAAGTTATTTCTTTATTTTAGAGACCATGCAAGTAATTTTTGAAAAATCCAGATGTAAATTGAGCTAAATGCTGGAAAAGAAGTCTGCAATGGACTCTAAGCAGTGGTATGTTTAATTGATTTATTATTATTATTTATTTTTCTTAAAAATAAAAAATTATGTGAGCATGTAGTTTTATAGTTTTTATTGAATTGTCATATTTTTGTATTTAAGCATATTTATGAATTGTTGTGCTTTGGAACATTTTTACTTATTTATTTATTTAAATGGGCAATTCTATTGTAACAGACTAATTGACATAGCAGAAAAAAGTTTATCTCATTTAAAAAATAATAATTATGTAATTCATAAAGGGCTACAATTAGCATAATGATATTTATTAGAAGATAAATTAATATAGTTATTATGAATAAATTATTTAATGTAAATAATTAGGATTAAAAAAATGTTAATGTAACAGACAAACATGAATTACCATGCTTTTCAGATACCTTGATGTTTATCGATATATTACTTATAAAATAATTTACAATTTCTAATTATTATAAAATGTATTTTCATTCAGAGGGCGTTCTGAAACATATATCTTTCATAAAATTTGACTGTTGCCATAAGATAGTTATGAAAAATATGTAATCTTACCTGTAACAGACCAACATTTAACATGTAACAGGCAAACAAATAAACACGTAAACAGAAGCGATTATAATGAATTTTATTGATTTTCACTATTCAAAATTTTATAAAATGCATTGCAAATATAAAAAATATAGGTATAATACTATCAGAAAAAATATATACTACCTATTTGATCTAAAATATAAAATTCTAGAAATGGTAACATTGGCTTAGAATTGCCCAAATGTTTATATTCCATGGCTTGTTTTTGAAAACTGATTTTTTTTTCGGTAATTTCGAAAATATTCAGTTAACATTAATAGATCTCCCAAATTAATTTTTGTATTGGTAGCCATACAAAAAAAAGAAATTCGGCCCGACCCGATACAAAAATTAAAAGTTCTACTAGCATACCTGTCAAAAGGCAATAAATATTAACACTCAGATGGCAAAGATATCTTTTTAGCAGTCATATAAGTATAGAAACTCTTCATTTTATTTTAAAGTACATTTAATTCAAACGATTTTTTTTTCAGAAGAAATAAACCATAATTTTATGTTAAAGTTTTTGGTACTTTTCGGTTAGCCGGGTGCCAGTGACATATGTACATATATAAATACATATGTATATATACATACATACATACATACATATATGTATATATATGTGTTTGCAGATATATGTGTATATATATACATGTACATATATCAGTGGTAGAGGTCTGCATGTGCCGAAATTTCCAGGCCCGGCCTGATACAAAAATCAAAAGTTCGGCCCGAGCAAAAAAAATATTGGCCTGACCCGGCCCGATTTAAAAGTAAGTTTGTCCCGGTATAAAAGCTAAAAGGCTGGCCCGAGTTATTTGCTACAAAACATTGATTTTTACGATGATTTGGTTAAAAATTTGCCTTGTAGGAGGAGATCTAACCAAAAATTCCTATCTAAAAGCCCTTTTTTTTCATGTTTATAATCTTCATTTTTATAGAAGTGCCACAGTCTGCGATATTTATTTTTTTAATGAATCTTTATTTGTTGTATATGTATGTGTTTAAGTAATCATTAATATTGTTAGTCCATATTCCATGTATTGAAGTGTTAAAAATCAGAAAAATGCTATACATTAAAATCTTCTAAGACGGAATTACATAGGGAAGAAAAAAAAATGAGTTATAGACAATTTGCCTTCTTAGCAGGTGTAAATATATTATATAATCTTTTCTTACGTATTAGTATATTCATTTTGCATGGATCAACACATTTTTCAGTTTAAGACAGGATTCCGTCATAAGCAGGTTCTTTTTCACACGTTTCACTATATTTTAATAAGTGTACAAATCTACTTATTCTTTAAAAAGAATAAATTTTAATGTTTAATTGTAGAATAATGGCAATTTAAAAATATATGCATTTTTTTCAAAGATTTTTGTGCCAGGTCTTATTTTATTGATCTTCGAACGGACCAGGCCAAGCCGAGACAATGATTTTCATAGGGTCAAAACCAGGACTGAATTTATTGAATAAGTATTTGACAAAGCACAGAGTTCACTATTACGTATTTTATGATTACATATTTTTCAGTTTAAAATAAGTCAGTTATTAAAAACTTAGTAAAATTATCTTTGTAAATTTACTTTGCGAGAAAGGTAGGGTTAGTGGGGGTGCCAAAATCCCTGTTTGCCCCTGTGAAAAAAAAGCTAATTTCGGCCCTGAATATTTAAATTCTAGGTATCTCTAAACTCTGTTATATCAACAGTGGCGCAGCCAAGGGGGGGGTTTGGGGGTTAAACCCCCCCCCCCCCCCCCAGAGCTAAAAAAATTACTATAATTGCCGCTTATATGAATCAAAACTATTAAAGTTAAAATTAAGTTTTTTGGCCTTTCCGCCTTGGCAGAATCCACCGCTTTCTTAAATCAAATTCTATTCAACAATGTGATTCAATTAAACGGCGAAAATTCTACTTAAAACTGTGAAAGCGCATATTACACGCATAGGTTATGTCAAAACTTGATTTTTGGACTGTGTCACTTTGTCGAGACGGCTTATAGTAAAAGATGGTTCATGTACTCTCACATAGACGCTTTGAGTTATATAGTATACGGTGGTCTGTTGCTTAATTGCATTTCTGTCTTTGTTCCACGTTCGAAACAATAACAGATCATCGAATTCCAGAGGAAAAAAAAAACATACACTTTGTAAGTCTCTCTCAGTTTCAAGCGGCTTTTTTTGCGTTTTTTGCTCTCTGTTATATCTAAGACCAAGCTATGTGCGTACCCAGGAAAAAAATCTTTGCAAAAGGAAGAATTTAAAAAACGTACTTTAAAGTTATAAAAAGCTATTTTTTTTATTGTGATTGAACATATTTTCGCAATCAGCGTTTCTCTCGAATCATTTGTTTCGTAGGGGGTCTGTACACAAATTTAAAGACTATATTTCATTTGTTGGTAATGTAGCAACGACGTCTTGCTTATGATGGAGATTCATATATTTATCGTTAAAATTTTATAAATTAGTTGTGGTTCCTCCTTTAGCTATTTTTAATTCTATCGCGCTTCTGTGAAAAGAAAATCTCTTTCCTTTCTATTTAAAATTCAATAATTCTTAAACTCTTTTATCGCAGCTTGAAGTTGTCCTTTTTCAATTAATGTACATGTCTAAATTCTTTCCTTGTATGTGCTTGCGGTTTTCATATGAGAAATGAACTCATTTTCAGTTTGGCATCTGCATGCCTTCTAATGCATACATTTTGGATCACAGAATAAATAAAGATAAAATGCAACGTCTATTTCTCGATACATCTGCATGCTAAAATTCCTGCAGATGTTAAGTTCGGACAGTTAGTTTTCTGTTGTTATAAAAATGCTGATATGGTAATATGGTTTGGTGGTTTGCCTTAAAAAAAATTAGAATGTGTTTCTTCCTAACAAATTTTCTTCTGTACCCTATGGGTCGACGCGAATAAATTTGTGGCATCTCAAAAAAAAGGCATTCGATTTTGAGTTTTCATGATGTGAAGATATAAACGTTCTGAGTGCTGGGGGACCGCCTCATTTTTAGGTAGCTTTTAATACAAAAAAGTATAAAGCTACCTATTGCAGCCGTTCGGAGGAAAGCAGTTCCGGAAAATTTCGATATATTTTCACCGATCATGACTCCCAGACCCCAAAACCACCCTCCGTTCAAATGTTGATTTATATATATCTGACCTATGTCATACGATAACGCTCGTATTTATAAATCAATTTTGATGATACTAATTGTGTGTATTAAGCTAACCAATGTCTCGACCGAGTTCGTTGGCCAGCTTGGTCCGCCATTTTGTTTCAAGATGGCGGCCATTTAAAAATTTAAAACTAAAATAAATATACAAAAAAGTTAAAAATTCAAATTTATTTTTTAAATAAATGTTAGGCCTTTGTACGAGGATTCCAGAGCATTTTTTGGTTTACCTCTATCTTAAAAAATGGCTGAGATAGAGCAGTTTGAAATTCTAGGGTGGCTGACATTTTGAAACAAAACAGTACATTAACGCGATTACTCGCAAATTATTTTCTTTCATTGTTGTAATAGTTTTCCCAATCATACGCATAAAACTATATATTCATATCTGTTAGCGCCAAAATTGGCAACATTGGCGACATTTGGCGAAATATCGCCAAATTTAGCACCCAAAATAAGTCTTCATAAATGAAGCCAATTTGGCTATTGCTCAATAATTTGGCGATTTTTTATTCAAATTCAGTATTAACGAATCTTTTGTAAACGTTTCTCTGCATTTTAACTTGCTGTTTTCGTGTAACATTAGCTAAAATTTTAAAACGAAGATATAGGAAAGCTACCTTTTCCTCTCGCTACAGGCCGGAAGGACTTTTTCAATTATCTTTCTTCAAATAAAATATTTTTTTTTCATGGAATCCTCAAGTCTCCGATATGTTTCTTCACAGGATGAGAGCCTTCGGGTTCTTGCTTATAGCATATATGTATGAGCTCCGGTACTCTTTTTTCCTAGAATTTAAGCCCTGCCTGTGAATATGGATTTTGAAAAAAAAAAGGCGTTAAATGTGCGTTAAATGCATTTTTTTTTAAAGAAAAATACTATCTATAATTACACACAATTTTACGCTAACCATGCATTAATTTAAAATGATCAGCAATATATTAATTATGCATTGATTTACACTTATTACATTTTAACGAATGCTATCTGCATGTCATTAAAATTATACTAGCTGACCCATCGGGCGGTGCCTGGGCTCATGATAATTACCTCAAATTTGTATGATTATATATCTTATATCAATTTTATACTTTTAAATGAAATTTTCACTAAAAAATATTGATTATTCGACAGAGAAGCATTTTTAAAAGACACCTTCTTGTTTGGTTGGGTTTTTTTTTGTTGTTGTTGTTTGTTTGTTTTCCTCGTAAGGGTCTCTCGTTTCATAGTTTTAAAAAAAATAACCCCATTTTTCTGAATTCTATAAATTTTTCATCAGTTATAAACAGGTCTTGACAAATGCAGTCGCCAGGTCGCCACTGGCGACCTAGTTTTTCTATCTAGCCACCAAGTTATTTAACCCGATTTTTTTTATTATTATTATAATTTTTTGTACAAAAATTGACCTAAGAAATGACCATAAATATCATTTTTTCAAATTTTCGGCATTTTTATTTAGGTAAAAATAAGTTTAAAAAATGCAAATTTTAATAAAATAATTATTTTTTATTAATTTAACTTCGACACGAAAATAGGCAGAAGTTGTTTTCCTGCTTCACTGTTTCATCCGTGCTCCCCCTCATCAGATATAGATTTTGCAGCACTCACTTGTCCAGACATTTGAAACCTTCGGCAATCAGCAGTTCCTGAACATACCAGTTAATGTAGCCTTTAAAATTTTTTTTTCATAGATAAATAATTTTGATAAATTTCATTAGAAAACTTTGTTTATACCATCTTTTTAAATGATATAACTGTTCTAAACTATGTAACTAATAATCCTACAATAGGCTTATTATTTTTCTCAATTAATTGATAAAAAACTTTTGTGCTTTTGAAAATTAGTGGCTTCGGAGGGGAGCAGGTTATATTTTTTTACTGGTAACTAGAATTTTTTACTGGCTACCAGATTTTATCAAATTTGTAAAGCCATGGTTATAAATATAATGGTTTTACAGACCGTGGAAAAATATTGATATCTAAGCTGTAAAAGAAATGCTTTCTTCTCGCGTCTCTCTCTCTCTCTCTCTCTCTTTTTTTTTTTTTAAAGTGTCCTTTAAAATAACAACGCAAAAAAGTTACTGTCCGAACTGTCTGAAATTTTATTCGATTGTAAATATAACTCTATCCAACCCCTCTTTAAAATTCCGTGATAAAAGTCTAAGTCTTTGACTAAAGTCGAAGAGAACAGAGTCACGTCAAAAAAGACTAAGTCCCATTTAATACTGAAAACATGAGCCGACGCCGAGCAAACCCACGCCAAAATACCCAACTTTCTTTTTGCATTGTCATCGAAAAATTCTCAGATTTTATAAAATTACTTTTATTCATCAGAGCGTTTCCAAATTTTTGTAGGCGCTGTAATTTTGATCTTCCAAGATTCTTTTAATGGATTGTGTCGAAATACAGACGTTTAGTTACTTATAGCATAGAAAAAAGATAGTCTTCGAAAGGCCCGATATGACGTGAGGTTCTAAATAAATCGTAATTTAGAATGCTTTCAGCTGTTTCACACCTTTAAATTTCCCATTTATAATAAATTCTCTATGCCAAGCATTTCTATCTTAAAAGTAATCTCTATACTAAATTTCAAGTTTCTAACACTGAAACTGTTAGAGTTTCAACTAAATCATAATTTAGAACACCTTTAGAAAGTTTTCAGCTCATTTCGTCCTTTTAAATTTTTAAATGTTTTTAAAAATGTTATAAGGAAGTATTTACTACATAAAAGTAATCATCATGCCAAACTCCAAGTTTTCATACCAACTGTGTCACCTAAATCGCAGTTTTAGAATGCTTCTTACTCTTGCATTCTTTTAAATTTCGAATTGAAAAAATAAATTTTGGGGAGCATTTACGTCTTTTAAGTAACATCCATATAAAATTTCAAGACTCTAGCCTTAAAAGTTCTAAATGACTTGTTACATTTGGCAAAAAGCAAGGTAAGTAAGTCTATTGAACATTTTGTTAAAATTGTTTCATTATTATTAAAGTTAGGAATAAGAATTCGTGATTCTCTTGTAATGAAACCTTGTGTATTTTTGATTGAACAAATGGATTCCAACTCTGTTATTTTGTATGTAAAAATTATTTGCTGTACGGTGCTCTTCCATCTTTAAGTTTTCCCCACATCATTTTTAAACACTTTATAAATCTAACCTAGTTTTGTGTTATTTCATTGGTGCATTTTATAGTTTGTAACTCTAATATTGTAAACGCTGTTTAAATGAATCATAACCAACGTAATTGCGGAGAAAAGCATTATGATTTTATTCATTTAAAAGACTGATTCCATTAACCAATGATTCATATAACCGGCGACCATCTTTATTATAAACTCAAAACCCCCCCTAGAACCCAATTCTGGCTGCGCCACTGTATATCAACACCATTGTCGTCAAGCATAATAGTTAGTGCCAAATGGGAAAAAAATTGAGCTTCAAGCAAACAGGAAAAATAATTAAAAGAAAAAGAATGAAAAGCAAAACCTGTTTTTACCTTACTATTAAAAAAAATAATTGATATCTCCATCGTCAATTGACGAAATTTGTTCAAGTTTTCAGCAAGTTCAATAATAGTAAATTAGGCTGTGTAACAAACTTTTATTAAAAAATAATCAGTTATTAGAAAATGAGAGCATCCCCATAAAAAAGCAACTGCAAAGAAAAAAGAGAGAACTATCTGTGGTTTTTGTTTTGTTTATTCAACTATTTGCAGTCGGAAGTCGCAGAACGTTATTATAAGTAAATTTGAGTTCCTTGGGTGCAGCACTTACATGGATATACATTTTAAAAAAAGAGATTTTTACTGGTGCACCGCTTACGTGGATATACTTTTTTAAAAACAGATTTTCATTGGTACGGCGGATATTCCCAATAATACGGTATATATATAAGTATATTAAGCCCTGACATTATTTTAATGGTTAAAAAAGCATTTTTTCACCATATTACATTTGCTGTGTGTTCAAATACTGCACACATTATTTTCTTTTTGAATTTTTTACTCCATACAAAAATAAAAGTCTTATTTTAGAGCATTATAACTTATAAGTTTGATAAATCATAGCTTTTATAAAAAGAAATTTTATGTTCTCATAACAAACATCAATTCAGCATAAGTGCAACAAGCATTTAAAAATGAAACCCACAAGTTGTACTTTGTTAATCTGTAAAGTATAGGATTGCTGTACTAAATCTGGTGCAGCGAATACCATTTAGTGTCAAACCAAATTTGATGACTAAAATTGTGCTTCTACAGAAACTTCTCCATCGAGTGTGTTTCCTTCACCAAACGCAACCCGATATCCGGACCTGAACACAGCGAAGTATAGAAAGATGTACGCTAGGCATAACCAGAAGAGACAGAAAAAGAATAACCTGGATGAGAAGTTAGAAGAAAGTTTTTGACATCATTGAAAGAATTAAACGGCTAAAATGGAAAATGGGCGGGGCACATTGCAAAAAGATAAGACAGTAGATGGAGCACAAACATCCTACAGTAGTATCCCAGTGACAGGGGTCGCAGTTGTCCTATATTTCCTATATTTATAAAATAACCTTCAAAAATGGCCTATATTGTCCTATATTTCTCTAACTGTCCTATATTTCCTATATTTTTTTTACTTTCTCATATATTTGGTATTAATATCGCCGCCAGCTAGCATTTACGATCGTTTCTGCTGTTTGTTTTCTGTCGTATTTCAATACAAGAGCAGTAGCTCAATCTTGAACATGATGCTCCCGCTTTCAGCCAATTACAAATGAGAAGGAGGGTGTGGCGTAGATCGCTGTATTTTTAAACACGCCTTCGAAGCAGGAGATGAAACGTCGATGTCTGTGGAGACTGCTTAATCTCCTTGACTTCGTTGTCCGTTTATTTCTCTTTGATATGGCATCAGGAAAGAAATCTTTCTAAATGACTTGATGTTTTCACGTGCGGCTCTTTGCTTGCATGCTCGCTGAGTTATTTCTATCGTTCAACGTGGTGTTTTCTTTTATTGCGATTATTTTTGCTTCTTTTATCGTGCATTAAGCTGCGATACCAAGTTTTTTCCGCCAGTAGAATCTGCAAAGCGAGATTGAAACAACTTGTTTTGTTTTCCAGAATTTTCTTTATGCTTCGTTGTTTTGGCATGCTGTGTTACTTGCGAATAGCCACTGTTGCTTATGGGAACTGGACATTGACAAAAGAGACAATATAAGCGTTATAATTATCTTTACCCTTTACAAGCCATTCACCCACTTTTTTCCCATGAACATCAATCTTATCCGCCCAAGCTTCACGGAACTTCATCAGTCTATGTTCACGTTCAGTCATCGCGTTAATGCAATAAATATGCCTTTTCACATTGAAATAAAATAGAATCTAAAATTAAATGTAAAATTAAAACTAAAATTTAATTTAAAATTAAAACTAAAATAAAATTTAAAATTAAAACTAAAATAAAATTTAAAATAAATACTCCTTTTACTCACCATACTCATTTTAATTTCTGCCAATTTATCCTTTTTTGAAGTGTAAGATTATTTTCTTTCTTTTTTCTGATTTTTTGCTTTCATTTACAGATTTTTCAAATTCTTTTTGAATTTTATATTTGCAGTAAGCATCTTTGTAAAATTGGATCATTTCTTTTGTTATGCAAGCTTCTACAGCTTTCCCACCAACAGCATCTTTTATTAGTCTCAAACCCCATATTATGTCAAGGCTTAAAGAGGATATTTCGGACGCTAGCATTCTCTTATTTAGAGAAAATCCTCTTTCTACTGATGCCTGCCCATGTGAAAAGTTAAGATGGCTTTCGCTAAAATCCCCAAATATTTGTATTTAGGAAGTTGTTTATTGTCAGTCATGTAAAGGACATTTTCCCAGTAGTGATCTATTGGTTGGCAGGTCACATTAAAGCCCCATTCTTCACAGATATCATCATCATTTACAAAAATGTTCCACTCATCTGTGAGTTTGTCAACATTGCTTTCCGATATTACCTGGGGCAATATATTGGCTAGACATCTTATAGATGGTAATGTTGATTTGGCAGGTTCCTTTCTAAGCAGTGGGTGCAAAACTTTTAAATTTTTCAGTGGTAACTTCTCCTGCAAATATTTGGTGACATTTGTATTAAATGCTTTAGCATCTGCTAAAAATTCCGATTTTAAGTCTGCAGGCAGTGGCAGCAAAATCCTCTTTGTACTATTTCCTACATTTAATGACTTAAAAGGAACTGCTTCTTTGTGAATATCAATATCTACTAACTCCTCACCATATTTATCCTTCAATGCTGACTCATTCACAAAGCGTTTCATGAGCTTTAATAACAGTTTTGATAGTTCATCATACAAAATGTGGATCAGTGTAGTCTTCTCTTGAAATAATTTCAAAACTTCTTCAAAAACATCCCCTACACTAATCAAGAAGCTCAAATATACAGATGTTAATGAAGATTCTAGCATTTTTTTAATACACATGTACCTATCATTCTTTAACAGTCTATGATTGTCTCTGGGCAAGTCTTCCAAAAAATATACTTTCCGTGTCGGCAGCAATTCTAGGGCTCTTTGTGAAACTGGGACTGTACTTAACCAACGGTTGCTTACAAACCGCAAAATCTTAACAAAATCTGAATTGAATTTTTCCATTGTTGTTCTCAAGTCTTCTTGGCGAGATGGAAATTTTCCAAACCAACAATGTATATTTTCCAGGAAATCCGTGACGTTTGAGAAAGGATCACATGCAATACCCTTGCCAAATGCATTGGGAAGAACATGTAAATTACAGGTTCCAACACTAATTAGGCCAAATTTTCTTGTACATTGCACTTCTTTATCCAAAATTTTAAAGGCTGACTTATTTACATTGGGACCATCTGATTCTAACATAAGGAAATATTTTAGCTCTATTTTAGAGGCTTTCATGGCATTCAATATGCTGTTTGCTATGTCTGTTGCCGTTGCATGACCTAACAGCTCACTTCCAATGTATTATTCAGAGATTCCTCCAATTTTTTTACTCCAATATCTCACAAAAATGTCTAATTGTTTTAAATTCTGGTCGTTCAATGTCTCATCATACATGAGAGTGAAAAAGGGGTATTCTTGCTTGAAATCGTCAGTTATTTGTTTTAAAAAATATGGGCCAAGGCCATGAGATATGGCATATGATATTTTCCTTGAGCTTAACTGCATACTTTGTGGCAAAGAGGAATCTGCAAACATTTCACAAAATAAATTTTGTATGCCATCTGATGTTTGAAATGAATAATTACTTAGGGCCATGTGGATTATCCATAGAATCTCGGAACGGTGGATTTTCTCTTCTTCATTTAATGTCCAAGTACTCAATCCACTTTTTTTTAAATTTTATATTCAAACTCAAGTTTTTTTCGCCAGTAGAATCTACAAAGCGACATTGAGACTTGTCACGTTATTTTTCAGAATTTTCCTTATGCTTCGTTGTTTTGGCATGCTGCGTTACTTGCGAATAGCCACTGTTGCTTATGGGAACGGGACATTTGTAAATATTCATAATCTCTAAATATTCATGCTACTCATCTGTAAATATTCATACTAATAATCACCTGTAAATATTAAAAAAGTCATCGATGTTTCACAAATTGGAGACTTGCTATTGTAGAGGTAAGTTTGGTTTTATATTTTTTTTTTTAACTTGATTTAATATCATTAATTAGTGAAAATTTATAAAGTAATATGGATCAGAAAGCAAACTTAGCAAAAAAAGTTTTTATAGCAAAATATTTCCGATAATGTAATTTTCTAAATGTCCTATATATGTCCTATATTTTTTGCGAAAAATGTCCTATATTTTATGGATTGGTCACTTCTACCCCTGCAGTGATGTAAAACGACCAAGAAGACGACCTCAAGTAAGATGGAGTGACGAAATCAGATAAGTGGTCTGTGTTAATTGGATGACTAAAGCACTAGACAGGAAACAATAGAAAAATCTGGGGGAGAATGCAGCAGTGGATTGAAAACAATTGTTGATGATGATGATGATATCTAATCTTTATTTAGCATACTTACGCCTTACACATTACTAAATACTTACTTGATCTTTACCTTTTTATATTTTAATCAAGCTTTACATTTTCTTAATATTTAGTACTTTATTGTTTTACTTAATAATTTACTTTATTACAGACACATTCATTGTAATTTCAAATGCATTATTACATTCGTATTACTTCTTAAAAAATGTAAATAAACCAGAAATCTGCAAATAATTAAAAAATTTGCAGAACTTCAGTGTTATGATGGACTCATGTGGATTTGGGGAGTCTACTGTAGTACATTTTGCTTGTAATTACCATCATTTTTAATTATTAAAAATATGACATTACCATCAGTTATAAATATTAAGATTTTTTTTTATTCGACACAAAACAAGGTGGGTGCTTTCATGCTGTATGACGTTTTTTGACATAAAATAAGATGTGCTTTTACTTTTTCATAATTGTTCAGATATCCCATAAGGCTTAAATAATAAAGTTCCTAAAAACAACTTAATAAATTTTACTGTAAGATCTTTTGAAGAAACAAACATTAAGAAATTATTGTATATCTTGTGTATATATACTGATTTATTCATTTTGAATGAATGTGATGCACTTATAAAGTTAGGTAGAAATGTATATATTTTCTTTTTTTCTTTACAGACGTGTGCCGAGCAAAAATTTCTGTGACAACAGCAAGGTGGAAGAAACCAGATTGTTGCAAAGGGGAAAAAAATATATTTTGTGATGTGGAAGGTTGTAAATAAATATTTGTTTTGTATTTTATTGTGGAAAGTTATAAATAAATATTTGTTTTGTATTTTATTGTGAAAGTTGTAAATAAATATTTGTTTTGTTTTTGATGTGAATTTTTTTATTGTGCAATTTGTAACATTATAGAATTAAAAAAAATAATAATAAATAAGATAATTCAACAGCGGTTATCATTTTTCCCATACTATCTTTCATGACATTGTGAAATATATTTTTTAATTTTTATTCCTTTACTGATTTCCAATTAAATTGGGAGTAAAATTTTAACATTTTCAGGTATTCACTTTTGATGACTTTTGCATAAAGATTTAATTTTTGTATGTCATATAATTTAAGTTTATTATTTTATATTCCGCACTTAGTGTAATATGTACAATTATTTAAAATACAGAAGTTGTTTATTCATTAAAGTTCGAACAATGAAAGCAAACAATATCTTAATATTGCTCCAATTTGTGTTAATACTTTGTGACATATATAAAATGCACTTTCTGGGCCATTAGCATTTACATAATCATGGTACTGTCTCATTTTGTTAAAGTAAGGTAATGTATTTAAGTACAAAGGTAAGTAAAACAAATTGAATCTGAAGTTGTATAGCCAAATTATCACAGCAGTAAATGTGTGCTTTGGTCACTAAATATGAAAGGGCATAGTTTTCTGTCCTTTATTTGTTTTGAATGCAAAAGTATTAACAGATGACTTATGCAGTAGCTTTATTCAAGAAAAATAATGCAAAACCATCATCAGAGGGACAAAACGATACTTTTAAATTTCATGTGGCACCTTATCAGAGGACGATCAAATGCATAACATTTGTTGCATATACCGGGTGTTCCTAAAGTGGATCAGGTATTTACATGCTTTTATTAGTAAGTAAAACAAATAATTGCAAAGTAAAAAAAAAAATGTTATTTAAAAAAAAACTTAAGGGTGTATTCAAATCCAAACTGCTTATTTTGAGACACATTTTTAAATTCATTTTTGCTCGAAAATGCATCCAATTGGCAGGTTCTATTATTCAGAAACTTTATAATATCCATGTTGTCTCGATTGTTTGATAAAGGCAGAATATATTTTTTTAAATGCTGTCAAAATGGACATTTTGAACCGAATTTCTTGAAGCGATAGCGCAGGAAAAAAAATCGTACTTTGAAAATATTTGTTTGTAAATCAATTTCTAATTAATTGAACAAAAAATAAAAACATAGGTCCCTTATAAATCTCTTCATAAATAACGCCACCAAGTTTCATGTTTTTACTTTTAAAAATGAGTTTGAAAATGTGTCTTAAAATTTTGAGTTGTTGAGCATGGAAAAATATTTTTTTTTAATACTGCCTTAAGTTTTTATATGACTTCTTATGACAAGAATGATGAATTCCACTTCAGACATAGCACTTAAAAAAAGGTCATGAAAAAATTTTAAATTGCATTATTTTATGTAATATTTGCTCAAATTAAGAATAAAATATGTAAAAAAGAATTATACAAGTAAGGAATTTTACAAAATTTCTTAAATTTTCTTGAATTTTATCGAGAATATAAGATATCTTCTGCCTTCAATTTGCATTTTTAAAATTCATATATACTTCAATATATTGTTACTGAAAACATTTTTTATTAAATAAATTATATAGTGTATTAGATCTTTGTTAGATTGGATATTTTTTTTAAAAGAAAGATTATTAAATAACCTTTCTTAAAAAATAAAAACTTTTATTTGGAAGGTTGTAAATAAATATTTGTTTTGTATTTTATTGTGGAAAGTTATAAATAAATATTTGTTTTGTATTTTATTGTGAAAGTTGTAAATAAATATTTGTTTTGTTTTTGATGTGAATTTTTTTATTGTGCAATTTGTAACATTATAGAATTAAAAAAAATAATAATAAATAAGATAATTCAACAGCGGTTATCATTTTTCCCATACTATCTTTCATGACATTGTGAAATATATTTTTTAATTTTTATTCCTTTACTGATTTCCAATTAAATTGGGAGTAAAATTTTAACATTTTCAGGTATTCACTTTTGATGACTTTTGCATAAAGATTTAATTTTTGTATGTCATATAATTTAAGTTTATTATTTTATATTCCGCACTTAGTGTAATATGTACAATTATTTAAAATACAGAAGTTGTTTATTCATTAAAGTTCGAACAATGAAAGCAAACAATATCTTAATATTGCTCCAATTTGTGTTAATACTTTGTGACATATATAAAATGCACTTTCTGGGCCATTAGCATTTACATAATCATGGTACTGTCTCATTTTGTTAAAGTAAGGTAATGTATTTAAGTACAAAGGTAAGTAAAACAAATTGAATCTGAAGTTGTATAGCCAAATTATCACAGCAGTAAATGTGTGCTTTGGTCACTAAATATGAAAGGGCATACTTTTCTGTCCTTTATTTGTTTTGAATGCAAAAGTATTAACAGATGACTTATGCAGTAGCTTTATTCAAGAAAAATAATGCAAAACCATCATCAGAGGGACAAAACGATACTTTTAAATTTCATGTGGCACCTTATCAGAGGACGATCAAATGCATAACATTTGTTGCATATACCGGGTGTTCCTAAAGTGGATCAGGTATTTACATGCTTTTATTAGTAAGTAAAACAAATAATTGCAAAGTAAAAAAAAAAATGTTATTTAAAAAAAAACTTAAGGGTGTATTCAAATCCAAACTGCTTATTTTGAGACACATTTTTAAATTCATTTTTGCTCGAAAATGCATCTAATTGGCAGGTTCTATTATTCAGAAACTTTATAATATCCATGTTGTCTCGATTGTTTGATAAAGGCAGAATATATTTTTTTAAATGCTGTCAAAATGGACATTTTGAACCGAATTTCTTGAAGCGATAGCGCAGGAAAAAAAATCGTACTTTGAAAATATTTGTTTGTAAATCAATTTCTAATTAATTGAACAAAAAATAAAAACATAGGTCCCTTATAAATCTCTTCATAAATAACGCCACCAAGTTTCATGTTTTTACTTTTAAAAATGAGTTTGAAAATGTGTCTTAAAATTTTGAGTTGTTGAGCATGGAAAAATATTTTTTTTTAATACTGCCTTAAGTTTTTATATGACTTCTTATGACAAGAATGATGAATTCCACTTCAGACATAGCACTTAAAAAAAGGTCATGAAAAAATTTTAAATTGCATTATTTTATGTAATATTTGCTCAAATTAAGAATAAAATATGTAAAAAAGAATTATACAAGTAAGGAATTTTACAAAATTTCTTAAATTTTCTTGAATTTTATCGAGAATATAAGATATCTTCTGCCTTCAATTTGCATTTTTAAAATTCATATATACTTCAATATATTGTTACTGAAAACATTTTTTATTAAATAAATTATATAGTGTATTAGATCTTTGTTAGATTGGATATTTTTTTTTAAAGAAAGATTATTCAATAACCTTTCTTAAAAAATAAAAACTTTTATTCCCTCTAATAAATGAAGATATTTTTAAACTATAAAATTTATTAAATAAATGTTTTCAGTAACAATAGATCTATGCATTGTCATATGTTTATGTACATATGAATTTCAAAAATGCAAATTGAAAGCAGTAATATCATAAAAACCATCCACAGGATGTTGACAGGTGTGACATTTCGACACCCAGGGGATATCCTATAACTGCCTACAGGATGATTTCATCAATCTGCAGGATATCAGCTTATCCTAAATATGACATTATTTGGATATCAATAGGACCATCCAGAGGATATAATGTAAGTGTCCTATAACCGTCCAAAATGTGTCATGAGATGACATCCATAGGACGTTGAAAGGTGTGACATTTCGAAACTTAGGGGATGTCCTGTAACTGTCGAGACGACCATTTCATCGGTCCGCAGGATATCAGCTTGTACTAAATATGACATCTTTTGGATGTTTTTAGGATGTGTTTGTGTTGTCTGGGTGGTATATAAGACAAAAACAAATGTTTAACCATTTATATTATTTTAAGTGCAAACGGATTTATTTTTCGTAAATTGTCTCTGCATGCGATACAGATAGATTTTTAAAAAATCATGCTTGAAAATTATTTTAAAAACTATAAAAAAAAATTAGTAGATTGCGATGCAAGTAAATTTTTTCCCCCTATTCCACGGTGTAAAAATTAGAAATGTGCAATGTTTAGAAGTTTAAAAAATTGCAGTAAAAGAGAAATTTAATCGTCCATTGTTGCCAACAACAAAATGAAATCAGCATGTTTGTCCTTCATAATATAGAAGTTCTAGGAGGCAGAGGCATTTTAACTTAGCCATTTTATACAACCTAATTTACAAATGTGTGTTAGATATTGCTCAATCAATCACGAAAACAGCCCGCGACAGTGGTGGATGCGGCCTTTGGAAGTGAACTTCCCTTATCAAAAGAAAATGAATTGCAATCCGATTACAGACGATCTCCACTGGTCATGTTAACATCATTCGATCTTTCCCAATCTGGTAATTTTTTTTAAACACAGCAAATTAGCATGTTTTCAGAGCCTGTGGAGTCTGGACAGGAGTTGGCGAGTGAAGCTCATAGAGGCAGAGCCCCTTAGCTTTATTTAAAAAATGTAACTCTGAGATAAACTTGGATTGGACAAAAAAAAAAAACATTTTCATGATTAAGAAAAAAAAATGCACCTCTTCAAACTTTTTGAAAATTTACTTTTCTAATTCAGTCTATATCTTTGCAATGAACTAAAAGCTCTAAATATGTATGCTGAAGGTTTTCAATTTGACAGGAATAAGTCAATTTGTGTGCAATATATGGAAAAAAAATTACATAAATTAATGTGGGTATATTAAGCACCTTAGCCCATACTCATTGATTTTTAGTGTACAAAAGAAAAAAATATATACATGAATAAAATTTTAATTTGAATATGAAAAATGTAATATGTTAAGGATGTACGTAAAGCTATTTAAATAATGAAATTCATAACAAACCAACTAACTTAAATTAATAAGATAACAAGACGACGATAAAAAATATTTCGTAAACAATCAAACTAACATGAGTGGTGTAATATTATTTAATTTCTTTCCTTTTTTTCTTTTTTAAGCCACATAAAAACATACAGTAAAAACTATGGTTTTCTTCAAGCGAAACTTACTCATAGTCAAGGTCAAGTATAAACAAATTAGATACACACTTTTCTTTATTAAAAACTAGCTGATCCACCCAACGTTGCTCGGACCTGTGATAATAGCTTAAACAGAACTCAAGTTTGTATGTTTTTTTTTAAGTAGATTAATATTCAAAGTTGGTGGTAGCAGTTTTCCGAGAAATTTTTTTGTCGTTCCAGTTGTAACCAAAAGTCTTAAAAAGTTCTTAGAAAAAAAATATAGTGCATTGGACGATTTTTAAGGGAGGTATAGTAAAGGTCCCAAAAAGGGCAAACATAGTTTTGAGCAGGAACCTAAGAGGAAATTATCTTAAAATGCCCTAGTACTTAGCAATTTAGATCTTCAATTAGTTGAAATTAAGCATAGGGTATAAGTTAATCAAAATAAAATTTTAAAGAAATGCTTGGCCCGGGCAGAGGAATCCAAGACTCAACTTTAAAGTTATACATTGAGAGGGTGGCACAATTAGGGAAGTGAAAAATTCATGGTTCACAAAATATTAAAGGGGGCCAGGTTCCTAGCTGGAATGTAGAAATGGGGAAATAACTAAATGGAGAAAAGGGCCCAAAAACGAAGAAGATCACATTAAAAGGGGGCAAGTTATTAATAATTTAGGAAACAACAAACCCGTACCGAGCACCAGGGGGGGGGGAGGACAGAGTCTTAACTGGGATGTAAAAATGAGGGTACAGCTAAATGAAGAAAGGTTAATAAAAATGAAGAAAATCAGATACAAATAGGGCAGGTTAATAACAATTTAGTGCAAAAATCCTTAAGATGGCGTAAGGAACCCGGGTCTCAAAAACTTTAAAATCTGAGCATCAAGTGCATCAGGACTTGCCTTGGACTATCCACACCCAAATTTTCAAACTTCTGTGTGTGGTAGATTTCACTAGCCATAGCACAAACAAACAAACAACTTCCTTTTATTAGTATAGATTAAACAAAAACATTCATAAAAATCAAAGAAAAGTAAAGCAATCGCACTTAGTAAAATCTTACTATATTAAATTAAAAGTTTATAAAAAAGGTCACCTTACATTTTTTATTAATGTTAGATACACTTTATTCACGAGAAAAAGGCACAAGGTCGATTCCCAATTACCAATTCTTCTTATTTCTTATGCAAAGTACGGTTTAAAGGTACTGTCCATAATATTCAGAAATATCCTTTGACGGAGTGTGGGACTGAGGGGTCCTCTTTACTAATTTCTTACATATGCAGTGCACATGTTTGTTGAGATTGCAAGGCAAAGGTGAGAATTAGAATAAAGGTTTTCTTGTTTTCGGTCTCAGGCAAAACAGGATAAAAATACTGAAAGAACAGCTTAGCAACAGAGCATTATACCAAACTTGCAACGTTTTAAAACTGCAAAAGGGAAAAATGATACATGTTGACACTTGAACCATGACATTTTTTCTCATCATTTTAGAGTATTGTTATCATTTTAGAAGCAAAATTCATTTTTTTAAAATAAAAATTAAGTATATTTTAAAACTTTGATATAACTTGAACCATTGTCGGGGGCTCCTGAATCAATGATGAGCCCGGGGCTGCAGCCCCTGTAGCCTTCCCTTAATCTGGCTATATAGTCTTGGTAAAAAAAGATGGGAGGACGTTCATTGTTCCGAACATAGGGTATGTGTCACCGATAAAAAACTTGATATACTGAATGTTACCTTTCATTTTGAACTGCAGAGAAAAGTAATTAAAAAATTAAACAGTTTAATTTAATTTAATTAAAGTTTTTTTACTTGTAATGTTTTATATAGCTTCTCCCTGATTGAAAAGTTCATTGAAGATATACAATTAAGTTATATCATTTTCAGTAGAGATAGTAACGCAAAGAAACTCAAAAACTTACATCAATTTTGTCACATTTCAAACAAAGTTACAGAAGTCAGTGGGAGAACTGACAAAGAGACAGACATGGCAGATAATCTGACAATTCAACTTTGTTGAAAAGTATTAAAAATCAAAGCTTTATCTCTGAGAATTGCTAATTCGTTAGTATGTCTATCCCTTTAAAAATTTAATAAGTTTGGAAAGTCTGTGTCCCCACCGTCCCCTTGAAAATAAAAAAGGTGAGGGGACGCTGTCCTCCGGCGTCCCCCTTTAACTACACCACTGCTAAGTATAAGCAAATAGAGCATATATATTTTTTAAAGAATTTTAAAGATTTCATTTCTTCTGATGGGAGAGTAGACATTTTGGGAGAAATGAATAATTTAAATGGCTGATTATTTATTTATTTTAACTAGAGAGCAGAGATTTCAAACTTTGTATACTGATGGAAGAGGAGAGTTTTTAGATACTTATTGTTAATAGTGAACATTACATAAGACAGAAGAATTTAACATTCTCAAGATTTTAAACTTTTTGTATGGGGCGAGGAGGTAGCTGAGAAGGGAAGCAGACATTTCATGTAGAAGAGGGGGTGGGTGCTTTAGATGATATTATATAAAAACATGAGGGAAAATATGTCATAAGGGAAAAAATTATCACTCTTAAATTTTTAAATCGTTTTTTTCTTTAAAAAGTTTTTTTTGGGGGGTGTGAATGCTTATATTTCGAATGACAAAGAAAATCAAAATTGTTTAAAAGTGAATGTGTGTGTGTGTGTGGGGGGGGGGGGGGGGGGTTACAATCGGATTTTAAAATAAACATTTTTTAAATATAATTTTTTTTTCTTATTATTATTTATTTACCTTCTTAATGAATTAGTTAAATTCAAAAGCATTAAAATTGTATAAAAAAATATTAGAAAAACATGCATAGAAAAATTATATAATACACTTTCTTATTTTTCTTATTATGAATTGTACAACAGAAGAAATAAAATAATGAGTTTTTTCTGTTGAATTATTAATAACTTTTTTTCAATGATAATTAGTGAAAATTTTATTTAGAATCACATTTGTTACAATACCTATCAATATTTTGCTTACAATTTCAAAGAAATCCATCTTAATATATATTCACGTCATATTAAATGTCTATATTTTTCCATAGGAGAGAGCAGTGCAACTTTTAACATGGTGAACCTTTGATTAGTCTAAATTCTGCAAACTTCTATATTTCTAGTGCCAACATCCATTTTCTCACTATTTTACTAACTATGAACGACACCTATGACACACTGTTTTCTTTCATCTTGTTTACCTCCTTTAAATGAAAATTATAAATTTGTTTTTGCTCTTGATTTGTAATTCTTTATATTTTCTGCTGTAATGTTCTTATACAAACAGGATATATCTTAAAATTTTGAGAATATATGAGATCAATAAAGCAACAAACATCTATTCATATGCAAAATTGCTATTTGAACTATTTAAACAAAATATTCTACATGGGCATATGGAATACCTTTGATAATGCTATCAAAAGTGCCTTTTGTTGCTTTATGTTTCCTATTTTTATTTTATTTTTTTGTTTTGTTAAGGATGTATGAAATACACAACATTGTTATAACATATAAATAGTATAAACTTGTGGAATCTTTTCTGTTTGAAGATATATTTCCAGAAGATATTCCTTGAGAAACTGACACAGACAGCAATATTCAAATTACAGACTAGAAATGAAACTTTCCAACTTGAGGAAAATCAATCAATTTCAACTGCTGAGCAAATTCCACCATTCCCAAAATCTGAGCAGCGTAAAATAAAGAAGGAGAAAAGTAAGAAGATAAAATCAAGAATATTGACAGATACTCCTGTGAAAAATCATATTGGGGCTAACACATTCAAAAGATTAGTTTAAAAAAAATCCAAGAAGATTAAGCAAACTACGCCTCCATCCTACTACTTGAAAGTTCCTAAAAAGCACAAAATAAACTGTGTTTTCTGTCAAGAAATGACGAAATTTAAAAATTTAAGACAAAGTTCACATACAAAAAATAATTATTCAGTTCATGATGATTCTGACACTTTAGATAAACCAGAAAACGTTGCAACTTATGATCAGACTGTTTTAACTGAACTAAAAGTCAATGACTATGTTTTTGTTAAATTTGCAATGGAGAAAACTAGCAGGCATTTTTAAAAATTATTATTGAGCGGAAAGGAGAGTTGGATTTTAAAATCCAATTGTTAAAGGAAAACAATGATGCATGTAAGATTCATTTCCCAGCCATTATAGATGTAAGCCTGGTGTACTTTCACAACATTGTTATTAAATTACTGTCTCCATCACTTAATTATTCGGGTGATTGCTGCAGTGACATTTCATGTAGAGTTGTCCAAATATACAGTCCTATATAATGTGCATTTAACATGCTTTGAAAATTATAAATATCCATAATATTCATTTCATAGGCTTTACACATATCAGTAGTACTACAGATTGGATTTTATTTTGTATGTTTCATCAAACAAAATTTTTGACCATCTGGTTATTTTTCTCAAAAAGAACTATACATTGATATTAAAATCTTATTTGCAAAAGATAATTTGTAACATGTATGTTTAAAATTCATATTATTCTATTTAAAGAATTTAATATACCAGCTTTCTCTACAAATAAATATTTACTATTTTTTATATGCATTTATAAAGGTTAGAGTATTATAAATATATTTTTATATTTTACAATTTCATGAAAATTAAGCAGATAAAATTATAATTCTGAAAAAAGTGCTCAGATGTGCCCACATTCCTTTATTGTAAAATATAAATAGAGTCTCGATTGTTCGAGTTTCCCATAAATCCGAGTTAGGGAAAAATATCAGTTTTGCTTCCAAATAATGACCAACATATACGTAACACGTGAAAGAATTATTTCGCAGCATAAAATTCAAGTATCTGGTTTTTATTGTTCGACGGGTCATATGCACCCTGAATCCACCTAAAGTAATCCACCCTCTTAAAGAAAACGGGTGTATTCTTCCTATACATGTGGGGGATAATGCCGGGTGAAATTGGAAAGAATCAAAGAATTGTTGTTCAAAGAGCTCCCGCTCCACTCACTCCTTTTGTGTACTACGAACGTATTGGAACAGAAGGAAAGTGTTTTCTACTAACAACTGCTCTGATTTATCCTTAGACAGAAAATCCTTAAAAAAGTCTGAGTATGAAAAAACTGGTCAGCCATTTTGTATGTGGTTTACACAGCAAAGTAAAATATGATGTTCTCTTTCAGGTCTGATTCTTTAAGAAAAAGCTTTGCTGTTTCGAAAAGAATTTGAAGAAAGTAATGAAAACTTCACTGCTAGTGTAGGGTGGTTTGACAAATTGAAAAAAAATATAGCGTATCTGGCAACTAGAGATCTGTTGAGAGTAGCTATCTGAAGATTCTGAGGCCGTCGGCGTTCAATTTTGTAAGAAATTGCAGGAAGTAGTGACAAATGAAAACCTTACGAACGACAAACATTATAATTGAAATGAATCTGGCCTTAATTTCAAAATGCTACTATCTAAAACAATTGCATCAAGATAAGAGAAAAGTACTTCAGGTCACATAAAAGCAAACAAAGGTTAACACTTCTTGCTGCATCAAATGCTTCAGGAAATCACAAGATTAAACTTGTTATCAGAAAAGATGAAAGCCAAGAACATTTAAGCATGTCTTGATATCTTCACTGTCAGTTACGTATAGGAACCAAAAAGTGCTTGGATGACTCAAGAAATATTTAAAAACTGTTTTTTTACGATTTTGTGGCAGAAGTTATAGAGGAATGGATAAATAGTCACACGAACAACTAGAATTTATTGATACTGACAGATTCCGCACTGCTAATGAGTCGCAGCGAGGGGCTGCCTGCTGCACTAGAGTCCACCATGCGATGCGTGGAGCAGCATACCGTCGACTCCAGCTGACAATATGCTGCTTTGACGATGGCATGATATTGCTGCATGGAAATGGGGCAATGTGTCAAAACAAAAAAAAAACAATTGACAATTATTTTAAGATATAATTAACCTGTTGTTATCAGCAATAATGTAATAATTTGTAAGTGCATTTTTCATTTAAATATACACTGAAATTAAAAAATTGCTTTATCTTTATTTATTTTTTAATTAAATTTTATGATTTCGATAATTCGAGTTTTTGATAGTTCGAGGTAAGCCCGGTCCCATCCACCTTGAATTATCGAGACTCTACTGTATTTCATTTTGCCATTTTTTATGCAAGGAGATGGAGGGGGGGGGGGGTTGCTTATTTATGCATTGAGTTAAAGTTTACAGCTGAGTTTATATAATATATATATTATTTAATTGTGGAGCTTGGACTTGTATGTAGTCTTTGTTTAACAAGCTATGCCAGTTTGTATTTTTTAATTCATAAACTTGTATCTGTATTCTTCATTTACAGATTTGATGCCCTGTATATTTCCTAGCATATTCTTTATAAGTGAAGAAAATTATGCTGTTATATGATTTTATAACATTTTATTTTAAATAAAGAACAACTATTCCAAGATTATTAGCCTTGTTTGTTTTAATGTGTTATTTTATGATTATTTATAAGTACTTTTAATTAATCTTTTTTTTTTTAAGAAAACATTTCACAATTATGTATTTCAGTAAGCAAGTATTTAAATAGAATATGCTTTACTTTATATAATGCAAGAATAAACAACAATTTTATAATATATTGTATAAAAGATATCATATTGAAAGGTATGTTAAGAGTAAAATATTATGCAGGTGGTGTTTTCAAATAAAAATATGCACAAATTAAAGATGATAAAAGTCTTAAGAATATTTTAATAATTTGATATAAATTAATATGGCAATTTGTAAAGTGATATATTAAATAGTTTATCAATTTTATAAAACCTTTATAATTAGCTTACAAGCTATCAAAGCCTGAGAGCCTGCAGGTTCTGTATGTATATACATTAGGGCTGGGCGATATATCAATTTCAATATCGTGATATATCGTCAGATAAATATCGCGATATGACGATATATCGTGATATTAAAACTAAATATACAGAATAAATAAAAGAATATTTTGAGAAGAAGAAAGAAAGAAAAAAATCCCTGATGGCTTGGCCTACAGGCACAGTTAGATTTCAAAGACACAGACCGCAGGGCGCCTGTTTGTTGGGAATTGCGAAAGAAATGACCTTTTTGCCATGATGCCGCAGTTGGGACCACCCACAATCTTACTTGTTTCCAGACTTGTTTCCCAACTTGTTTGCAGGCGGAGCCGGCAGGAATTTTTTTTTTTTTTTTTGCTATAAGGGTTGGTCTTATGAAAAAAACTTGTCAATATAAAAATTTTAGATAATATTAAGAATCATAATTAAGAAGTTGTGGGGGTTTTTCTGTTTTCACAAAAAGCACTCCCCCTCCTCCTCCTGGTTCGATTTTGCCCATTAACGAGCTTGACCAAGATTTTATGCCCCTTGATTTTATGTATCAGTTTGGAAGAGATTCGTGCAGAATTATTGCAGTTATCGTGTCCATAAAAAAGTGACATTGATAGATATATAGATAGATAAAGTTTTGAACTGGGGGGTGGTTTTGGGTTTTGGGAGTCATGATCGGCAAAGATCTGCAAAAATGTTTCAAAAATACCAACTTAGGGGAGAATATAATAGGTAGTATTTCTTACGAAATCTACCTAAAAATTAGTTTTACTCGTATTTCCACAATAGGGCTGGCTTTGGACGAAAGCGAATTTAGGAGACCGTTTGAGTCGCTAAAATCGAACTAGCGGGAAATAGACAAAAAATTTGGTTAAAACTTAAATATATTTAAAAGATATCATTCGTAGCAATGAATAAAAATTTCGCCTTCAAGGGACATGGGCTAGTAAAACCGCATCTGGCACCACACATGGAAATTTTAAATACTTCCATATTCCATTATTAAAACAATTGCTATAATATAACATCTTTTAAAGAGCATTACTTGCATAAAAAAAATCTATAAATAATATAAAATAAGTTTTACTAAATTATTCGCCAATTTGCGCTTTATGAAATTTTAGCTTCTTGTGAAATCTCTAACAAAGTAATGAGACTGATTATTACAACAATTCAAACAAAAATTTTCGGTTTGCTCGTCGTAATTATTGGTTTGCTTCACACCCTCCTCCACTCAATTTATAATATAATAAATTTAACAGCATATATTACATTAAAACAATCATCAATTTCCTGTACTGATATATTCAAAATTCTAAATAACTGAAATAAACACTTCAGAGAAACATTATCTATCATGTAAAATATTTCAACAGAAATTGTTTTACTTTAACATTACAGTCAGTGAGAAATTCAGGAGTGATACTGAGTCCCTAGAGTCTCCACATTTTCGGTTAATTGATGTCCCGAAAGTGCAAATCTCTCCCCCCCCCCTCTCAGACACACGCTGATGCCATGGACGCCGACGAAACACAGGGGGTGTAAGATATTGAAACAGTTGTGCTGCTAGTCCTCAACATGCAATACAGAAATTTAACAAATAAAAAATATCAATTTTTTTTACATCTCTTTTTCGTCAGATGAGATAATTTTTCAACACATAAACTCAAAAAAAAAAAAAAAATAATAATAAAAACTTTGTTCCATGAGAGTTTTAGCAGGCAGATCCCCGGTGACCAAAATTTCATAGTTCTTTCTTCTATCAGTGCGTAATTAATCATGCTACTTGGGGATAAGTAAATTATATATTTTATTCAACGTAAAAAATACAGATTTAAATATCAAAATTCAGGGAGAGGCAATTGTCCTCCCTTGCAAGCGCCCATGATAATCCCCCCCCCCCTCCACACAGACACAGCTACCCGCCATCCCGAACCTTCGAAATACCTCCTAGAGAAAAATATCGGAATTCAAGACTGGTTAGAGTATTAAATGATCATCAAGCACATTTTTTCATGATAATGGAAACAAGTTGGAAATTGTACGTCAAACGTGACAAATGAGGTGCGTTCGTAATATAGCTAGTTATATAAATATTCCGATTTTGATGATTTTTAATTCTGTGAAAGGAATTACATCGTCTGCAGATTCATTTCTGTTATTAAATAAGTATCTCGATCGCTTGACAATTAAACTTCGGAAACTCCTATAACAAGAAAGCACCGATTTAAAAAAAAAATCAAATTTCTTAATAAATATTTTTATTAATATCTGCTAAAGTTTTGATTCGATTTTCATAAAATTTGAAATGTCTCGACAAAATTCTTCAAAGATAATATCTCTTAAATTTCAAACCATTCGTTTGGGTAGTTTTTGCGTTGTTATATGCAGACAGACAGACGGCCGGACCAGACGACGACAATAGGTGCTACGTATTTATATAATTACGAACGCACCTAAAAAACACAAAGAAAATTAAAAATGGAAATATGAAAAATAATTAAAAAATGAATAATCTGCATGTTCCATTATTTTTTTATCAGATAGTACATTAATTATTTTACAAATTATTTTACAACTAAAATTATGAAGAAATAAATATATATTATATTTTTCTTGTTTGCCGCGCCATCGCCTAAACTGTTTTTTAATATCTCATTTGTGAAGAAGGGGGGGGGGGGGGGGGTAAATCGCATAAAAATAGGGAAGAAACATTTCAACATATTTTATTCGATTAAAATTAAAATTGCATGATATTCATTTCCACCGTTCAAATTATAATAATGGTTAATGGTTTTAAAATTTTAAATGCAAAATTACCACCAAATGATTTTTGGCAGTGACCAGTGGTCATATATACAGAGGCAATCAAATACCAAATACTCATATCTCTCTCTCTCTCTGTCACGCGAACGCAATTTTTAAAATAAATTCTGGGGAGAAAAAAACTTGCGGTATAAAGTAAAAATAGTTGCATTTTTAAAAATCTTTCTTTACCCTAGAATATGCATTAATAAATACTACTAAGAAATTAATATTTTTTTCATAAAATAATAATTATAAAAAACAAATAAAAACATGTCTGAATTATTCTTTGCTCATTTATCTCATTAAATCAACTGTTGCAAATAAAATTCTTCCTTTCTTTATCGCCCTAAATTTACGCATCATTCAATAACTTCGAATATTCATCCACACCGGTGCCACTGAATATCATAATGAAATGAAAGAATAGGCGATATCCCACGCATGCAAGACAATTGGCTTGGTCACACGTTCGGAAAAATTTGATTAGTGGATTATTTTTGGTCATGGTTCATGATATATAAACTCAAAGATAATTTTTACCGATCATAGCTCGGTCTTCCCTGCTCGTGCATTACATATACAAATCTATTTATCATATACAGGAATGCACGAAAGAATTCAAATATTTTTTTAATGTTGTTGGTAATTCCTGAAATTGGGTTTAAGTGAGTTTCTGGAACTCACTCAGTGAGTTCAGCGGTCTAAGATATCTTAACTATCCGATCTGAACGTAGTATTTATACAATTATACTGATTTTCTCAAATTCATGAATGTGTTCAATACAATTTGTGACATTATTCTTCAACATGGAGGACGTGATAATTATTTTATAACGTAAACGGCCCTTGATTCACACATAACGCATGAATCACAAATTATGAATGATTCAGAAGATATTTTCATCCTGTTTATTGATTTCGTGTGACAATGATATGATTGATTTTTATCTTTAAAATTTGATTATAATTCTTTAAAATGCAAGTAATTTTGCTGAATTAATTGCGCAGTTAATCTTTTCTTTGTCTTACAATTAGTTTTTCTGGAATGATTATGATTTTTTTTAAGTAAACCTCACAGATTGTTATTTGCTTTAAAAGTTAATCACTTATAACTATAGAAAACGGTAAGTTTTAATTTGTTTATATTGCTCAAAATACAAATGAATTTTAATTTTAACTGACTAGTTAAAAAAAGCATATTTGGTTATGACAGCGTCACTTCTGCACCAGTTAAGTATAAAAGCCGGTGCTAAGTGAAATTAGAGTCACCCAGGGCAATTCCTGGTCAGCAAGTTTCTGGGGTAATTCCTGGTCACAGTCCTTTTTATGTTTTAAGAACACTTCACCGAAATGAAAAAAATCACAGAAGTATTCTGAACTATCCTTATTGGAAATTATTACTTAATTATGAGTTTATTGTTTATTTATTTTGAAAAAAAAAGATCTTTTTGAAATGGCTTGTTAAATTTCTGTAAAATAACATTGGCCTTCGTTATGATACATTTTTACAAAGATCTTGGTCACAACCAAAGTTTTAAATATTTTTCTTTTTTCTCTTTTTGGTTGAATTATGAACTACTTCAGTTAGTGATACAGTTTTTGATTTACTGTTACTATTTTAAATAATTTACAGGAGTGCATCAAATACTGCCCCATGTTACTGGGGTAATTCCTGGCCAATACTGTTCTCATCATCTAAGCATTGTTATTTTTCCTATTGACATATTTCATTGATTTTAATTATCTGCAACTCTTTGAGCCTTAACTGCAAAGTTAACTGTAACCACAGTGTAAGATTCTTAACTGTTAATGATTAATAATAGATATACTGAATTTTACTTTATTAAATTTCATCCAATTATTTTATAAATTTTAATAATTATACTCATAATTGTACAAAGAAAATTTCTTAACTGTAACTGCAATGTACTATTCACTTGCTAAGCACACAGTTTAGACAAACAGTAGCACGTTCAGACGTTCGGTGAAAGATTGATACAAAAGCTGCTGTCATAACCAATAATGATTTTCTGAAACTAGTCACAGAACATGACAGAGAAATAAAAGAAAAGGTTAATCAAACAAAAAAGAGACGAGGAAGTAAGGGGATACGAAAAAGAGAAAAACATAGATCAGGACCCAGATGAACCACCAGATATGTCAACTGTAATTGAGCAGTTGAATAAAAATACATCATCATTGCAAAATGCAAAAAAATGTAATTGAAAACATACTAGAAATCAATAGAAGAGCGTAGATACTATGCTGTATATTATGATAAAGATCTGTTCTATGTTGGAAAAGTCACAAAAATGGAGGGCAGTGAAGTGTGTGTAAAGTTCCTGGAAAGAGGAGCAGGAAACTTATGATGGCCGAAGCGAGATAGAATAGAGACAATTGACTTTCACTATCTTTTTTATGGACCTATTGATTTGAAAGGTGTAGACCCATTCACAGCAGATATTGAAGCTATAAATACTGCATACAAACTGTAAAAAAAATATTTTGGCTAAAGATGTGTTGAATGTATATATTTCTCATGTTGATTAAATTTGTATTTAACCCTGAAATAACTAAGTAAAGTGTTTAATTCACTATAGATACGAAAAATAATAATCTAATTAGTTTAATAAATTGTATTAATATACAGAAAAAATGTATGTATTTGCATCAAATATATGAGTGACCAATAATTATACCATAAGTGTCCAGGAATAACCCCATCCCTGGGGTAAATCCTGGTCACTAATTAACTATAATTATTCAAATTACTTGTGCATTATTGATAAAATCAATATTTTATTAGATGGACATGGCAATGTGCTTATTCCATGCCAAAATTAGTAACTCTAGCTTAGATAGATTTTGTAATAATTGAATGTTGATGCTGTTTGAGGAGGAATTACGCCGGGTGACTCTAGTAAATAAGATTGAGACTGTTATTACAGTATTATTTAGACAACTTTTAATCTTTTGACCTTTTCCTACTAATGCTTTTACTCTTAAGAATCTTTTCCAATCAAGGAAGCCTCTCTTAAATGTAGCTATGAATTTTTGAATCATACTTTAAAATTACAGGTACTCTAAAATTTTATCTACATACAGTCTAACAAAATCTTTCTCAAACACTTAACCCTTTGTAGGAATTTATTTTATACCACTTAATTTCCTTTGAAATTCCAATAATAAAAAAAAGATTTTGCGTTTGTTACTGTCTTTGTAAGTTTTAAATAAATAAGCATTTCTCTAAATCTGCCCTATCCTTGAAAGTTATGCCCTCCCCCCCCCCCCCCCCAGCATATAACAGCTGAAATCTGTAAAAGCTTTTAAATTTTTATAAACAAAATTTGTTTTGTTTCTTATTTTTTAGCTATAATTAATAAATAACAATAAAACATATAAATCCACCTAAAAATTTTCGCTCTTCCCTCCTACCTCCTCAGCGTTTATTTTTATTATTTGTTTAATAAATATTTTTAATAATCTATCCTTAAGTTTTTATTTTTAAAAACGCTCTGTTTTTTACTACCTAGTTGCAATAAATAGATAAAAAGCAGCCATCTGATTTTTTTTGTCCCTCCATTAAAATTTCTCCTTTTTAAACCCCCCCCCCCCCCCCCCGCCCCCTCGCATGCAAAGATTAAAATCTTCAAAAATATTAATTAAAATCCTGTTCTGCTTGTTACTTTGTATTTAAGATGAATAAATAGTATTCAGATTTCTAAATTCTCCTATGAAAGAGTCATTTCACCCTTTTTTCCCTAATATTGGGGAGAGGGGATTTCTCGGTATTGAAAATGGGGGATGGGAAGATATTGAAAATATTTCTTTTTTGTTTAGCTGTTTGGATATTCTCACACATGTTTTTGAATATAAAGAAATTTTAAAGCTTTTTATCCAAAAATAATATTAAAACGTTTTTTTTTTCTTTTAATATCCCTTCAGAAATGCTGATTCACACATTTCAAAGAACTGCAAAATTTCATCGCAAGTGTTGAGTGAAAATTTCATATAATTTTTATGATATACATTCTCTTTCTCATTATAAGTAAACAAATATGTTTTTAAAACATGAAGTTATTGCTTATACATATTTAAAATTAATAAATATTAGTAAATTCAAATAATTGCTTGCACTGTTAACTACAGATATGACTGCTAAATTAAAATATAATTTAATGTAATACCTATATACATCATAAAATAATAAAAATGTCTTTTGTCAAATCAAAAATTTACCTAACATCCATAGGACTATACTTATACACCCATATTGATTTTCAGGTCGACACATTTCTCAATATACTGAAGGCCCAAGAGATTTTTCTTTATTTTATTTTGTTTTGAGAGTTGATTGCACATTTTTTGCAACTAATGTTACAAGAAACTGTAGTATGATGAAACATTGCATTCAGTGTTTTATTATGTATTTTCAACAGTTTTATTTAAGAGATTATTTCTTTGTGTAATAAGAAAAAATTGTAAATAAGTATGAAATCCATTATATAAATAAGTCTCCTTTAAAGTATCAATTTAAATATATAAATAAATTAATGCCATTAAATCTAACTCCAACTAAAAGCTGCGAAAAAAAATATTGTTGATCAACAAGTTTACAATATATTCACGTGACGGTACGTAAAAATTAAAAAAATTTTTTTTATCAAAGTTATCATTTGTAAGTTAATAAACTATTTTTCAAAAAATTAGGAAATTTGTAAAAGCGAATGATATTTTGCAGTTGATAAATTTCCTACACCTGCTTATTGGTAGCATTTAGTTAATATATTATATAAATGAATTTTTAATATGTATTTTTTATAATAAGGTCAAGCTCCAATATTACTTTTAATATAAACAAAAAAGCAAGGAGGAAAAGGAAAAAAATGACAAATAATACATAAATACAAAACTCGTCCCAACTCTTAAGTCACCCCCCTTCCTGAAATAAAAATACTTTAAATTCACAGTGTTTTGTTAATTAGAATGTTGCATTATATAAAAAGATTCAACTTTTGGTCAATGCGAAAAATGGAATGATCTTAAACCAGATAACTGATTTTTGACTGATATCACAATATGCAATGTCCAACAAAAATGCAATAGATCTCTTCAGATATGTTTTTAGAAGGTTCATTCTACATTCTATACAATGAAAGTTTGAAGGACTCAGAAGGACATTTTTTATAGAACACTTTTTTGAAGAATAAATGTCTAAAAATAAAAACTGTGTAATTTGTAAAAGAATTCCCCCTTTTTTTTCTAGATATTTTGCATTTTAAAAATTAAATTAAAGGTGTAATTAAATGTTGTTTTAGAGATGCATAATGAAATAATCCATAATCAACTTCACTCAAGCAATGCAAAATTATGTGTGCCTATGAAACTGAAATATTTGAGAGTATAAATCTTCAGATATTTCTGAATGCTGTGGAATGCATTTCATTTCAAAACTTCGATATTTGGCCACAAAATCACGATTTGGGACCACTGTGTGCCGATGCAAATCAGAAATTCTTTGCATTGCTGCGTACAGCTTGTTTAGAATGGGTCTCTTCTGCACATCCACACCGGCAGCGTAGTAAAGATTGTGGACACCGAAATTACAAGAAGAGAAGTGGTACATTTTCTGCCAATAAAATGAAAGCCCATGTTCTGCTACTCACCTGTATGTGCAAAAGAATATGCTGATTCGTTCTGAGCCGTTAACACAGCAAATAAATTGAAAATTATGAAGACCGGAATCTGTATTTTGCGTAGATATTTGGTAGTATTTCCGTCCGATGCATGTGTGTTCCATTTGCATAAGAGATGTTTGAATTCTTTTTATTTTTATGTTTTCATTTGTATTATTTAGCATGAAAGGTGGAAGTTATTTGAGGATTTTATTTATATTTATCGATATTTAGAGTTTATCCAATTATCCTGGCCATGATTTGGCCCCGGATTTTAAGCAAGTAATTTGGAATAGAGGTAAGGTATCTAATTTGAACTAAAAAATTTTGGTTTACTGTCAATCTAAAACTCGACACACTTCAACCTGAACCTAAAATAAAAGAAAATTAATCCACATCTTAGTACAATTATGGAAAAGTACTCTACAATTGCATCTTTAATATCAATTTTATTTTGTCTTTATTGTATAAAAAGGAACATATATATACACATACATTAATATTCAAATATATACTTTTTTTTTTCAATAAAGAAATTTTCATGACTTTTTTTTTTGAAAACTCGGGTTAATCTGAACACAACTCGAACGAATCAGAACTCAGCCTGTAACGGAAGAAATTAACATCGACCCATTAGGGCTGTCTCCAGTGTGGTAAAATCAAAGTTAAGAATCTCACCTATGGATAATTTATTTTGAGAAATTTGAGGCATTGTTTCAGTATGGAGCTAAATTTAAGACATCAAAAATTACAACAGAAATATTTTGTGATTATTAACATTAACCCACACAGCACATACGTTCATATTACATCCAGTTTTCATCTACCAAGTTCGAAATACGTCTAAAGATGTATTTTGGACGTAGACAGCCAGCTAAAATACGTCCAGATTTTGTTAAATGTTTGACATTACGTACGCACATAATATCTACAAAATATGGACGTCATTTTATGACGTAAATTGGATGAAAACCGAACATACTCTCGCCATATACCTATGGACGAAATATCTACAAACTATGGACATCAGTTTAGAACATAAATTGAATGAAAACGCAACTAATCCAATTTTCGTCAGATCCGGAACCAAATCTTAACAAGTTTGTCCCCATTTTCTGTTTTACGGACGTAAACTGGATGAAAACGGTACTAATCCAATTTTCGTCAAACTGGATGAAAATTGAACCTCTCAGCCGCCATTTTTTTTATGACTGCGAACTTTTCAACTGCTAAACCTTGCAGACTTCTAGAATTTATTTTTATTTATTCTATAAATTTATTTAAACTAGTAGTAAAGCCATCTCCATTTTTAAATATATTGCGTTTAGTTCAGCTCCACTTCAGCTAATCAATCAATCCATCTCTGTTTGTAAGATTTTTTGTTGATATTCATGAAAATTGGCGCGACGAAAGTTGGTAAGTAAATATTACATTTTGTTTTCTAGATTTATCGTGGTGATGTGTGTACTTTACATAAAACATTTCTGTAACGACTCTTTTTTCTTACTTATTTATACTTATTAATAATAATTCATATGATTTTACAAGTCATACGTAAGTGGTAGAGAAATAGAAGTTTGTTTACTTTTGAATAAGAAAATTTTGTAATATATTTTGTATTGTTGTGTATAATGAGTAGAAATGTTATGTTATGAAGTATTATAAGTCTTTAATCCAATTAAAAAGAAAGTTTTAATGTTTTTTAAAACACAAAAATCCAGAAGATTGTCAGTTAAAAACAAATCTAGTCTTGTAAAAATGCTTTTCTTACCACAGATTTATGCAATATTTAGTTAAGATGCATTTTTTTGGTATGATTTAAGAAAATATGTGATATTTCATGCCTCGAAATTAAATTAATAATAATTTATATGATTTTAGAAACCATAGGTAAACGAAAGAAAAATCAAATCGGAAAAAAAGGCTGTTTTTTTTTTTGTTTGTTTACATTTCAATAACAAAATTTTGTAATTAGTTTCTACTCTTGTGCACACTAAGTAGTAATTAAGTAGAAATACTATATTATAAGCCTTTAATCCAATTAAAAATAAAGTTGTATTGTTCTTTTAAAACACAAAAATCATAAAAATTATTCATGGTTAATTTTACTTATTACTACAGTTTTCGATATAATACTTGTTTAAACAAGCTACGAGTTCAACAAAAAAGAGATGGTAAAACATTGAAAAAATACAAAACCATACATATACAGTACACATATTTATTTACATTTTACAGTATTTTCTGAAAATAAAAATCCAGAGTTGTTTGTTGTTTTATTTTCTTTGATTGTCTGCTTGCCACTGGAAATTAAAGAACAAAAATGAACTAATTGCATTTCAGTTACTTGCTTAGATTTCGTCGTTTCAAAAGTTGGCTATGATGTCATACACTCATGCACAGTTTTTCTTTTTTTTAATTGGTTATAAAAAGGAAAAAAGTTGCCAAATTTAGGGGATTTTTTCCTTTAATGGCAACCTAGCTATTGTATTAAGTTATTGGCTTGACGCAGGCTTGAAAACTGAAAAGTCACCAAACATCAGTGCGTGAGTATAACACATCTGTTCCCAAAAGTTTTACATGCTTTTTCGAGAAACTAAATTTATCGGGGGATAACTGAAAAAGAGCAAAATAGCCGAATGTGCAATATAACAAGGGATTACTGTATATCTTGTAAAGCTGTATTGTTTTTACATGATTTAAGTATATAAAAGGTATTTTGTGCCTCTGTCTAAATTAATAATAGTACTTTAAATGATTTTAGAAATCATAATAAACAGAAAAAAAAAATCAAATCAAGAAAAGCAGTTGTTTACTTTTCAATAACAAAATCTTGTAATATATTTTTGATGAATATATTTTATTCTTTTTAGTTAGATATCAGTATTGGTAATTAAACAAACATACTATTATTGCACTCATATGCATTTTTTATCACAGATAATTTATTTCAGTATTTTTACAACTAACCTCTTCTAAAGAATATTACATTCATGAACTGAGTTGCATAAAATGTTATCTATAAACAAGAGCGAGTGGTGACATCTGTACTTCTTAGTTGCTAGAGATTTTTATATTACTGACTAGCTTATACATTATTTTACAGTACACAGTGTACATTGATTGTTGATTATTCATTTAAACATTCAAGATCGAACATCAATTCGTTTCTTGAATGAGATATTTGATCAATGTTTGGTTCTCGACCAGGGAAGGAAAAATAGGGAATAAGCAACTTAATTTATTATTTATTTATTGTATTGTTATGGGAGTAAATTGTACATACATGAGTTAAAGTGATCACAACATTTGCAAAATTCATGCATTTTGCTTTAGAACAAGGTTGCTGGATTCACTAATTTTTTTTTTTTTTTTTTTTCTTTTTCAAATAACAGTTACTTAAGCTTCTGGTGTTTAGAAAATCGTCTGGCTTGTGAATAGATGTCAATCTTGCTTCAGTTGTTTTTGCTTCCAGAGGATCTTAGATGAGTAGTTATGTGTTCGAGAAAGTGATTACCATCTAAGATCCTTCGCAAGAAAGTTCTATACAAGATAATTGGTTAAAGGATGGACTCTAATATTTCAAGCAGGATCGAACTTTGAATAGGTTAAACTTTCTTTTAAAATCTATAAATGTTATTAAATAAAATGTTATTTTGTATGGTTATAGGTTTTGCAATATATATATTAATTTTCTGCTTCCATAAAGAGTGAATAATTTGGTACTTTTATGTTAGCTGGGCACAAATTATACTGACAATATATTTTTTTCAGTTACCAATAGCAACTTTTATTTTTCCCATAAGTAAATTAGAAATGATGGTTAGGTATTAAAATAAAATGTTTTGGTTTATGGTATTATTATTCTTATTACATTGTATTTTAAATGAAATAAGTGAAAGTCATGTATTTTAAAGAATGTGTTTTAAATTAAAGTTGTGTATTTTAAATGAAACAAATGAAAGGTTTATATTTCAAAGGTAATGAATACAATATTAATGATAGGAATATTATTTCGTGATCTATTACCTGTGCGCTGCTAACATAATAGTACTCCATTAATTTTGTTGAATATAAGCTAGCACAGGTGATAAATCGTCAAATATTGTTTGAGATGCTATCGTTGACATTGCAAGCATTTCTTGTCATTCTTCATGTGGTATTGTAACAACTAAATCTTGATTATATGAACAAGATTAGAATATGCTTAATTGTAATGAAAGTTTGGGACATTCGTACAATGGCTGAACAAGTAAAAATAAATAAATATATACACTATATCAGAGTTTCCTCCAGTTTAAAAAAAGGGCAGGGTGCTGCTGGTGAGAATAGAGCACTTTTTGAATTCTAGAGGGCATTTTTAAGATTCTTAAGGGCAGTTTTTTTTACTTTTAAAGGTATTATTTTGTTTTTTAAAGACACTTTTAATAGTTAAAAGCCTGAGCACTCTTTTCAAGACAACATTGAGTTAATTTTTACTATGAATTATAGGTGCAGATTCACGGTCGCCAGTCGCCACGTGGCGACTAATTTTTTTGCTGTGGCCACTAACTTTCGGTGTTTAAGTCGCCATGTGATTTAAAAGTAATCAATTTCTGGTATTCCCAGTCTCCACCGTGAAATGTTAATTTTTTTTAAAGATTAAGACCAAAACACATAACAAACATTATTATTATCTTTTAATAACATTTCAGAATGATCTGTTTAACACAGCAAACTATTAAATATATTCTAATAGCAATGTTATTCGTAACAGTTTGTATCTGATAATTTTACATAGACTGTGATTTTTAAATATTAACTGTGTTTTGATTTTTTATAGTGCAAAATAAATCTCACGAATTCAGATTTTCTTTCATATGTACTTTTGTCTGGCAAAATTAAAATAAGAAATATTGTTTTTTTCATATTCCCCGCTATCATGATTACTTAGCTTATACATATTTTTTTTTTTAAACCGTATCTTGCCCAACTTTATCTTCAGACTGTACATGATTTAAGATTTAATTAATATTAAAAATTTAGATTCTAAGGACAACATTCTTTTATTTGTTTATTGGCATTAGTGTTATAGCTTGGCAATAGTTTTTATGGAAAGTGGTTGATGGGATAATGGAGAAAAGTACCTGTTATTTCTTATTAAACCTTTTTTCTTTTCGTATTTCAAATGTAATGAGTAAAAAACATTCTTATTTTATTTATTATTTACAACTCAGTTTAAAGAATTTTTTATGTATATCTTATAACATCTTCTCTTATATTCATTGAAAATTTACATTCTGCCAATGGTTGGCATGAGTTAAAAAAAACGTTAAATTGACATGCTTTCGCATCTTGTCTTTTGGAGTTGCAACCTAATATCTAAATATCACAAAATAAATTTTGGGCAGGGGGGCAGGCTATGCTTGCAAATTGTAAAAGTATTAATATTACAGTTAATTATAGATAAAAATTAACTTCTTTACTCACTGGTCACTGGCTAGTACATGGATTTTTTTACTCAGCAGTTTTTTTTAAGCACTGGCCACTAACAAACTTACATATACTTGATTGAAAAAATTTGTCAAATAGTCTCGGGAAAAAAAATTGCAAAATTTAAGAAATAATATCAGGGGGGGGGGGGGGGAATCGCAAAACTCGTCAAACAATCGAGGAACAGAATTGCAAAATTCGTCGAACGACAGCGGAAAACAGTGTGCAATTCGTTGAACATCAGCGGAAAGAAAGTGTGCAATTTGTTGAACATTGTTGGGACAAAAACATGAAATTCGTTAATCAATAGTCAATAAATCGCAAAATTTGTCAATCGATAGTGGAAAAATCACAAAATTCATCAAATGGTCTCAGGAAAAAAAAATATGTGGATATCGTCAAATGGTCTCAGCTATAGGTGCAGATTCACGGTCGCCAGTCGCCACGTGGCGACTAAATTTTTTGCTTTGGCCACTTACTTTCAATGTCTAAATCGCCATGTGTTTTACAGGTATACTCTTTTTCAATCTTTTTTTTTTGATCAAATACGCTGATTGTCCTCCATAATTCTGCAATATTTAGCAATTTTATGTATTTTCCAGGCCATAATTAAATAAATACAATTTAACATAGATGCCACATTTCTGCTGAACCACAAATTTTTTGTTAACTTCTTTAAAAAAGAAAAAAAATAGTAATAAAAAAAATCATGTTGATATGCACTGTGAATGAACTCTGTGGTGGCGACATACCGCAATTAGCTCGCAACACAAAAAAATTCGTAACGAGAATACAATAATTTTAGATCCCACTCATTAAATTTGTAGCTCTGGGATTTTTCCGATATGTTCTTACAAGTAGACATAGATATCAGCATGCAATTCTTTCATGAATAAGCAGAACTCTTCGAATTATCATTATTTATTTAGTTACCGTATTTACCCGCGTATACGTCGATTCCGCGTATAAGTCGACCCCCCACTTTCCCGATCAAGAAATTTGAATTTTCTTAAATCCCGCATATAAGTCGACTCCGCCCTTTTCCGAGCAAGAAATTTTGAATTTTTTTAAAAATACATTATTCAAAATCACCTGGAAAGAAAAGAAAGTACTAAATATACAATAATAAAGAAACTTTGATTTTTTTTTGTGCATTTATTCGAAATCATCTGGAAAAAAAAGTTCTAAATATACAATAATGAAGATAATAATATACTAAAGTAATATACAAAGTTAAACTGATTCAAGGTCCAATTCACTATCGGACTCGCCAAACAATTCACAAAAATCTTTCGTCGTCATCGGCTCATCATGATACACGTCTGTATCGCTACATTCTTCCTCGTCGTTATCACTTTCGAAAATGGCATAATTTTCTGTGCCGTCTAGTTTGTTGCTTATGCAGCATTTCTTGAACGATTTTATAATCATTTCGGAAGAAATTTGATTCGACGCATCTTTAACCCACTGGACAATTTTTCATGAACCCCAAACTGACGAGAAGAAGCACAGTTGTTAGACTCTTCCGCAAAAGAAATAACTTTAAGTTTAAATCCAGCTGCGTATGAATTGCGTTTCTGTTTTCTAATAACTAAATCAACCGTATCAGTAGAAACAAGGAGAAAAAGTGCAGTAAGATAAACGAAGAAATAATGAATAAGTGTACTATCAAGAACACGTAAGATAGAACACGGGTCACGTGTTTTTAGAGAGTCGCATGTTTCTAGCCACTCGCGGACGATTCAATTGCACATAGGGGTGATACATTCTCAGAATTTTATCTACTGATCTTTCAGACGGAGGGAGGGTAGGGGAGTAGTAGGCTTAAATTCATCAGCACCAAACCCGTTACTCAGTCTCCAAACCTTTACCTCAGCGCTGATAAAGAAAATCAATTAATTCCTCTTTTTCTCTCCTGGTATGGAAATCGACAGTAAACGACGTCATTGTGTTATGGAATGTGAAAAGAAAACAATTGCCTTTCAGAAGGGCATTTTTGACTTTTGGTTAAAAAAAAAAAAAAAAAAAAAAAAAAAAAAAAATGGACCCTCGCATAAGTTGACCCCTCTAACTTTAAACCGTTTTTTAGTCCAAAATTTCTCGACTTATACGCGGGTAAATACGGTAGTTAGAGTTCTGCAAAATGAATTTGTCAATCGTTCGCGAACTTTGTGAAAACGGCCACTGAAAAATCCAGCAAATTTCATAGCTCGGCAAATAAAACCATGAATTCCATCAATCGCTCATGAAATAAAACTGCAAATTTCGTGAACCGGTCGCAAATAAAACTGCAAATTTCCTCAATTGGTCTCCAAGAAATAATAATTAAAAAAAACGCGAATTTCAACAATCGGTCGAGGAAAAAAAACCCGTTAATTTCATCAATTGGTAGCAGAAAAAAAAGCAAAACTTATCAGTCGATTTAAAAAAAAAAAAAATGTGAATTTCGCCAATTAGTCCAGGAAAAAATTACGAGTTTTGTCAGTTGCCCGTGGTTTAAAGACGCAAATCTCATCAAGCGGCTACAAAAAAAAAAAAAAAAAAAAAAAATATTAATCAATCACAGAAAAAATTGTGAATTTCATCAATCGGTCACAGAAGGCAAAAATCCTGAATTTCGTTAGTCGCAGAAAAAAAAATACAGAATTTCGATTATTAGTCGCAGAAAAAAGCATGAATTTCGTCAATCAGTTGCAAAATAAAATTGCAAATTTCGTCAAGGAGTTTCGATAATAAAACATGAAAATTGGTGATCGGTCACAAAAATTGTAATTTATTATTAAGGATTTAAAAAATCCCCTTGCCAACAAAAGTTGCAACGAGGCTTATAGTGTTCGATCTTTCTCCATCATCCCTGAATGTCAGAAAGTGTTGAATTTATTTTATTAAAATCTATAACCTAAAAGAAAATAAATCTTCTCCATATTTTTTCATATATTCTTTTGATTTTATAGACATATTTTTTATGCAAATCTCCATGTTGAGTATTTATTTTCAGCTATATAAAACACCTTTTTTTTCCTTTTGGCGTGGGAGGGGTGGGGGAGTTTATTCATAGAACAAAAAATTTTAGGGAATTGTTTATATACAACTATGGTGGGAAGAGTCTATAAAATCCCGCTGTCCAAATTTAAAAGAGAAAAAATATTGTTTTTATGCTTTTGTGTCAAAATATGGCCACTGGATTTTTTGGGTTTAGGAGCCACTGGCTCCTTCCAGATTTTGGGAATATGCACCTATAGTCTCAGGTAAAAAAAAATAAGAATATCGTCAAATGGTCTCAGGTAAAAAAAATTGAGAATATCGTCAAATGGTTCCAGGTAAAAAAATTGCAAATATCGTCAAATGGTCTCAGGTAAAAATTGAGAATATCATCAAATAGCCTCGAGAAAAAAACTCTTAATTCGTCAAATTATTTCGGGGAAAAAATCGCGAAGTTCACCAAATGCTTTTGAAATGCGTCGAGCGACAGCGGAAAAAAATCTTTTTCCATTCAATCATCGCTTTTGGTGAGTGTGACTATTAAGTTTGGCCTGTGGTGGCAATAAAGTCAATTGTCAAATTTTAAGTATTACTCGCTGATTAGCGAGTGCTAATTTTTTCAATACAGATAATTGTTGAAAAATTTTATGGTGAATAGTTTGGTGTAATACAAAATTTGAATTTTGAAATGGGCTTTACCTGCCTATTGGTCATTTTGTAAAAGATTCATTTGATTCAAAATTCATTTCGAAGGAAATTTTTTGTAATTGAAGCTCTCAATGTAATTAGCAGCTCCGCTGACTAGCAGGCAAAATTCGCTAGTTATGTATTAAGAATAATTTATGAAAAATGTTTTATATATATATATATACATTTAAAAGTACAAGATAAGTTTCTTTGTGGGGAATTTGGTGATTATCGGTCTCATCTATTTAATTTTTAGGTACTTTCTTGTTATAGCAGACTTCGATGGTGAATTGCCAAGTAACCAAGATGTATCACATATTATAGTCGTATATGATGTAATGACATTTTATTATTCTATTGCCAAATTATAGTCATATATGTAGTATATATGACTATATGTAGTATGTAAATACTACATGTAGCATATATGTAGTATGTAAATAAAATATCTATGAAGTATAAACATAAATAATGTATATTGTTTGAATGTAGGGAAGACTGGTACACACTGGACATATGGGCACAGTGGACCATCCCCTAATATAATATTTTATTTATATAAACAAATTTTAAGCTTCTCTTCTATTCTAATAGACAACAGCACTGGATTGATTATTTACAGCCTGCAGAGAACATGTTTAGCTCAGAATGAACCATTATATCCTGATTGGTTGTTTTGAGATTCTAAAAGTAAAATTTTTCATCATCATATTTTTCTTTTTTTAGTAATTAAAGATAGTAGATAAATAAGATAAAACAACTATTTTGCAAAGGTGTAAGATACTTGTTTTTATTTAACTTTAAAGTTAATATGTTTAAAAGAAAGCTATAAACAATATTAATGTGATTATTTATTGAAAAAAAAAAAACCTTAATATATATATATATATATATATATATATAGTCATGATTTTTCTGGAATTATTTTTATTTGAAGCATAAAAAATTGGTAGTTTTTCAAACTGAAATTTTCAATAGGGTGGTCTAGAATATTATATTATATTCAAATCAACTTAATCTAAAATTTAGACATAACCTTTTTTTTTTTTTTAATTGCCCAGTGTAATGCCAAAATTTGTAAATTAATGCTAGTTTTCAAATTCTCAGTAACACAGATAATGTCTTTTTTTTTTTTTTTTTTTTTTTTAATTCTATTTTCTGGTCTGTGGGAAAAGAAGTAGTAAGGTCAAAATTGTAAAATTCTCTCACATTTTTTCAGAATATGCAGAACTCAAAGTAACATTAAATTGTATATATAAATTTATATATAATTTTTTTGAGTTTGTGTTCTGAAATAATACTGAAATACTTAGTAAAATTTCTGTTTCTTTTCTCCTTTTAATTTCAATATTAAGGAAACTAAAATTGCAAAATTAATGTAGGTGACAATGTGAAATTTTCACCTTTAAGTTGCAGAATCCGAATTTACCTTTTCAAAGTCATGGTAAAACCCAAATGCTGAAATAGTAAAATTTCATATCTATATAAGTAGATATTTTTTATTATTTATGAAGTCTTCTATTTCTGTAATATTAACTAAACATGTATTTTATAGCTACTTTTTTTTTTTTTCTCTTCATAGATGCTGTTGAGACTTCTATTTTGACAAATGAGACGTCAGATTGCCAAATTGAAAAAAGTTATTGCAAATTGGTTGTGGCATGCAAAAGACTGATTAGGGGGGGGGGGGGATTTAAAAGCTGTTTTTGTTTGCAAATTTGTATTGCATATTTTTCTTCAAACAGTGGCATGGGCTGAATGATTTTATAGATTGATTCTTTTAAAAATGCATTATTTTTTATATTAATGAAAGTATTAAATATATATTTTTAATAGATTATTTAAAGGATAATATTTTTAAAAATCAGCCTTAAGCCATGGCTTATTTTTCATAAATTAACAAAATAATTAAAATGTTTTGTTATATAAAACTCATTGTACAATGAAAAATTTATATAATTTATAAATGATTATGCAAAACTCATTTCTTTTTTATATTAATAGATGACATCAAATAGCTGAATAGATTATTTTTTTTAAAATTTAATTTCATAGTATATGATTAAATATACAAGATTTTTTTTCTGATTTAAATAAGTTGTAAATAAAGTACTTGCTTTCATGTTAAGTGAATGAAATTGAACTTTTTTAAAATTCATACATCTGTAATGAGAGTAAATTCTTGTATGTCAATATTTTTCTTTGAATTCTTCTGCTCTCTGGAACCAGAAGTGAAGTCGATATTGTAAAACTTTGATACTTTTTCTCTCCCAAGTATGTCTTAAATAATACCAATTTTACTGTCAAGAACTTTTAATCGCTTTCATTTATTGTTAGATATAAATTTTTAGCCATAATGCAAGACATACAAATCTTCTAGCCTATTTTCATTTGGTTATTCATAATATTGGGAAAGTTTTCAGTTTTGCCTTGAATAGGCTTCTTGCACCCATGTGTTTTCGCCTTTTAATTTCGTTATTCAGGAAGTTAAATTTGTAAAATTTCCAATTGAAGCTATGGAATCGAATTAATGCTGAAATAGTAAAATTCATATACGTATTAGTAAATACTTTTTTTTTTTTCATATGTCTTCTGTTTATGTATTAACTAAATATGTGTTTTTTTTTTTCATCTTTTTCTCATAGGTGCTGTTAAGACTCATGTAAAGTGGGATGAAACATTAGAGTGCCAAATCGAAAAAGTTATCTCAGACTAGTTGTGGCATGCAAAACGTCGATTGGATAATAAAAAATAAATAAATAAAGCATTTTTTGTTTGCAAATTTTTATTGTATATATTTTTTAAACAATGATGTAGGCTGAATAATTTTACCCATTGAATCTTTTAAAAATTCATTAATTATTATATTAATAAAATAGATTTTAAAATAGATTATTCAAAGAGTAAATTTTTTTAACAATCATGACCTTTAACTATCTGCATTACTTGTAAACCCTTAAGCCATTATATTTTTCATAAATTAACAAAATAAATAATTAAAATGATTAATATATATATATATATATATATGTTTAATTTGCTGTGCAATTAAATTATTTAATAATTTTTTTTTATGTATAATTAAAAATCAAATATGCTAAAGAAATTTAATAATGGCAAAAGTAAATGAAATTGAACTTATGGATTTTTTTATCCATGCATGTGTAATGAAAGTACAATCTTGTTCTCAAGGAATGTATTTAAGAATATTAGGGAATGAGGTGTCAGGTTGAAAAAGTTACCACATGTAAAATATATTTCTTGCATTCTTTCCTACAAATTTCAATATGTAAAATTTTATACACAATATACAAAAGTTGGCAAGAAATATCTCATTTGCCTCCATGAGTTAGCAATATTTGAAAAACTAAAATTTCTTCTTTTTCTTCAATACATTTAGTCATTGTTATTCTTAAGTATAGCCATACTTAAAGGAAAAAATATGATTTTGCCTTCGAAAAAGCTATTTTAGTGAAAAAGAGAAGTGCAATAGTTTAAAAGCAATGATTTTACTGACAATTTAAATGGGAGAAGGGGGGGGGGGAATGATTCATCAAATGCAAGACCTTGCAAAATCGTTTAATAATTTAAACATAATTGTTTAATAATTTAAAAAATAATAAGTATCCAATTACTATTTGTATATATTTGGTATTCTGGAATCTACAAATTTAATTATTATCAGTGAATAAATCAGGAATTTTTTCAACGAAAAGCAAAAAAGAAGTTTTTGAGATGGAAAAAAAGATTAAGACTGTGACTTCAATTTTCAGCAGAAAATATAGCAGTATGGTACATCAGCGGTTCCGAAGCTGTGATCCAGAGGGTTCTTCAGGGGATCCATAAAGGCCCTATGTTCAATATAAAAACTTTCATTTTCTGAAATCGGTGACTAATCTAGTGAATAAAATAAAAGGCAATATAGTAAAATCTGTGAACATGGAATCAGGATAAAATTATTTTTTAGACAGATTTCTGTCTTCACAGGTACATTTGTCCGGTGTTTTTCTCATTGGGACCATGGAATTTTTTCGTTTATGACAGAATTCCGTTACGTTAGAGACATGTTCTATCTTCATATGTTTTACTGCACTAAGAATTTTGTCAAAAAATGTAATACAATTAATTTGCTTATACAGTCGGACCCTGATTTAATGAATTCATCAGGACTAAAATTTTTATTCGTTAAATCGGGGTTCTGTGTAAGGCTCTCTCTCGGAAAAATATAATTCTCACTTTACTATGATTTATATCTTGTATGATTTATTTTTATTTTTGTCTAAATTATTTTTACACGGAGCTCTTGAATCCTAGAGGCCTGATGTATGTGCATCATATAAGACATTTGTGTACCAATTTCAGTACTACAGTAAGATAATATTGTTGCATGTTTTGAGTCAGGTAAATAATGTTGTCCTGCACTTGACCATCCTCTGAGGTGCACTTCTGCTTACTGAAAGGTTAGAGAAACCTGTTCTAAAGAATCAGTATATCCAGTCTTAAATCCTGGGAATCTGTGAAAAAGGGTCTATAGTAAATAAAAAATTAAAAACTGCTGTGATAGATCATATCATCAGATCTAACTGGAAATTTTCACACTAAAAGAATAAATTTGATGTAATTTAAAATGTTTAGACACAAAAATGTTGCAGTTGGGTAATTTTTTTCTAATCATGAGTAGAATACAATACAGCGAAAAGTATACAAAAAAGAAAAATCATGCGTCAAGCATAGATTATGAAACACTTTCAGAATACTTTTACAAAACTTCGCTATTTAATAAGGCAAATAAAATACCTAAGTAATTATTTTAGAAAATGCATAAAACATTTGAAAACCAGATTTCAGCAATTACCACCAATAGACGGAAAGTACTCCAATTCTTTGATACATTTTGTCATTGACTTCTTAGTATAACCATACTTAAAGGAAAAAATATGATATTGCCATCGAAAAAAGCTATTTTAGTGAAAAAGAAAAGTGCAATAGTTTTTAAGCAGTAATTTTACTGACAATTTAAATGGGGGGGAAAAAGGATTCGCCAAATGCAAGACATTGCAAAGGGCAGTATTGTCTGCTAATAAATGAATATAATAAATTTTTACAACTGGGCCACCTCTAATTTCTAATGAAAATATTTGCAATACTTAATCTCAAATATCTGCAATTAAATAAGGCGAAAACTTCCGTTTAAAAATAGTGCTGGTTAAAAATCATATCAGCATCATTACTAATGAGAATATGACAATGCTGAGAGACCAAAATGATATGAGAACAAAACCAAAAAGTTTTTTTTTATTTTTATTTTTTTAAAGTAGATAGTAAAATAAAAATGTGAACAGCTGAAGTGCATAGATTTGTAGTAATCGAGAATGGATAAAAGCCAGAAGGTATCTTATAATTTCCATTTCTTATATTTATCATAAAAAGTTATTGTTACCCAATATGAAATCATACTGTCAATTTGAATACATTCACTTAGTTTTAATAAAATGACACAAAGTAATCATATACATGATTTTGGATAGCAAAAGATAAATCATTTTGATGGAAAAGATTAATTTATTGAAATAAATATATTTCGATGCATAATATAAGTTCAGTGAAGGCATGATATATTTAACTGTGTATTGAAAAATTAAAAATATTGTTTGAATGTGTAAATACACTTTAGAAGACAAAACAAAAGTAATTTTACTTGAATTTTTAAACGAACCTTTTAAAGTCACACAAATTTTGATACATCTTTTAAAGTCTAAATTTCATATATTAAAGCTTATGTCATTTTCTTTTATAACAATAAATAAAATTAATTAAAAAAAATAACTGTGTTCAGGTGAAGGACACTTAACTAAAATAGTTTCTTTAAAGGTCTTACAGAATTAAAAGTAAAGTTAAATAAGTTTTATTAGCAATAATATTTAAAAATATTTATATGCTCTCAATATTTTGAATATATATATACTTTTAAAATATTAAAAGCACAATAAATTTGACTGAAAAAGTTTTTACTTTTTATTAATTTTTATCCTTCCCTATAGGAACCCACATAACACAGATTCATCCAATTTTGGTTTAAAGTACGTAGTTTGGACTTATGGACGTGTCCAATTTTCGTCCAAAAGTAGTCTGTACTTCATCTAAATCTCATCAATTTACGTTCAAATGTCACCACCTTTTACGTAATAAGTACGTCTTTTAGACGAGAAAGTGAACGTAAAATGAACATAAGATGGACATAATACGGACGTCCAAAATTTGTTCATATTATGTCCAAAATTTGTTCATATTACGTCCATTTTATGTCTTTCAGACGAGAAAATGAACATAAAATGGACGTAATATGAACAAATTTTGGACGTCCGTATTATGTCCATTTTATGTTCATTTTACGTTCATTTTCTCGTCTAAAAGACGTACTTATTACGTAAAAGGTGGTGACATTTGAACGTAAATTGATGAGATTTAGATGAAGTACAGACTACTTTTGGACGAAAATTGGACACGTCCATACGTCCAAATTACGTACTTTAAACCAAAATTGGACGAATCTGTGTTATGTGGGAAGATACGTTTTTTTCATTATGTGTTACTTTCTTTTTATGTATTTAACCATCTTCGATTTTATATGGGTTTCTTTAATAAAAATTTAGGTTTAAAACAATGTTCAGGGTGATTGTGAATAATTTTTCATTATTATGAGAAAACATGGAATAAAAATCTTTATTTTTGTACAAAAAAAAAAGACAAATTTAATAATGTTACATCAACTATTCACTGAAGTTGGCTACTTTTTGTTTTTAGTATTTTATAAATTTTTTCTTGTAATTTCAGTTTTAAAATATGCACTATATAACACTACAGACATTGGTTTAAATATTTCAGAATGTACTTGAATGCAAATTAAAAAATGTTTACATGATGAAGTAGTATCTATTCTTACTAATAAAGAAAGGGCAGCTGACATCCCTGTTGGTTAAATTTCTGTTGGATAGCAGGGAAAATCTGTCTCGTTTTTAGGACTCCTACTGTACACATGAGATCTGGAAATTTGACTGGTCTATGTTAAACAGGTCTATGATATGATTGGCCCACGTCGCCATTATGATTCCTGTAATGATCATTATGGCAAAATTGTAGTGGTAAATTGGTCGGTGGAAGTGTTTGTTTGTAAATATGCCCTTTCCTTATTTATTTCTGATTGCTCATAAATTATGAGAAATGGAAAAAAAGAGAAAAATGTTTTAAATTTCCTTAACAAGCATATTCTTATTGCATTAATATGTGGAGCTAGAAATGTTGGTATATCGATAAAGTCACTAGTAAAAAGTCTCAGCCTTTTTATTTTGGAAACTTAACAAGTCTGTTTTTAGATAATTGTGCAAAAACACAGTTACATTTATGAAGAACAGAGAATATATATTTTTTTCATATTATTTATTTATTATCACATGTTTATTTATGTATTCAAAATATTTTTTACATAGTCCAACCAAAGATATTTTTACTTTAAAAAAATCAAATGAACTGTTTTAGAGATATCTGATTTTAAAAAGAAAACAAAAAGGCCTTTAAAGTTTTAAATTAATAGTGTATGAAGGTGCTGTCAACAATTCTTCAATACAGTAGCTTCATGAAATGTTTCACTATCAAAATATGATTTTCATGTAACATTATAACCATCATAAAATTTCAGGAAATGAAAAACGAAATTAATAATTCAATCTCTATACATTACAGTTTGTTTCTTTTCAAATTCTTAATCATAATGCTGGATTATATATCTAAGATATAGAAAATATCTAAGAAGATTAAAAAAAATTAACTTCCTTATGAATATCTAAAGAAAAACTTTGTTCACTTAAAGAGAATGCATGTGCTCATAAAACAGTTTTCATGTTTTCTTTTATTTTTTCAACTTTTCTTTCCTTGGGTGAATGAGAAATATAAGCATTTTTTCGTAAACTAAGGATTAAGGTGCATATCTTAGTGTTAAAATTGCTTTGAAAACAAAATAAAAAATATTTACGAAGAAATATTTTTGGAGTATATTTTAATGATTTTAATAAATTGTATTTGAAATCTATTTCAATAAAACTGCATTACAAAAAAGAAAGACATTTTTTCAATTCTTTTTCCTTTTAACCTCTTTGCAAAAAGTGTCCTTCAAAGTATTCCTAATATTCTATCACCAGTAATTCAAAAAATAAATTTTTGTTTAATTTAAATGCAGAAATTCTGTGATTAAATAAGGGGAATTATTCTAATCAGATTTTCTGGTACGAATAATCGAGAATTCTGAGTACATTTGTGTGTCGCAAAAGAGTTAATGTGTAGATGAACGCTATGGTCTAATGATTGTCCATTTTTTTATTTTTGTCTACTTTCAGGTTTTTAACCTTCTAAATTGTTTTTGCATTCATCAATAAAGGCAAGGAGGAAAGGAAAGAAGGCTTACAAAAATTTTTAAAGAAGTTTCTCTTTGCTCAATATGACATTGTAAAATAAATAGTGTTTAATGTTCTCTCTTGTAACATTTGTTCGTTAGCATCGTAATATCATTCCATCAATAATTATATGAAAAAAAATAGTGCAATAGAGTGACAAATTATTCAAGGAAACAGAAAAGTACTATTAGTAGGTTTATGCCACAATTTAACCTGAAAGATTAGCTTATGAGAGCTGAATAACAATGAATAAGTTCTTGTTCTTTAGTATGAAAGACTTTGTATGTGAAACTTGCAGAAACTAATTACCATAGTTACAAAATAAAGGCATCATATTTAAATAAATCAGATAGAAATGTAATCATATCAAATTCCAAAAAATCATATTTTTATAATATATAGATGATTCTCAAAGAAAGTGAATAAAAAGTCAATTGATTTTAATCGATTCTAAATAGAAACCAGAAAATAGTAACTTAGTCAAAATTTATTGTGGAAAAAGAAAAATGCAAATGGCATACATGGGAAAGAAGTTTTAACAGAAAAGCAGATTTAAACATATTTTCACACAGACTGGAGAAATACCTTATATTTGTCCTAGATGCCACAAAACATTTTCAGTGAAAATTTATATCAAACAGCATATCCTTAAAGAAGAGAAGCCTATTAAATGTGTCCAAAATCATTTGTGTAAAAGATAAATCTTAAAAGAGATAGTATAATGGATGCTGGGGAGGAACCTTATAACTGTGAAATGTGTCCAAAATCATTTACACATTCAGGAACATTAAAAAACAATCATTTAACACATACAGAAGAGAAATCTCATAAATGTGAGGTTTGTTCAATGTCATTTACACGATCAGGAGATCTAAAAAGACATCATTTAACTCATACAGGAGATAAACCTTATAAATGTGAAGTTTGTCTAATATCATTTGCAAGATCTGGACAACTAAAACATCATCTTTTAACACATACAGAAGAGAAACCTTTTAAATGTGAGGTTTGTTCAAAGTCATATGTACAGTTAGGACAACTAAAACAACATCTTTTAACACATACAGGAGAGAAACCTTATAAATGTGAGGTTTGTTCAATGTCTTTTGCACGATCAGGACATCTAAACAGTCATCTTTTAACACATACAGGAGAAAAACCTTATAAATGTGAAGTTTGTTCAAAGTCATATACACAGCCAGGGCATCTAAAAACACATCTTTTAACACATACAGGAGAGAAACCTTATAAATGTGAGGTATGTCCAATGTCTTTTATACAATCAGGAGATCTAAAAAGGCACATTTTAACACACACAGGAGAGAAACCTTATAAATGTGAGGTTTGTCCAATGTCATTTGCACAATCAAGACATCTTTTAAGGCATCTTTTAAGACATACAGGAGAGAAACCTTATAAATGTGAAGTTTGTTCAAAGTCATATACAGAGTCAAGACAACTAAAACAACATCTTTTTACACATACAGGAGAGAAACCTTATAAATGTGAAGTTTGTCCAATGTCATTTGCACGATCAGGACTTCTAAACAGTCATCATTTAACACATACAGGTGAGAAACCTTATAAATGTGAAGTTTGTTCAAAGTCATATACACAGTCAAGACAACTAAAACAACATCTTTTTACACATACAAAAGAGAAACTTTATAAATGTGAGGTTTGTCCAAAAACATTTGCACAATCAAGACATCTAAAAAGACATCTTTTAAGACATACAGGAGAGAAACCTTATAAATGTGAGGTTTGTCCAATAACATTTGCACAATTAGAACATCTAAAAAGACATCTTTTAAAACATACAGGACAGAAACCTTACAAATGTGAGGTTTGTTCAATGTCTTTTATACCATTGGGAGATCTAAAAAGGCACATTTTTACACACACAGGAGAGAAACCTTATAAATGTGAAGTTTGTCCAATGTCATTTGCACGAAGAGAAAATCTAAATAGACATTTTTTAACACATACAGGAGAGAAACCATATAAATGTGAAGTTTGTTCAAAGTCATATACACAGTCAAGTACACTAAAACAACATCTTTTAACACATACAGGAGAAAAACCTTATAAATGTGAAGTTTGTTCAATGGCATTTACACAATCAGGACATCTAAAAATACATCTTTTAACACATACAGGAGAGAAACTTTATAGATGTGAAATTTGTTCAATGGCATTTACACAATCAGGACATCTAAAAAGTCATCTATTAACACATACAGGAGAGAAACCTTATAAATATGAAGTTTGTCCAATGTCATTTCCACGATCAGGACAACTAAAACAACATCTTTTAACACATACAGGGTAGAAACCTTATACATGTGAGGTTTGCTCAAAGTCATATACACAATCGAAAGAACTAAAAGGACATATGTTAACACATACCTTATAAATGTGAAACGTGTCCAGTGCTATTTACACGATCGGATGCACTAAAAAGATACCTTTTAACACATACTGAAGAGATATTTTATAAATTCAGGGCTTGGTATTTAATTTTTCGAGGAGGGAAGTCTTCCTCTTAAAATTTACAATGGAGGGGAGTTGAGTTGATTGTGTGGGGAAACAAAAAAATTCTTAAAATTGCACTATTATTTTACATGGTATTTAAAGAGTTACAGTAATACAAACATGACAAAATACCATTGAAAAAATTTTAATCAACCACTCTGAATAATTATACTGTACATATATATATATATTTTTAATTTTAAGAAATTGAAGAAAATTAAGCTTTTACACAATATCTATTTTTCAATTTTAACCAAATGTTATGAGTCCTTCAGAATTTGGTTGTTAAAAGATTATCTTAATTTAGATTTTATTGGGTTTTGGGCACTGAAACCTCTTTCACAATTGGTACACTCATGCAGGCAGAACAAGAGTAATTTTATAACTTTAGAAATTTTCAGAATTTATTTTTATGCTCTTGAGAATTACAGCCAAAAGTGAAATACCTGATATGTTCTTTGATTGAACTACGTACTATGCTTTCAAATTGTAAACTCGTATCAAAAATTTGAAAGGAAAACCGTTGATTAATTTCTTTTTTTATACGAGAAATATAGATTAATGAAAAATTGTCAAGTTCTAATTTCTGTGAATTGTAACGATCAACATGTTTCGTGTTTCTTTGTAGTTCGGATTTTTTTTTTAATTTAGTGCACTACAAGGTCTTTGAATCTCTTCTAATCTAATTTCTTTACTGTGGACTTCAGATCAGTTTGGGAGGATTCAGCATCCGATGGCTCTTACTGACCTGTTAGATCTTTTCTTTTGGTCAAGGAGGTAAAATTCACAAAATACGTCCTTTCATGGTAGGAAAAAATTGTGAATTTCATCATACGGTTAGGGCAAAAAAAAAAAAATCTGGAAATTTGTTGATTGGTCACTACTAAAAATTATGAATTTCATCAATCTGTTGAAGAAAAAAATTGCAAAGTTTTCAGTCGAACCCAAGGAAAAAAATTGTGCATATTGTGAATCAGTCATAAAGAATAATCATGAAATTCGTTAATTTGCTGCTGAAAAAAACTGAGAAATTTGTCACTCAATATCGGAAGAAGAAATAATGAAATTTGTCTATAGGTCACAGGAAAAATAAAATTTCTTCGATATGTTGCAGGGAATTAATTTAAAAATTCATCTATTGGTCGTGGGAAAAGATTGCAAAATTTGTTGATCAGTCACTTGAAAATATCTCAAAATTTGTCAATTGGTCACTTGAAAATATTACAAAATTTGTGTGTCGATGTTGTGAAAAAATCTTGAAAAGTTTCAGTCAGACACAGGGAAAAATATCACGAATCTTGTCATTCTATCTCTGTAAAAATCTGTAAAATGTGTCGATCGGTCAAAGAGAAAATATTGCGAAATTCGTCAGTTGGTGACAGAAGTTGATTGTTTGAAAAAATTAATTTTCTAGAAAATATCATTTTTTGGTTGGGAGCCTGCTGCCCACGCTATTATTTTAGGCAGGATTTCTAAAGTTTAGCGCAAATTCCACAATCCTGCTCTAAAATTAATTCCCTGAAATATAAAATTTGTCCAAAAAAGGGTTTTTATTAAAATTTTGACAAATTTCGCAATTATATTGAAATTTACAATTGAGTACTGAATACACTTGTAGTAAAATATATATATATATATATATATATATATATATATATATATCACATATTTGTTTTAATCAGAAAACATGTTAAACTGACTACGTAATGCACTTTAATAAAAAAAAATATTGAAACATAATTAGTATACAATGAGGAAGAGACAGAAGAAAGTTCTGAAGAGGACACAGTATTAGATCGCAATTTTGCTACTGTCTCTACGCCAAGTGTCTCTGAAACCTCATGTAATCATATTCATAGTCAAATGCACATGAAATTGTGATATGTGGCTTCTACTTGCGATTGAACTTGAGTATCAGACAAAATTGCTACAACAATTGCAAGCGCAACTCTGCAGGATGTTGGTCTGATTAATGATGAAGAAAGAAGTATAGTAATTGACAGAATGAAAATTAGACGAGAATAAAAGATATAAAAGACAGCATAATGACATTTTTCAATGGCAGCAACCAATATTCATTTGCTGCAACAATTGCAAGCACAACTCTGCAGGAAAGTAATTGTTTTATTTTTTATGTAAGAAAAGATAAGTGTAATGTGCAAAAAATAGAAAGGAACTAACTATTACAAAAGAACTGTTATCAAAGAACATATATCACTTGTAGCAGAGAAGAGATCAAAGTTTTTCAATGGCAGCAACCAATACTTAAATATTACTGCAATTGGATATGATAGAACTGAACCAAACACTGGATTGAATAAAGGTGTGATTGTTTTGTTTGAAAAAGAATTATGAAAGCCACTGAAGTTCTTGATTTGTCTATTTCATGCAAATGAACTGCCCGTACGTCATCTATTTTGTTTCCTAGATGGAAAAACTAAAGATCCAAATCAATTTGTAGGAAAAATAAGGAAACAACTAGAAAAGCGTTATGAACTTTTAGTGATTCAGATTTCACCTATTGAAAAGAACATTCCATTGCTAAAATTTAAGGATAATTTAAGTATGGACCAAAAATATTTCTTAGAAATTTGTAACACAATCTCCATTAGAAATTGCTCTTCTGATTTCTCTATGAAGGAAACAGAAGAACTTTGTCATTCACAATGACTTGCATTAGAAAACAAAATATTTTGCTTTCATGTGAGAACAGAATATCCATCACAAAATCACCAAATACTGACTGAGTACATTTTGAAAGTGTATGTAACTGTTTGGTTTAAACTAAGTTGAAACCATCTTGTATCTATGGATTGAAGCACTTGTGAAAGCTTGTCAGCTATTTACGTTACCTCAATTAGACTCAATTGATCCAATCAGTCAATACTCTGCTGCACATGAAAATATCCTCCTTTGAATGCTATCAAGTGATAGAAGTCATGTAAGAGAGTTTACATTATGCCGGATTGTAAAAGCAGGGACTGGAAATGAAGTTGGCATCAGAAAATAATTCCTGTATAAAGTTTGATGTCATGGATTATATTGATATGATTCAATGGCATGATGTTAAAGTAACAGAACCTCTTATGACGATGTATATTTTTGATGACAAACTTTAGCAGTAAATAAAGCAAGCAAAAGAATCTTATCATGAGAATCAACGTATTGACTTAAAGTCAGGGATCGGAAAAACTACTTTTTTATTGTAGCGAACTACAACTACTTTGTCGAAAATGTAGTTAACTACAACTACAACTACTTTTTTGTTAAAAGTAGTGACTACAAACTACTTTTCAAAAGTAGTCAGTACTTCGCTACTTTAAAATTTTGTCAAAGTGTTCAATTTACACTGAAATTTAAGACACGGACTCCTCGTTATTTCGTGTCTGCCAGTATACAATTAAATAAATGCGACATAACCGAGGACATTAAAAAATTAAGAAAGATAAGATACAAGAAAATGTGTTTTTTTCTCCAAAACGTTAGTTTATACACACTTAACAAATTTCTTAGCAAAATTAAGAAATATATTATAATCTCGAAAATTACAGAAAAATAACCCTAAATGCAAAAAATAAATAAATCTGTAAATAAAGCAATTCGGATTAATAACAAACCCAGTGTTAAAACGAAGACTTAATAACAAATATATAGACAAGTGTTGCCAAAAAGAAAATTAATTATTTTGGTGGGTTAGTAGTAGATTTCAGCGGCAAGTGTCAATGAAAAAATCTATGACTTCACGCTTTGTGTTGCTATACACTGAAGCTGAGCTTTGCTACTGCGATTCGGAAATTGTTGAACAGAACAAATTCTACACAAAAGAAGAAATTTCGAACACGTGATTTACAGAATGGCACATTTTTTCTCCCTGAAGTAGCGTTAAGAGTAGCGTCGGTTCTCGCTACAAACTACTGATTTTTTGTATCGTGCTACTCGCTACACTACATTCTTCAAAATGTAGTGGACTACACTACAAACTACTGTAAAAAGTAGCGACTGCAGTAGTTTCGCTACTTGCACACTACTACCGACCCCCGCTTCAAGTTTTCCCAATGTCACACACAAGCAATTGCAAGGATTGTTAAATTAGTTACTGTGTCATCCTTGTCTGTTTGTAACACTTCTGCAATAGATGCATTGATAAAAATCAAAATACATTTTCAAAAGATAATGCCAAAATTTGAAACAAAAAACTATCCAATGTGTCAGTGTGTTTATTTTGGACCTTGTGTGATAACTATGGTTTTTTCAAAAAAATTGATGTTTCTTGTAAATAACGTTGTGCCTTTAAAAACATTATGCAGTCAAACCTCTCTTAACGGACACCCTTATATATGGTCACCCCTCTCTTGCGGCCACATTAAAATTTCCCAGCTAAAATTGACCTCTCTTTATAACTAACAACCCCTCTCCTGCAGACACTTCACTTTTTCAGACTTTTTTTTTTCGGTCCTATAGGTGTTCGTTAATCAAGGGTTTTATTCTTTTAATGTTTTTTTTCTAAATAAGTGTGATTTGTTTAACTAAGGTACGATAAATAAAAATTGCATTTCTTTCATTTCAGTATAGTACTATAAGAATATGTTACTGTAAAATTAATATTATGAAAATCGCTAAATTCTACAAAATCATTTTTTTCTGTAATGACATCTAAAAATTAGTAATACATAGAATGTTAGGTTTTCTGCAAAAGTATAAATTTTTGAATATTCTATTTATACAAAATATATGTATATTACTTTAATGATCAAGAAAAGAATATAAAAACGAAAAGCAATTTTTTCCCCCACAAAATCGTCAATTGTGAAGCCCCTTGCAGCACCTGAAAATGTTTTAGTACAGCAACAAAATTTCATATTCTTCATTTTAATCCCAAAAGGCAACTTTTGCCGACTATAGCAAATTTCTACGAGAAAAAAAAAATTAACCATTATTTTCGTTCCACCCAATAGTGATTGTTGTCATACAGCTTGTCCAAAGTCATTTACACAATTCAAATTACTAAAAAACAACTTTTAAGACCAGAGCCGTTCTTAGAAATATGCGACACTTTCGTTTGTACCCAGTACCTAGGAGGTTCTTGACGTGAAAATTTATTTTAATCTAAAATAGCTAAGTATTTATTATTAATTTTGTTGAGTTATATATATAATTATGAAATTTATATATGTCAACATGCTTATTTTTAAAATGTAAAATTTTTTATCAATAAAATTTTCAGTGGAGGTTATTCAAGCTTAAGAAGAATATAAAAACTTTTATCAACAAAATGTTCAGTGGAAGTTATGATGCTAAAGATTTGAAAAAAATATATATAGCCAAAGAACTTCAATACATGCAGAAGGAAAGCTCCTGTAAGGCTAATATAAACTGTGATGTGTGCTTTTGTTCATCATTGTGAAACATTGCTGTCAAACTAACTTTACAGGGATAAAATGGAGTGATGAGTGCATGTACACTTTACTGGAAACCAGAAAAAAACACTCCATGCTTTTTGATAATTTATATTGAGACTTTCCCGGTTTCATCTTCAGATGTTTCTCTTTACTGAGTTGTAAAGACACGATTCAAGGACATTTTTTTTTCCTTCGATGATGCTATATATATATATATATTTTTAAATTATATATATATATATATATATATAATGTTAGATTTTTTTTTTTAATATCAGTTATTATTTTATATTAGTTTCCATTAAAGAGAAATGTATATATGAAAAAGTATGGCTTGCATTATCTCTGAAAAGAAAAATAAATAAACAAAAACATTAAACAACTAATTATTTATTATTATTACTTTTATTATTATTATGTGGTATAACATCTATTTCCTTGCTTGCAGATACAATAAAATAAATTCTTTTTGTTTTATTTTGCTAAAATTGTATTCTACATCATATCTGATAGAAATAATTTCTTTGCAAATAATTATTTTCAGTCAAAACAAGATATTTCAATTCATGTGTTTTCTTTTAATTGGGCGATTGAAACTGCACTTTCTATTGAGAGCTGTATTTCCTTGAATCATATCTGTAAGAAAAAATTACATAAAAATTGATAATTTATCAATTTTCTGGGAGTCAATTAAAATCCTCTGTATTTCAAAGAATTATCTGCTCATTCACTCAGAATAATATCATTTACATTGATTTTTTTTCAGTTACAAATATTAAAGAAAATTTATATCACAACAACCAATGTTATTGTTAAATCATCTTTTTTCATTTCAATTTTCAAAAGTAAACAAAAATCCCATAATTAAGAAAGAAATTCCTTTTATTTTTCAGTAACTGGATGAGAAAGAAATTCCTTTACTTATTTCAATAAATGAATGAGAAATAAAGTATGATTTGTAGATTTTTTATTTTAAACAAATTGTAAAAAGTGAAATGGGTGTTTAAAATTAATTGTTAAATTGATTATACAAAATGTCACCATATTTTTTAACTTTGTGTTGATATATAGTTTTCTGTATTTTCTTGTAAATAATGGGAAAACGGGTTGGAGTATAAAATATATTAAACTTATGTAAACCACAAATGTTATCAGTTGTACATTTTTGTTTCACCATAGAACAAATTTATCATTTTAAAAATGAACAAGTTTCAATGTGCTTTTGTAATGGATAATTATATTATTTGTTTACTATTGCTATATTTCCCAGTACTATTTACATTTCTTAAAAATAATTGTATTCTGTAAATTCAATTCTGTTATAAATATTTTTTAGAAATTTTTTTTTTGCTTATATCCATTGCAAAATATATGATGTTGGATTATCTTACATCAAATAATAAGCAGAAGTCTTGAAAAGTTAAATATGTTTTATAATAAGAACTTCAAATCTCTGTGTCTCATAATTTAAAAGTGGAATAAAGTATTTCATTTTAATTTGTTTGTGTGTGTATGTTGTTAGTGCTTTCTGTATGTAAAACCATCAACTGTACATTTTCACTATTAATGTCATTTTTTATTCTTTGTTCATGTACAGTTAAATTCATAAACAAAATTATCAAAAATAAAATATTTTATTCTGTAAATTCAATTTTGTTATAAATATTTTTTAGAAAAGAATTTTGCATACATTCATGGAGCTGTAATCGTATTGTATAAAATTTCTAGTGCTTCAGCAAATGCGTGCGTGTTTCGAAGTTCTAAGAGTTCAAGTTCCGCTTCGTCAGGCGTATTTGATCTGTGTAATGTATTGGCTTTCGCTGAGTTTCAATAAAAGTGCCGATGGCATGTGTAATGTGATTATATGATTTCAGAGTCCAGTTAGATAACTAAGCGTATATATAGAGATGCGTTTTTAAGAGAATCATCATTTTGTGTAATAATTTTAATTATTATGATGATGTCTACACGTTGGACCTTTTTCTGTACTTCTGATCGTTATTTACTGGAGTTTGATCCTGAAAAAACATGTGTATTTGATTTATGCTACAGGCAGAGATGATTATGCGGACAATGGTGAGATTTATGGTTTTGTGATTTTTAGACAAAAACAAGATTTTTCTTCATGTTGTGCTTGGTTAAAAAATGCAACCTGGCATAGAGTATGGCATTGTAGTGACGTGTATGCCGAAGCCATAAAAAAAAATTCAAATTTCGTTGAATTCGGTATGATTACGGCGACTGAAATTGAAGCAGTATCAGGAAGTTTAAGTCGTATGTCTATTTCATGATGAATTTTGTAATCTATTTATATTATTTTACGCATTTATGCTTTTTTTTTTATTTGCTGATTGTAAAATATTGCATACCACTTTAGTGATCTTGCATACAGCACCCAACTGATGCTAAAAAATTTTTTTAAAGACCTTGCATACAGTATTCAACTGATGCTTAAACATTAGTATTTATTGATCTTGCATACAGTACCCAACTGATGATTATACATATTTTTTACTATTTAATTTATTTATTATACAACATGAAGAGCTTAACCCTTTTTACTTTATATATTTCGTTTAATTACTGACAATACATTACGACTTTAGTGATCTTGCACACAGTACCCAACTGATGATTAAACATTAGCTTACTGATTCATCATTAAAGCTATTTGTAAGTTAATGTTTTTTGCTTGCAAAGTGATTAAAAATAATTATTAACATGCCTGCATGTTATGTGAAATTTTAATTTCATATCGTATGCAATATTTTACTATTAATGGTGGAGGTGGGTGAGGTGGCGGTACAAGTGAGTGCAAGTGTACTGTGTTCCGTGGCCAGTAACTGTGTTGTGCCCTGCAGTGTTCCTTGTGAAAGTGAGGTTTCGAGTTCGAACGCCGATGCGGGCGTGTGTTCAGATGACGATTTCCAGCCTGTCCGGATAAAGTGCCGGTGATTTATTCATTCCGAACCAGCTGTAGAGTTCGTATTTGTATTCGAGATGTATTCCAGATAGGTAGTTTTCTGGATAACTGGTTGGATATTTAAACACATATCCGTTTGATGAGATTCGTAGAATATATGTTGCTGGAACATTGTTACTAATTTCAAATTATTAGATTACTCTGATTGCTCAGATGCTTTCAAGATTAAAGGTTAATCTGAGTTTGAAAGATGGCAATTTCTGGCAATATCTAGGAAACAATAATACTGCATAAAACATAGAATGCTCAATATCTAACTAAATATGCTTATATTTCAAATCCTAGATTTTGATCAAATTGTACAATGCATTTGATAATCTATCAAGCAATGCATGTGTCAAATTGGCACTACACGGCACTTTTTCCTGGAAAGATTCTGAAATCAGCCAGTTGGAAATACCATTCTGGATAACTGGTTTTCTGGATTCCGGGTAAATTTTTCCATGCTCTATTATGATGTTGCATTATCTTACATACCTTAAACAACAACGTTTTCTGGAATCCCATGAACTAACATGTTTACTTATGCAAAGTCAGCAAAACAATAACTAAATAGCAAATGTCTTAAAAGCTTTCAATTTTCATTTACATATACTATACTCTGTTAATGAATTGTTTTTCTTATACAATAAATTAAAAAATGAAATTTAATGGTAGATTAAACATGCATTTTTCTCCAGAACAATGTTACAAGTAAAATAAACTTTTTTTTCCTTCTTTAAAAAATGTGTCTTTTAATTTTTTCTGTCACTCTATCTCTTTTCTTTTTTTAATACTTTTGAATTCTAGTGCTATCAATCTTTTTCAAATAATATTACATAATATTTATATTAATTAGGTTTGGTTAGGTAAATAAAAATAAAAGTGCCCAGTTAAACTGATTACATTGAGATCACAGGCTATTCACACTAATTGTATATTATACTGTTATTTTAAAGAAAAAACACATTTAGCTGTATTAAGAGGGGAATAGCTCCCCCATTTCTCCCCTTTATACTTATTCAATGAACCGCCAAATCTAATCAGGGAAGTGCCTAATCAGAAGAAACCGGTATACCAAATTTGACTCTAATCTGATAATTCTGCCTTAAAAACTCATTTATCTAAATTAAGGGGGGATAAACCTCCAACACCCTCCCACTTTAAACTTAACCAATGAACCCCCAAAACTACATACATACAGAACCTGCAGGCTCTCAGGCTTTGACAGCTTGTAAGCTAATTATAAATGTTTTATAAAATTGATAAACTGTTTAATATATCACTTTAAACAAATTGCCATGTTATTTTATATCAAATTATTAAAATATTCTTAAGAATTTTATTATCTTTAATTTGTGCATATTTTTATTTGAAAGCACTACCTTCATAATATTTTATTCTTAACATACCTTTCAATAGGATATCTTTGATACAATACATTATAAAATTGTTGTTTATTCTTGTATTATATAAAGTAAAGCATATTCTGTTTAAATACTTGTTTACTGAAATTCATAATTGTGAAACGTTTTTTTTAAAAAAAATGATTAATTAAATATAATTCCTATCAAGAGTTATCTTGTTATGTACATACATTAGTATATAGTACATACAGAACCTGCAGGTTCTCAGCCTTTGATAGCTTGTAATCTAATTATAAATTTTTTTTAAAATTGATAAATTCTTTAATATATCACTTTAAACAAATTGACATATTATTTTATATCAAATTATTAAAATATTCTTAAAACTTTTATTATCTTTAATTTGTGCATATTTTTATTTGAAATCACCACCTTCAAAATATTTTATTCTTAACATACCTTTCAATAGCATATTTTTTATGCAATACATTATAAAATTGTTGTTTATTCCTGTACTATATAAAGTAAAGCATACCGTAAAATCCTGTTAATCTGACCTTCCCGATTAAGTGCCCCCCTCCCACTTTGTATACAAATTAAAAAATTCAAAAAATCTCGAGAAAGCGCCTGCCGCCAAAAGAAATTTCGCCATGCACGTCAAGATCAACAGAAAAATTTTATTTCATGAGTGGTTTTTTTTTTCCTTCAGATGAATCTTTGATATATAGCAAACATATACAAACACAAAAGTTACATACACACCCTCAACTATTGTCAATCTGAAAAAGCAATATAGCCAAACATTAGTTTTGCTGTAAATTTATCTCCATGGCAATAAGTTAAAAAATGTGTATTTGATGCTGTGTTTGTAATATTTTGATTAAAAAAGAATCTATTTATTTTATCAAAGAATTTATAGTCGTATTTAACTTTATTATGAAAACCAATTACAAAAAATTTATCCATTGACTGATCAATAGATGGTGCCACAGTTGAATTTGTAGCGTATTTTGTGCTTTTTTTTTTTTTTTGGTAGCAATGTTTTTTGTTTTAAAAATCTGGCAACACTACTAATTCGTTCTTTATGCTCTCAGTTTTTGTGATTTGTATTATTTATTTAGCACTTATAGATATGAAATCATGATTTAAAAAAAAAAAACGGTTATTTAATCTTCCTAATTTACAACAGACGGCGACACCACACAAAATGTTACTGGTTCTAGAAAGTATTTCAGAACATTTTCAACTGCAATTTCTCAGTGTTTTTTAATTTTTTAAAATTATTAAGTTCCTTTTATTGTTCTGTTACCGTATTAATGATAGATATTAGTGTTATTATTTATCTAAATGCATTCCAGTTTTAAAGCTTCTGAAATCCAGAATTTTCTATAATCTGAAATCGCCATTAATTGTGAAGTTATCCTTTTTTTTATTTTGTATATCATTTTTTTGTTCAAATTTTTTTTCTTTTATCACTTTATTAATTAATGCATACTTTGCGACGATCGGTCGTTAGCATCTGCCCCCACCCCCACCCATAAATATCATATACTACAACTTTCATACCATGTAAGCGTCCCCCCTGATTATTTTACGATTTTCCAACACGTTTAGGGAGGCGGATTAACGGGATTTTACGGTATTCTATTTAAATACTTTTTTACTGAAATACATAATTGTTTAATATTTTCTTTAAATAAACATGATTAATTAAATGTAGTTATAGATCATCATAAAATAAGACATTAAAACAAACAAGGCTAATAATATTGGAATAGTTGTACTTTATTTAAAATAAAATGTTATACATTACAGCATAATTTTCTTTACTTCTGATGATTATGGTGGAAAATATACAGTGCATGAAATCTGGAAATGAAGATTACAGATACAAGTTTATGAATTAAAAAATACAAACTGCATAGCTTGTTAAACAAAGACTATATATGAGTTCACGCTCCATAAATAAATAATATACATAAACTCAGCTCCTAACTTTATCTCAATGCATAAATTAATAAACTCCGCCCCCCTCTCCTTACATAAAAAATAGCAAAATGAAATATTTATATTTTACAATAAAGGAATGTGGGCACATCTGAGCACTTTTCAGAATTATAATTTTATCTGCTTAATTTTCATGAAATTGTAATATATAATAAAATGGAAAAATATATTAAGATGGATTTCTTTGAAATTGTAAGCAAAATAGTGATGGGTATTGTAACAAATGTGATTCAAAATAAAATTTTCAGTAATTATCATTAAAAAAAAGTTATTAACAATTCAACAGAAGACATTATTTGTAGAGAAAGCTGGTATATTAAATCCTTTAAATAGAATAATATGAATTTTAAACATACATGTTACAATTTATCTTTTGCAAATAAGATTTTGATATCAAAGTATAGTTCTTTTTGGGAAAAATATCCAGATGTCAAAAATTTTGTTTGATGAAACATACAAAATAAAATCCAATCTGTAGTGCTACTGATATGTGTAAAGCCTATGAAATGGATATTAAGGATATTTATAATTTTCAAAGCATGTTAAATGCACATTATATAGGATTGTATATTTGGACAAGTTTTCATGAAATGTCACAGCAGCAATCACCCGAATAATTAAGTGATGGAGAGAGTAATTTAATAACAATATTGTGAAAGTACACCAGTCTTACATCTAAAATGGCTGGGAAATGAATCTTACATGCATCATTGTTTTCCTTTAACAATTGGATTTTAAAATCCAACTCTCCTTTTTGCTCAATAATAATTTTAAAAAATACCTGCAAGTTTTCTCCATTGTAAATTTAACTAAAACATAGTCATTGACTTTTAGTTCAGTTAAAACAGTCGGATCATAAGCTGCAACGTCTTCTGGTTTATCTAATGTGTCAGAATTATCGTGAACTGAATAATTATTTTTTGTATCTGAACTTTGATATAATTGTTAAATTTCGTCTTTTCATGACAGAAAACATAGTTTATTTTGTGCTTTTTAGGAACTTTCAAGTACTAGACTGGAGGTGTAGTTTGCTTAATCTTCTTGGATTTTTTAAACTTATCTTTTGAATGTGTTAGCCCCAATATGATTTTTCACAGGAGTATCTGTCAATATTCTTGATTTTATCTTCTTACTTTTCTCCTTCTTTATTTTACGCTGCTCAGATTTTGGGAATGGTGGAATTTGCTCAGGAGTTGAAATTGATTGATTTTGCTCAGGGTGGAAAATTTCATTTCTAGTCTCTAATTCGGATATTGTTGTCTGTGTGTCAGTTTCTCCAGGAATTCCTTCTGGTAATAATTCTTCAAACAGAAAAGATTCCACAAGTTTATACTATTTATACGTTATCACGATGTTGTGTATTTCATACATCATTAGCAAAACAAAAATAAAAAGATGAAAGATGAAGCAACAATAGGCATGGGCACTTTTGATAACATTATCAAAGGTATCCCATATGCCCATGTGGAATATTTTGTTTTAATAGTTCAAATAGCAATTTTACATATGAATAGATGTTTGTTGCTTTATTGATCTCATATATTAATAAAATTTTAAGTCATATCCTGTTTGTATAAGAATCTTACAGCAGAAAATAAAAAGAATTACAAATCAAGAGCAATAACAAACTTATCATTTTTATTTAAAGAGAGGTAAACTAGATGAAAGAAAACAGTGTGTCATAGGTGTCGTTCACAGTTAGTAAAATGGTGAGAAATTGGATGTTGGTACTAGAAATATAGAAGTTTGCAGAATTTAGACTAATCAAAGGTTCCCCATGGTCAAAGATGCACCACTCTTCCCTATGGAAAAATATATTAAAATGGATTTCTTTGAAATTGTAAGCAAAATATTGATAGGTATTCTAATAAATGTGATTCTAAATAAAATTATCAGTAATTATCATTAAAAAAAAATGTTATTAACAATTCAACAGAAGACACTTCTTATTTTATTTCTTCTGTTGTACAATTCATAATAAGAAAAATAGTAAAGGGTAGTATATAATTTTTGTATGCATGTTTATCTAATTTCTTTTACAATTTTAATGCTTTTGAATGTCATTCCAAATATAAGCAACCCCCCCCCCCTCCCGCCGAAAAAAAACTTTTTAAAGAAAAAATTGATTTAAAAATCTAAGAGAGATAATTTTTCCTCTTATGACATATTTTCACTCATGTTTTTATATAATATCATCTAAAGCACCCACCCCCTCTTCTACATGAAATGTCTGCTTCCCTTCTTAGCTACCCCCTCGCCCAGTGCAAAAAGTTTAAAATCTTGAGAATCTTAAATTCTTCTGTCTTATGTAATATTCACTATTAAAAATATCGACAAACTCTCCCCTTCCCTCAGTATACAAAGTTTGAAATCTCTGCTCTCTAGTAACAATAAATAAATAATCAGTCATTTAAGTTATTCCTGTCCTCCGAAATTCTACTCTCTGATTAGAAAAATGAAATCTTTAAAACTCTTTATAAAAAATATATGCTCTATTTGTTGCTACTTAGCAGTGGTGTAGTTGAAGCGGGATACAGGAGGACGGCGTCCTCCCACTTTTTTATTTTCAAGGGGACGGTGAGAACGCAGACTTTCCAAACGTATTAAATTTTTTAAGGATACACACGCTAATGAATTTATGATTTTAAGATGTAAAGCACTGATTTTTAATACTTTTCAACAAAGTTGAACTGTGTTTATCATTTCGGATCATCTGCCATGTCTGTCTATTTTTCAGTTCTCCGTTCTCCCTCTAACTTCTGTAACTTTGTTTGAAATGTGACAGAATTGATGCATGTTTTTGAGTTTCTTTGCATTACTAATCTCTATTAAAAATGATATAACTTAATTTTATAGCTTCAATGAACTTTTCAATCAGGGAGAAGCTATACATAATATTACATGTAAAAAAACTGTAATTTAATTAAATTAAACTGTTTAATGTTTTAATTACTTTTCTCAGCAGTTCAAAATAAAAGGTAACATTCTGTATATCAAGTTTTGTATCGGTGACACATACCCTATGTTCAGAACAATGAATGTCCACCCACCATTTTTTTCACAAAACTACATAGCTGCATTAAAGGAAGGCTACAGGGGCTGCAGCCCCGGCCCATGATTGAATCAGGGGCTGAAGTTGTATCGAAGTTTTAAAAAATACTTAATTTTTATTTTAAAAAAAAAGATTTTTGCTTCTAAAGTAATAACAATAATCTGAAATGATGAGAAAAAAAAGTCATGGTTCAAGTGTCAACATGTATCATTTTTCCCTTTTGCAGTTTTAAAACGATGGAATTTCGATATAATACTCTGTTGCTAAGCTGTTCTTTCAGTATTTTTACCCTGTTTTGCCTGAGATCGAAAATAAGAAAACCTCTTTATTCTATTCTCGCCTTTGCCTGGCAATCTCAACAAACATGTGCACTGCATATATTTTCTAAGAAATTAGTAAAGAGGACCACCCCACCCCCATTCTCCTACATCAGATACTTCCGAATGTTATGGACAGTACCTTTAAACTGCACTTTGCATAAGAACTAAGAAGAATTGGCAATTGGGAATCAACTTTGTGCCTTTGTCTCGTGAATAAAGTGCATGTATTATTAACAAAAAATTTAAGGGTACCCTTTTTTATAAACTTTTAATTTAATATAGTAAGTTTTGATTAAGTGCATTTGCTTTAATTTTCTTTGATCTTTATAAATGTTTTTGTTTAATCTATACTAATAAAAGGAAGTTCTTTGTTTGTGTGTGTGTCTGTGCAATGACTAGCGAAATCTACTGCACATAGAAGTTTGAAAATTTGGGTGTGGATATTCCAAGGCAAGTCCTGATGCACTTGAAGCTCAGATTTTAAAGTTTTTTAGACCCGGGTCCCCTACGGAGTGGAGACCCTTATGGCCTCCGCTCCAGGGCCCCTTGAATATTTTGTGTGCCATGCATTTTCACTTCCCTAATAGTGCCACAATCTCCATGCATAACCTTATAGTTGAGGCTTGGATTCCTCTGCTCGGGCCAAACAGTTCTTTAAAATTTTATTCTAATGATTAATGTATAGCCTATGCTTAATTTCGACTAATTGAAGATCTAAATCTCTAAGTACAATGGCTTTTTAAGATGGTTTCCTCTGAGGGCCCTGCTCAAAACTATCTTGGACCCCTTACTATACCTCAGTTAAAAATCGTCTGATATACTATTTTTTTTTCTAAGAACTTTTTAAGACTTCCGACTAACACTTGAACTACAAAAAAAATTTTCGGACGTCAGCCACCACCCATTTTGAATATTAATCTCCTTGGGGCACTTGGTGCAGCTATTTAAAAGAAATATATATATACAAACTTGAGTTCTGTTTAAGGCTATTATCACGGGTCTGAGCAACGACTGGTAGATCAGCTAGTTTTTAATAAAGAAAAGTGTGTATCTATTTTGTTTGTACTTAACCTTGAGTATGAATAAGTTTCGCTTGAAGAAAACCATAGTTTTTACTGTATGTTTTTATGTGGCTTAAAAGAGAAAAAGAAAGAAAGAAATTAAATAATATTACAACTCTCAAGTTAATTCGATTGTTTACGAAATATTTTTTATTGTTGTCTAGTTAACTTATTAATTTACGTTAGTTGGTTTATTATGAATTTCATTGACTGAATGGCTTTACATACATCCTTAACATATTACATTTTTCATATTCATATTAAAACTTTATTCATGTATATATTTAATTCTTTCGTACACTAAAAATCAATCTGTATGGGCTAAGGTGCTTAATATACCCACATTAATTTATGTAATATATTTTTTTTCATATATTGCACAAAAATCGACCTATTTCAGGCAAATTGAAAACTTTCAGCATACATATTTAAAACTTTTAGTTCATTGCAAAGATATAGACTGAATTAGAAAAGTAAATTTTCAAAAAGTTTAAAGAAGTGTATTTTTTTTTCTAAATCAGGAAAATGTTTTTTTTTTCTTTTCAATAAAAGTTTTTCTCACAGTTACATTTTCTTACAAAGGTTACAGGTTTCTAACAAAGATAATGGCTCTGCCTGTATGAGCTTCACTTGGAAACTCCTGTCCAGACTCCTCAAGCTCTGAAAACATGCTAATTTGCTGTGTTTTAAAAAAATTACCTGATTGGGAAACATCGAGTGATGTTATCCTGACCAGTGGAGATCATCTGTAATTGGATTGCAATTCATTTTCCTTTGACTGGGGGGGAAAGGGGTTACTTCCAAAGGCCGCATCCACCACTGTCGCGGGGCTGCTTTCATGATTCATTGAGCAATATCTATCACACATTTGAAAATCAGCTTGTATAAAATGGCTAAGTTAAAATTTTGCTGCCTCCCAGAACTTCTATATTATAAAGGACAAATATGTCTGTGAGTAATGCTGATGTCATTTTGTTGTTGGCAACACCAGACAATTAAATTTCTCTTTTACTGCAATTTTTTTAACTTCTTAACATTGCACATTTTAAATTGCTACACCGTGAAATAAGGGAAAAAAATTACTTTCAAATGCAATTTGTTTGAAAACTGCATTGTAATTTACTATTTTTTTTATAGTTTTTAAAATACTTTTTAAGCATGATTTTAAAAAATATATATTTCTATCGCATAAAGAGACGATTACGAAAAATAAATCCATTTGCACTTAAAATAATATGAATTGTTAATCATTTCTTTTTGGCTTATATACCATGAAAGCATTGCTTTTAATTAATTCTCAATCTTTATTTGAATGCATAATCATATTTTTTATGTAAAAATAATTTTTGGTGTTGTTAGTGGGCAATCTACAAAATATATATATTAAATGGGTACTTCTCCATTATCCCGTCGACCACTTTTCATAAAAAAAAAACTATCGCCAAACTATAGGATTTAATACCAAAAATGCAGTCCCATTCATTTGATGTCAGATGCAATAAATGTGTTTGTTATGTCATGAAGCGCCTTTAAATTCGACATTTGCCTGTATTTTTCATTATGTTTTACCGATTTAGTAGTTATTTCGTTAATTAAAATAACAATTGCGACCTTAAACGGTTATGCCATGATATTAAAAGAAAAAATGCATTGAAAAAATATAGCGTTGCATAGTTAAGTGCAATAGATCAATTTCAATGGACGTCACAAACATTTATTCACCAGCTGAGAAGGATAATTCAGAAAAATAAAGTAAATAAATGCATATACAAGATTTTTTTTTTCCTTAATATATTGTAATTTTCTTGTGTTTAAACTTTTTGATAGTTGACACTTTGGTGAGCGGGGCTTTTCCGATTTTTTTAATTTTATTTATTTATTTTAAGAATCCAATGGCAACATTCTTCCATTTGTTTATTTGGCGTTACTGTTTGGCAATAATTTTTTTTTTTTAAAGTGGTCGATGGGATAATGGAGAAGTACCATGAAGTGTAACAAATCTATAAGAATTTTCAATCATAGTAATAAAAGGTTTTCACCTGTATTCTGTAACCCGAGAAGCAGGGTATGTATTCCCTAGTTATAATAGCAGCTAGACGAAACCTTTTTATACGCTATAAGAAAATATTTTTAAATATGATGTTTTAAATACATTCTTTTAAATATGATGGGATTTTCCCATGTTATAGTTTAATTAATCTAGAGTTTTCTTTTTCTTTTAATATTCACGTTAAAATATATTTTTCAATAAAAAAATATTTGGAAATATTATTATTTGAGCTTTTTAAAAGTGGGCAACAGTTGGTGTAAAATGGCGTTCTTTGAAAAAAGAAATAAACCTCCATTCAAATAATAAAAAAATACTAAAAAAAAAAATCTCCACCAATTAGACAATTTAAAAAAATGATTTAACTGAAATGATGCACATCACAATCTAATCATCTGTATATTCTTACAAAAGATGGTATATTTGCTATGCATAGTTTCTGATTCTATAAAACTTATGTAACTATCTTTTGAACGTTGACCAATTTAAACATTAAATATCACTTTAAATAATTCCTAAGCTTAAAAACTGATTGCTACATAGTGTTTATCAGACATGTCTCTATGAAACTATTATTTTTCATGTTTTTATAGTCAATAGTTTTTTTTTTCAGTCAATGTTTTTAGTCATGTTTTTATAGTCAATAGTTCGTCGATATAGAATTTAAAAGAGGTCAGAATCTTCTGTATTTTGGCAGATTTTCACTCAAAAAAAAAATATATATATACAAAATAAACAGCCCCTTCCCCCCCCCCCCCCAAAAAAAAAAAAAAAAAAAAAATTTTTATTATGTATTTTTTATTTTATTGTAACACAAAAATATGAAATAAAATAAATAATCAATCATCTAAATCCCACACAAAATTACTGCTTCACCCTTTAGTACCAAAACCCCATAGTTTAGCCTTTACAACTCTTTAATTTTAAATTTGTTTTCAGACTTATTTAATACTCTATATGAAAAATAAATAACTCCAATCTACCACCTAAATTAACCATTCCACTTAAAACCTCTCCCCCAGCTCCCCCCCCTCCAACGTCACCTCATGAAGACTCTCCCCTTATTCCCTCTCATTAATTTTTAAATGTTAAAATTCTGATTTTTTTTTTCTGCTCCATTTGTGATTTTTTGTAACAATATTTAAATAACAATTTAAATTATTCCCCTCCTCCCCCACTAAAAAAAGACTTTTTTTTTGCCCTCCCCCCCCCCCCAATACATAATGTACAGTCTTTAAATTTTTTCCTACAATAATTAAATAACAATATTCAACAACAATAATTAAACAATTATCTAATTTGCTCCTCCCCCCACTCAAAATTTTTTTTCTCCCCCCCCCCCCCCACCTCCCAAGCACACAAACCTTAAAATCTTTAAAATTACTTTTTAGAGATTTTAATGCTGTATTTTTACCTTATAGCAAAAATAAATAAATGATTATGTAACCCTCTCCTTAAATTTTCATTCCCCATTGCCAGAAAAAGGGGTGTATTCCTAGACATGGAGAGGTGGGGAAGCAGAGAGAAAATTTTAATCTTTTTTCTCATTTGACTGTTCTCACAGCTGATATTTTGTTAATGGAAGGCGAGTTATTTTAGAGAACATATTTATTTCAAAACATATAATATACACATGATTCAGGGTGGGAAGAACAGCCAAACTGCAAAAAAGATGAAAATTTCCACTTTCCTCTCACATATTAAGAAATCCATTCCCCTCCGTTGAAAGAAAAAGATAGAGAAAAATTTTTAAGGCAATGATTATTTTAGATGATTGATATTTATATGAGATGAGTTACCTTATACTATAAAATAAGAAATAGAACAGTGTTTAAACAAATATATATTAAAGATTTTAAAGTATTTGTTAAAGGGGGGGACAAAATGGAACTTTTGGGAGAAAGGAGGATAATTTAGATGATTGATTATTCATTAATTGTTACTAAAGATAAACAAATAAGCAGATTTTTTAAAAAATAGTTTTAAACATTTTAAATATTGTATTTGTGTGTGTGAGAGGGGAACATTTTTTGAGTAGAGAGAAAACTTAGGTGACAAATTACCTATTTATTTTTACTAGAAAACAACAAATGAAACAAAAGATTTCTTCAAATAAGAATTTTACAAACTTTAAATTTTGTATTCTCGGGGATGAGTGGGTAATATGAATGTCAAATTAAGGGTGTTTTAATTTAGATGATTTGTTATTCCTTTATTGTTAATAGAGTGCAACAAATAGGACAGAAGATTTTTTTTTATAAATAGTTTTAAAAATGTATAAGAGTTGGAAAAGACAGGGGAAAGAAAATTTTTGGGGGCAGAGAGATAACTGAAATGATTGATTATTTATTTATTGTCACTAAACAGGAACAAAATGAGCACACATTTTTTAATAAAGAATTTCAATTTTTTTAAACTTTGTATGCTGAGGGGGTTGGGTTGGGTTGATCTATGACGGCCAATTATCAACATGAGGGAAATAGGCCCAAGGGGGAGTGCCCTCCATGGGGGTATGCTGAGGGGGAGGGAAAAACATAAAGTTTGGATGCAGGGGGAGATTGTAGTTTGGAGGAACAATTTTTTTTTTGTATTGTTATATTATTAGCAAGCAGCAGGAAGGCCAGAAAAATTTAATATTCTCAATATTTTGACCTTTTTGTGTTAGGAATCAGAAGGGAATCAGACATTTCATGTGTGTGGGAAGGGGGGGGGGATTTCATTAACAAAATATATTAGCAAAAGTGAAAATCTACTAAAATTATCAAAAGAATAAAATTTTCTTCCTTGGATTTTTAAAATAAATTTTTTGTGAAAATTTTTTTGGGGTGAGCTTATATTTGGGAATGGAAAAGAAAATAAAAGCTGCTTGAAATTGGGAGGGTGGCTTACTTTCGGATTTTATGGTAATGTTATCCTACTTTATGCTTCTCCAATTAAGTTATGTTTATCTAGTTAATAAATGATTCTCTCATAATTTAAGGGAATGCAATAAACAGCATGTTTTGCTGTAATTGCAAACTAAAATTATCGTCACTGTATCCTTTACACTGAGCACTAAGAATCATATTGGAGAATAGGAAGATAGATCTCCTGTTATACATGGAGCTCAGTTGATTCTACATGTACACCATATGATTTTCTCCAATTTAGTACTAGGGAAATAGGTGGTGCATTTCAATGAAACTAAAATAAAAAGCTATAATAAAAAATAATTACCAAAAGACACAAAAAATATATAATTTAAAGTATAAAAAATAGAAATGTAACAAAATATTTTAAAAAGTTACTAAAAACATGATAACACTTATCTCTTGTAGGTATTTATTTTATACCACTTAATTTTAAACAAGATATATATCAAAATTTTACTTTTATAACTTTGGTGAAAAAAAATTCTAAAATTGCATTACTTTTTTTTTTCTTAATAAAAGTTTCTGAAGATTCTTATTCGAATTCAACATTACTGAAACATAACTACTTTCCCCTCAAAGGGTTAATTAAGGAATAACGCAAGGGCATAAGTGAAAACTTTTTCCCTGATATTCAAAGAATCTCAGCAGGTGTGATTTTTAAACATTAATAATCCAACGACAATCACGAAAAATATTTTTTTTTTAAGTTTTCTTTTTTTCTTTTTGTATTTTGTTTATTTTTTAAGAAGATACCTAAAAATATAGATTGAATCATTAAAGTCAAAGATTTAAGATTCAAGTTGAAATTCATAGCTCATGGCTAATGTCAAGTGTAGCCCTGGTAATGTCCCTACCTCTATTCAAATGCGCATGCGTTAGCGTATTACTTTTATACTATCTGAATAGTGAAACCGTTACATTGGAAAATTAATAATGAGTTACAATTCTAATGAATTCCTCAGTTTTATGAATGGAAATGCAATTTGTGACATTATTTTTCAACACAGAGGACTAGATAAGTATTCTTTAACATAAATGGACCTTTGATTCACACATAATGAATGAATCACACATCATGAATGATTCATGTTATATTTTCTTCCTGTTTATTGATTTCATGTGACAATGATGTGATTGATTTTTATCTTTAAAATTTGATTATAATTGTTTAAAAAGCAAGTCATTTTGCCGAATTAATTGCGCAGTTAATCTTTTCTTTGTCTTACAATTAGTTTTTGTGGAATGATTATGATTTATGAGAAGTAAACCTCGCCGATTGTTATTTGCTTTAAAAGTTAATCACTTATAACAATAGAAAACGGTAAGTTTTAATTTGTTTAGACTGCTCAAAATACATATAAGTTTTAATTTTACTGATTAGTTACAATTATTTTTGGTTATCACAACGTCACTTCTGCACCAGTTAAGTATAAAAGCTGGCCCTAAATCAAAGTAGTAAATAGGAATGAGACTTATTACAATATTATTTAGACAACTTTTAATCTTTTGACCATTTCCTACTAATGCTTTTACTCTTAAGACTCTTTTCCAATCAAGGAAGCCTCTCTTAAATGTAGCTATGAATTTTTGAATCGTACTTTAAAATTACAGGTACTCTAAAATTTTGCTAACATACAGTCTAACAAAATCTGTCTTGAACACTTAACCCTTTGTAGGAAATTGTTTTATACCACTTAATTAAAAAAATATATTTAATTTTAATTAAATAAAAATTTTAAACAAGAATGTAATCTGTGTAACTTTAAGAAATGAAATTTTTGGTTTACAACTTACATTTTACTGCATATTGATGATATTTCATTAAAAATGCTTATTTTTAAAAAATTTGTACATTTCACTCTCTTTTGAATCACAAAAACTACTAATTTATGGTGTGGTGAACTCATGCTTTACAGTATATAGTACAGTATTTTTTGTTTTCTTAAAGGTATTTAACCCTTCACTTGTCATGTTCAAACTGTAAATTTCTTCACTGTGCTGCGTGAAGCATATTTGTTTCTTACCTTTTGGCACATAGTATAAATGTATTTCATACCAAAAATTTGAATTAATAAACAAGCTGTAATAATGATACTTTGAAATATTAGAATCATGCTTTCTATCACTATATTTTAATTTAATAACAGATTTAATCTGTTGAAATTAACAGTTTAGAATATTGATTTTCTTTCTTACATGTTTATATGGCTTTATTTGACCCACTGGTGGCTATAAAATCAGACTTCATTATACCAATTTCGTTATTTTATTTTTCATAAATTTCTTATTAAGAATAGATCAGTTATGCATACAACAGTTGTTTATGTCTTTATGAAATGCATAATTTTCTTTAATAAAACTATTTTTAATTTTTATGGATAAATTTCCTACTTCAGCTCATTTTCTGTTTAAAAAATAAATCAAATTGTAGCTAATAACATGTAATAAAAGTTTTCTTGTTTGCTGTTACCCCACAACAATGCCCGAGTATACAAGAAAAGCAGACATTTAATCCAGTTTTACATGTTGGATGTTTTTTTTTTTTTTATAAGTTCTTGTTTCTTTTTAAAATAATTCTGTGTAATCTCAATGTCTTGGTTATCATGTGAAGTGAAAAAAATATTGAGACATAATTTTTTTTAAATATCAAGAATTTGTTAAAAATAAATTTTAGAATAGCAACATATAAATATTTAAGATATAAAATATACTGTAATAAAAATGCAAAGTTATTATCACTATTTTAACTTTTTTTTTTTTTTACTTTTTAATTGCAAGCTTTAAAAAATTTTTTTTTATTTAGGCATGTAAAATAAATGTGTACTATAATATATTATAGGAAAATAACTCTTTTGCTAACTGTTAAAGTGTATTATGGCATGGTAATATTCCATAGTGCCAATACTGAGTGTGAATATTTTATGGTTATTATTTTCACTAAACTCTAAAAAGTTGAATACAGTTTTCTGCTTATTTTATGTTTATTTTTTAAAAATCTGTATATTTTGAAAGAAGAAATATGCAAATGCTAAATGTCAGATCTCTCCAGATATTACATATGAAAATAATTCTTGGATACTTTTCTACAGAAGAGATCATAAATGATCAATAAGTGTTGTGACAGAAATATTTGAAATGCCTGATAGCAAGGATGTCAAAGGAAAATGTTTTTTACCGACTTGCCAAGTCTCCCGCTTTTGGCCGGAGATTACGGATTTTTCAACTATAACTTAAGCTCCAGATTACCTTGAAATATGTCTGGCTTTTTAAAATTTTGAACACACAAATTTCGTTTTCAATCCACGGCATATGATTGGGCCACTATGGCTGAGTCGCTGCACTGCGCAATTGTCCCAAATTTCGATCATGTGGCCAAAAATCATTTCTGGCTTTCCTAGTAGTTGTGTGTGATTCATTTTTCATTTTACAATGTTCTAAATGGTATTACATTGTGAATTCAAGTTAAATGTGATTGGGGGTTGCTGGGGGATGGGCTGGTGGGGCATATGAGGAAGTAAGTTTTTATTAAATTATAACTTTATTTTTCTACAAGATTTTATTTTTACAGGTGTGTGAGTACAAACTTTTAATAAAAGCTGTCTTCAATGTTCAAGCTCATGTTTTACTTCAGTTACATAGCGCCCATATGATTAAATTTAAGGGGGGGGGGGGCTGAGAAAAATCTCAACTTCCAATAAAGCTGTCATGTTGTGACATATTTATCTACATTCTCCTATTCTTTTAAATTCTATTTTTCAGCATTTTATTCCCTATCTTTAAATGTTACCTCTGTATTCAATCATCTCAGTTTAAAAGCTACCCATTAATTATTTCTATCTTAAATTTGTACTTCCCTTCCTTTCTAATACCTAAATAAACGATCTCTGTTTTTCCTTTTAAATCCACCGTCTGCTTTGCTTTTGGCAGTCAGCCAACGGAGTCCTTCTTAGTTTCTCATCGCATCTCCCGTTTGACGCATGCACGTTGTCTGAACATCGGTGCGTACATTTTAACAAAAGCTATCATACATTTTAGTAAATCTTTAAGGTACTTTGCGTTTTTTTACTATCTACAGACAAAATTTGAGTTTTTTCCTGCGATCTCTTGATGAAATTTGCATTTTTTCGCGATCCTTTAAGAAATTTGCGTTTTTTCCACGAATTTTTGACTAAATTTGCGTTTTTTCCGTGATTTTTTGACGAAATTTGAGTTTTTTTCACGATTCTTTGAAGAAATTTTGTTTTTTCGCAATTCTTGGAAGAAATTAGAGTTTTTTTTCCCCCGCGATCTTATGATGAAATTTGCTTTTTTTCGCGATCTTTTGACGAAATTTGCGTTTTTCTCTACAAATTGTTAACGAAATTTGCGTTTTTTCTGCGATTCTTTGACGAAATTTGCGTTTTTTCCGCTATTTGCGTTTTTTTCGCTATTTGCATTTTTCCGCTATCTGACGAAACTCGCATTTTTCTCAGGATCCTTGAACGAAATTTGCACTTTTCTGTGATTCTTTTACAAATTTTGCATTTTTCCCACGATTCTTTGACAATTTTTTTTTTCGCGATTCATTAACGAAATTTGAGTTTTTTCCTGCGATTTTTTGACGAAATTTGCGCTTTTTCGTGATCCTTTGAGGAAATTGTGTTCTTTTACGATTTTTTGACGAAATTTTTATTTTTTACACGATTTTTAGACGAAATTTGCGTTTTCTCCACGATTCCTTGATGAAATTTGCGTTTTTATTGCGATCTTTTGACAAAATTCGTCTTTTTCCGTGATTTTTTGACGAAATTGGCGATTTTTTTCTGCGAATGATTGATGAAATTCGTGTTTTCTTTGACCATTTGTCAAAATTTGTGATATTCTTCCATGATATTTTTTATGTTTGAATTTGCCGAACCGAGTGCCTTAAATTTTCAGACAATTCGGAACGTAATCACCTTCACCACTGACCTGAAGGTACTGAATAAGGGGCTCACAACCATAGTAGACAAAGTCCATTTTGAAAAAAAATGAGATAGTCCATTGAGAAGATGCATAAAATCTCTTTTATACACTCCCACAGTAAACATAGTCTGTAAACAGATGACATATATAGGGCTGCCACGAGCGACTATTTTTCTGTTCTATTCGCACCACTATTTAAAAAAGAAAACAGATTTTGTAGTATATTTCTCTTGCAAATTTTCTCGAATTTTATGTCAATAATTTTTGTTTTGAGAAAGTGGTGTAAGGTAGAATTAAAAAATAGTCGCATGTGGCAGCTCTGCATATATGAGAAAGTGAAAACTGATTTGGCTCAGTGTGGGAATGGACAAAACAGATTTTATGCATCTTCTAAATGGGCTATCTCATTTTTTTTTTCAAAGTGGACTTGGTCTACTATGGTTGTGAACCCCTCAAATGACCTTCCTACAGTGCAATTTTTTGGCAGAATTGTCTATAATTTAATATGGCTGTTTTAAGTAAAGAGGGAAATGTAGTTTCTGCGAGGAGATCATTTATCATGACATTCAACCCACAGTCTCTGCTTTTCCACAAATCAAATCATGTTCTTGCTTCTGACTCCAAATTCTCAGTATTATAAAAATGAGATAGCTCCTTGATTTCTTTGACAAAAACATTTTTCTTCCATATTTTTCATCATATTGGGATGAAGTAAAATTGCTTTGAATGACGTTCCATTTTGATTCAAAAACCTTGACTCAAGGGATATAATTAAAGAGTGTAAATATGGATTTAGAAATGCTGCTCTGTAATATTCAAGAGGGCCAGGTTCGAACGGTAAGATTATCTAATAGACGTTCTATACATTTTGATATCAATTTCTTACAATTACAATTCTCCATTAGCTCCATGAAAATTTCTGAAAATTCTTCTTCTGATACCATTCTGTGCATAAGAAAAATATCAAGAAGTTCCATCTTTAGGTTCTGATAAACCAAATGCAGATATTAATCTACAGATTGTAATTTGTTTACAACTGGCTCCAGATGGAAAAAATATCGAGAAATTATTTATTACAGATTAATACAGAGAAATTATTTGAGATATACAATAAACTTTAAAGATGAGGCTGCAGCATCTAAATGAATGGCTTGTGAGCATGTTTCTTGGTTCGTACTATTGTCTAGAGAAAGATTACAGAGATTTTCTTTAACAGTGGCAAAATGATTTGAAAAATATGGTGTGGACTTATACTTTTCTGACCGCATTGTTTCACATAGATCAGGAAAGTGTGACTTACAAGAATTATAAAGTTTCAGGTCGACAAAAATTATTTTGTCTTGTTCTGTAGACTTAAGATAGAATTTTCGAATTCAGGCTGCATACAATCTGACACATTCAGGATTCTAATCTTTATTAGATTCGGAAAAAAGAATTTTTCAATTAAAAATTGCACTCTACCGTTCACATCTTGTTATTAAATCTCTCTATAATTTGTCAGCGTTTGTTCATGCAAAATCAGTTTTACCTGTGAAAATGGATCCTGTCTCAGGGGTCGATGCAGGTTTTTATTCTTGGGGCCTATTTTGTGAGAAGTAAAGGTTATTTTTGTGTAATTTATTATATTTTTGTGAAACATAACATTTTGCAACAAAAGTTGAAATCCAGTTAATCAAATTCGAACCAAGCATTTTTTAAACAAAAACTTTTTTTAATCCTTTTTGCTGAAATTTTCCTCTATGGTGAACTTGTTTGTTTACAAATTACACATTTTAAAACATCACAAAATAATAAATAAATAATAAATAGTAAGTTTTTATGGAATAGAATTTTGTGAAGGGACCCATTTTATCAAACTGATTTTTGTGAAGGGGCCCATTTTATGAAATTGATTTTTGTGAAGGATTTTATCAAATTGATTTTTGTAAAGTGGCCCATTTTATTAAATAGATTTTTGTGAAGGTTCCCTAAATAGGCCCCAAATTTTTCCTGGATCAACCCCTGTGTCTATAACAAAAGCCTTCCTTATGCAGAAAAAGTGTTATCGTCTTGTAGCAAAAAATCACACAGTAACACCGGCTACGACAAAAATCGTCTAAAACTGAATTTGTTTCCTATCTTGTGCTTTTCCTCTTTGTAAGAATCAGACTATTCGGAAGGACTAATTAAAATCTTATGAAAACAGAACCTGTCTAAACCAGAATCCAGCTTTAAAAGAAAAAAAAATTATGGTTATGACAAAATGAATTCTTCACAATTATACCTGCTAACACGGAAACCCGTCTAAAATGGAAATTTCTTCCGGTGCCTTCTGATGTTGTCGAGGCATATTTTATTATGCATATTTTTACAAGATAAAGTTAAAATTTTCATATCTTGCAACTGATTTATATTAAAAAATTTGACAAAACCAAAATCTAGGGGGGGGGGGGCTCAAGCCCCACCTTGCCCCCCCATATGGGCGCCCTTGTTCAGTTAATATATATATCGGCATTATAAGAGAATTTTTTACATTAAACAAACTTTCTTCATATTTGATTCACGAATCATGCAAGTAAAACTACCCAGCGAAGCTTCTTACAGGCGCAACTTGCTCTGCTTACTTCAAAGCTGACTTTTTATACTAAATTATGTAAGTTAGCATCATTTTTAAAACAACACACACAAGCAATGCGAATTTATGTGTGCCTATGCAACCAAAATATTTAAGAGTATAAATCTTCAGACATTTCTGAATGCTGTGGAATGTATTTCATTTTGAAATTTCGATTTTTGGCCACATATTGGAATTTTGGACCTCTGTGCATCGGTTCAAGACCTTCAGTTTCAAGACTGTTTCAGTCCTGCAGAGATTCTTGACTAATAATAAATTCTGCTTTATATACTTAAAGCATAGGAGTTTTGCTAACAAAATCTTTTAATCGCTTTCTTTTATTGTAAAAGATCAATTTTTAGCCGTAATACAAGACATAGAATTATTTTACCCCATTTCCATTTGGTTATTTCTAATATTCAGAAAAGTTTTCAGTCTTGGCTTAGATGGACTGGCACCCATGCCACTGTGCTGATGCAAATCGGAAATTCTTTGCATTGGTAAGTACAGCTTGCTTAGAATGGGTCTCTTCTGCACATCCACACTTGCAGCGTAGCAAAGATCGTGTAATCTAACCGATAAAATGAAAGCCCACGTTCTGCTATTTGCCTGTATGCGCAAAAGAATATGGTCATTCGTTCTGAGCCATTGACACAGCAACGGGATTGAAAATTATGAAGGGCGGAAGCTGTATTTTGGGTAGATATTTGGTAGTATTTTCGCCCGATGAACGTGTGTTGCATTTGCGCAAGAGATGTTTGATTTCTTTTTCTTTTTATGCTTTCATTTGTTTTATTTAGCCTGAAAGGTGGAAGTTATTTGAAGATTTTATTTTTATTTATCGATATTTAGAGTTTATCCAGTTATCTCGGCCATGATTTGGCTACAGATTTTAAGCAACTAATTTGGAATAGAAGTGAGATATATAATTTGAACTCAAAAATTTTATTTTACTGTCAATCTGAAACTCAACACGCTTCAACCTGAACCTAAAGTAAAAGAAAATTAATCCACATCTTAGTACAATTATGGAAAAGTACTCTACAATTACATCTTTAATATCAATTTTATTTTGTCTTTATTGTATAAAAAGGAACATATATATACACATACATTAATATTCAAATATATACTTTTTTTTTCAATAAAGAAATTTTCATGACTTTTTTTTTTTAAAACTCGAGTTAATCTGAACACAACTCGAACGAATCAGATCTTAGCCATAATGGAAAAAATTAACATTGACCCCTTAGAGTTGTGTGCAGTGCGGGCAAAATCAGAGTTAAAAATCTCCCCTATGGATAATTTATTTTGAGAAATTTTAACCATTGTTTCAGTATGGAGCTAAATTTAAGACATCAAAAATTACAACAGAAATATTTTGTGATTATAAACATTAAGGTAAGTTTTTTCCATTATGTGTTACTTTCTGGTTATGGATTTTATATGGGTTTCTTTAACAAAAAAAAATAGGTTTAAAAGAATGTTAGGGTGATTGTGAATAACTTTTCATTATCAGAAAATATGGAATAAAAATCTTTAATTTTGTACAAAAAAAAAAAAAAAATTGCTACTTTTTATTTTTAGTATTTTATAAGATTTTTCTTTATAATATGCACTAAATGTTTTATAATATGCACTATATAACACTACAGACATTAGTTTAGATATTTCAGATTGCACTAGAATGCAAATTGAAAAATGATTGTATGAAGAAATACATAAATTATGAGAAACGGTAAAAAAAATGAAAAGAATGTTTTAAATTTCCTTAACAAGCATATTCGTATTGCATTAATGTGTAGAGCTATAAATGTTGGTATGTCGATACTAGTAAAAAGTCTCAGACATTTTCATTCTGGAAACTTGGCAAGTCTGTTATTAGATAATTGTGCAAAAGCACAGTTACATTTATGAAGAACAGATAATATATATTTTTTCTTATTATTTATTTAATATCACATATTTATTATGTTTTCAAAATATCTTTAATGTAGTCCAACCCAAGCTATTTTTACTTAAAATAGTTTTAGAGATATCTGATTTTAAAAGGACAAAAAGGCCTTTAATGTTTTTAATTAATAGTGTATGAAGGTGCGGTCACAACAATTCTTTAATACAGTAGCTTCATAAAATGTTTCACTATCAAAATATGATTTCCATGCAGCATTCTAACTATCATAAAGTTTCAGGAAATGAAAAACAAATTAAAATAAATCTGTATGCATTACAGTTTGTTTCCTCTCAATATTGTTAATCATAATCCTGGATTATATGTCTAAGATATAGTAATTATCTAAGAAGCTTAAAAAAATTTAACTTCCTTATGAATATCTAAAAAAAAACTTTTTGTTCACTTAAAGAGAATGCATATGCTCATAAAAGAGTTAAAGTAATTTTTCATGTCTTCTTTCATTTTTTTTTTTTACTTCTTTTCTTTCCTTGGGTGAATGAGAAATATAAGCACTTTTTCGTAAATTAAATATTAAGGGTCATATCTTTTTTAAAACATAATGTTAAAATTGCTTTGAAAACAAAATAAAAAATATTTAGGAAGAATCATTTTTGAAGTATATTTTAATGATTTTAATAAAATGTATTTGAAATCTATTTGAATAAAAGTGCGTTACACAAAAAGTAACACATTTTTTCAATTACTTTTCCTTTTAAACTTTTTGCAAAGAGTGTCCTTCAGAGTATTCCCAATATTCGATCACCAGTAATTGATTAAAGAAATTTTTGTTTAATTTAAGTTCAGAAATTCTGTGATTAAATAAGGCAAACTTTTCTAATAAGATTTTTTGGTACGAATAATCGAGAATTCTGAGTACATTATATGTCGCAAAAGAATTAATGTGTAGACGAACGCTATAGTCTGATGATTGTGCATTTTTTTAATTTTTCTTTTTGTTTACTTTCAGGTTTGAATAAGGTTAAAAGTTGCCCTGTCAAATTGTTTACGCATTTATCAATAAAAGCAAGGATGAAAGGAAAAATGATTTACATAATTTATTAAAGAAGTTTCTCTTTGCTCAATATGATATTATTGTAAAATAAATAGTGTTTAATGTTCTTTCTTCTAACATTTGTTCGTTAGCATCATAAAACCATTACATCAATAATCATATAAAAAAGTAGTGCATTAGAGTGACAAATTTTTCAAGGAAACTTAAGAGTGCTATTAGTTGGTTTATGCCACTATTGTACAATTTAACCTGAAAGATAAGTTTATGAGAGCTGAATAACAATGAATAAGTTCTTGTTTTTTAGTATGAAAGACTTTATATGTGAAACTTGCAAAAACTAACAACCATAGTAACAAAATAAAGGCATCACTTTTAAATAAATCAGATAGAAATGCAATCATATCAAAATCAAAAAATCATATTTGTATAATATATAGATGATCCTCAAAAAAAGTGAATATGCAGTAATCTGGTTTTAATCGATTCTGAATAGAAACCAGAAAATAATAACTTAGTCAAAATTTATTTTAGAAAAAGAAAAATGCAATTGTCATGCACAGGAAAGAAGTTTTAATTGAAAAGCAGATTTAAACATACTTTCACACACACTGGAGAAATACCTTATATTTGTCCTAAATATATTTGTCAAAAGCATTCTCAGAGAAAAAGAAATATCAACCAGTATCTCCATATCCATAACCATAAGGAACAGAAGCCTATTAAATGTGTCCAAAATCATTTGTGCAGAAGATCAATCTTAAAAGAGATAGTCTAATACATATTGGAGAGAAAGCATTTGTTTGACGTGATTGTTGGAAAACCTATTCATGGAAATAAACTATGGCTCAGCATCTCCACATCCATATGGGAGAGAATCCTTATAAATGTGAAATATGTCAAATATCATTTGTATACATAGCACAACTAAGACAGCATATTCTGATACATACCGAAGAGAAACCTTATAAATGTGAAATGTGTCCAAAGTCATTTACATATTCAGGAACATTAAAAAACCATCTTTTAACACATATAGGAGAGAAATCTCATATATGTGAGGTTTGTTCAATGTCATTTACACGATCAGGAGATCTAAAAAGACATCATTTAACACATACAGGACAGAAACCTTATAAATGTGAAGTTTGTTCAAAGTCATATACACAGTCAGGACATCTAAAAACACATCTTTTAACACATACAGGAGAGAAACCTTACAAATGTGAGGTTTGTCCATTGTCATTTGCACGATTAGAAAATCTAAAAAGTCATCTTTTAACACATACAGGAGAGAAACCTTATAAATGTGAAGTTTGCTCAAAATCGTATACACAGTCAAGAGGACTAAAAAGACATATTTTCACACATACAGGAGAGAAACCTTATAAATGTGAAGTTTGTTCAAAGTCATACATACAGTCAGGACATCTAAAAACACATCTTTTAACACATACAGGAGAGAAACCTTATAAATGTGAAGTTTGTTCAAAGTCATTTACAGAGTCAGGAACACTAAAAAAACATGTTTTAACACATACAGGAGAGAAACCTTATAAATGTGAGGTTTGTCCATTGTCATTTGCACGATCAGGACATCTAAAAACTCATCTTTTAACACATACAGGAGAGAAACCTTATAAATGTGAGGTTTGTCCATTGTCATTTGCACGATCAGGATCTCTAAAAAGCCACATTTTAACACATACAAGAGAGAAACCTTATTAATTTAAAATGTGTCCAAAGTCATTTAAACGTTCAGGAACATTAAAAAAACCATCAATTAACACACACAGGAGAGAAACCTTATAAATGTGAAGTTTGTTCAAAGTCATATAGAGAATTAGACAACTAAAACAACATCGTTTAACACATACAGGAGAGAAACCTTATACATGTGAGGTTTGTCCAAAGTCATTTGCTCACTCCAGACATCTAAAAATACATCTTTTAACACATACAGGAGAGAAACCTTATAAATGTGAAGTTTGTCCATTGTCATTTGCACTATCCGGACATTTAAAAAGTCATCTTTTAACACATACAGCAGAGAAACTTTATAAATGTGAGGTTTGTTCAGTGTCTTTTTTTACGATCAGGAGAACTAAAAAGACATCTTTTAACACATACATGAGAGAAACCTTATAAATGTGAAATATGTCCAGAATTATTTACACATTCAGGAATATTAAAAAACCATCTTTTAACACATACTAAAAAGAAACCTTATAAATTCAGGACATGAAATTCAATTTTTCGTAGGAGGCGAGTCTCCCTCCCAATATTTACAAAAGGAGGGGACTTGAGCTGATTGTGTGGGGAGACAAAAAATTCTTAAAACCTTACTATTATTTTACATGCTATTTAAAATGTTACAGTAATAGAGACATGACAAAATACCATTGAAAAATTTTAAATTAACAACTCCGAATAATTATACAGTATATATATATATATTATTATTATTATTTCAAGAAATTGAAGAAAGTTTAGCTTTTATACAATATCTATTTTGCAATTTTCACCAAATATTATGAGTCCTTCACAATTGAATTGTTAAAAGAATTTCTGAATTTAGATTTTATTGGATTTTGGGCACTGAAACGTTTTCACAATTGTTACAATTCTGACAGACAACACAAGAGTAACTTTTTTTACTTTAGAAATTTATGTTTATGCTTTCGAGATTTACAGCTAAAAGTGGGATACCAGGTATTTTCTTTCATTGAAGTATGTACTATTCATTTAAATTGGAAACCCTTGTCCAAAATTTGAAAGGGAAACCGTTGATTCATTTCTTTTCTTACATGAGAAATATAGATTAATGATAAATTGTCAAGTTCTAATTTCTGTAAATTTTAACGATCAACAAGTTTTGTGTTTCTTTGTAGTTCAGATTTTTTTTTCAAGTGCACTACAAGGTCTTTGCAGCTCTTCTAATCTATTTTTGTTTACTGTGGACTTTAGATCAGTTTAGAAGGATGCAGCATCCGATGGCCCTTATTGACCTGTTAGATCTTTTCTTTTGGTCAAAGGGGAAAAATTCACAAATACATCCTTTGATGGTAGGAAAAAATTGTGAATTTCATTATATGGTTGAGGGAAAAAAAAAGCTGGAAATTTGTTGATTGGTCACTACTAAAAATTATGAATTTCATCAATGTGTTGCAGGAAAAAAATGCAAAATTTTTCAGTCGAACCCAAGGAAAAAAATTGTGCATATCATGAATCTGTCATAAAAAGAAATCATAAAATACGTCAATTTTTTGCTGAAAAAAACTGATAAATTTGTCACTCAGTATCGGAAGAAAAAATAATGAAATTTGTCTATAGGTCACACCAAAAATAAAATTTCATCGATATAGTGCAGGGAATTAATTTCAAAATTCATCTGTTGATCGCAGGAAAATATTGCAAAATTTGTTAATCAGTCACTTGAAAATATCGCAAAATTTGTCAATTGGTGACGTGAAAATAATGTAAAATTTGTCTGTCGATCTTGTAAAAAAAATCTTGAAAATTTTCAGTCAGATACAGGGAAATATATCATGAATCTTGCCGTTCTGTCGCTGTAAAAATCTGTAAAATGTGTCGATCCATCGAGGAGAAAATATTGCGAAATCCATCGGTTGGTCATAGAAGTTGATTGTTGTTTGAAAAAATTAATTTTCCAGAAAATAACTTTTTTTGGTTGGGAGCCTGCTTCCCACGATACTCTTTTAGGCAGGATTTCTAAATTTTTTCGCAAATCCTGCCATCTTGCTCTGAAATTCAAGCTCTAAAATGTAAAATTTGTTCAAAGTAATTTACAGAATCAGGAGCACTCAAAAGACATCTTTTAACAAATACAGGAGAGAAACCTTATAAATGTGATTTTTGTCAAATGTCATTTGCACAATCAGGAGATCTTTAAAAAAAACATGTTTTAACAAATCAAGAAAAAAACTTAAAAACAATTTGAGTTTTTGAATTTAATATAAAAATTAAATTATATTAACAAATTAATTTTATATTAATTGATTTTAATTTATATTTTAATTAATTTTAAAATAAACTTTAAATTATTTAATCAAAATGGCAAGAAATCTTAAAAATCTGATACTCGTCCAAAATCACTTGCTTGATTAGGAATACTAAAAAAAATCTTTTAACTCCTATAGATGCACACATACCCATTTTTGTAACTTCAGCACATGCATGGGGTAAATTATCGCCCATTATATTTTTCACTACATATGTTTTAAAAACTGATCTACTCATGTATGTTGTAAAATGCATAGGTTCTACTTCTGTTTAAGGAAAGAATCATGTTTTTTATATATATTTAGTAATTTTGTAGCAGCGTCTGTAAAAATCACATTTTTTAAAAAGAAAATTGTTATACATTTGCAAACAATTTATTTTACAACTTAAAACAGTAATTATTGTCAAAATTGATACTTGTTACATCTAGTACCCTTTTATCAATGTTATACGAGTAGTGTTTGGGAACCTCTTTAATTAAAAATTTGTTGAGTAAATTGTTAAATTAAATATATATTTTTTTCAATTTCAGCCCATTATTAATCCATGAAAAATCCATATCACATCGTCTTAAAATGTATATGTTGTAATTAATCCATTTTATTGTTTTTGGATTATTTACATTTTATTATTACAGGATTTTTTACATAATAAATGATTACATTTAGAACATGACAACAAAGTTTTCCTATCTTCTTTTCACGGACAAACATCACATCATCCTTGCATCCCGTTTGTAAAATTTCTCTTTTTTTATCATCTTGAATGCCAGACAATTTTTTAATTCCAATAGAATGTTCTTTAGAAAGCAAAAAAATATTTGATTGAGCAGTAAGGTGTTCCTTCACCAGTTCCATAGAAAGCCCTTTCAGAAAGTTTTGTCAGTTGAGCTTGTTCTCCAATTCATTGCTTTAACAGTATGCAATGTAAGCATTTGAACCAGCTACGTTCATCACTCTGAAAAATGTGTCAAAAGCCAACATTTACATTTCTGTAAAACTGAATATGTATCACATCATTCATTGACTGTGTAAACTCCATTTTTGTTGAACTTATAGAAGGTTATGATTTCTGTTTATCTGATAGTTAATCAATATTAGCATCATAATGCATGGAAGACATAACATATTTTCTTTTTTTGTGACGATATGGAGTCAAAGTCCTTGTTGTTTGTTCTCTTTCAAAAGCAAACGTCCTCTACTTGTACTGAGTTATTGACATGAAACATTTGTACATGCTCTTTTTACATTATATATATACGAATTATTTACACCCAAAGGATATTTTTCTCTCCATCTAGCCAACAAAGAATTGACATTTCTTCATCTACCCCATCTTTGACCCACCCCTAATTTGTACTGTGTTATTGAAATGAAACATCTGTACATGTGCTTTTTTACATTAAATATGTATGAAGTAGTTACTCCTGAAGGATATTTTTCTCTCCTTCTATTGAACAAAGAAGTGACATTTCCTCATACACCTTTTGTTGACCTTTATTATGAAAAGTGCAAGACAGGTCTGAAATGTCCACTAAAAATTTATCCCTTTTTTGAGGAAAAAGTGTGACTGGGGTGACATTTACATTGGTGAAAGTGCTTACGGGCTAACACATACAGGAGAGAAACTTTACAAATGTACAGTGTGTCCAATGTCATTTACACAATTGAGATCACTAAAAAACAACTTTTAAGACCAGAGCCGTTCTTAGATATATGGGACATTTTCATTCACACCCAGTACCTAGGAGGTTCTTAACGTGAAAATATATTTTAATCTAAAACAGCTAAGTATTTATTATTAATTTTGTTGAGTTATATATATACTTATTAAATTTATATATGTCAACATGCTTATTTTTAAAATGTAAAATTTTTTATCAATAAAATTTTCGGTGGAGGTTATTCAAGCTTAAGAAGAATATAAAAACTTTTATCAACAAAATGTTCAGTGGAAGTTATGATGCTAAAGATTTGAAAAAAAATTATATAGCCAAAGAACTTCAATACATGCAGAAGGAAAGCTCCTGTAGGGCTAATATAAACTGCGATCTGTTCTTTTGTTCATCATTGTGAAACATTGCAGCAAAACTAACTTTACAGGGATGAAATGGAGTGATGCATGCATGTTCACTTTACTGGAAACCAAAAAAAACACTCCAGCTTTTTGATCATTTATATAGAGACTTTCCCGATTTCATCTTCAGATTTTCTCTGTTCTGAGTTGTAAAGACACGATTCAAGGACAAATTTTTTCCTTCGATGATGCTATAATATTTTTTAATTATATATATATATATATATATATATATATATATATATATATATATATATATATATATATATATAATGTTATATTTTTTTATATCAGTTATTATTTTATATTAGTTTCCATTAAAGAGAAATATATATATGAATAATTTTGGCTTGCATTATCTCTTAAAAGAAAAATAAACAAACAAAAATATTAAACAACTAATTATTTATTATTATTATTATTATTATTATGTGGTATAACATCGATTTCTTTGTTTGCAGATAGAATAAAATAAATTATTTTTGTTTTATTCTGCTAAAATTTCATTGTACATCATATCTGATAGAAATAAATTCTTTGCAAATAATTATTTTCAGTCAAAACAAGCTATTTCAATTAATGTGTTTTCTTTTTAATGGGTGATTGAAACTGCATTTTCTATTGAGAGCTGTATTTCCTTAAATCATATCTGTAAGAAAAAATTACATAAAAATTGATATTTTCTCTATTTTCTTGGAATCAATTAAAATCCTCTGTATTTCAAAGAATTATGAGGTCATTCACTCTGAATAATATAATTTTAGATTGATTTTTTTTTTTTCAGATACAAATATTAAAAAAAAATTATATCACAACAACCAATGTTATTGTTAAATCATCTTTTTTCATTTCAATTTTCAAAAGTAAATAAAAATCCCATAATTAAGAAAGAAATTCCTTTACTTTTTTCAATAAATGAATGAGAAAGAAAGTATGATTTGCGGATTTTTTATTTTAAACGAATTGTAAAAAGTGGAATGGGTGTTTTAAATTAATTGTTAAATTGATTATACAAAATGTCACCATATTTTTTAACTTTGTGTTGATATATAGTTTTCTTTTTTTTCTTGTAAATAATGGGAAAACTAATTGGAGTCTCAAGTATGGTTGATTACTAAAGTTTAAAATTATGTAAACCACAAATGTTATCAATTGTACATTTTTGTTTCACCATAGAACAAATTTATGATTTAAAAAAAGTTTCAATATGCTTTTGTAATGGATAATTATATTATTTGTTTACTATTGCTATATTTCCCAGTGCTATTTACATTTCTTAAAAATAATTGTATTATGTAAATTCAATTCTGCTATAAATTTTTTTAAGAAATTTTTTTTTGCTTACATCCATTGCAAAATATATGATGTTGGATCTTCTTATATCAAATATTAAGTAGAAGTCTTGAAAAGTTAAACACGTTTTATAAAAAAAACTACATATGTCTGTGCCTTATAATTTAAACATGGAATAAAGTATTTCATTTTAATTTGTTTGTGTGTGTATGCTGTTAGTACTCTCTGTATGTAAAACCATCAACTGCACATATTCACTATTAATGTAATTTTTTATTTTTTGTTCATGTACAGTTAAATTCATAAAAAAATTATCGAAAATAAAGTATTTTATTCTGTAAACTCAATTTTGTTATAAATATTTTTTTGAAAAGAATTTTGAATACATGCAGTGCAAAATACAATATAGAACCATTTTTCCAGAATGGTCAGGAAGAGATGTATTCCGGATAAGTAGTTTTTCTGGATAACTGGTTGGACATTAAAACAATATCCATTTGATGAGATTCGTAGAATATATATTGCTTGAACACTGTTACTGATTTCAAATTATTAGATTACTCTGATAGTTCAGATGCTATCAAGATTGAAGATTAATCTGAGTTTGAAAGATGGTAATTTCTTGCAATATCTAGGAAACAATAATACTGCATAAAACATAAAATGTTCAATACGTAACTAAATAAGCTTTCATTTCAAATCCTAGATATTGATCAAGTTGTACAATGCATTTGATAATCTATCAAGCAATGCACATGTCAAACTTGTATGGCACTTTTTTCTAGAAAGATTCTGAAATCAGTCAGTTGGAATTATCATTCTGGATAGATGGTTTTTTGGATTCCGGGTAAATTTTTCTATGTTGTATTATGTTGTTGCGTTATCCTTTATATCTTAAACAAGAACAACAACAATTTTCTGGAATCCCATGAACTAACATGCTTACTTATGCAAAGTCAGCAAAACAATAACAAAATAGCAAATGTCTTTTAAAAAGCTTTCAATTTTAATTTACATGTACTATACTCTGTTAATAAATTGTTTTTCTTATACAAAAAATTTTAAATGAAATTTAATGTTAGATTAAACAAACATTTTTCTCCAGAACAATGTTACAAGTAAAATAAACTTTATTTTCCTTCTTTAAAAAATACACCTTTTTATTTTTTTATCTCACTCTATCTCTTTTTTTTTTCTTAATAGTCTTGAATTCTAGTGCTATTAATCTTTTTCAAATAATGTTACATAATATTTATATTAATTAGGTTTGGTATGTTAAATAAAAATAAAAGTGCCCAGTTAAACTGATTACATTGAGATCACAGGCTATTCACATTAATTGTACATTATACTCTTATTTTAAAGAAAAAACACATTTAGATAAGTTAAGGGGGGGGGGGGATTCCCCATTTCTCCTCTTTATACTTAATCAATGAACTTCCAAATCGAATCAGGGAAGTGCCTAATCAGAATAAACTGGTGTACCAAATTTGACTCTAATCTGATTATTCTGCATGAAAAACTCATTTATCTAAATTAAGGGGGGATAAACCCGCAACACCCTCCCACTTTAAACTTAACCAATGAACCACCAAGACTACATACATACAGAACCTGCAGGCTCTCAGGCTTTGATAGCTTGTAAGCTAATTATAAATGTTTTATAAAATTGATAAACTGTTTAATATATCACTTTAAACAAATTGCCATATCATTTTATGTAAAATTATTAAAATATTTTTAAGAATTTTATTTTTAATTTGTGCATATTTTTATTTGAAAGCACTACCTTCATAATATTTTATTCTTAAAATACCTTTCAATAAATAGGATATCTTTTATGCAATACATTATAAAATAGTTGTTTATTCTTGTATTATATAAAGTAAAGCATATTCTATTTAAATACTTGTTTACTGAAATACATAATTGTGAAACGTTTTCTTTAAAAAAAATGATTAATTAAATTATAGATAGTCATAAAACTAGTCGTTGTGGGCCACCGTAATACTTACCCATACTTAGATATGCATAATGTAAAATATTAAAATAAAAATGTGTAAACTACTTATAAAATGCATTGCAATTCAAATAAAATCGTGGCTTGATGACGTCACAAACTTTAAAGGCTCGATTACTGAATTGCTTGAAAGAAACATCCTTATAACTCCAAAAATAATAATCCTATTAACTAGCGGTTTATTGCATCTGATTAAGCGTCAAATTTCCAATTAAAATATATCTTTGAAGTGAAATTTGGATGAAATACAGGGTCATGAAAAATCGAAGAGTGTGGAAAATAGGATTCCAAATATTTCGGCAACTGATTATCCGATCGACTTCATGCTTTATGCAAAATTTATGTTTTTTTATTGTCTTTTATATTCATTTCTTAAAATAAACAACTTCGAAAATTTTTATATACCTTTCATCAGAACAAATATTTCGAGAGTCCGAAAAAAATTGTTCCAGTTAATCGAGGTTATTGAAATGAAATAGGCTTCTTCCCATTATTACTTACTAAGTGCATACCAAATTGCAAGTCTCTATCTCAATTTTTTCGGGAGATAGAGCGGTTACAGACACACACACAGACGGACGGCAAATTTTTTTTCTAAAAATATGTTTTTCGGAATCTCCAGTGTCTGAAACATGTAAATCCGTCAAAAAAAAAATTTCGATTTTCAAAACGATTACAAGACTTACCCTATACTACGTATGATGGGTAAGTAATAACACATTAAAACAAACAAGGCTAATAATCTTGGAATAGTTGTTGTTTATTTAAAATAAAATGTTATAAAATTACATAACAGCATAATTTTCTCCACTTCTAATGATTATGGTGGGAAATATACAGTTCGTGAAATCTGGAAATGAAGAATACAGATACAAGTTTATGAATTAAAAAATACAAACTGCATAGCTTGTTAAACAAAGACTACATATGAGTTCAAGCTCCATAAATAAATAATATACATAAACTCAGCTCCTAACTTTATCTCAATGCATAAATTAATAAACCCCTCCCCCCTCTCCTCCATCTCCTTGCATAAAAAATGGCAAAATGAAATATTTATGTTTTACAATAAAGGAATGTGGGCACATCTGAGCACTTTTCAAAATTATAATTTTATCGGCTTAATTTTCATGAAATTGCAAAATATAAAAATATATTTATAATGTTCTAACCTTTATAAATGCATATAAAAATTAGTAAATATTTATTTGTTTAGAAAGCTGGTATATTAAATCCTTTAAATAGAATAATATGAATTTTAAACATACATGTTACAATTTAGCTTTTGCAAATAAGATTTTAATATCAAAGTATAATTCTTTTTGAGAAAAATAACCAGATGTCAAAAATTTTGTTTGATGAAACATACAGAATAAAATCCAATCTGTAGTACTACTGATATGTGTAAAGGCTATGAAATGAATAGTAAAGATATTTATAATTTTCAAAGCATGTTAAATGCACATTATATAGGATTGTATATTTGGACAAGTTTATATGAAATGTCACTGCAGCAATCACCTGAATAATTAAGTGATGGAGACAGAAATTTAATCACTATGTTGTAAAAGTACACCAGGCTTACATCTGGAATGGCTGGAAAATGAATCTTACTTACATCATTGTTTTCCTTGAACAATTTTATTTTAAACTCCAACTCTCCTTTCCCCTAAATAATTTTTAAAAATGCCTGCAAGATTTCTTTATTGTAAATTTAACTAAAACATAGTCATTGACTTTTAGTTCAGTTAAAACAGTCGGATCATAAGTTACAACGTCTTCTGGTTTTTCTAAAGTGTCAGAATCAAAATGAACTGAATAATTATTTTTTTGTATCTGAACTTTGTCTTAAATTTTTAAATTTCATCTTTTCTTGACAGAAAACATAGATTATTTTGTGCTTTTTAGGAAATTTCAAGTACTGGACTGGAGGTGTGGTTTGCTTAATCATCTTGGATTTTTTTTTAAACTTATTCTTTGAATGTGTTAGCATCAATATGATTTTTCACAGGAGTATCTGTCAATCCTCTTGATTTTATCTTCTTACTTTTCTCCTTCTTTATTTTATGCTGCTCGGATTTTGGGAATAGTGAAATTTGCTCAGCAGTTGAAATTGATTGATTTTGCTCAGGGTGGAAAGTTTCATTTCTAGTTTCTAATTCGAATTTTGTTGTCTGTGTCAGTTTCTCCAGGAATTTCCTCTGGTAATAATTCTTCAAACAGAAAAGATTCCATAAGTTCATACTATTTATATGTTATAACAATGTTGTGTATCTCATACATCATTAAGAAAACAAAAATAAAAATATGAAAGATAAAGCAACAAAAGGCACTTGTGAAAACATTATCAAAGGTATCCCATATGCCCATGCGGAATATTTTGTTTTAATAGTTCAAATAGCAATTTTACATATGAATAGATGTTTGTTGCTTTATTAATCTCATATATTAACAAAATTTTAAGTCATATCCTGTTTGTATAAGAACCTTACAGCAGAAAATAAAAAGAATTACAAATCAAGAACAAAAACAAACTTATCATTTTTTTTTAAAGAGAGATAAACAAGATGAAAGCAAACAGTGTGTCATAGGTGTCATTCACAGTTAATAAAATGGTGAGAAATTGGATGTTGGCACTAAAAATATAGAAGTTTGCAGGATTTAGACTAATAAAATGTTCCCCGTGGTCAAGGATGCACCCCTCTCCCCTATGGAAAAATATATTAAGATGGATTTCTTTGAAATTGTAAGCAAAAATATTGAAAGGTATTGTAACAAATGTGATTCTAAATAAAATTTTCAGTAATTATCATTAACTTTTTTTTATTAACAATTCAACAGAAGACACTTAATATTTTATTTCTTCTGTTGTACAATTCATAATAAGAAAAATAGTAAAGGGTAGTATATAATTTTTCTATGCATGTTTATCTAATTTTTTTTACAATTTTAATGCTTTTGAATTTAACTAACTCATTAAGAAAAAAAAATTGAAAAATGTTATTGTAAAATCCAACTGTAACCCCCCCCCCCCCTCCAATTCACTTTTAAACAATTTTGATTTTCCTTGGCATTCCAAATATAAACATCCACCCCACCAAAAAAAAAATAATAATAATAATTCAAAAATCTAAGAGAGATAATTTTTCCTCTTATGACAGATTTTCACTCATGTTTTTATATAATATCATCTAAAACACCCACCCCCTCTTCTACATGAAATGTCTGCTTCCCTGCTCAGCTACCTCCTCGCCCCATACAAAAAGTTTAAAAATTTGAGAATCTTAAATTCTTCTGTCTTATGTAATGCTCACTATTTACAATAAGTATCTACAAACTCTCCCTTTCCCTCAGTATACAAAGATTGAAATCTCTGTTCTCTAGTAACAATAAATAAATAAATAAATAAATAATCAGCTATTGAAATTATTCCTTTTCCCTAAAATATCTACTCTCCCATCAGAAAAATGAAATCTTTAAATCTCTTTATAAAAAATATATGCTCTATTTGTTGCTACTTCGCAATGGTGTAGTTGAAGGGAGACGCAGGCAGAAGGCTCACCTTCTTTATTTTATCGCAAGTATCTGCCACTTTTTTATTTTCAAGGGGACGGTGGGAATGCAGACTTTCCAAACTTATTAAATTTTTAAAGGAATAGACAGGCTAATGAATTAACAATTTTAAGTTATAAAGCGTTGATTTTTAATACTTTACAACAAAGTTGAATTGTGTTTTTGACTTCAGATCATCTGCCATGTCTGTCTATTTGTCAGTTCTCCCTCTAACTTCTGTAACTTTGTTTGAAATGTGATAAAATTGATGTATGTTTTTGAGTTTCTTTGCGTTACTAATCTCTACTGAAAATGATATAACTTAATGTTTAGTTTCAATGAACTTTTCAATCTGGGAGAAGCTATACATAATATTCCAATTAAAAAAATTTTAATTAAATTAAATTGAACTGTTTAATTTTTTAATTGCTTTTCTCTGCAGTTCAAAATAAAAGGTAACATTCTGTATATCAAGTTTTCTATCAGTGACACATACTCTATGTTCGGAACAATGAACGTCCACCCACCTTTTTTTCCCCAAGACTACATAGCTGGATTAAGGAGAGGCAACGGGGGCTGCAGCCCCAAGCCCATCATTGATTTAGGGGCTCAAGTTGTATCAAAGTTTTAAAAAATACTTAATTTTTATTTTTTAAAAAAAGAATTTTGCTTCTAAAATGATAATAATACTATGAAATGATGACAAAAAAAGTCATTGTTCAAGTGTCAACAAGTATCATTTTTCCCTTTTGCAGTATTAAAACATTGCAAGTTTGATATAATGCTCTGTTGCTAAGCTGTTCTTTCAGTATTTTTACCCTGTTTTGCCTGAGACCAAAAACAAGAAAACCTATTTATTCTAATTCTCACCTTTGCTTTGCAATCTCAACAAACATGTTTACTGCATATGTTTTCTAAGAAATTAGTAAAGAGGACCACCCCACCCCCATTCTTCGACGTCAGATACTTCCGAATGTTATGGACAGTACTAAGAAGAATTGTCAATTGGAAATCAACTTTGTGCCTTTGTCTCGTGAATAAAGTGTATATAATATTAACAAAAAATTTAAGGATACCTTTTTTTATAAACTTTTAATTTAATATAGTAAGATTTTATGAAGTGCGATTGCATTACTTTTCTTTGATCTTTATAAATGTGTTTGTTTAATCTATACTAATGAAAGGAAGTTGTTTGTTTGTCTGTGTGTGTCTGTGCAATGGCTAGTGAAATCTACTGCACGTAGAAAATTGAAAATTTGGGTGTGGATATTCCAAGGCAAGTCCTGTTCCACTTGAGGCTCAGATTTTTAACTTTTTTAGACCTGGATCCCCTATGTCATCTTTAGGTTTTTTTGCACTAAATTGTTAATAATTTGCCCTATTTGTATCTGCTCTTCTTCGTTTTTGGTAACCTTTCTCCATTTAGCTGTTCTCTCATTTGTACGTCCCAGTTAAGACCCTGCCCCCCCCCTAGGGTTCGATACGGGTTTGTTGTTTCCTAGAATATTAATAACTTGCCACCTTTAAATCCAATCTCCTTCGTTTTTGGAACCTTTCTCCATTTAGTTATTTCCCCATTCCTACATTCCAGCTAGTACCCTTGCCTCCGCTCCAGTGCCCCTTGAATATTTTGTACACCATGCATTTTTTACTTACCTAATTGTGCCACCCTTTCAATGCATAACCTTATAGTTGAGTCTTAGATTCCTCTGCCCAGGCCAAACATTTCTTTAAAATTTTATTCTAACGATTAATGTGTACCCTATGCTTAAATTCAACTAACTGAAGATCTAAATCGCAAAGTACTAGGGCATTTTAAGATGTTTTCCTCTTAGGGCTCTTCTCAAAACTATGTTGGGCCCCTTACTATACCTCCCTCAAAAATTGTCCGATGCACTATTTTTTTTCTAAGAACTTTTTAAGACTTCCGGCTACAACTTGAACAACAAAAAAATTTCTCAGACGTCAGCTACCACCCATTTTGAATATTAAGCTCGTTGGGCACTTAGTGCAGCTACTTTAAAAAAAAAAACAATACAAACTTGAGTTCTGTTGAAGGCTATTATCACGGGTCTGAACAACGACGGGTAGATCAGCTAGTTTTTAATAAAGAAAAGTGTGTATCTAATTTGTTTATACTTAACCTTGAGTATGAATATGTTACGCTTGAAGAAAACCATAGTTTTTACTGTATGTTTTTATGGGGCTTAAAGAAGAAAAAGAAATTAAATAATATTACAACTCTCATGTTAGTTTGATTGTTTACGAAATATTTTTTATTGTCGTCTTGTTATCTTATTAATTTAAGTTAGTTGGTTTACTGTGAATTTCATTATCTGAATAGCTCTACATACATCCTTAACATATTACATTTTCATATTAAAATTTTATTCATGTATATATTTTTTTCTTTCATACACTAAAAATCAATCTGTATGGGTTAAGATGCTTAATATACCCACATTAATTTATATAATATATTTTTTTTTCATATATTGCACAAAAATTGACTTATTTCAGCCAAATTAACAACTTTCAGCATACATATTTAGAGCTTTTAGTTCATTGCTAAGATATAGACGCAGTTAGAAAAGTAAATTTTCAAAAAGTTTTGAAGAAGTGCATTTTTTTTTCAATAAAAGTTTATCTCACAGTTACATTTTCTAACAAAGCTAAGAGGCTCTGCCCTTCAAGCTTTACTCGCCAACTCCTGTCCAGACTCCACAGGCTCTGAAAACATGCTAATTTGCTGTGTTTAAAAAAAATTACCTCATTGGGAAACATCGAATGATGTTATCATGACCAGTGGAGATCGTCTGTAATCGGATTATGATTAATTTTCCTTTAACTGGGGGGGGGGGGGGGGTCACTTCCAAAGGCCACATCTACTAGTGTTGCGAGGCTGCTTTCATGATTGATTGAGCAATATCTATCACACATTTGAAAATCAGCTTGTATAAAATAGCTAATTTAAAATGTCGCTGCCTCCCAGAACTTCTATATTATAAAGGACAAATATGTTTGTGCATAATGCTGATGTCATTTTGTTGTTGGCAACACCAGACGATTAAATTTCTCTTTTACTGCAATTTTTTTAACCTCTTAACATTGCACATTTTTAATTTTTACACCGTGGAATAAGGAAAAAAATTTACTTTCAAATGCAATTTGTTTGAAAACTGCATCGCAATTTACTAATTTTTTTTTATAGTTTTCAAAATAATTTTCAAGCATGATTTAAAATTTTCTTTATCTCTATCGCATGCAGAGACTATTACGAAAAATAAATCCATTTGCACTTAAAATAATATAAATTGTTAAACATTTGCTTTCGTCTTATATACCATGAAAGTATTGCTCTTAATAAATTTCAAATCTTTATTTGAATGCATAATCATATTTTTATGTAAAAATAATTTTTGGTGTTGTTAGTGGGCACTCTAAAAAATTTATATTAAATGGGTACTTCTCCATTATCCGGTTGACCACTTTTCATAAAAAAAAAACTATCGCCAAACTATAGGATTTAATGCCAAAAATGCAGTCACATTCACTTGATGTCAGACGCATTAAACGTGTTTGTTATGTCATGAAGTGGCTTTTAATTCGACATTTACCTGTATTTTTCATTATGTTTTACCAATTTATTAGTTATTTCGTTAATTAAAAGAACAATTGCATACTTTAATGGCTGTGCCATGATATTAAAAGAAAAAATGCATTGAAAATTTTTTGCGTTGCATAGTTAAGTGCAATAGATAAATTTCAATTAATGTCACAAACATTTATTCACAACAGAGAAGGATAATTCAGAAAAATAATGTAAATAAATGAATATACAAGATTTTTTTTTCTATTTTCATTAATATATTGTAATATTTTTGTGTTTAAACTTACATATAATTGACACTTTGGTGAGTGGGGCTTTTCCGAATTTTGAGATTCCAATGGCAATATTCTTCCATTTGTTTATTTGGCGAAATTTTTTTTAATGAAAATTGGTCAACGGGATAATGGAGAAGTACCATTAAATGTAACAAATATAAGAATTTTCAATAATAATAATAAAAGGTTTTCACCTGTATTCTGTAACCCGAGAAGCCCGGGATGTAACCTCTAGTTATAATAGCACATAGAAGAAACCTTTTTATAGGCTATAAGAAAATATTTTTAAGTATGATGTTTCAAATATATTGTTTTAGATATGACGGGATTTTTCCACGTAATAGGTTAAATGATTGAAAGTTTTCTTTCTCTTTTAATATTCACGAGAAAATATATTTTTCAATTGAAAAGTATTTGGAAATTTTATTATTTGAGCTTTTTAAAATTGGCAACAGTAGGTGTAAAATTGCGTCTTTTGAAATATGAAATAAACCTCCATTCAGATAATAAAAAAAACTGAAAAACAAATCTCCACAAATTAGACGATTATTACAAAATGATTGAACTGAAATGATGCACATCACAATCTAATCATGTGTATATTCCTACAAAATATGGTTTATTTGCTATGCATACATAATTTTTGATTCTATAAAACTTATGTAACTATCTTTTGAATCTTGACTGATTTCAACATTAAATATCACTTTAAATAATTCCTAGGCTTAAAAACTGACTGCCACATACTGTTTATCACACATTTCTCTATGAAACTACTATTTTTCATACTTTTATAGTCAATAGTATTTTTTTTATTATAACTATGTAAGCTGAGAAAGAGCTCCGGTCACAATAAATTCAATTATGGCAACAGCAGCATTACTAAAAACTAGTCACAATATTTTCTTCTGTTAGAGATAGAAGAAAGTAAAAATAGATAACAGATTTTTGTGCACTGATTTCTCTTGGTGTGATTCAACTACTCAGCTCAATCTATAGATGGAGCTCGGTGGTTGCATGTAGGAATGAAAATAAATTCTTATGTGTCCCACTGAGCTCTAATATATAACAGGAATTTTCAGTTGAGGTAAAAAAACTTGTAAGGTAAAAGTAAAAAATAGTCTGTATTGTCAATGTTAGATATTACTTTTTACATCTACCGTAAAATCCAGATTGTAGGCTCCCCTTTTCCAAAATCGAAAAGGGTTCAATGTGGGAAGGGGGCTTATAATTGAGATTTAAAAAATATATCATTTAAAAACCTGTTTTATCATCAATTTAGAAGTAAAAAGGGGTTAGAATCTTCTGTATTTTGGAAGATTTTCATTCAAAAATTAAAAAATATACAAAATAAGCACCTCCCCACCCCCCTCTACAAAAAAAATCTTTTTTTTTTTGTATATTTTTTATTTGTTATTTTATTGTAACACAAAAATATGAAATAAAATAAATAATCAATCATTTAAATCCCCCTCAAAATTACTGCTTCTCCCTTTAGTACCAAAACCCCATAGTTTAACCTTTACAACTCTTTAACTTTAAATTTCTTTTCAGACTTATTTAATACTCTATATGAAAAATAAGTAACTCCAATCTACCATGTAAATTAACCCCTCCTCTTAAAACTTCTCCCCCAGCCCCCCCTTCCCAACCTCATCTTATGAAGACTCTCCCCTTATCCCCTCTCATTAAATTTTAAATCTTAAAATTCTTACTTTTTTTCTGCTCTATTTGTGATTTTTTGTAACAATATTTAAATAACAATCTAAATTATTCCCCTCCTCCCCCACTAAAAAACGTCCTTTTTTATTTTCTTCGCCTCACCCTCTCCCAATACATAATTTAAAGTCTTTAAATTTTTTTCCTACAGTAATTAAATAATAATTTTCAACAATAATTGCACAATTATCTAATTTGCTCCCCCCCCCCCCAGCACACTAATCTTAAAATCTTTAAAATTACTTTTTAAAGATTTTTATGCTGTATTGTTACTTTACAGCAAAAATAAATAAATGATTATGTAACACTCTCCTTAAATTTTCATTCCCCATTGGCAGAAAAAGGGGTGAATTTCTAGACAGGGAGAGAAGGGGGAGGCCGAGTGAAAATTTTAATCTTTTTTATAATTTGACTGTTCTCACAGCTGATATTTTTTTAATGGAAGGTGGGTTATTTTAGAGAACATGTTTATTTCAAAACATATAATATACACATGATTCAGGGTGGGAAGAACAGCCAAACTGCAAAAAAGATGAAAATATCTACTTTCCTCTCGCATATTAAGAAATCCATTCCCCTCCTTTGGAAGAAAAGGATAGAGAAAATTTTTTAAGGCAATGTTTATTTTAGATGATTGAGATAATAATATGAGATGAGTTACCTTATACTATAAAATAAGAAATAGAACAGTATTTAAACAAATATATATTAAAGATTTTAAAGTATTTGTTGAATGGGGACAATGGGGAAAATGGAACTTTTGGAAGAAAGGAGGGTAATTTAGATGATTGATTATTCATTGTTACTAAAAATAAACAAATAAGCAGATTTAAAAAAAAAAATAGTTTTAAATATTTTAAATATTGTATGTGTGTGGGGGGGAGGGGGGGGGGCATTTTTTGAGTAGAGAAAAAACTTAGGTGACAAATTACAGCAACAAATGAAACAAAAGATTTCTTCAAATAAGAATTTTACAAATTTTAAACTTTGTATTCTCGGGGATGAGGGGGTAATATGAATTTCAAAGGAAGGGTGTTTTAATTTAGATGATTTGTTATTCATTTATTGTTAATAGAGAGAAAAAAATAGTACAGAAGATTTTTTTCTATAAATAGTTTTAAAATTTATAGGGGTTGGCAAAGACAAGGGAAGCAAAATATTTGGGGGTAGAGAGATAATTGAAATGATTTCTTATGTATTTATTGTCACTAGAGAGCAACAAATAGAACACACAATTTTTAATAAAGAATTTTTAAAATTTTAAACTTTGTATGCTGAGGGATGAGGGAGAAACATAAAGTTTGAATAGAGGGGGAGATTGTAGTTTGGAGAACCGTTTTTTTTTTACATATTGTTATAATTAGTAGGAAGCAGCAAGAAGGCCAGAAAAAATTAATATTCTCAAGATTCTGAACTTTTTGTGTTGGGGAGGGCAAAGGAGGGAATCAGACATTTCATGTATGTGTGTGTGAGGGGGGGGGGGGGGATTTCACGAACAAAATATATCAGTAAAAGTGGAAATCTGCTAAAATTATCAAAAGATTAAAAATTTCCTTCCTTGGACTTTTAAAATCAATTTTTTAGCAATTTTTTTGACGGGAGCTTATATTTGGGAATGGAAAAGAAAATCAAAATTGCTTAAAAGTGGGAGGGGGGATTACTTTAGGATTTTATGGTAATATTGTCCTACTTTATACTTATCAAATTAAGTTATGCTTATCTAGTTAATATATGATTCTCTCATCATTTAAGGGAATGCAATAAACAGCATGTTTTGCAGTAATTGTGAACTAAAATTATCGTCACTGTATCCTTCACACTGAGCTCTAAGAATCATGTTGGAGACTATGAAGATAGACCTCCTGTTATAGATGGAGCTCAGTGGATTCTACTAGTACACCATATGATTTTCTCCAATTTAGTACTAGGGAAATAGGTGGTGAATTTCAATGAAACTAAAATAAAAAGTTAAAATAAAAATAATTACCAAAAGACACAAAAAAAAATATAATTTAAAGAATAAAAAATGGAAATGTAACAAAATATTTTAAAAAGTTACTAAAAACAAGATAACAATTAACCCCTTGTAGCTATTTATTTTATACCACTTAATTTTAAACAAGATCTGTATAAAAATTTTACTTTTATAACTTTGGTGAAAAAAAAAGCTCTAAAATTGCATTTATTTTTTTTCTGAATAAAGTTTCTGAAGGTTCTTGTTCGAATTCAATATTACAGAAACATAACTATTTTCCCCTGAAAGGGTTAATTATGGAATATGCTGCGGCATAAGTGAAAACTTTAAGTTTTTAATTCATAAAACACATAATGTGTTTCACAAAATTTAAATATGCTTAATTTTTTCAATACTTCAAATGGCCAATTTAAAAATATTTTACTGAGTAGATTAAATTAAAATATACATATATTTTGCATGATTTACATATTCTACTGTTTTACAAGTTATGTGGTTGTTCTCTATATTTAAATAATTAACCTATAAATCCAACAACATTTGATATTTATCTTTAAGAATTCTCAGATTTTCAAAAAAATAGAGCAGCTGTGATTTTTAAACTTTAATAATTCACTGCCAATCACAAAAAATATTTTCTTTAAGTTTTCTTTCTTTCTGTCTTTCTTTAAAAAAAAAGGTCCCTAAAAATATAGATTGAATCATTAAAGACTAAGATTTAAGATTCAAGTTGAAATTGGTAGCTCATGCCTTATGCCCAGTGTAGCCAATCGGCAGGTAATTACCATAATTGCGGGTATTTTGATATCTTGTGGGTATTTTTGAGGGTATTTTGAAATGCCGTGCTTGAGGGTATATTTGGATTTCACATAATTTACTCTTATGTCGTTTGTTGTGTTTTTCTGACTAACAGTGGCAATCAGTTTCAGAAATGTGAAAGTGATAAAAGAAGACTGAAGGGAGGAAATGGTTTTAGCAGGGTAGGGTGTCTTTTTCAGGGCAACTTAAAGGAGGTCAGATGAGGCTATTTTTCTTTTTATCTCATTTCACCATATGTGATTAAATAAGGATCCTTTTTATTGGTTAACGGATGCTGTGGTCATTAATTGTTACTCTTACTATAGAAAGATCATTTGTCGCATCTGGAAACTCTAAAAGCTTTTCAAACTTTATGATTTTTCTAGATTTTCTGCTTATGGTAGAGGTAGGGGGTGTGAAAAGATTAGTTTTTCGGCCTTGTTTGAAGTTTCTTTTTCTTCCTAGAAAATTTACTTTTCAAGTAGAGCCAAAGAAAGATCCACCTATTTCATGCTTATCTGATATCAACATGCCAGAGAACCCAGTATAATTTATATCTACAAAGAATTAACTGCAATTATCCTCATAATGAAATAAAACACTATAGATGCAAAACAGAAGACTGTTATACTAACTTTATGTGAAAACTTTATTGTTAAACTAATCTTATCTGAACAAGACCGGAGCTGCGGAAGTTGCATTTTATTTAATTTTTAAGTCTGGGGGTGGGTTTCTGCTCTTGCAGAGAATTATTATATTTATATAAAGAGAGAGAGAGAGATGGCTGGACTGTAGACCTTTTTTTCCATAATTATAAAAATATACTTGATTTTATTTTTCCCCGTTTCGGTTTGACTTCAAATGGAATTTTTGTGTTTGGATGGATTTACTCCAGATTAAAACACAGTTAAACCTGTCAAAATGGAACATGTTTATAGCTGATTTCTGTCTTAAATGTGAACCTTTTATAGTTCTGATAGAATGAACACTAATACAATTATATCTGTTGAAATGGAATTTTTCTCCAGTCCCTTGCGATCAGTGCTGAATTTCAACACTTTTCTTTAGGAGGGATTTCTGTGGCTCCAGGAGAGGGGAAGAGACTATTACAGAGTTCTGCTGGAGAAATAGCACTTTTCAACTTTTAAAAGCATGTCCTCCCTGTGCGATCCCCTGAATTCAACTCTGCTCGCGATACGATTTTAACATGTTTTATTGTAACCGTAAGTTTGAATATGTTTATCTTTTATGTATTTAATTTACTTCCTAAGAATTTTTTTTTTTAAATAGTAAACATATATTTGCGAATTCAACTTTTTGTTGGTTTTTTTTTTTTTAGGTTGTCCTCAAATACAAACTAGTTACTTTCGAACACATCTTTTTTTAATAAATTTTGTTTGAAAATGCTGAAAATTTTCAAATGCTCTTATTCAGAAACTGTAATTAAACTGCTTTTCCATTTTTTGGTAAATGCAAAAAATCTTTCAGAAAATGATGTAAAAGTTGGCATTTTGAAATGAATTTTCAGATCGACATCGCGGAAGAGAAGATAAATTGCTTTCATTAGACAACAATCATTCATAACTCAAGATGTAATTGATTTATTGAACAACAGAACAAACTGTTCGGTTACAAATCAAATTAAAAATCTTGCTTGAAAGTGTCATGTTTTTATGGTTAAAAATAGATCTGTAAATATACAGTTAATTTCTCATTGTTGGGAGGTTAAAAACATTTTTTGAGAACCGCCTTAAGGTTGTTTTCAAATCCAAACTGGCTATTTTCTAACATATTCCTAAATTCATTTTTATTCATAAACACAACTAACTTAAAGGAATTTTTAATTCAGAAACTATAAAAAAAAAATACTGTTTTTAATTTTTAAATAAAGGCAGAGAATCTTTCAGAAAATACTCTCAAACTTGCTGTTAAAAAACAAAATTTCAGATGCGACAACCTTAAAAAAGTTGTCATGAGGTATCAGTCACTTACAATTTACAACGTAAGATATAGTGCATTTATCAAATAATGAAAAGAGTTATTTGATTCCAAATAAGTTTAATTATCATGTCTGCTAATTGCATACATTTAATTAAAAAAATTAGTTCATGAACATATCAGGAAAAAAAATCGATTTATGAATGTATCAGGAAAAAAAAAAAAAATCAGTTCATGATGTTCCAGGAAAGGGTATAACCTAATTTCCTATAAAAATATGCCCTTGAGTTGACCAGGTCGAGTCTTATATGAATCGATAGCCCTTCAATAGAGATGCGTTTCTGCCAAGTTTGAAGCATATATCTCAAGCACATGGGAGGTTATGACCCTTAATGTGCGTTTTGGAAAAAAGCACATTGTGACGAAACTAGTGATCGAATTTGACCAAAACAAAAATCAGGGATGTGTAATATTACCATCCAAATAGTGGATATGTTTTCAGAATTATTTCAGCAAAATGGCAAGTTTTATTAAATTTTTCTTGTTTTGAATTTAACTTTTTAATTAAGAATAAATGGAAATATTTAAGTGACCACCTTCATATTTTTACCCCAAATATTACGAGGTATGATGTACATTTGGTGCGAGTTTCAACTCTATACGTAGGGTGCATCATACAAAAAAATTAATCACTTTTCTAGAAGGGGGGTGCAGATTGCGTGTGTTTTTGCAAGTGCATAAGCAGTATTATGTATAGTTTGTGTAGTATGGTCGAATTTCGAACCACACAATTGGGGATTTAACAAACTTAAACAAAACAGACCTCACGACTCTGGCCGTGATTACTGTAATTGGAAACTTCGTTGGTTACTTGAACTGAAATGCGTTGTAGCAATATAAATACTATAGAAATGTAATGAAAACGTCAGAAAGAAACACAAAGTCATTTAAAAATAGGAACGGTGAAAAGTTTATTTTCAAAGTAAGAGATCAGCAAGCAGTTAATTGAAACAGTTAAAGCATAGGTGCCAATCTCTCATTAATATTCCGCAATATGCGGGTTAATTTGATCCAGGTTTAACACGTTTCGCACCAGACATTTTTTTAAAGAAATGAAATTAAATAAATTCCACGTAGAAACCTGAAATGGAATAAATAAAGATTCATCCAATATTTTTTCTGGTTTGAAGAGTTGTTAAACTGGGTCAAATTAACCCGCATACTACAGAATATTAATGAGAGCTTGGCACCTATGTTAAAGTCACAGCTGGATATTGGTGTAGACATCACAATTTAAAAAAAATAAAACTAGTTTAACTTATAGATGAATAAACTCAATTCTAAAAATGTACTTACAAGAAAAATAAAACTACTACAAAGTTAAATTAAATAGACCGTAAATAAATTCTGGAGGAAAAAAAACAGCCTTTTATTTTCATGATAAATGAAGGGTTACAAAACCTTAACCACTTCGGGACCGGCGGCTTTTACACAAATTGTATTCGGTTGGCACCACTTTTGAATAAAAACTACCTTTACTTAAACTATCACAAAAATACTCTAATTAGAGAAAGCAAATATTACTTTTATTTTTTACTGGTGCCCAAAACAAATTCTGTATGCTCTTTTTGAGGGTGCATATATGCACCCATGGTCCCGAATGGGTTAAACAAGACGGATTAATAACGTTGTGCATTCCGTATTTATATCCGAGGAAATGAAATGGCGTAAGCTGCCATTTGCAAACTTTAAATCGGCGGACATTCTTGATTTTCCAGAAATGACAGAAAATGATTTAAATTTTTTTTTTACTTGCTCTTACCAACTGTCGCAAGCTGTCTCTTATCTAGCCGAAATGATGGATGATGACAACACAATTAATCTGCAGTATCTAAAAGAAAATGATAGTATTATAAAGTTCGAAGTAAGATCGCAACACATACGCAGCGAATCGTATCGGTGCTACATTGATTACACACCAAACTCGATTGGATATTCGGGCATTAAAGGCCATTATTGCGAATGTACAAACGGCAATAGGACGGCCGGTTGTTGTTCCCACGTTGCTGCTATAGTGTTCTATATTTCGCATGCTCGGTATCTATCAAAAATTGTCCGTCCTGCCCAGATTTTAAGCAGGCTTTTTGATGTTGAAAACACAAATCCTGTTATCAACGAAGACAGTGATGAAGATTAATTATTAATCTTTCCTTAAAAACAATCTAAACAATTCACTTTATTGCTTTTTTTATTAAAATACTTTTTCAGTTAACAATAACAATTGGTTATGTATTACATTATTAATATTTTTTGTAATTATCTATGCATTCTGCGTTGATTTCATACTTGTACCAAATGCACATGATTAATAAATAAATGTGAGAGAAGTGGGAGGCTCCTCCCCCCCAATAATAAGTTTATAATTTTTTTGTATGATGCACCCTGCGTAGAGAGTTGAAACTCGCACCAAATGTACATCATACCTCGTAGTATTTGTGGTAAAAATATGAAAGTGGTCACTTAAATATTTCCATTTATTATTAATTAAAAAGTTAAATTCGAAACAAGAAAAATGTAATAAAACTTGCTGTTTTGCTAAAATAATTCGAAAACATATCCACTATTTGAATGGTAATATTACACATCCCTGATTTTTGTTTCGGTAAAATTCGATCACTAGTTTCGTCACAATGCGCTTTTTTCCAAAACGCACATTAAGGGTCATAACCACCCATGTGCTTGAGATATATGCTTCAAACTTGGCAGAAACACATCTCTATTGAAGGGCTATCGATTCATATAAGACTCGACCTGGTCGACACAAGGGCATATTTTAATAGGAAATTAGGTTATACCCTTTCGCAGTGCTGAGAGGGGAGATTTTTTTTTTTTTTTGACAAACTGACTTCTGTGTCAAGGATTCGAACAACCTATTTCACATTCCTGTATATGGTCCCTCTTGAATTATAGCTGATAGCTCTCTCATGACGACCTTTCCATTCTTGTTGAGTACCAAAAATTTAAAATGAAAACATTACAACATTTTCTGAAAGATTCTTTGTGTTTATAAGAAAAAGGGGAACGCTGTTCTATTTCTTGGTATCTGGCAAGAACTTGCAAATTATATACATTTACGAAAAATAATGCAAATTTGATGCATTAACGAATGAAAATGCAACTGTGAAGGTATGTATTTGAGAACAGTTTGTATTTGAAAACTGCTTCAAATAGAAAAATTGGTCACAATACAATGTGACCGCCTACTGCCAAGGACAAAAAAGAAATACGACCTTCCCCGTCCTAAATGGAGATCTGGATCTGCACTGGAGTTAACTTGCACTTGGTAAGAACTCAAATAAAATACTGTTTAGTGCATTTAGTGTTTGTTATATTGTATAATTGCTCTCTGCAAAATAATTTGTTTTTCCTCATTCAATTTTACTTTCAAATATTTCTACTTGTTATTATTTTTTATTCAGTATTTACTGTATTTTTACAAAAAAGAGATTGGGATTAGAAAAGCTCATTGAAAGAATAAAAAGTCAATGCTTTTATGTTGTTTACCCTGTTAAGCAGTTACATTTCACATCACTAGATGGTGCTACTACTTCTAAGCTTGAGTGTACTTTCAAGGCTTCACTTGATCTATACAGTGCGTTCAGGAGAAACGGAGCTGATCGAGTTGGGCCGTGTGCAACGTTCTCAGATCTAGGGGAAAATCCCTAGATCTAGGGAAATTCCGGTCAATTTAGGGATTTAGGGAATTCCTTCTTATTTCTAGGGAATTTTCAAAAGATTGACAATATTTTCTCAAAATCTAGGGAAAAGGGAGATTTTTGTCAGACTGGTAATGAACTTGAGAAAGTGATTGATGTGACGTGTGTGATGAATGAATATTGAAGCGGAAGTAAAAGCAGTGGAGAGAAATTATTTTCAAGCAATTCTTTGGTGAACAGAGGAACTGGACTGGGTAGGGGGGGGTATGAATTAATGGTCTTAACTGGTGCGGTGTCCGACTTCCCTTTCTTTTCTCAGAACACGGTTGGTTCCTAGATGGCTAATAAAGGATCACCACCTGGATCAACAGTTGTTAATTATTTCAGATGCGGACAGGCTCGGACTGGCCCGCCGGGCAACCGGCCCGCGGGCCGGTGCGCCCTCGGTCATTAAATCTGCTCCCTCGTCCAGATGATGTAAAAAAAAAACCAGATGAAGTTTAAAAAAATTATGGCAAATACTAGAGTAACTAACTTTACAACATTATTAAAAATACTATTCTGTATATATTTTAAAAATAACATTCATTTTTTGCAATAAAAAAAATATATAGTGAACTATTTTTCTCTTTGCAAGCACTGTTTGTTTTTGAACATTTCTTTGTTTCAGGAGAGCATCCAATCCAAATCTTTTAAAACCTGAAGTATATTCAATCTGTTACCAATGGCGGCAGTCTCCGTGCAATAAATTTCAGACTGTCTGGCACCAAAGAGTGTCGCTTCTATTTAATATTTTATTATCATTATTGAGTTTGCTGAAAAAGCATTTATTATATATATGTCATATACTTATCTGAAAAGTGTAGTGTTCCTTTATTTGTAACAATTCAAATGTATCTTATAATTTCTAGTAAATGTTTATAAAATAGGTTTCAGAGAATTTTATCCCGGCAATTGGAAGGTAATTCAAACTTTGTTTTTTTTGTTAACAATTACATTTTAATATGAAAAAAGAACTGATTCAGAATTGTCTATAAATGTAATAATAACAAGTTTAAAATTGTACGACAAACATGACAAAAAGGTCCGTTCGTACTATAACTAGTTTAAATGAAATGAATTATATTGTCTGTTATTATAATATGATTAATTGAGGGGATCGGGGGCAAGAAAGTGCCAAGCCACATTTTTGGTGAAATAAATCTAACACTGTAATCTGTTGCTTAATATTGTAAAATGTAATATCCAACATATAATTTGTTTCTAATGTCACTTGGTGGCAGCATATATGACAGGTTTTGTTTTTGCCCCAGATGTTTATGCCTTCAATGAAGATAGCTAATTTGCAATAAACGTAATAGTAATATCATTAAAGTAATGCCATATTATTATTCAGAATATCTCAAATGTTAGTAGGACATTGGCGAAAAAACTTTAGGTTATATATCTTGATTTGATTATTTGATCAAATTTTCAAATAGAAATATCTCAGAAGTTCAAAAATGTGGCTTGGCACTCTCTTTCCGCGATTCCTTCAATTTTCGTAGAAAAATAAATACATTTTAAGTTGGCAACATTTTATCTTTTGTTGACATTTACTGAAAATTCCAATGGGAAACTTAAGCCTAGCTTTGAAACTTTCAGAACTTGAAATCTATATTTAGACTCTTTTTCCATTTAAAGTATATTTACCCGGAAACATCTATCCAAAAAACTGTTGGTAAATTATAGGATTGCTATCATGAAACGCTTTTAGTTTAAAAATTTGGTTTTTAAATTCAGTAATACGGAAATAATAGGACGTCATCACCATGGCAACATAGAATCATTACCTATCATGGGGTATCATTGAATTGACGTGTGATAGGATTTAATAGAAAGAAGAATGTGATTATAACTTGGTCATAGAGATTATAAAATGTCATGTATATCACATAGGACTATAACGTCATACCCGGTTTTTCGCGGTTTTTTTTTTTTTTTTTTTTTTTCGAAAATTTCTCAGAATTTTTTTTTTTTTATATATACTTCTGCATGTTCGAACGTTTCGAAAATTTTGTAAGTTATGTAAATCTTGTCTACCGAGATGCTCTAGAAACCCTGTGTCGAAATAGACGTTTAGATACTTTTAGCATAGAAAAAAGATCGTCTCCGTGAGGCGTGAAGTGACCTGCGTTCGCCGGTGTTGTTGAAAGGGTTACAATTCGCATTTTAAAATACCGATTTCACAGTGATTAAAAGAAGGATTTAGCTTTTAGAGCTTATTTGTGGTCTCCGGTACCTTTAAAATTACACCCTAGAGCAGGCATGTCAAACACGTGGCCCGCGGGCCACAACTGGCCCACGAACAGCCTATCTGTGGCCCGCAAATCCTTAGGCAATTTACCCTTGTTTAATTTAGTTGTGTTAGAACACGGATGCTAAAAATACACTTAGCACGAACACTTGCAGCAATCGTGGTCTTAGAGATGGCGAATATCCGAAATATATGTAAATTAGTGTTACCAATTTGACGGGCATTTTTAAATATTCAAAATGCTTCCACTATTTTTGAATAATAATATGTATCTTATTTATTATGTTATATGAGGAAAATATTTGTCTTCAGAATGTGGTAGCATTCTGAATTAAAAAATGTCCTGCTCTCTGGCAACAGTAATGTATTATAGACAGATATAATTCAATTTTACATTTTGGCACAAAAACATTGAGAATACATAGATTACCAATCGGAACGTAGCAAAGGGTCGTAAATTTTTTAAAGTATTTTTACTTATAATGTTCATTTGTTTATGTTGAAACTAATACTTTATTTTACTACTATCTTAGATTTTACACCATTTTACAAAATAATATTCTTTATTTATTAATTACTAAGAAATGCATTATAAAATAATAAAATTCAGCACTAATTAAGAACAGTTAAAATTTGAAAAAAATTAAAATATAAAATTATATAGCTTTAAATGAGTTGCTTTGAAAGTGGCATAAATAATCACTTTTTTGTTTGACGCAAAAACCCCGAATATGCGATCCAGGTTCTTCATCTGGGCATTAGTCGAACTTAGCTTTTAGTCGGATTTAAGCTCTTTAATTATTTTTAGTAGTTAGGTTAGTAATTGTGTATGATCTTTCTTTCCTTTTTTTTATTGATATACACACATTTTATTGACATACTTTCATACATTCCAAGATTTATAAAAAAAAATGTGTTAAAGCTCTTTACCCTATGAATAAATATGATAAACTAAAGATGGACATTGCATACTTTTCTAAATGTGATTTACAACACAATTATGTTCAAAAGAAAACTGAAATTTTATGCTTGATACGTAGAAACTGTTGGAGTTTAAAAAGAATGTAACATTAAGAAGTGCTACAGCACAAAGTATAAAGAAAACTCACAAAAATCTGGCTAAACATAGAAAAGATAAACTGTCAGAATTGAAACTGATACTTCTTAAAAGAGAATCAAACTGCTTTCACCAAGCCTATTGAATGAAATACATTTGCTTAAAAAAAATAATTATTGTTTTTAGCACATTAATTGTCCCGGGAGTCGAAATCACTCAAAACGAAATTGAAGAAATGATGTCTAGCGCAGTTAAAGAAATTTGAAAATAGTATAAGTATAGGTACCGTTGCTAAAAAGATTTATTTATAACGGACTGATTTCTAAAAGCCGGGTTTGTGCTTTTAAACTTATATCTGTACGTAACATTCTTAATAATCGTCAATCTGCACAAAAATATCTTAGAAATGTGGGTATGAAGATAAACAAGTCTACCTTTTTATACGGAATTTGACGGCTTTCCATTATAAAAGCTTAACTGAAATGTTACAATTTTCATTTTAAATCCACAAATTATAAAAGTCTACCAACAGACAAAGTACTTGGAGTTTTCATTTCAAATTACAAAGCACCTGAGTAAATTTCAAAGCAAATTTCATAATGCTATCTTGTTAAAAATATAAGAAATTATAACACCTTGTAATAATATACCTCTTTCAATTACTAAAAGGTGTAAAATGAAAACATAAAGAGTAAAATAACTTTTATTAGTCTGTAGACATGTTTCGGCTCTATCCGAGCCATTATCAAAACAAATTAGAATATTCTATAATTGCACGGTCTTTGAAGTTATTATTTGAAACGCTATCATTTAATCTTTCACGTATTTTTTATTTTTACTTGGTTGTTTATTTCCATATTTATAACCATGGAGTAACTCGAGCCACAATTTCGATAAGTTAAATAATGCTGCATCGTTACATATTGTATCCAAATAAATTTCAATGAAAGTAAGATAATTTTTCACTCTAGTCTACACTATCCATCAATAATAAGAGAAACCATATATGTTGAAACACGCAAAAATACAATATGTAACGATGCAGCATTATTTAACTTATCGAAATTGTGGCTCGAGACAGACTAATAAAAGTTATTTTACTATTTATAATGTTTTTATTTTATACCTTTTAGCAATTAACAGAAGTATGTTATCATGTTATTTGTTAGTATTAGCGTTTTCAAATAGAATTTATTACTTTGATAAAACAATTTTTTAAAAGGAAATGTATTTTAATTTAAATGTTGCCAGGCACTATAAAAATTCCTCAAAGTGGAAATTTTTAAAAATATAATGATTGATGTTGAAATTATTCTTCAGAATTCAATACTGCTGTTAATCAAAATTCAGTGCGATTTCATATTAAAGTGAAAATATATGGATTTGGGGTTTCAAAATTTCTGTAATTATTCATCAATCGGCCGATTTTTTAAAGTATAAGTGTGCAATTAGGCATATTTTAGCTATGTTCGGTAGCGCACTTTTATACGACATCTTTTCATAGCTGCCAACCTTTTTTCCCCCAAATAAACATAATTTGAATCAGAAAATGTATTTAATAAATCAAATTAAATAAGTAGCCCATGGAATACAACACACATTTTATTAAATAACTTTTCTCTTTCAAAATATGCTTATTTTACTCGAAGAAAACACAGAAGATTGGCAGCTATGCTTTTGCTAGAACAGTAGGACAAAACAGCGTGTACAATAAATTTTTGAAATAAATACAATTTAGGAAATTCAATTAAATTTTATAGATTTCGTTAATGAAAAAAAATGAGTATTTTTCAAAAATAAGATAAACTAAACTATGTATTACAGTAACTTTGAAACTTGGCGTGAATATTTCTTTAACATGGCTGTGTTTTGTAAATACAAATTTTATCCTGTGCAATGGTAATAATATTAGTATCTACATTTTTTTAATGTGGCCCGCGGCTTTGTATATAATGCTTAATTTGGCCCGCGCCGGTAAACAGCTTTGACATGCCTGCCCTAGAGAAACGTTAACATAAGGGAGAAAAATGTCCTTCGGGAAAACTACCTTTTTGAAAAAAAATAAATAAATAAATCCAAAGGTTAACAAAGATATTTTATCGAATATATTGCAGCACTTGAGACGTAAGAGTATGATCTTTCTGAATATGACGTCCAATTTCAATAGTTCTAATTATTTTTGCCGATTTAAAACTATGAAATAATACATACACAAACACACACACAAAGAAAAAAAGGAAACACGTGTTTAGTTATTCACTCCCTCCCGATGCGTAAATCGGGTTCTGGGCATGCGCAGATGCTTTTACTGGCTCTCAAAGAAATATATGAGTTTTTGATTAATATCTTGGCTAATTTATCAAAATATTAAAAATCTGAGCCTTTAGGACATGCCTTGCACTGCCTAAATCGAAATTTTCAGAGCTGTGCGAGCTGTAGATTTCGCTAGCCATCGTCAACAAACACACAGACAGACAAAAACTTTCTTTTATATTATTACTATAGGTAAGAGAGAAGTTTACGAAATTTTTTTTGACTGTAGCTATTTAATTATGCACAGTTCCGTAACTCTTTACCATGTCCCCAGAAATCATTTGGAAAAGAACCGACCAGAAACTCCTGGAAACAACGGGTTTTAGAAGTTTTCCGCGATGTTTATGGAAAAAAAAAAGTTCCTTTGTTTGTCTATAAATTTTGGAAAAGAGGTTTCTGTTAATATCGGAAGCTTGTGGTTGGTTCATGATTGCATGGTCAATTAAGGACTTGCAGACAAAAATTTACAAATAAATTTTCGTATTTTATCATTATTATTATTATTATTATTATTTTGCATCAGAAAACATTTCTGAAATTTTGTACAGTGTAGAGATCTTTATAAATAATTGGAAATTTCCAAAATTTAACACAGAAATCAAATTTTAAAATATTGATATTTCGGATTATATTTTTACAGTCTATTAATTATTACTGGATATTATTGGCTTTCTATAAAAGTGGTAAAATAATGAGCTTCTTTAGTAAAGTTGCGCCCTTCGAAAATCCAAGGTCTGCGCCCTTTACAAGGACCCAGTCCGACCCTGGATGCGGACACCATTTATTTTGTCATCCAGGCAATTAGAACAGAAAAAATCATTTGCAGATATTTCAGCATCTGGATTTGATAGAAGCTTTTTTTTTTTTAAATGAAACTGATACTTAAGTCGTTCGTTTGGAAGAGGGTGAGGAAATGGGGCGAGGGTTACTGCTGGCTTTTCTTTCTTCTATCAAGTAAAAACAAATAAAGAAACAATCCATCCGAATTCCTTTTGTTAGAAAACCCTGTATTATGAGAATAGGGAGAAATCGTTATAATTACATTCCTAATGAAGTAAAGTACTATGTATTATTATATATGTAAAACATATAAATGTCAGATCAAAAAAGATTAGTTAAAAAATTAAACATTTTGATCCTATAAAGAAATCTTTTTCTACACCTTTTAAGTATTAACCAAAACAATAGCGGGCATTTCTGGCAAATAACATAAAATACAACAAAATGAAATTAATATATGTTTTTCAGATTATCTTTTTTTTTTTTTTCCGCGTATTCATTTTTAGGTGCGTTCGTAATTGTATAAACACCGTAGCACTTATTGTCGTTATCTGGTCCGTTCGTCTGTCCGCATATAACAGCGCAAAAACTACCCAACCGAATGGTTTGAAATTTAAGATATATTATCTTTGCAGAATTTTGTCGAAATATTTCAAATTTTATAAAAATCAAATAAAAACTTAAAACTATAAAATGTGAATTAATCAAGTCAACTTTAAATGCTTAAATTTTTTGTAAACATTTCTGTTCAAGCACTAAATTGTGCACTAATTTAAATATGAAAATAACAATAAATTAAATATTTAAAAAAATTGTAAAGTTGTAATTCTCATTACCAAGGCTTGTCCCAAACTTCAAAATTTTTAATTGAAACTCTTATTTCTAAGATCTGAATGCTTTAGAGCAAATGCAATGATTATATATGTATATTACCATTCAAAGTGAATGAAAAAATATACAGATAAGTCACAGTCACTGTAATAATCATAGTAACAATATTTACATGGTACATTCGTGAAATATGTTTATTTAATCCCTTTCTCCTTCAAATAAAAAAAAAAAATAATTATCAAAGTTAGTGTATTTGATTTTGATAAAAACTTGTGAAAGATTTTTACTAAATTATTTTGTAATTTCAAGCATTAATTTGGGAAATCTAAAAATATATCTACGTGTGGAAATACAAAATAATAATGGAATGATAAGGACAGCTTTTTCTAAGTGAAATATCATCTATCTTAAAACTTCCGAAATTTGTGGTAATAAAACTTGAATACTTGTCAAGCAACTTTTATATTTCCTTTTGTTTAACCACTCAGAGAAGAATTTAGAATTGTAATTTGATATAAATTATATGCGCATGAATATAAAATAATAAGAATTATAGTAATAATAATCAGAGCTGTAATGTCAGTTGCTTCGTTATTTCAACGATTTTCTCTAAAATCAAATGCTAAGAGTATGTTTAATTAAAGCTACTTGCCTTAAATAAATATCAATTTATATTCTAAACAATGATTTGAAAATTATATAATAAGATTTTGTCATCTTAAAATAAATGTTTGTTTTTGTTTTTTCATGTCATAACATAACCCACCTATGTTCATAAATCTCGTATGTGCTTCAGTGCGTGACAGTCAATCAAAATACAGAATTTCTTCCATATCACGTGACTTTAGAATCTAGGGAATTTTTATTGTGTAGCCTAGGGAAAAAAGTAAAATCCATCTGAGAACGCTGGCCGTGTGGTACTTTGCAGGTATTTTTACTGAAGTTGGAGACACAGATTAAATATAGTCATATTTAATAATTATTTAATATATTATTGAATATATAATATATTATTGAATATATTTAATCTGTGGTTGGAGATGCCCTACCTCTATTCAAATGCGCATGCGTGGGCGTAGTACTTTTATACTATCTGAATAGTGAAACCGTTACATTGCGAAATTAGATAATGGAGTTAATATTATAGTGATTTTCTCAGTTTCATGAATGGAAATGCAATTTGTGACATTATTTTTCTACACGGAGGGCGAGATAATTATTCTTTAACATAAATGGCCTTTTGATTCACAAATAATGAATGAATCACACGTCATGAATGATTCATGACATATTTTCTTCCTGTTTATTGATTCCATGTGACAATGATATGATTGATTTTTATCTTTAAAATTTGATTATAATTGTTTAAAAAGCAAGTAATTTTGCTGAATTAAATGCGCAGTTAATCTTTTCTTTGTCTTATAATGAGTTTTTCTGGAATTATTATGATTTTGGAGAAGTAAACTGCCCAGATTGTAATCTCCTTTGAAAGTTAATCATTTTTAACTATAGAAAACGGTAAGTTTTAATTTGTTTACATTGCTCAAAATACGTATAAATTTTAATTTAAACTGATTAGTTAAAAGCATTTTTTGTTTATCACAACGTCACTTCTGCACCAGTTAAGTGTAAAAAAAGGCACTAAGTCAAATTAGTAAATAGGAGGGTCATTCCATGTCAATTCAACCACACCAGTACACCCATGATCACCAATTTTGATGAAACTTGGTGTATTCAATAAACATATGGTATCAAATAACACCCTAATTTTTTTTATCTCTGGCTTCAATACTTTTTTATTTACAGATATTCAAAGTTTCTTCAAATTCACCTTTTTGCATACATCCGAGAAGCGCTAAACAAACTGCACTTGGTTGTAAAAAAAATTCTATTTGGTTCCCAAACCTTTCAATTGTTTTCAAAATTTATTTGCTTACCAACAAAAATATGATAAACAGAGAAAAAAATACTAGAGGGCTGTAAATATTTATTTTGGTCCCCTAAAAAATAATAAATTATTATTAATTTAAATTTTTGTTGGAAAAAACATGATTTTCTAAAAATGCAATATCAGGGAGAGGGGCAGGTATAATCTTGGAACATTTTTTTTTTTTTTAAATGAGCCTAAATATATGTTTTATCTTATTCTGGAATAAAATTGGTGGTTTTTTAATTCCTTCTGAAGAAAAAAAAAACAAAATCACCCAATGCCATCAATAAAATGGCAACATTATGAAAATTTCAATACCACATTTCTGTTAATTTTTAAGAAAGTTATTTTATATAATGTAATTAAGCTAAAAATATTACTTAAATATGTTATTTAAAATTGTATTAATCTTTTTATGAAAGAGGAATTTAAACTTGCATTCAGAAAACAATAATTAAACATGCTTTGCATGATTTTTTTTCATCACTTGGCTTTGCAAATGACAAAATGAAATTTTCAAGGAAAATATAGATATAATATTTAGGTGTGATCTAATTAATTACCAAATGTGATTATATGGGTCTTTAGAACACATATTACTGTTTATGCTAATTAATTACAAAATTAGGGTTTTTAACTAAGAATAATTCCTATCAAATTAAAAACTAAATTAAATATATTTAAAAAATTAAGTGTTTTTGAACAAATTAATTTGTTTAACTATACAGTTAAAATCATTACTGTTTAAAATGGATTAATTCTGTATATTCTGATATAAGAAAGAATCCTCAATGTGTTTATAAAAGTAAACTGGCCCAGTTTACCTTTCCTTTAGGCTTAGTTGCTTCCTGTTTATATCACAAGGCAGATGTTTGGGTTAACCAGAAAGCTGGTGCAATCATTCAAAGTATTGTGCAGTATCAATTTTAGGTAGATTTTGTAAGAAATACTACCTATTACATTCTTCCCTAAGTTGGAATTTTTGAAAAATCTTTGCAGATCTATGCCGATCAAGACTTCCAGAACCCAAAACCACCCCCAGTTCAAAACTTTATCTATCTATCTATGTCACTTTTTTATGGACACGATAACTCGAAAAATTCTGTATAAATGTCTTCCATGCTGATACATAAAATCAAGGGGCATAAAATCTCAGTCAAGTTTGTTAATGGGCAAAATCGAACCAGGGGGGCGGGGGGCTTTAACAGAAAACCCCCCATAATTTCTTAATTATGATACGTATCGAATTCGTTTAAAGTTATTATTACTTCTAGAAATAGGGCCATTTAGAAGAAGAAAATTCATAACTTCGTTCATTCAAAAGATATCAAATTCGCTTAAATTTATTATAAATCCACTGAGATTTTTTTTTTTTTTAAATCTTTTGTTCAGTTAGTGTTAGTTTCCTGAATTAGATATATACTTTAAAAATCTTCAGAGGATTTAACTGTAATTATATATATGTATATATATATATATATATATATATATATATATATATATATATTTAGTGATTTTTTATGAAAAAGTTTTTCTTTTTTGGAACGCTGGCGGCTTAAACGTTTGAATGACAAGCTCTTCTTAGTCACTGATTTTTTAAATAAAGCTGAACTCTACTAGGCCGTTTGAGGGGAACTATGGTCCTTGGACTCCTGCCCGATGCAAGACAAAAAAAAAACTTTTTATGAAATGGAGAGTACTACATGTGATGTGGGGGAAAAAAACTTCAACAGAATGTCACAAGGCTAACTACATTAAAAATAATTGTATTGTAAATGTATCAAATGATCTAAATCTCTCTAATATCTCTCTGAAGAATACAAAATACTTTTAAAGTTAAGAACAGAAGCTACTGAAGAGTTGCATACCATTTGTTTTCATCATAGAATTGTATATTTGAAAAATCTGAATCCCTTCTAAAAAAAATGTTGTGATCTCTTCAAAAGGCACAAAAAATATGTGAAAAATACACTGTGTGTTGTAAATTTTCAGCAACATAATGATCTTTTAATTAAGGGACTTAAAGTTAAGCCAGGAGAGAAATTATGCTGTCAATGTAGGACAATGCTTTTGTTCAAAAGTACATTTCAAAATGAAAAATGTCTGTACAGCAACACAGATACAAATTCTGACAGCCCATATGAAGTTGAAGACATAGATTACAGTCCCATTGCAAGCAGCAGCAAAGAAGATGACATACAAAAACTAAATTCATCTTTTGCAGATGCAGATTGTTCTCCATTAAAATTACATGCTCTTGCAGAAAAAAGCAAGACCTCATATGACAAAATGAAATTGCATTCATTTGGAAAAAAAAACGCTAAAAGCAAAAAAAATGAAGAAATTCTTGATATCAAAATTCCAGATGTAGATTCAATGGCAGAGGATCTTGTTGCACAGAAGGCAGAAGAGATGGATAACATGGATAAATTAGCAAATACCATAAAAGACAAACTAACATTTGAAAAATTTAATAAAAAAAACAAATTCAGTTGTTAAGGATTCCAGCATCACCATCATAGACACGAAAAAAAAAAAAGATACATTTATTGTATCAGACTATGCATTTCATAAAGCTCAGAAACTTGTCAAAGAGAAAGGAATATTAGCTGAACCAGAACCAAAAGAGAAAAACAATTGAGACCCGATGTCCTTGACATTGTTAAAAACTTTTATGAAAATGATGATATTTCAAGGATTATGACAGGAATGAAAGATTTGACCTTAGAGGAGGGGGAGTACACATTTGTAAAACTTTTTGTTTTTTTTTGCATGAAATGTATATTAATTTTAAGCAAGAGTTTCCGAACACTAAGGTGGGTTTCTCAAAATGTTGTAGCTTGTGCCCAAAATGATGTATTCTTGCTTGTGTATGGTGTTTAACCTTCGTACCCTGTTGAAATTTTACTCAACGTTGATAAAAACATTTCACACCTGAATTTATTTTGATAATGATTTAACATATTTATTTAACGTAGTTCTCTATAGCATTTATTTAACTTGCTTTATGAAAAAAAAAATATGGTGCCAATCGAATTAAATAAATTATAGAAGTGGGTCGATTCGACCCATTCAGGGTAGGAAGGATATGTAAGCCTGTGTTTATATTCAAATTTAATTGAAATTAAAATGCTTAACTTTCTCACTGTTGAATTATTCTCTAACAACGTTTAAACTGTATTGATTGCAAGGAAGAATAATATTAATCATGAGCGAAGTCTTTCTAACACACACAATACATGACAATTAAGAAAAATACAACTACTGAGAACATGTCATTTTAAGTTCTATAAATAAATAAAAAATACATTTATAAAATAAATTACTAAGAAAAAGGAATATTTAATTTAAATAGATGTTTAATTATTAAACTACATTCCAAAATTACATTACAGTTATGTGAAATTAAAATTACATTCATGATGTTGCCATTTTATTGATGGCTATGGGCGATTTTCATTTTTTTTCTTCAGAAGGAATTAAAAAACCACTAATTTTATTCCAGAATAAGATAGAACATATATTTAGGCTCATTTTAAAAAAAATGTTCCAAGATTATACCCGTCCCTCTCCCTGATATTGCATTTTTAGAAAATCATGTTTTTTCTAACAAAAATAAAAATTAATAATAAATTATTATTTTTTAAGGGACCAAAATAAATATTTACAGAGCTCTCTAGTATTTTTTTCTGTGTTTATCATATTTTTTTTTGGTAAGTAAATAAATTTTGAAAACAATTGGAAAGTTTGGGAACCAAATAGAATTTTTTTTACAACCAAGTGCAGCTTTTTTAGCGCTTCTCGGATATATGCAAAAAGGTGAATTTGAAGAAATTTTGAATGGCTGTAAATAAAAAAGTATTGAAGTCAGCAATAAAAAAAATTAGGGGGTTATTTAATACCATATGTTTATTGAATGTACCAAGTTTCATCAAAATCGGAGACCATGGGTGTACAAATCCCATTTTTGTGGTTGAATTGACATGGAATGACCCAGGAATGAGACTGTTATTACAATATTATTTACACAATTTTTAATCTTTTGACCTTTACCTACAAATGCTTTTAGTCTTAAGAATCTTTTCCAATCAAGGAAGCCTCTCTTAAATGTAGCTATGAATTTTTGAATCATACTTTAAAATTACAGGTACTCTAAAATTTTGTCTGCATACAGTCTAACAAAATCTGTCTCAAACACTTAACGCTTTGTAAGAATTTGTTTTATACCACTTAATTTTAAACAAGAATTTAATTTTAGTTAAATAAAAATTTTAAACAAGAATTTAATCTGTGTAACTTTAAGTATTGAAATAGTTGGTTTACAACTTACATTTTACTGTATATTGATGAAATTTCATTAAAAATGCTTATTTTTTAAAATTTTATACATTTCACTATCTTTTGAATCACAAAAACTACTGATTTATGGTGCGGTCTACCCATGCTTTACAATATACAGTACAGTAATTTTTTTTTCTTAAAGATATTTAACCCTTCATTTGTCATACAATCAAACTGTACATTTCTTCACGGTGCTGCGTGAAGTATATTTGTTTCTTACCTTTTGAATCATAGTATAAATGTATTTCATACCAAAAATTTGAATTAATAAAGAAGCTGAAATAATGCTATTTTGACATAAGATAACCATGTTTTCTATTACTTGGATATTTTAATTTAATTACTGATTTAATATGTTGAAATTAACAGTTTAGAATATTGACTTTCTTTCCTACCTGTTTAGATGGCTTTATTTAACCCACTGGTGGCTATAAAATCAGACTCTATTCTACCAATTTTGCTATTTTATTTTTCATAAATTTCTTATTAAGAACAGATCAGTTATGGAATAACAGTTGTGTATGTCCTTATGAAAAGCATCCTTTTCTTTAATAAAACTATTTTTAATTTTTATGGCAAGTCTGTAAAAAACATTGTTGCTATCAGGCATTTCTGTCACAAAACTGAATGATCACTTATGATCTCTCCTGTAGAAAAGTACCCAAGATTTATTTTCATATTAAATCTCTGGAGAGATCTGACATTTAGCGTTTGCATATTTGTTCTTTCAAAATTCACAAATTTTTTAATAAGTAACAGAAAATGTATTCAACTTTTTAGAGTTTAATGAAAATAATGAGCATAAAATTCCCACACTCATTAATGGTGCTATGAAATATTACCATGCCATAACACACTTAAACAATTAGCTAAAGAGTTATTTTCCTATAATATATTATAGTAAACATTCTTTTACATGCCTAAATAATAAAACTTGAATCTTTTAAAAGCTTGCAATTAAAAAGCAAAAAAAAAAAAAAATGTTAAAATAGTTGTTGCGAATCGAATTGAATTAAATTTATTCTTGGCTGCTACTAACAGGAGATATTTTTTTCACAGATGCATCTTTCTAAGCTGTGTGAGAAAGATGTTTTTGTTTTTGTAGATGTATCTTTCTAAGCTGTGTGAAAAAAAATGTGTTGTTGTCGAAAATGGTTTTTTGGAATGTTTTACCGGCACGGAAGTGAGAGAATAAATTTATTCATTGTTATGTTTTTTAAAAGAACTGTTTTTCACGTATAGAAATATTATTTTCTATTGCTTTAAAAATGACGAAAGTATTGAAATGGCTAGTTTCAATATTTCAAAAATCGCTGTGTCTTGTATTTGCGATAAACTGGCACCCGAATGAAGGCCATAGGAAGTAATATTTTTTAAGTGGAAAACTGAACGGTTATATCTTCAAGTATGGATGCTTTAAAAATTAAAAGAACGCCGCTTAGAAGTGCATTTGCAAAGACTTTAAATACTTTAAACGAAGCTCTTAACTAGTCAAGCCCAGATGTTAATGTAATAGAACAACTATTGGATCAACTAGTAGATAAAGCATCTAGATTACATTCCACAGATGATGAAATATTGAATTTTATGTTGTCAAATGTGTTTGCAGAAAAAGATTAAGTTAAAAAATTTGAAGCTTGCAAAGAATACAGTGAAAAATTAATAACAGTGAAGCAAAATATAAACAATTTTTTGTTAAGCCTGCCATCGAATATCAACCTTTTTTACCGAGTTCTATAGAAGTTGAAAGAATGGGATCTCACGCACTTAGATTACCTGAAATTAGCTTGCAGCCGTTTGATGGAGACACGAGATCGTGGCTAACGTTTTGGAATACTTTGAAGAAAATTCACGAAGACACTGTGTTAGATGATCACTCCAAGTTCGTATGTCTGATACAAGCAATTACTCCAAAATCAAAAGCTTCCCAAATAATGAACAGTTATCCTATATCGGCAGAAAATATCCTAAAGTAATTCAACATCTAAAAGAAAGGTTTGGAAGAGAAGACACTTTGATACAAATATATGTTCGCTATCTGCTACAGCTGGTATTATGCAACAATAATTCATTCAGAAGAGAGTGAAATTTGTCATCGTTATATGACAACCTGGAAACCAAACTTAGATCGCTGGAATCTCTTAGAGTTACAGAGGATAAATACGCGAGCATTTTATTCCCATTAGTGGAATCATGTTTGCCTCATGATGTTCTCCGAATTTGGGAACAGGAGCAGGAAAAATCTGCTCAAGGTAAGAGTGAATTAAATTCTATACTTAATTTCTTAAAAAATGAAATACTATCTGAATAATGTATTTTATTGGCGCGTACTAGTTTTGGTTTTGATAAATCTAAGAATTTTACTAGATTTTAAAATGTTGAATATAATTCTGTGCCAACTGCTACTGATTTATTTGTAGGTGATAAAGCTAAAGATAAACATTTAATTAAGAAATATGATGAAGCATGTATATTTTGTGACAAGTGTCACTTATCAGAAAAATGTTCTAAAGCTAATTCGCTTTCTTTTGAAGATAAACGAAGTATAATTTTTGAAAAGGGGGGCTTGTTTTGTCTGTCTTAAGAAAAATCATATTTCACGTCACTGTAAATCGAAGATTAAATGTTTAAATTGTGGTAAAAGGCATTTTGCTGTAATGTGTCAAAATGTTTGTAATGAAAAAGTAATACGGCGTTAGAAAGTCGTAAACATTAACATGAGTACATGATACTGCTTTGACTACTCAAGGTTCCGACCCAACTGTGTTATTACAAAGTTTGCATGTACGTGTAAAGCACGATGGTAAAGAAAAAATTGTACGGGGAGTCATGTGAACAAGTGAAACAAACCACAACAAATATAGAATTCATTTAAGTAGTATTGATAATAGTTATAGATGTGATATATATGTTTTAGATGTTCCTGTTATTTGTTCTAATATAAAAAAGGTGCCAAATGGACCTTGGTTAAAAGAATTAAATAAATATGGTATTAAGATTTCGGATGTTGAAAACAATGTATGTAAAACCGAAAATGAAATGAAATTGTTAATTGGTTCCGATGTGGCGAGAAAATTACTCACCGGAAATATTAAAGTTTTAAAAAGTGGTCCAGTTGCTGTAAAGACCCATTTGGGGTAGACTCTTATGGGGAAAATTCCAGGTATTAAATCTGAAACAAATGATTCTCTTATGGTTATTTCGTCTCTTTGGAACGAAAGTTCCGTTGCTAATTTATGGAAGCTAGATATTCTTGGTATAACTGATCCGGTTGAATCTAAAACTAAAAATGAAATTCATGAAGAAACTATGCAACATTTTAAGAGAAACATAAGAATAGATTCAGATGGTAGGTATGAAGTAGCATTGCCTTGGGTATTAGATAATGTCCGCTTACCTAGTAATAGAGAATTGGCCGAAAAACGGCTTGCTGCAACGAAGAAAAGGCTATCATAATTGAATACGACTGAAGTTTATAATGAAGTATTTGATACATGGTTAAATGCAGGAATAATTGAAAGGGTGGTCGATAATAAAAAATCCAAAATACATTATTTGCCACACAGACCTGTATTTAAAGAATTGAGTGAAACTACTAAAGTAAGGCCGGTTTTTGATGCTTTGGCTCATGTGAAAGGTTTTCCTTCATTAAATGATTATCTGGATAAAAGACTAAATATGATTGAAATGATTCCTTCAATATTGTATCGTTTTCTGAAATTTCTTGTTGGTGCAATATCTGATATAGAAAAGACATTCCTACAGATAGGTATTACAGAAAGTGATAGAGACTATCTACGGTTTTTATGGAAGGATAATATAATTTATCATTTGGGAACGGGAGCGTGAAAAGTCTGCTCAAGGTAAGAGTGAATTAAATTCTATACTTAATTTCTTAAAAAATGAAATACTATCTGAAGAATGTATTTTATTGGCGTGTACTAGTTTTGGTTTTGATAAATCTAAGAATTTTACTAGATTTAAAAATGTTGAATATAATTCTGTGCCAACTGCTACTGATTTATTTGTAGGTGATAAAGCTAAAGATAAACATTTAATTGAGAAATATGATGAAACATATGTATATTTTGTGACAAGTGTCACTTATCAGAAAAATGTTTTAAAGCTAATTCGCTCTCTTTTGAAGATGAACGAAGTATAATTTTGAAAAAGGGGGCTTGTGTTTTATCTGTCTCAAGCAAAATCCTATTTCACATCACTGTAAATCGAAGATTAAATGTTTAAATTGTGGTAAAAGGCATTTTGCTGTAATGTGTCAAAATGTTTGTAATGAAGAGAGTAATACGGCGTTAGAAAGTCGTAAACATGAGTCAGGGAGCAGTGATACTGTTTTGACTACTGAAGGTTCCAACCCAACTGTGTTATTACAAAGTTTGCATGTACGTGTAAAGCACGATGGTAAAGAAAAAATTGTACGGGGAGTCATGTGAACAAGGGAAACAAACCACAACAAATATAGAATTCGTTTAAGTAGTATTGATAACAGTTATAAATGTGATATATATGTTTTAGATGTTCCTGTTATTTATTCTAATATAAAAAAGGTGCCAAATGGACCTTGGTTAAAAGAATTAAATAAATATGGTATTAAGATTTCGGATGTTGAAAACAATGTATGTAAAACCGAAAATGAAATTAAATTGTTAATTGGTTCCGATGTGGCGAGAAAATTACTCACTGGAAATATTAAAGTTTTAAAAAGTGGTCCAGTTGCTTTAAAGACCCATTTGGGGTAGACTCTTATGGGGAAAATTCCAGGTGTACTATAGGTACTATATAGGTATTATAACGTATAGGTACTATACTATATAGGTATAATACTATAGGTATACTTCATAAACGTGTGGTTTTCGGAATCAATTGCAACCCTTTTTTACTTGCGGCTTCTCTGAAACACCATTTGGAAAGTACACCTGACAACTTTGTTTCTACAGCAGAGACTTTGAATGAATATTTGTATGTAGATAATTGTGTTTGTAGTTTCAACACAACTGAAGAGTTAAACAAGTTCATAATTGAATCGAGAATGTTACTGTCCTCCACGAAATTTAATTTAAGGGGGTGGCTGTCAAATTATCCAATTCAAATTATGTCTGAAACTTCAACAGTTAACATAACACCAGTACTAGGCTTAAATTGGGATCTAGAAAACGATACCCTATCTTGCAAAATTGGCTATATTGAGGAAGAGCAAATTATTCCTACAAAACGAGCTCTACTTTCATTGGCTGAGAAGGTTTTTGATCCCCTGGGATTTGTCTCACCCGTAACTTTGCTCCCTAAACTTATTCTACAAGAATGCTGGAAGTTGAAATTAAAGTGGGATGAATTAATTCCAGAGAATTTAGCTAAACAATTTTTGAAGTGGGTGCAAGGAATAAAATTAATTTCTGATATCAAACTTGAGCGCTGGATGAATCTATATAACTTTGAAAATGATGTAAGTCTTCACATATTTTGTGATGGAAGTTGCGTGTATTTTGTTTACTTGTATTTTTCTGAGAGTAAAGAAGGAAAATGAAATTTTGGTGAGTTTTATACAAGCACGCACAAGAGTAGCTCCTCTTAAGAACCTAACTATACCACGGTTAGAGCTTTTATCATGCTGCATTGGAGCCAGGTTGGGTAGTCGTGTCATTGCTGATTTAAGAATTCCAAATTTGAAGATCTGTTATTGGTGTGATTCAACCACAGCTTTAAGCTGGATAAAGCGAGATGATAGATAGGGAAAATTTGTCTGGAATCGTGTAGAAGAAATCAGGTCTTTATCACAGAAAGATCAGTGGCGACATATTTCAGGCAAATTTAATCCGGCTGATCTCCCTTCCAGAGGTTGTTCCATTGAACAGTTCTTGCAGCTAAAATGGTGGGAGGGACCAGCCTGTTGGCTGAGCCAGAATTTACTTGGCCTCAAAGTGTCCAATCACCAGATGAAGAAGTTATTAATGCTGAGAAACGGAAAAGTGTCATTTCAGCATTAAACAAGAACATGAAACCTAATGATTGGTATTATCGACGATTTTCATCATACAAGAAAATAATAAGATTGATTGCATGGATTCTAAGATTCATAAGTAATTCAAGAAAACAGAAATCAAAAGAAGTATCTGAACTTACATGTTTTGAAATAGAACGAGCTGAAAGAAAATTAATGATTTTGATCCAGAGAGACAGCTTTGATGAAAAGAATAATGAGAAAATTCGTAGCCTAAGACCAATCGTAGATGAAGATGGTATCATCAGAGTAAAAACACAAGTCATCTATCGAGAAGATACTGTCAATTTTAAGTACCCAATTCTTTTGCCATCTGACCATCCTGTAGTCCACCATTGATCTCCTGGAAACACCAAGAGCTATTACATGCAAGAGTAGCTCTTTTGATGACAGCTATATGAGAAGACTACTGGATCCTGAAAGCCAGGAAAACCATTCGAGCAGTAGTTCAGAAATGTGTGCGATGCAAAATATTTAGTGCAATGTGTGAATGACAGAGTCAGAACCTATTGCATTGCCAGCAGAAAGAGTTCAAGATGCGGCAGTATTCCAAATAACTGGAGTAGATTTAGCTGGGCCCTTATATTTGAAAAGTGGGAAAAAAGTATGGATTGTGTTGTACACTTGTGCAGTGTACAGGGCCATACATTTAGAATTAGTGATGTCATTGGCAACAGATACCTTCCTCCAACCTTTCAGGGGCTTTATAGTGAGAAGAGGAACACCGACGACCGTTTATTCTGATAATGGTAAAAATTTTGTTGGTGCAGATAAAGCTTTTTCAGACATCGATTGGGAACAGATCTCAGCTGCAGAAGCTGTACAAAAGATTTGTTGGAAATGCAATCTGCCTACTGCTGCCTGGTGGGCTGGTTGGTGGGAGTGGTTGATACAAATGGTGAAACACATCTTGAGGAAAGTACTAGGTAGAGCCTCATTATCCTATGAAGAACTTATCACAATTCTTTGTGACTGTGAACAAGTTGTAAATGCTAGACCACTTACGTATGTCTCAGAAGATGTGGATGATCTAGCACCTTTAACACCATCAATGTTTCTACAAGAAATGAGATCTTCAGATGTGATAGATTTTGATACAATTGACGCACAAGAATTAAATAGAAGAGCAAAGTATAGGCAACAAGTTCATCTTAGAAGACGATTTCGTATTGAGTATTTAGGGCAGGTACGCCAACAAAATTCCCTGCAAAAGAGAGTCAAGCAACTGATCATTGGTGATGTCGTTCTCGTAGAGTCTGAAAAGAAACGTACGTATTGGACTTTAGCTCATGTGCAAGAGCTAATTTCAGGAGAAGATGGTCACCTGAGAGTTGTTCGAGTAAAAACTGAAAATGGTGAACTTTTAAGACCGATACAAAAACTGTACAATCTAGAGATTCCAAAAGAACAATCTTTAGAACCAGTATTATGAACGAGAAGTGGAAACAGTGACTGTTTCAAAACGTTATCAGTCATAAGACTATTTTTTTTAACACTGAACTTTACAAACTTGTTTCCTTATTTTAGTATATCTCATTTCTTAGTGTTAATTTGAATTTGTAATCATTTGTTTAATTTTTGTTTGAATTTTTGCAGGAAATTGTATAATTTGTCTTTGAAAATTAGTGTTAAGAATATTTATGCTTTGTAATGTATGTATAATGTTACACCTATTTTGTTTTATTTTGAATTTTGTTGTGCCTATTGTTGAGTTTTCCTTTTGAAAACTCAAGGTGGGAGATTGTCGCGAATCGAATTGAATTAAATTTATTCTTGGCTCCTACTAACAGGAGATATTTTTCACAGATGCATCTTTCTAAGCTGTGTGAGAAAGATGTTTTTGTTTTTGTAGATGTATCTTTCTAAGCTGTGTGGAAAAAACTGTGTTGTTGTCGAAAATGGTTTTTTGGAATGTTTTACCGGCACGGAAGTGAGAGAATAAATATATTCGTTGTTATGTTTTTTAAAAGGACTGTTTTTCACGTATAGAAATATTATTTTCTATTGCTTTAAAAATGACGAAAGTTTTGAAATGGGTAGTTTCAATATTTCAAAAATCGCTATGTCTTGTATTTGCGATAATAGTCATAATACTTTGCATTTTTATTACAGTATATTTCACATCTTAAATATTTATATGTTGCTATTCTAAAATTTATTTTTAATGAAATCTTGATATTTAAAAAAATTAATGTCTCAATATTTTTCCCACTTCACATGATAACCAAGACATTGAGATTAGACAGAAATATTGAAAAAAGAAATAGAGAACTTAAAAAAAAAATATCACCATCCAGCATATAAAATTGGAATGCAGTTCGATATTTCCAAACTATATTGAATGTCTGCTTTTCTTGTACTCGGGCATTGTTGTGAGGTAACAGCAAACAAGAAAACTTTTATAGCATGTTATTAGCTACAATTTAATTCATTTTGTAAACAAAAAATAAGCTGAAGAAGGAAATTTATCTATAAAAATTAAAAATAGTTTTATTAAAGGAAATGATGCATTTCATAAAGACATGCACAGCTTTTGTATGCATAAATGAGCTATTCTTCATAAGAAATTTATGAAAAATAAAATAGCAAAATTGGTATAATGAAGTCTGATTTTATAGCCACCAGTGGGTTAAATAAAGCCATCTAAATATGTAAGAAAGAAAGTTAATATTCTAAACTGTTAATTTCAACATATTAAATTAAAATATAGTGATTGAAAGCATGATTATCTTATTTAAAGGTAGCATTATTTCAGCTTGTTTATTAATTCAAATTTTTGGTATGAAATACTTGTATACTATGAGCCAAAAGGTAAGAAACAAATATGCTTCACGCAGCACAGTGAAGAAATGTACAGTTTGATCATATGAGAAATAAAGGGTTAAATACTATTAAGAAAACAAAAAATTACTGTACTGTATACTGTGCAATAATTTTTTGTTTTCTTAAAGGTATTTAACCCTTCATTTGTCATACGATCAAACTGTACATTTCTTCACTGTGCTGCATGAAGCATATTTGTTTCTTACCTTTTGGCTCATAGTATAAATGTTTTTCATACCAAAAATTTGAATTAACAAGCAGAAATAATGCTACTTTGAAATAAGATAATAATGCTTTCTATCACTATATTTTAATTCAATATGTTGAAATTAACAGTTTAGAATATTCACTTTCTTTCTTACATGTTTTGATGGCTTTATTTAACCTACTGGTGGCTATAAAACCAGACTTCATTATACTAATTTTGCTATTTTATTTTTCATAAATTTATTATGAAGATTTATTATGAAGAAATTTATTATGAAATTGATTAGATCAGTTATGCATAGAACAGTTGTGTATGCCCTTATGAAATGCATCCTTTTCTTTAATAAAACTATTTTTAATTTTTATAGATAAATTTCCTTTTTCAGTTCATTTTTTTGTTTACAAAATGAATTAAATTGTAGCTAATAACATGCTATAAAAGTTTTCTTGTTTGCTGTTACCTCACAAAAATGCCCGAGTACAAGAAAAGCAAGCATTCAATATAGTTTGGGAATATCGAACTGCATTCCAATTTTACATGTTGGATGGTAATTTTTTTTTTTTTTAAGTTCTCTGTTTCTTTTTTAAATAATTCTGTGTAATCTCAATATCTCTGTTATCATGTGAAGTGGGAAAAATATTGAGACAGTAATTTTTTTAAATATGAAGACTTCATTAAAAATAAAATTTAGAATAGCAACATATAAATATTTAAGATGTGAAATATACTATAATAAAAATGCAAAGTATTATCCCTTTTTTTTTTACTTTTTAATTGCAAGCTTTAAAAAGATTAAAGTTTTATTATTTAGGCATGTAAAATAAATGTGAACTATAATATATCATAGGAAAATAACTCTTTAGCTAACTATACTAGCTGTAAGAAAAAATGATTGTTGAAGGTCAGCCCTGCAACTCTTATCTTAAGTCAGTAACTATGGTAACAGCTCACATGACGGATTGACAGTTCTCATTTTCTCCATTCCACTTGAGACTGAACGAGAATGAGCGAGAGATCATTTGTTCAGTATAACTGCTTCTGCTTTGTTTGATTCGTACCTTCTTTGATTTTCTGTTCATTTTGCTTTCTTTTAATTATGGCTGCTAGTCCTGATATTAGAAAACAGTCGAAGAACGTTGTTTATCGTGTATATAAGTATTTGAAAGAGCTTGTTGCTTCCAATCCTGATGCAAAAATCAAAGATATATTTATGAAAACACAAGAGGCTACCGCAAAAGCATGTGGTGTATCTCCTCGTACTATTGGAAGGATCTGTGCTGAAGCTAATAGTTTTCCAGACTCCTCCAGCTTAGAAAATCCGTCATTTTCATCGCCTAAAAAAAAGTTCCGCACTTAAAACGTGTGACAGGATTAGGTGATTTTAATAAAGAAGTTGTATGTCGCACAGTTAAAGAGTATTACAAGAGTGGAAATTATCCAACCTGCAACAATTTAAAGAAAATTTTGCAACAAAAAATAAATTTTCCTGGATGCGCAAAGTCTGTGTGGACTATATTAACAGATATGGGCTACAAATATAAAAAAGGCAATGATGACCGAAAATATTTGATTGAGAGAAGCGACATCATAGCTGCATGTATAAAATTTCTCAGAAAAATGCATAATATCAGGAAAGTGTCTCCACTGCGTCCAGTTACTTATTTAGATGAAACTCGGGTGAATCAGAATCACTCAAAGAATCATATATGGCATGATTCTAAAAATTCGGGTGGTCTTAAATTACCGACAGGGAAAGGGTCAAGGCTGATCATTTGTCATGCCAGATCAGCTCAGCATGGCTTTATCGAAGGAGCAGATTTAGTTTTCTAGTCAAGCTCTACAAAAGACTGCCATCACGAAATTAATAGCACTGTATTCAGAGAATGGTTCATCAATTTATTGAGAAGACTTGAAGAACCCAGCGTCATAGTAATAGACAACGCCAGCTACCACTCGAATTATTTAGAAAAAAATCCCATCCACAAAGACCCAAAAATCAGATATTATTGCTTGGTTGGAAAGGAAAAGTATTATGCACGATCTAAATACTACTGTTCCTGAATTATTGAGTATTGTTAAAATGCACAAACAAAAATATAAAATTTATGAATTGGATGTTTTTGCATATGAAATGGGGCATGAGGTAGTGTGGCTTCCACCTTATCACTGCCAGTACAATCCAATCCAATTAATATGGGCTCAGGTGAAAGGAGAAGTCATCAAAAGAAATAATACTTTTAAAATAAAGGATGTAAGATAACTGCTCCTGGTGGCTCTTTCCCATATTACTCTGGATAACTGGAAAAAATGTTTCAAGCATTCCGAAGCATTGCAGGAAGCAGATTTTGTCAAAGAGGGCCTAAGTGATGAAAATGAATTCACCCAACAGATTATCATTAATCTGCTAGATGATAGCGAAAGTAGCAGCGGTAGTGAATTTGCATGTTGACTTATTAAACTTTCAATCGACTGTTTTCTAATTCAAAAACTATACAAAAAAGTCCTTTTAAGGACTATAAAAAAGTCTTTTTAATGACTAAAAAAAGTCCTTTTAAGGACTAAGCCTTACCCAAAGCTAAAAAATAAAAATAAAGTTTCACTTTAAAACACATAATTTAAATCAAGCATTTACCCCCTTCCCTGAAAGATTTTGAGGCAAAAAATGCAGAATGTAAAATGAATTATACTCCCCATCCTCCCACACACACATTCCAAGACATCACCGTTTACAGTGGCGCGATTTGGTCGATCCGCACTTAACCCCCCCCCTTCTTTAAATATTTTTTGTCGTTGTTTTAAGAGTATTGGTCAGTGAGATCTCAAATTCCCGGAATCCAATCTGAATGCATTACTCGCAACATTCGTGAAAACAAAATAAATGAAGTTTTTCTTACTCAGATTTCAATAAATGGAACAACGATTTGAGTTCTTTCATAGAAACAAGGTATTTTATAGAAAATGCTGTTAAAAAAGTTACATTAAAACATATACAGTATAGAACCATTTATCCAGAATGGCTGGGGTCACACGAATTCTGGATAACTGGTTTTTCTGGACAACTGGTTGGGCATTAAAGCAAAATGTATTTGTAGAATATATGTGGCTGTGGCATTGTTTCTGATTTTAAATTATTTACTAGATTCTACAGATTAAAAATCAGATCCAATCGAGATCAATGATTTATTCAGATTTGAGAAAAGAAAATTTATTGGAATCCCTTGTTTCTGCATAACACTTCCCCAACAACATTTCTGCATAAAAATCAAAACTCCCAATATCTAACTATATATTCTTCCATTTAAAATCCTAGATATTGGTATTAAATTATACCATGCATGTGAGTAATGTATCAAACAATGAACATGTCAAACTAGCACTGTGGCACTTTTTTTCTGGAGAAATTCTGAAACCAGTCAATTGGAAATATCATTCTGGATAACTGGTTTTCCGGTTAACTGGATTCCGGATAAATGGTTCCATACTGTAGTTGTAAGTTTGCATTTATCCCTTCACTTGAAGATTTCGGAACTAATAATGTAATATGAAATTGAATTATACTCTCCCCCCCCCCCCACACACATCACACCAAGAACAGGAATGAATTTGCTCCTATAGTGGTGCGATTTCATTGAGCCACACTTCCCTCCCTCCCTCCCCCCTCTTTAAATATTTATTTTGTAGTTGTTTTAAGGGTCTTGGTCAGTGAGATCTCAAATTCCCAGATTCAAATCTGGATGTATTGCTTCCTATATTCAAGAAAACAATTCCATATATTAAAATTCAAATTTCAATGAATTTAACAATGATTTCCGTTGTCTTATAAACGCAAAGTATTTTTCAAAAAATACTGTGAATTTGCTCTTTTATCTCGATATTTGGGTTATGACTAACACAAAAGGTGATCCCCAGCAAGCAATACAGTGTAATGTAAGTTATAAGAAAAGAATATATATATTTTTTTTCTCCCCTCTTTTTCAAATTGTTAGTAGAATTTATAATAATCCTTGTTTTTCAATTTTGTTTCAATGATTGTTCGGGCAGAGATTTGGCACAATTTTTGGCATTAAGCTGGTGTCATTTACAGAAAACAATCATTCTTTGCTTATAATGTAGTTTCCCTGCCCTTGAAAAAGTGAATTACATTATAAGCTTCCATATGTGTTTATACTCTTGTTTCCTGTTTTTATTCTTTTTTTTTTCATTTGAATTAATAATACTTCCTTTATTAGGACTATATATTATATTTTGTAATTTGACACTGCTATATGGTATAGTGATTTCATTGTGTATGGTCAGTTTCTTATGCTTCAATGGTTAATTTTTACAATAAGTTTATATATATATATATATATATATATATATATATATAATAATAAACACCAATGGAAAATCACTTGCAGAACCAATATCACAAAAGCCAACCAAAAACTTTAAACCACATAAATTCAATAATAGAAAAACAAAACTAAACAAACTACATTAACACAGAACCAGAAAACGCAACTAACTACTTAAACTCAAAACAAAAGAACACAACAAATTGCAGCAAAAATTAAAAAAGCCAATAAACAACAAAGAAAAGCTAAAACAACCTGTGTCAGGTGGCATGGCTTGAGACATGCACTGCTGGGTTAAACTAGTTTTACGCATGCAACACTCCCCCATACCTGACAAGTACAGACTGAAAATGAATGAAACAGACATAAAAAAAGGAAGCAAACTAAAGCCAGACTACACCAACAAATTCTCGATTTACACCACAGTAAACAACCCACTACACCGACAAACTATAACTAGACTACATCATCAATTTCTCAACTTACATCATGGCAAACATCCCACAACACCGAAATACTAAAGCCCGACTACTCCATCAAGTTCTCAACTTACATCACAGCCAACAGCCCACTACACCGACAAACTATAACCAAACTACACCAACAAGTTCTCAACTTGCAGCACGGCAAACATCCCACTACACCGACAAACTATAGCTAGACTACACCATCAAGTTCTCAACTTACATCACAGCAACCATCTCACTACTCCGACAAACCATAGCCAGACTACACCAGCAAGTTTTCAACTTACATCACGGTAAACAACCCTCTACACCGACAAACTAAAACCAGTCTACACTATCAAATTCTCAACTTACAACACGGTAAACAACCCACTACACCGACACTCCCACAAATATCACATCAACAAAACATCGCTCGTATTGAACACTCCTAACAGTTCGTCACTATAACCTTTATTTCTGATAAATTTGTATGTTAGATCGGACAAAAACTGAACCGGATAACCTTGTGATAACGCCATATGATAAAAATGAGCTATATTCCTAGCAATATTTGCATAATTAGAGCACAATTTCTCAATACGGCATAAACCATTTATAAAAATATTTCTGAAAATGGACAAATGCACATTTGAAGTGAAATGTAACATTTTAATGGTATCAAAATTAAAATAATTTCTCTTATCGTAAATATTTGTTACCAGTTCACCATTAGAAACATCTAAAGTTACATCCAGAAAATCGACGCATTTTGAATTATTTGACCCAATTTTCAGACTTAAACTATTTGGATAGTGATTAAATCTGAAATCTTTCAAGGAATTGTTAATCCCGGCTAATAGAACATCATCTATGTATCTGTAATATATTACATTTTGATTTGCAGTATCTTCTTTTTCATATGTATATAAATAAATATCAGCTAGGATGGAGCTGCAGCTCCCACCCATAGGAATACCTTTAATCTGTTTGTAAACCCGTTTACCATCATATAAATAATTTTCTTTAACTACAAAATTAAAAAGAGTTGTGAACTGTTCAGGGCTTATATTTGTAGTATTGAACTCCTTAAAAAAATCCATAATTTTACTCTTTAAATCATCTAAATTAATACTATTGTATAAATCTTCAAAGTCATAAGTATGAAATTCCATTATATTGCACAATTTTCTTAAATTCTCAATCAATTCAAAACTGTTTTTAATTATACATGTAGATTTTTCTTTTAAAACTTTAGCAAATATTTTGTTTAGAATGTGTAGAAACTTTTTATTTGCCGTAACCAAATATGAACCGAAACCACATGTAATAGTTCTAAAGGTCACAGGAGTTTTGTGAAATTTAGGGACTAAAACGAGATACGGCAGTTCGTTGCTATGTTGTTTAATATTTAATTTCTTGTAGAAAGCCTTGATCCTATTACCAACTACTTGTTTGCTTGATTTTAAGAGCTTATAATTCGCCTTATTATCATAACTACCACGTAGAATGTCTCCATATAGTTGTTTACATATTATTGCATAGTTAGAATTTGCTTTATCTACGTATGTGATAATAAAGCTGTTCTGAAGCTGCTTGATAGAACTCTTTAAATCATTATAGTATTCACCCGTAACTCCATCACTTTTTTTATTGTAAATCTTGTTCATTTCCTTCAAAATGTTAAATTTCCACTCCAAAAACACACTTTCGGGTAAGCCATATTTATTCATCAATTTTTGAACAAAAATATCTACATTTTTCGTTATACGTTGTATAGCATGAGTTTTTGTAACAATCCTTTTCAGGCGATACTTCGTACCGTAACGCATATATTTTCTAAGGTTTATGTTTTGCACGATATTTAAATTGCCTGTTAAAACATGTCCATACGTTTCATTTATAAAACTCTTGTATTTCGCGCCATTACAATGACAGACGCTACTATCAATTCCCTTTTGCAATTCTTTAGCATATCCATTATAGTTAAATATTTCACGTCCCAATGGCTTATCATATCTAAATGCCTTTACAATCTCAATTTTCTTAACTGGCAATAATTCGTTATATTTGTTTAGTATTGTTTTAAAATTAATGCCACTCATTTTGTGACCAATATAGTCCATGACAAAATACACTTTATTATCAATTTTATCATGTTTATTCTGTAGCTTCAAATATTCTTCTAGACTTTGTTTTCTTACTCTAAATCTTAACAAATCCAAACTCATATCGATGTTAATACCACCATTATTTTTGATATATATAGAACTTAGCAGTTCTGGAATAAGTTTTTTCTTTAAATTGAATATAATAAATTTAATTCCATTTACATTATCTTTAATGTCACAACCAAGTATGGCTCTTTCAATTTCCATAATGTTATTAAGATTTATTAAATCTTTATAATTTCCTTTATTATTAATATCTTCATTTCTTATATCATGATTAGTTCTTTCATATATAGAAACGTCCAACACTTTATCTCTAAAGCATTTTAATACATTAACCTGGTTAAACATAACATTTAACCCATATGGGTAAACAGTACCATATTTTATCATCATGTCTCTCTCACATAGCAATCTTTCCCTCTTATTCGGAATTATATGAAGAACTGATAATTCTATATTCTCTAAGCCATGTTTATTAAAGTGGGTAATTTCAATTTCTTGCTCTTCTTTACCACTTTTACAATGATTTATATCCGATTTGTGATTATTAAACCTTTTATTAATTGGACCTGATGTTTGTCCAATATAAGACAAATTACAGATTTTACATCTGAGTCTGTAGACACAGTTATAAACCTTACATAACTTCAAACAGTTCTCATCTTCAATATTACTGTACTCCTCTCCTACGTACAAACACACCTTACAACGCCTATCCATACATTTCTTTAATTTAAAAATTTTTTTTTTTTTCTCCCTATTTTTCACTATATTTGTATTATAAAACCACCTAGTTTTATATCTTGTAATTTTATCAGTCCTCATTCCACATTGTTTAAACACCTGTACAATATTACTATTAAATATATATCTTGTACTATACTTATTATATCCATTACTCCGTTCATCTCCTGAACTCTCGTTTTTCATACCATTATCATGCTCACAATTTTTATCATATATTTTTTTACAACTTTTTTTATTATTTAGTATTTTATTCTTCTTGCTATAAATAAAACCATTCTTGTAATCTTTGCCATTTGCTTCCCCATATCCATTATGACTCTCATTTCTTGTAATCGCTACATAATTAACCACTTGGTCACTTTCTGACGATCCGCCCCCTACCATGTTATCAGGAGCCGACCGAGCACAATGGTCTTTCGAAAAATTCCATTTCTTGCCGGTATCGATACCATTAAAATTCTTGTACTTCATAAAAATATTTTGAAAACAGAAAGTATACATACAAATTAAAACAATGACGGTAAATATCACTACATGACAATAAAAAACAACCAGAAAAGAATATAGACATATCACAGAAATATAATACAACTAACTAAAATATAATTAAATTTATAACCAAAATGTATAACACATTAGCAGTTTGTGACAAGGTTACTGCTACAATCCTATACATAATCGATACAATATGCAATAGCAAATTCGACACTGCCCAAAATTCGCTAAAAACATTTTTCTAAACAACTCATAAAATTCAAATTAAAAAATCCAAACCTAATAAAGCTGTAGCTATGCCATCATATGCTTTACCGGCTGATATAATAATAAACACCAATGGAAAATCACTTGCAGAACCAATATCACAAAAGCCAACCAAAAACTTTAAACCACATAAATTCAATAATAGAAAAACAAAACTAAACAAACTACATTAACACAGAACCAGAAAACGCAACTAACTACTTAAACTCAAAACAAAAGAACACAACAAATTGCAGCAAAAATTAAAAAAGCCAATAAACAACAAAGAAAAGCTAAAACAACCTGTGTCAGGTGGCATGGCTTGAGACATGCACTGCTGGGTTAAACTAGTTTTACGCATGCAACACTCCCCCATACCTGACAAGTACAGACTGAAAATGAATGAAACAGACATAACAAAAGGAAGCAAACTAAAGCCAGACTACACCAACAAATTCTCGATTTACACCACAGTAAACAACCCACTACACCGACAAACTATAACTAGACTACATCATCAATTTCTCAACTTACATCATGGCAAACATCCCACAACACCGAAATACTAAAGCCCGACTACTCCATCAAGTTCTCAACTTACATCACAGCCAACAGCCCACTACACCGACAAACTATAACCAAACTACACCAACAAGTTCTCAACTTGCAGCACGGCAAACATCCCACTACACCGACAAACTATAGCTAGACTACACCATCAAGTTCTCAACTTACATCACAGCAACCATCTCACTACTCCGACAAACCATAGCCAGACTACACCAGCAAGTTTTCAACTTACATCACGGTAAACAACCCTCTACACCGACAAACTAAAACCAGTCTACACTATCAAATTCTCAACTTACAACACGGTAAACAACCCACTACACCGACACTCCCACAAATATCACATCAACAAAACATCGCTCGTATTGAACACTCCTAACAGTTCGTCACTATAACCTTTATTTCTGATAAATTTGTATGTTAGATCGGACAAAAACTGAACCGGATAACCTTGTGATAACGCCATATGATAAAAATCAGCTATATTCCTAGCAATATTTGCATAATTAGAGCACAATTTCTCAATACGGCATAAACCATTTATAAAAATATTTCTGAAAATGGACAAATGCACATTTGAAGTGAAATGTAACATTTTAATGGTATCAAATTAAAATAATTTCTCTTATCGTAAATATTTGTTACCAGTTCACCATTAGAAACATCTAAAGTTACATCCAGAAAATCGACGCATTTTGAATTATTTGACCCAATTTTCAGACTTAAACTATTTGGATAGTGATTAAATCTGAAATCTTTCAAGGAATTGTTAATCCCGGCTAATAGAACATCATCTATGTATCTGCAATATATTACATTTTGATTTGCAGTATCTTCTTTTTCATATGTATATAAATAAATATCAGCTAGGATGGAGCTGCAGCTCCCACCCATAGGAATACCTTTAATCTGTTTGTAAACCCGTTTACCATCATATAAATAATTTTCTTTAACTACAAAATTAAAAAGAGTTGTGAACTGTTCAGGGCTTATATTTGTAGTATTGAACTCCTTAAAAAAATCCATAATTTTACTCTTTAAATCATCTAAATTAATACTATTGTATAAATCTTCAAAGTCATAAGTATGAAATTCCATTATATTGCACAATTTTCTTAAATTCTCAATCAATTCAAAACTGTTTTTAATTATACATGTAGATTTTTCTTTTAAAACTTTAGCAAATATTTTGTTTAGAATGTGTAGAAACTTTTTATTTGCCGTAACCAAATATGAACCGAAACCACATGTAATAGTTCTAAAGGTCACAGGAGTTTTGTGAAATTTAGGGACTAAAACGAGATACGGCAGTTCGTTGCTATGTTGTTTAATATTTAATTTCTTGTAGAAAGCCTTGATCCTATTACCAACTACTTGTTTGCTTGATTTTAAGAGCTTATAATTCGCCTTATTATCATAACTACCACGTAGAATGTCTCCATATAGTTGTTTACATATTATTGCATAGTTAGAATTTGCTTTATCTACGTATGTGATAATAAAGCTGTTCTGAAGCTGCTTGATAGAACTCTTTAAATCATTATAGTATTCACCCGTAACTCCATCACTTTTTTTATTGTAAATCTTGTTCATTTCCTTCAAAATGTTAAATTTCCACTCCAAAAACACACTTTCGGGTAAGCCATATTTATTCATCAATTTTTGAACAAAAATATCTACATTTTTCGTTATACGTTGTATAGCATGAGTTTTTGTAACAATCCTTTTCAGGCGATACTTCGTACCGTAACGCATATATTTTCTAAGGTTTATGTTTTGCACGATATTTAAATTGCCTGTTAAAACATGTCCATACGTTTCATTTATAAAACTCTTGTATTTCGCGTCATTACAATGACAGACGCTACTATCAATTCCCTTTTGCAATTCTTTAGCATATCCATTATAGTTAAATATTTCACGTCCCAATGGCTTATCATATCTAAATGCCTTTACAATCTCAATTTTCTTAACTGGCAATAATTCGTTATATTTGTTTAGTATTGTTTTAAAATTAATGCCACTCATTTTGTGACCAATATAGTCCATGACAAAATACACTTTATTATCAATTTTATCATGTTTATTCTGTAGCTTCAAATATTCTTCTAGACTTGGTTTTCTTACTCTAAATCTTAACAAATCCAAACTCATATCGATGTTAATACCACCATTATTTTTGATATATATAGAACTTAGCAGTTCTGGAATAAGTTTTTTCTTTAAATTGAATATAATAAATTTAATTCCATTTACATTATCTTTAATGTCACAACCAAGTATGGCTCTTTCAATTTCCATAATGTTATTAAGATTTATTAAATCTTTATAATTTCCTTTATTATTAATATCTTCATTTCTTATATCATGATTAGTTCTTTCATATATAGAAACGTCCAACACTTTATCTCTAAAGCATTTTAATACATTAACCTGGTTAAACATAACATTTAACCCATATGGGTAAACAGTACCATATTTTATCATCATGTCTCTCTCACATAGCAATCTTTCCCTCTTATTCGGAATTATATGAAGAACTGATAATTCTATATTCTCTAAGCCATGTTTATTAAAGTGGGTAATTTCAATTTCTTGCTCTTCTTTACCACTTTTACAATGATTTATATCCGATTTGTGATTATTAAACCTTTTATTAATTGGACCTGATGTTTGTCCAATATAAGACAAATTACAGATTTTACATCTGAGTCTGTAGACACAGTTATAAACCTTACATAACTTCAAACAGTTCTCATCTTCAATATTACTGTACTCCTCTCCTACGTACAAACACACCTTACAACGCCTATCCATACATTTCTTTAATTTAAAAATTTTTCTCTCCCTATTTTTCACTATATTTGTATTATAAAACCACCTAGTTTTATATCTTGTAATTTTATCAGTCCTCATTCCACATTGTTTAAACACCTGTACAATATTACTATTAAATATATATCTTGTACTATACTTATTATATCCATTACTCCGTTCATCTCCTGAACTCTCGTTTTTCATACCATTATCATGCTCACAATTTTTATCATATATTTTTTTACAACTTTTTTTATTATTTAGTATTTTATTCTTCTTGCTATAAATAAAACCATTCTTGTAATCTTTGCCATTTGCTTCCCCATATCCATTATGACTCTCATTTCTTGTAATCGCTACATAATTAACCACATGGTCACTTTCTGATGATCCGCCCCCTACCATGTTATCAGGAGCCGACCGAGCACAATGGTCTTTCGAAAAATTCCATTTCTTGCCGGTATCGATACCATTAAAATTCTTGTACTTCATAAAAATATTTTGAAAACAGAAAGTATACATACAAATTAAAACAATGACGGTAAATATCACTACATGACAATAAAAAACAACCAGAAAAGAATATAGACATATCACAGAAATATAATACAACTAACTAAAATATAATTAAATTTATAACCAAAATGTATAACACATTAGCAGTTTGTGACAAGGTTACTGCTACAATCCTATACATAATCGATACAATATGCAATAGCAAATTCGACACTGCCCAAAATTCGCTAAAAACATTTTTCTAAACAACTCATAAAATTCAAATTAAAAAATCCAAACCTAATAAAGCTGTAGCTATGCCATCATATGCTTTACCGGCTGATATAATAATAAACACCAATGGAAAATCACTTGCAGAACCAATATCACAAAAGCCAACCAAAAACTTTAAACCACATAAATTCAATAATAGAAAAACAAAACTAAACAAACTACATTAACACAGAACCAGAAAACGCAACTAACTACTTAAACTCAAAACAAAAGAACACAACAAATTGCAGCAAAAATTAAAAAAGCCAATAAACAACAAAGAAAAGCTAAAACAACCTGTGTCAGGTGGCATGGCTTGAGACATGCACTGCTGGGTTAAACTAGTTTTACGCATGCAACACTCCCCCATACCTGACAAGTACAGACTGAAAATGAATGAAACAGACATAACAAAAGGAAGCAAACTAAAGCCAGACTACACCAACAAATTCTCGATTTACACCACAGTAAACAACCCACTACACCGACAAACTATAACTAGACTACATCATCAATTTCTCAACTTACATCATGGCAAACATCCCACAACACCGAAATACTAAAGCCCGACTACTCCATCAAGTTCTCAACTTACATCACAGCCAACAGCCCACTACACCGACAAACTATAACCAAACTACACCAACAAGTTCTCAACTTGCAGCACGGCAAACATCCCACTACACCGACAAACTATAGCTAGACTACACCATCAAGTTCTCAACTTACATCACAGCAACCATCTCACTACTCCGACAAACCATAGCCAGACTACACCAGCAAGTTTTCAACTTACATCACGGTAAACAACCCTCTACACCGACAAACTAAAACCAGTCTACACTATCAAATTCTCAACTTACAACACGGTAAACAACCCACTACACCGACACTCCCACAAATATCACATCAACAAAACATCGCTCGTATTGAACACTCCTAACAGTTCGTCACTATAACCTTTATTTCTGATAAATTTGTATGTTAGATCGGACAAAAACTGAACCGGATAACCTTGTGATAACGCCATATGATAAAAATCAGCTATATTCCTAGCAATATTTGCATAATTAGAGCACAATTTCTCAATACGGCATAAACCATTTATAAAAATATTTCTGAAAATGGACAAATGCACATTTGAAGTGAAATGTAACATTTTAATGGTATCAAATTAAAATAATTTCTCTTATCGTAAATATTTGTTACCAGTTCACCATTAGAAACATCTAAAGTTACATCCAGAAAATCGACGCATTTTGAATTATTTGACCCAATTTTCAGACTTAAACTATTTGGATAGTGATTAAATCTGAAATCTTTCAAGGAATTGTTAATCCCGGCTAATAGAACATCATCTATGTATCTGCAATATATTACATTTTGATTTGCAGTATCTTCTTTTTCATATGTATATAAATAAATATCAGCTAGGATGGAGCTGCAGCTCCCACCCATAGGAATACCTTTAATCTGTTTGTAAACCCGTTTACCATCATATAAATAATTTTCTTTAACTACAAAATTAAAAAGAGTTGTGAACTGTTCAGGGCTTATATTTGTAGTATTGAACTCCTTAAAAAAATCCATAATTTTACTCTTTAAATCATCTAAATTAATACTATTGTATAAATCTTCAAAGTCATAAGTATGAAATTCCATTATATTGCACAATTTTCTTAAATTCTCAATCAATTCAAAACTGTTTTTAATTATACATGTAGATTTTTCTTTTAAAACTTTAGCAAATATTTTGTTTAGAATGTGTAGAAACTTTTTATTTGCCGTAACCAAATATGAACCGAAACCACATGTAATAGTTCTAAAGGTCACAGGAGTTTTGTGAAATTTAGGGACTAAAACGAGATACGGCAGTTCGTTGCTATGTTGTTTAATATTTAATTTCTTGTAGAAAGCCTTGATCCTATTACCAACTACTTGTTTGCTTGATTTTAAGAGCTTATAATTCGCCTTATTATCATAACTACCACGTAGAATGTCTCCATATAGTTGTTTACATATTATTGCATAGTTAGAATTTGCTTTATCTACGTATGTGATAATAAAGCTGTTCTGAAGCTGCTTGATAGAACTCTTTAAATCATTATAGTATTCACCCGTAACTCCATCACTTTTTTTATTGTAAATCTTGTTCATTTCCTTCAAAATGTTAAATTTCCACTCCAAAAACACACTTTCGGGTAAGCCATATTTATTCATCAATTTTTGAACAAAAATATCTACATTTTTCGTTATACGTTGTATAGCATGAGTTTTTGTAACAATCCTTTTCAGGCGATACTTCGTACCGTAACGCATATATTTTCTAAGGTTTATGTTTTGCACGATATTTAAATTGCCTGTTAAAACATGTCCATACGTTTCATTTATAAAACTCTTGTATTTCGCGTCATTACAATGACAGACGCTACTATCAATTCCCTTTTGCAATTCTTTAGCATATCCATTATAGTTAAATATTTCACGTCCCAATGGCTTATCATATCTAAATGCCTTTACAATCTCAATTTTCTTAACTGGCAATAATTCGTTATATTTGTTTAGTATTGTTTTAAAATTAATGCCACTCATTTTGTGACCAATATAGTCCATGACAAAATACACTTTATTATCAATTTTATCATGTTTATTCTGTAGCTTCAAATATTCTTCTAGACTTGGTTTTCTTACTCTAAATCTTAACAAATCCAAACTCATATCGATGTTAATACCACCATTATTTTTGATATATATAGAACTTAGCAGTTCTGGAATAAGTTTTTTCTTTAAATTGAATATAATAAATTTAATTCCATTTACATTATCTTTAATGTCACAACCAAGTATGGCTCTTTCAATTTCCATAATGTTATTAAGATTTATTAAATCTTTATAATTTCCTTTATTATTAATATCTTCATTTCTTATATCATGATTAGTTCTTTCATATATAGAAACGTCCAACACTTTATCTCTAAAGCATTTTAATACATTAACCTGGTTAAACATAACATTTAACCCATATGGGTAAACAGTACCATATTTTATCATCATGTCTCTCTCACATAGCAATCTTTCCCTCTTATTCGGAATTATATGAAGAACTGATAATTCTATATTCTCTAAGCCATGTTTATTAAAGTGGGTAATTTCAATTTCTTGCTCTTCTTTACCACTTTTACAATGATTTATATCCGATTTGTGATTATTAAACCTTTTATTAATTGGACCTGATGTTTGTCCAATATAAGACAAATTACAGATTTTACATCTGAGTCTGTAGACACAGTTATAAACCTTACATAACTTCAAACAGTTCTCATCTTCAATATTACTGTACTCCTCTCCTACGTACAAACACACCTTACAACGCCTATCCATACATTTCTTTAATTTAAAAATTTTTCTCTCCCTATTTTTCACTATATTTGTATTATAAAACCACCTAGTTTTATATCTTGTAATTTTATCAGTCCTCATTCCACATTGTTTAAACACCTGTACAATATTACTATTAAATATATATCTTGTACTATACTTATTATATCCATTACTCCGTTCATCTCCTGAACTCTCGTTTTTCATACCATTATCATGCTCACAATTTTTATCATATATTTTTTTGCAACTTTTTTTATTATTTAGTATTTTATTCTTCTTGCTATAAATAAAACCATTCTTGTAATCTTTGCCATTTGCTTCCCCATATCCATTATGACTCTCATTTCTTGTAATCGCTACATAATTAACCACATGGTCACTTTCTGATGATCCGCCCCCTACCATGTTATCAGGAGCCGACCGAGCACAATGGTCTTTCGAAAAATTCCATTTCTTGCCGGTATCGATACCATTAAAATTCTTGTACTTCATAAAAATATTTTGAAAACAGAAAGTATACATACAAATTAAAACAATGACGGTAAATATCACTACATGACAATAAAAAACAACCAGAAAAGAATATAGACATATCACAGAAATATAATACAACTAACTAAAATATAATTAAATTTATAACCAAAATGTATAACACATTAGCAGTTTGTGACAAGGTTACTGCTACAATCCTATACATAATCGATACAATATGCAATAGCAAATTCGACACTGCCCAAAATTCGCTAAAAACATTTTTCTAAACAACTCATAAAATTCAAATTAAAAAATCCAAACCTAATAAAGCTGTAGCTATGCCATCATATGCTTTACCGGCTGATATAATAATAAACACCAATGGAAAATCACTTGCAGAACCAATATCACAAAAGCCAACCAAAAACTTTAAACCACATAAATTCAATAATAGAAAAACAAAACTAAACAAACTACATTAACACAGAACCAGAAAACGCAACTAACTACTTAAACTCAAAACAAAAGAACACAACAAATTGCAGCAAAAATTAAAAAAGCCAATAAACAACAAAGAAAAGCTAAAACAACCTGTGTCAGGTGGCATGGCTTGAGACATGCACTGCTGGGTTAAACTAGTTTTACGCATGCAACACTCCCCCATACCTGACAAGTACAGACTGAAAATGAATGAAACAGACATAACAAAAGGAAGCAAACTAAAGCCAGACTACACCAACAAATTCTCGATTTACACCACAGTAAACAACCCACTACACCGACAAACTATAACTAGACTACATCATCAATTTCTCAACTTACATCATGGCAAACATCCCACAACACCGAAATACTAAAGCCCGACTACTCCATCAAGTTCTCAACTTACATCACAGCCAACAGCCCACTACACCGACAAACTATAACCAAACTACACCAACAAGTTCTCAACTTGCAGCACGGCAAACATCCCACTACACCGACAAACTATAGCTAGACTACACCATCAAGTTCTCAACTTACATCACAGCAACCATCTCACTACTCCGACAAACCATAGCCAGACTACACCAGCAAGTTTTCAACTTACATCACGGTAAACAACCCTCTACACCGACAAACTAAAACCAGTCTACACTATCAAATTCTCAACTTACAACACGGTAAACAACCCACTACACCGACACTCCCACAAATATCACATCAACAAAACATCGCTCGTATTGAACACTCCTAACAGTTCGTCACTATAACCTTTATTTCTGATAAATTTGTATGTTAGATCGGACAAAAACTGAACCGGATAACCTTGTGATAACGCCATATGATAAAAATCAGCTATATTCCTAGCAATATTTGCATAATTAGAGCACAATTTCTCAATACGGCATAAACCATTTATAAAAATATTTCTGAAAATGGACAAATGCACATTTGAAGTGAAATGTAACATTTTAATGGTATCAAAATTAAAATAATTTCTCTTATCGTAAATATTTGTTACCAGTTCACCATTAGAAACATCTAAAGTTACATCCAGAAAATCGACGCATTTTGAATTATTTGACCCAATTTTCAGACTTAAACTATTTGGATAGTGATTAAATCTGAAATCTTTCAAGGAATTGTTAATCCCGGCTAATAGAACATCATCTATGTATCTGTAATATATTACATTTTGATTTGCAGTATCTTCTTTTTCATATGTATATAAATAAATATCAGCTAGGATGGAGCTGCAGCTCCCACCCATAGGAATACCTTTAATCTGTTTGTAAACCCGTTTACCATCATATAAATAATTTTCTTTAACTACAAAATTAAAAAGAGTTGTGAACTGTTCAGGGCTTATATTTGTAGTATTGAACTCCTTAAAAAAATCCATAATTTTACTCTTTAAATCATCTAAATTAATACTATTGTATAAATCTTCAAAGTCATAAGTATGAAATTCCATTATATTGCACAATTTTCTTAAATTCTCAATCAATTCAAAACTGTTTTTAATTATACATGTAGATTTTTCTTTTAAAACTTTAGCAAATATTTTGTTTAGAATGTGTAGAAACTTTTTATTTGCCGTAACCAAATATGAACCGAAACCACATGTAATAGTTCTAAAGGTCACAGGAGTTTTGTGAAATTTAGGGACTAAAACGAGATACGGCAGTTCGTTGCTATGTTGTTTAATATTTAATTTCTTGTAGAAAGCCTTGATCCTATTACCAACTACTTGTTTGCTTGATTTTAAGAGCTTAATATATATATATATATATATATATATATATACAGGGTGTCTCAAAAGGTCGTTTACAAACTTAACATGCTGGTCTGTCATATCATGATAAACAAGATTTACATAAGAACTTGTGTTCGAAAATGCAAACTGCGACAGCTAGAGGGTGATAAGTGCAGGCTTACAGGAGAGTGGGAAGCGTAATCATTTCAGACGAGGACGTTGCAGAAGAAGGATGAATTGGTTTAGTAATGCAGAATTGGTTTAGTAATGCAGAATTGGTTTAGTAATTCATTATGTATTTGGCGCCGTGGATGGAAATGCACACTGTGCGAGAATACCTCAATGGGAAATATCCTAATCGCTGGATTGGCAGAGGCAGACCAGTTACATTGCCACCGTGATTCCCAACCTGACTCACCTGGATTTCTGTCTATGGGGACACATGAAGTCCATGGTTTACCTTTACATGACGCCCATAACATTGGATATGGATCTCGTCGCCAGGATCGTGGAAGTGGTGGCACTTGTCCGTGACACACCTGCCCATTTTGAACAGGTCAGTGAATCTATGCGTCGACGTTGTGAAGCATGCATTGCGCTGAATGAAAGGAATTTTGAACATCTTCTGTAAATTAAACCATGTTCTTTAATAAAAGTCATATTAATACCTCTTTCGATATCCTGTCTTTCTTCCCCTCCACACCTGCACTCATAGCCCTCTAGCAGTCGCAGTTTGCATTTTCGAACACAAGTTCCTATGTAAATATTGTTCATCATGATATGACAGACCAGCATGTTATGTTTGTAAAGGAGCTTTTGAGACACCCTGTATGTATATATATATATACAATCGACTCTGTGAAATCCGCCGTTGTATAATCCACAAATCTCTATAAACGCCATCTATTAAAAAAATTGCCCATTAAAAAAATTACATATAGTGGTTTTTATAAATTATCAGTTTTTCAAGTTTTATGTGATTTGCCTGATGTATACTAAAATAATAACTTAATGTAAGCAAATGGAAAAACAAAATGCAAATATCAGAGGAGTAATTTACATTTTTAAACTATACAGTCATGTAACAGCTGACTAAAGACATATCTGAAGAAATCAGTAACTGATTTGGTCTTATTTGAAAGGCTCTTTTGCTAAATACATCTTAAATAACTGGAATATAAATATGTAGATTTTTCTAACAAAGAAATTTTATCATAGTTCAAGAGATAATGGCTACTCAAACAGAAATATATATATATATATATATATATATATATATATATATACAGATTTGAGCCAAAACTTAAATTCCCATTGAGTAAATGTTAAAAAAATTAAAAGCTAAAGTTAAAAGTCAATGAAATTTAAATTTTATAATAATTAATTCCAACATACTTAAAATTATTAAATTACTTTTGATTTATATTATTTATTTTTATTTTGTTATTTTTATACAAATATTAGTAATTTATAGTTCAGTTTAAAAAGAAAACAAAGGAGTCCACAAAATTCTATAATCTGCAAAACTCTTGGTCCCAAACTGTGCACCTGCCAAAAAACACCTACCAATTTCATGCATTTACGAAGAAAAATGGATTTAAAAATGTATCAGAAAACAGCTTGTTTGGATTTGAGACCGTTTTGAATGATGCAGTAACTCACTCTTGCATGGGGAAACTTGTTTCTGCGAAAGTGCAGTGCCATGACAACGGAGAGATAAGAAAGCAGGACGTTTATCCTTGAACAGCCAGTATCTTTTACCAGTACGATAATACATACCGTGCTTCACACGTGAGGTGAGCGTAAACAAGTGACATAGTGTATCATCTACACACTAGATGGCGGCACATGCAATTGTAAGATCGAATGAAACAAGCCACATGTATGCAAATCTCTGTGAAAAGTTCGTGAAAGGAGTGTTTCCCGGTTCATGCCGATATCATTTTAGTATAAATAGAAGCTGATTGTATATATTAGTTTACATAAATGGATTAATTAGGGAATAAGTCTAGTGATCGGCAAAACTCATTTATGTTTTGTGTTACAGAAAGACGTTAATAAATATTTAAGTTAATCCTATGCAGCTTAATGCTAAGTTTTGTTATTCTGAATATCTCTAGTGTCGTTATTGAACTGTTTATGTTTCAACGGATGTGTTTAAATAATTGAATCTTCAAGCTGAACTATAAAAGTAATGTGAGTACAAACTTTTAATGAAAGCTATCTTCAATGTTCAAACTCTTGTTTTACTTTTGTTAATATATATATCTGCATTGTAAAAGCTTATTTTACATTAAACAAACTTTCTTCATATTTGACTTGCAAATCATGCAAGCAAAACTAACCAGAGAAGCCAAATATTTAAGAGTATAAATCTTCAGGCATTTCTGAATACTGTGGAATGTATTTCACTTTGAAACTTCAATTTTTGGCCACATAATCGCAATTTGGGACCACTGTGCATTAGTGATAGGCGACATCGATCGATTTAATCGATACTATGGCCAGATCGATTTAATCGATGTTATCAAATTTATATTGATGTTGCTCTTTTTTATCGATTTAATCGATACTATGTCCAGATCGATTTTATCAATTTTTTTTATTGATGTCTCTACGAATATTATCGTTCGTTTATTTTCTTTCTAATCGTCACTGCAGATCGATCTTATCACCATCAGATCCCCTAGCACTAAATTCCATGTATTTATTATTTCACTTTGATTATTTTAGCAGCAGAGATGAGCAGCTGTTGCTCCCAAATTTCGTATAAGTAAGGGATTCGCGTCACATTTCGGTTGGGGGGCGGGAGGAGGGGCGTGAACAAAATTAGGAAATGTAATAAGCCGATTTGTTTGAAAGTTTGCGATATTTTATAACGCATAACATAAATTTTAAGAATTAGCTAGTGTCAAAAGTTATACGGAGCATGGGGACGTTTTGACCTTTCGAGAGGGGCGCGAACACAATTAGGAAATACAATAAGGAGATCTGTTTGACACTTTACGATATTTTATAACACATAAAATAAATTTAAAAAATAAGGCCGGGTCAAAAAATATGGGGAGGAGGGAGCGTGTTTTGCCCACACGGGAACACGGGAGGGACACTTTTCTAATTTATGCTGACACCACTCGTGAGATGTATCGTTCGAAAGGCCTGTGACAGCTTATTCATGTTATGCATCTCTGGGATCCATCCCCCCACTTTTCCCATGTGATATATCGTTGGGAAGGTCTGTGACCACTTAATCATATAATGCATCTGAGGTGTCAATCCCCTCCGCTTTGCCTCCCTGAGGGGGAGTCACTTTTCTAAATTTTGTCGATACCCCTCATGTGATGTATCGTTGAAAAGGTCTGTGACCGCTTAATCATATGCATCTCCAGTGTCTATTCCCCCACTTTGCCCCTACAAGGGGGTTAATTTTCTGAATTTTGCACACAGCCGTCATGTGATATATCGTTGGAAAGGTCTGTGAATGTTTAATCACACTTATTCATATTATGACCGGTATACGGTGTCAACTCGACATCTATAGCCTTAACAATTTCAGTGCCTAAAGTTCATGTAGAACAGATTGTGCCACCTGTGGTGGAACTAATGGATATTGCAGCGTGTGCACAGCACGAATGCTATACGCTGTTGGAGGTTCGTTCATTTAGAGTTTTATACTATTCAGTGTGCAAATTAAGGAATTATCTGGTGCCGAAGGCAGGGGGACCTAGGTTGGAGGTTCGTTTGATTAGAGGTTTACACTATTTGATGTGAAAATTACAGAATTATCCGGTGCGTGTGTAGCACGACCAGTATACGGTGGCAGCGGGGACCCGAACCGGAGTTTTGTTCGGTTCAAGGTTTTACAAGATTCGAGGCCCCAATGTAAATTAAGGGCCCACTAGCAGGCAACGCCCACTAGTTAGTTTATTAAGTTTTAGTTTTCAAGTTCGCCCCTGCCCCCAAGAATCATAACTTTCTTAGTTATGTACAGATTTGAACAGGACCTTTTCTGACATTCTTCCCAAATCATTTGGTTAATAAATAAACATGGGTATTATATCTGCAACTGTTTGTCACCACTATTTATGAACAATAATGAAAATTTTCGTTTTTTTCCCAGTTAAAACACACCATCATTGGTTTAGAGCCACTTTACTCAGGATGCTCATTAGTTAAGTTGTATCTGTCAATATTGTCTCCGAGTGTTGAATTCAGTGGGTGGCCCAGGAGGGACATCCCCCCCCATAACTCTATAATGTCCCCCTCCCGAAGAAAAGTGTCTGTATTCAACACCTCTCTTCCCAACCGGTTTCTTCATCTCCCCCTCCCTGTCGCCCGAAATCATAACTTTTTTAATTATGTTCAGAATTGAACGAGACTGTTTCTGACATTCTTCCCAAGTCATTTGCTTAATAACTAAACATTGATATTATATCTGCAACTGTTGGCCACCACTATTTATGAACAATAATAATTTTTTTTTTCAGTTAAAACACACCATCCTTGGTTGAGAGCCACTTTACTCAGGATGCTTGTTAGTTAAGTTGTATCTGTCAATATTGTCTCCCCCCCCCCTTGTCCCTCTTCCTTGCCCGGAATCATAAGTTTTTTAATGATGGTCAGATTTGAATGGGACATAATCTGACATTCTTCCCAAGTCTTTTTGTTAAAAAATAAACATTGGTATTATATCTGCAACTGTTTGTCACCACTATTTATGAACAATAATAAAAATGTTTGTCTTTTTTGGCCTAGTTAAAACACTCCATTCTTGGTTTAGAGCCACTTTACATAGAATGCTCCTTAGTTAAGTTGTATCTCTCAAGTTTGTCAGAAAAATTTCTCCGTGCTCAGACAAATAAAACAGTAAAAATTCCACTTTGTTAGAGTTTAGAACCAAACATGTTGAGTTATGATACTTTGAATTTTAATATTGAAGCTTTCCGACACAAAATAATCATCTGTTTGTTATTAATGTTTTTCAAGGGTATACGTATTAAGTAAGTTTGTCTTTGAACTCCCTACTTTCCGATTTTATTGCTGGAGGTTTTATTGTATATAAAGTTTTCACCTAAATGGTGAAAAAATATTTTGTACATTCTTTTAAAAAATCTGGTCAACCTGGTCCGACACCAACCCTCAAAAGTCAAAGCAAAATGAAATCCAAAATCGATTTTGAACCCGAAACAATGAAAGTTAACCTGACTCTAACTCCTAACCCTACCTGCAGAAAAAAAGTAGATTTCAGCCAGCTTAACAGATGAATGAATAATAATGAAGAAATATTGCACATAACCATGTGTCTTGTATTTTTCTATTTTGGGTAAATGTGGATAACCCGAACCTCGTTGTAGGACTCTATTATTGATTAATATTTTATGTAATTTTTCAAAATGCTTAAAAACTGATAAAGATGTATACGAAAATCATTGTCTTCTGTTAAGTGTTAATATGATTTTCGCCTGCACCACTTTTGGGGGGGGGGGAAATCTGCTCGCGTCTTTTTATCACACATGTAGAAAAACTTTGTTTATTAAGTCAGCTAATGTGTATATACAAACTTTTGCTGCATTGCAAGTGATTCATTATTTAGTACTCTTGCAGTGTGCAAGGAAGGCGAAAAAGAAAAGTTGGATAAGCGAATTTAGAAAAGCGTCAGAGCACACATTATCTTGTTTAATAAAAAATAAATACAAAACTACAGCCCAGAATAGAGAATTCTTTTAATGCTACTTATTTCATAGATGTTGATCCATAGTAGTCCTGTGTTTCGAAGTATTTGTAATGCACTTTTTTTTTCAATAGAAAATAGGGCGCTTTTCAAAATCAGTAGTTTGGGAGTTTTATAATAAAAAATATGGAAACGATATAGTTATATCAGTAGAATGCAAAAACTGTAACAGAACTTTTAACGAAGATGCTTTCACTTTCGGAACCGGTTTCAAAAGTAAAAGTATCTTCCTAAAAAAAATCCACAAAGAAAATCGAAAAAGTAATCAACGGCGGAAATAGAGTTTGATATCTACTATCCAATGCAAAAAATCGTTTAAAAATATTCAAATGCAAACGAGATATTAGAAAAATAATGCCCCATAAAATTAATATTAGCGAGCGAGTGTTTTCAAGTGCGTGAAGAGGACCTTTACGAGCTCTTAGTACTAATACGAGGGGAATCTTAATTATAAAAATGTCTTGCGCTAATATTACAGCTAGTACTATTAGAAAAAATTTTAGTTGAAAAAAAAAATCCACGTTTTAAGATATAAACAGCATTACCTCAAATATCTTTTCAGAATATATATGTAATATATATAAATGTTTTTTGCATAATGTTTTTCGTATATGTTTTTCATATAATGTTATCTTCTAATCCATTTGAAATTATTGATTTTGTAAAGACTTCATTTTTATTTTGTTTTATGATGTAATTATACACAAGCTTAATATTTAATTGGAATATCCACAAGTTTTGTCTTTTTCCTGTATAGTGAAATATATAAGAAATAAGAATAGTATAGAAGAAATAAAACAATAAAATTTTCAAATGTACAAAATTCTCGGGGTCATTTTGTTTAAATTATTTGATACATTAATTTAAAAAATAAGTTTTAAAGTATTACCATACGTGTATTCTTGAAAAACATTAAAAACAAGCAGATGATTATTTAGTGTCAGAAAGCTCCGATATTTCATAAAATTCAAACTATCATAACTCAGCAGGTTTGGTTCTAAACTCTAAATGACTGGAATTTTGACTGTTTTATTTGACTGAGCGTGGAGAAATTTTTAAAATATAACTTCTACAAACATTTTGATAAACTTGAGCGACACAACTCAGCTAACAATAACCCTGAGTAATGTGGCTCTAATTCAAGAAAAGAGTGTTTTAAATAGAAAAAAGGCCGAAAATTTTGGTTATTGTTCATAAATAGTGGTGACAAACAGTTGCAGATATAATACCAATGTTTATTTATTAACCAAATGACTTGGAAAGAATGTCACAAAAGGTTCTGCTCAAATCTTTGCATAACTAAGAAAGTTATGATGTGGGGGGGAGGGAGGCAGGAGGAGCAGAAAGGGGAAGAACTTGAAAATGCAACTTAGTGAACTAACTAACTGGCTTAGCCAGCTAGCGGGCCCTTACTTTACATCAGGGTCTGGAATCTTGTAAAACCTCAAATATGATAAACCTCGAACCGAACGAAACTCCGGATTGGGTACCTGCTGCCTTTGGCACCAGATAATCTGATAATTTGCACATCGAATAGTGTAAACCTCTAACTGAATGACCCACCGACCTGGGTCCCCGCTGCTATCAGCACCGGATAATCCCTTAATTTTTACATTGAATAGTATAAACCTCTAACTGAACGAACCTCCGGCACCGTATAGCAGTCGTCTGCAATATGCATTAGTTCCACCCCAAGTTGGCGCAATCTGTTCTACACCAACTTCAGGCACTGAAATCGTTAAGGCTACAGATGTCGTTGCGGCACCATGTACCAGTCATAATATGAATAAGCATTATTAAATGTTCACAGACATTTCCAACAATATATCATATGAGGGATGTGGTAAAAAATTCCAAATGTACCCCCCTTGTGGGGGAAAAGTAAGGGGATGGACACCGGAGATGCATAATATGATTAAGTGGTCACAGACCTTTCCAACGATACAGCACATGAGGGTTGTATGCAAAATTTAGATAAGTACCCCCTTGGGCAGGCAAAGTGGGCATGGACACGGGAGATGCATAATATGATTAAGTGGTTACAGACCTTTCCAACAATACACCACATGAGAGGTGTGTGCAAAATTTAGACAAGTACACCCCTTTGGGTGGTAAAGTGGGGGGATGGATACCGGCTTTATTTATCTGTGAAGTGCCCTGGCATGTCTAATCTTTGACTTTGAGTGATTCATCTTTCCATTTATAATTTTTTCCATTGAAAAAGACATAAAGGGTAACTAAGTGTCATTGATTAATTTCACCTTCTCTAGTAAAATATAGTATTAGATCATGCATTTTGGTCTTTGACTACATGATAACTTACATAAGTTCTATAATAATTTTGAGAAGTAGCTTTAGAACTGTTATTTTGTAGCTTTTTTAAAACCAGTTTTGCTAAAAACCAGGAAGAAGTTATCTGGTGAATAAAAGTTTTAGAGAGAGAGGTTTTTAAATATTGTAGGAAAAGAGGAAAATTTTCATTGATGATCATCGTGAATATAGTAAACAGTTTTACAGAAAAAAATCGAGAACATAAGTTTCATTTTGCTATTTTTAATACTTTTCAAATGGTAAAGTTATGGAAATTATAAATATTATTGGATTTTTCAATTAAGGAGTACTTTAAGCTGTTTCCAGACTTCCCTTCCCACCAGTATATTGGTATATGCACTTATTACAAAAATGCCCTTTTTATGAAATGATGTGCCCTTTTCAACAAAATTGCCCTTATGTGATGCCCTGCCTTTTTTTATGTTCTAGAATGTTCCCTGGCATAAGAAATGTTTGAATTATTTTTATGTTTTCATTTGTTTTATTTAGTGTGAAAGGTAGAAGTTATTTGAGGAATTTATTTATATTTATCGATATTTTGAGTTTATCCAGTTATCTCGGCCATGATTTGGCTACAGATTTTAAGCAACTAATTTGGAATAGAGGTGAGGTATCTAATTTGAACTCAAAAATTTTGATTTACTGTCAATCTGAAACTCGACACACTTCAATCTGAACCTAAAGTAAAAGAAAATTAATCCACATCTTAGTACAATTATGGAAAAGTACTCAGCAATTACATCTTTAATATCAATTTTATTTTGTCTTTATTGTATAAAAAGGAACATATATATACACATACATTAATATTCAAATATATAGTTTTTTTTTTCAATAAAGAACTTTTCATCATTATTTTTTGAAAACTCAGGTTAATCTGAACACAACTCGAAAGAATCCAAACTCAGCCTGTAACAGAAAAAATTAATATTGAACCATTAGGGCCGTGTGCTGTGTGGTAAAATCAGAGTTTAGAATCTCATCTATGGATTATTTATTTTGAGAAATATGATACATTGTTTCAGTATGGAGCCAAATTTAAGTCATACAAAATTACAACAGAAATATTTTTTCATTATTAACATTAAGGTAAGTTAGTTCCATTTTGTGGTACTTTCTGGTTATGTATTTAACCATCATGGATTTTATATAGGTTTCTTTAATAAAAATTTAGGTTTAAAAGAATGTTCAGGGTGATTGTGAATAATTTTTCATTATTATCAGAAAATATGGAATAAAAATCTTTATTTTTGTACAAAAAAAAAAAAAATGCTATTTTTCTGTTTTTAGTATTTTATAAGATTTTTCTTGTAATTTAAGTTTTACAATATGCACTGTAACACTACAGACATTAGTTTAAATATTTCAGAATGTATTGGAAAGCAAATTGAAAAATGATTGCATGAAGGAATACATAAATTATGAGAAACAGTAAAAAAAAGTAAACAATGTTTTAAAATTCCTTAACTAGCATATTCTTATTGCATTAATGAGTGGAGCTAGAAATGTTGGTATCTAGATAAAGTAACTAGTAAAAAGTCTCAGACTTTTTCATTTTTGGAACTTGGCAAGTCAGTTTTTAGATAATTGTGCAAAAACACAGTTACATTTATGAAGAACAGAGAATATACATTTTTCATATAATTTATTTATTATCTCATATTTATATATGTATTCAAAATATTTTTAACATAGTCCAACCAAAGCTATTTTTACTTTAAAAAAATCAAATGAATAGTTTTAGAGTTATCTGATTTTAAAAAGAAAACAAAAAGGCCTTTAATGTTTTAAATTAATAGTGTATGAAGGTGCAGTCACAACAATTCTTTAATACAGTAACTTCATGAAATGCTTCACTATCAAAATATGATTTTCATGTAACGTTATAACCATCATAAAGTTTCAGGAAATGGAAAACAAATTAAAATAAATCTGTATGCAATACAGTTTGTTTCCTCTTAATATTGTTGAACGTAATGCTCGATTATATATCTAAGATATAGTAAATATCTAAGACGGTTAAAAAAAATGAACTTCCTTATGAATATATAAAAAAAACTTTTTGTTCACTTAAAGAGAATGCATGTGCCCATAAAACAGTTATAATAATTTTTCATGTCTTTTTTAATATTTTTACTTCTTTTCTTTCCTTGGGTAAATGAGAAATATAAACATTTTTTCATAAATGAAGTATTAAAGTGCATAACTTTTCTAAAACATAGTGTTAAAATTGCTTTGAAAACAAAATAAAAAATATTTAAGAAGAATGATTTTTGGAGTATATTTTAATGATTTTAATAAATTGTATTTGAAATCTATTTGAATAAAAGTGCATTACACAAAAAGTAAGACATTTTTTCAAATATTTTTCCTTTTAACCTCTATGCAAGGAGTGTCCTTCAGAGTATTCCTAATATCGAGTAATTGAAAAAGAAATTTTTGTTTAATTTAAGTTCAGAAATTCTGTGATTAAATAAGGAAAAATTTTCTAATCCGATTTTCTGGTATAAACAATCGAGAATTCTGAGTACATTATATGTCGCACAAGAATTAGTGTGTAGATGAACGCTATAGTCTGATGATTGTGCATTTTTTAAATTTTTCTTTTTGTCTACTTTCAGGTTTTTAAAAGTTAATCTTGCAAATTGTTAATGCATTTATCAATAAAAGCAAGGATGAAAGGAAAAATGATCAACAAAATTTATTAAAGAAGTTTCTCTTTGCTCAGTATGACATTATTGTAAAATAAATAATGTTTAATGTTCTTTTTTGTAACATTTGTTCGTTGCATCATAATACCATTTCATCAATAATCATATTAAAAAAATTGTGCGTTAGAGCAACAAATTTTTCAAGGAAACATAAAAGTGCTATTAGTAGGTTTATGCCACTATTGTACAATTTAATCTGAAAGATAGTCTTATGAGAGCTGAATAACAATGAATAAGTTCTTATTTTTTAGTATGAAAGACTTTATATGTGAAACTTGCAAAACTAACAATCATAATAACAAAATAAAGGCATCACTTTTAAATAAATCAAATAAAAATGTAATCATATCAAATTCCAAAAAATCATATTTTTATAATATATAGATGATTTTGAAAGAAAGTGAATATAAAGTTATCTGGTTTTAATTGATCCTGAAGAGAAACCAGAAAATAATAACTTTGTCAAAATTTATTATGGAAAAAAAAATACAAATGTCATATATGAGAAAGAAGTTTTAAAAGAAAAGCAGATTTAAACATACTTTCACACATACTGGAGAAAATACCTTATATTTGTCGTAAGTGCCAAAAAGCATTTTCAGAGAAAATTTATATCAACCATCATCTCCATATCCATAAAGAAGAGAAGCCTATTAAATGTGTCCAAAATCATTTGTGCAGAAGATCAATCTTAAAAGACATAGTCTAATACATACTGGAGAGAAAGCATTTGTTTGTCCTGAATGTTGGAAAACCTTTTCATGGAAATAAACTATGGCTCAGCATCTCCACATCCATATGGGAGAGAATCCTTATAAATGTGAAATATGTCAAACATCATTTGTACACATAGCACAACTAAGACAGCATATTGTAATACATACCGAAGAGAAACCTTATAAATGTGAAATGTGTCCAAAGTAATTTACATATTCAACATCATTAAGACATCATCATTTAACACATATAGGAGACAAATCTCATAAATGTGAGGAATGTTCAATGTCATTTACACGATCTGGAGATCTAAAAAGACATCATTTAACACATACAGGAGAGAAACCTTATAAATGTGAAGTTTGTTCAAAATCATATACACAGTCAGCACATCTAAAAACACATCTTTTAACACATACAGGAGAGAAACCTTATAAATGTGAAGTTTGCCCAAAGTCATTTACAGAGTCAGGAACACTAAAAAAACATCTTTTAACACATACAGGAGAGAAACCTTATAAATGTGAAGTTTGTCCATTGTCATTTACACGATCAGGAATTCTAAAAGGACATCTTTTAACACATACGGGAGAGAAACCTTATAAATGTGAAGTTTGTTCAAAGGCATTTACACAATCAGGATATCTCAAAAGTCATCTATTAACACATACAGGAGAGAAACCTTATAAATGTGAGGTTTGTTCAGTATCATTTTCAAAATCAGAACATCTAAAAAGACATCTTTTAACACATACAGGAGAGAAACTTTATAAATGTGAAGTTTGTACAAAGTCATTTGCAGAAGCAGGAACACTAAAAAAACATCTTTTAACACATACAGGAGAGAAACCTTATAAATGTGAAGTTTGCTCAAAGTCATATACACGGTCGAATGAACTAAAAAGACATATTTTAACACATACAGGAGAGAAACCTTATAAATGTGAAATGTGTCCAATGTCATTTACACGACTAGATACACTAAAAAGACATCTTTTAACGCACTCTGAATAGAAACCTTATAAATTCAGGTCTTGAAATTCAGTTTTAATTGTAGGTGAGTCTCCTTCCCAAAATTTACAAAAGGAGGGAAGTTGACATTTGTAAATTTTGGAGCAGTAAAGAAAGCTTCTGTAGGGCTAATATAAACTGTGATCTATGCTATTGTCATCCTTCTGAAACATTACTGCAAAACAAACTTTAGAAGGATGAAGAGCAGCAATGCCTACATGTACACTTTACTGGAAATCAGAAGAAAACACTCCATGCTTTTTGATTATTTAAATTGTGACATTCCTGATTTCATCATCAGATCTTTGTTATTTTCTGTTCTGAGTTCTAAATACACGATTCATGGACGATTTTTTTCCTTCGATGATGCTATCATTTTTTTTAAAAATTATATACATATATGTATAAAAAACTAACATTATATATATATATGTATGTACATATAATTTTAGCTTTTTTTTCAGCTATTATTTTATATTAGTTTCCATTAAAAAGAAATATATATATATGTGAAAAAGTTTGGCTTAAATTATCTCTTAAAAGAAAAATAAATAAACAAAAATTTTAAACAACTAATTAATTTTTTTCTCTTTTTGTACAACATTGATTACTTTGTTTGTAGATGGAATAATTTTTTTTTTGTTTTATTCCGCTAAATATTTTTTGTTCTTCATATCTGATAGCAATAAATTCTTTACATATCATTTTCAGTCAAAACAAGATATTTCATGTGTTTTGTATTTAATGGGCAATTGAAACTGCATTTTCTATTGAGAGCTGTATCTCCTTGAATCATATCTTTAAGAAAAAATTACATAAAAATTGATATTTTCTCAATTTCCTTAGAGTCAATTAAAATCTTCTGTATTTCAAAGAATTATCTGCTCATTCACTCAGAATAATATAATTTTAGATAGATTTTTTTTTTCTGTTACAAATATTAAAGAAAATTTATATCACAAGAACCAATGTTATTGTTAATTCATCTTTTTTTTTTTCATTTCAATTTTCAAAAGTCAATAAAAATCCCATAATTAAAAAAATTAATTTCTTTACTTTTGTCAGTAAATGAATGAGAAAGCAAAGTATAATTCGTAGATATTTTATTTTAAACAAATTGTAAAAAGTGGAATGGGTATTTAAAATTAATTGTTAAATTGATTATACAAAATGTCACCAAAATTTTTAACCTTGTGTTGATATATAGTTTTCTCTATCTTCTTATAAATAATGGAAAAATGGGTTGGAGTCTAAAATATGGTTGATTACTAAAGCTTAAAATTATGTAAACCACAAATGTTATCAATTGTACATTTTTGTTTCACCATAAGACAAATTTATTATTTAAAAAAATGACAAGTTTCAATGTGCTTTTGTAATGAATAATCATATTATTTGTTTACTATTGCTATATTTCCCAGTGCTATTTACATTTCTTAAAAATAATTGTATTCTGTAAATTCAACTCTGTTATAAATATTTTTTAGAAATTTTTTTTGCTTACATCCATTGCAAAATATATGATGTTGGATTATCTAATGTCAAATAATAAGCAGAAGTTTTGAAACATTGAACACATTTTATGATAAGAACTACAAATCTCTGTGTCTCATAAATAAAAATTAATATAAAGTATTTCATTTTAATTTGTTTGTGTGTATATGCTGTTAATGCTCTCTGTATCTAAAATCATGAACTGCACATATTCACTGTTAATGTCATTTTTGATTCTTTGTTCATGTACAGTTAAATTCTTAAATAAAATTGTCAAAAATAGTGATTAAGTACTTTGTTCTGTAAATTCAATTCAGTTATAAATATTTTTAGAAAATAATTTTGCATACATTCATTGCAAAATATGTATTTGATGTTGGATTATCTTATATATCTTAAACAACATCAACAATTTTCTGGAATCTCATGAAATCACATGCTTACTTAAGCAAAGTCAGCAAAATAATAACGAGTTTTAGAAAGCTTTCATCTTTAATTTACATATTGTATACTATTAATGAATTGTTTTCTTATACAACAAATTTAAAAATGAAATTTAATGTTAGATTAAACATACATTTTTCTACAGAACAACGTTACAAGTTTAATAAACTTTCATTTTCCTTCTTTAAAAAATAAGACTTTTTATTTTTTTTTCTCATCTATCTTCTTTTTTTCTCTTAATACTTTTGAATTGTAGTGCTATCAATCTTTTTCAAATAATATTATTTAATATTTATATTAATTAGGTTTGGTAAGTTTAATAAAAAATTAAAATAAAAGTGCAGAGTTATACTGATTGCATTGAGATCACAGGCTATTCACACTAATTGTATATTACACTCTTATTTTAAAGAAAAAACCCCATTTAGCTAAATTAAGGGGGGGGGTTAGCTCCTCCATTTCTCTCCTTTATACTTAATCAATGGACCTCCAAATCTAATCAGGGAAGCGCCTTATCAGAATAAACCGGTATACCAAATTTGAAGAAAATCTTATAATTCTGCATGAAAAACCCATTTATCTAAATTAAAGGGGGATAAACCCCCAATCCCCCTCTTTAAATTTAACCAGTGAACCCCCAAAACTAATCAGGGAAGTGCCTTATCAGAATGAACCTATGTACAAAATTTGAAGCAAATCATATATTCCTAGCAAGAGTTATGTTGTTACATACATACAGAGCCTGCAGGCTCTCAGGCTTTGACAACTTGTTAGTTAATTATACAGCTTTTATTAAACTGTTTAATATATCACTTTAAACAAAGTGCCAGATCATTTTATATCAATCTATTAAAATATTCTTAAGACTTTTATTATCTTTAGTTTGTGTATATTTGTATTGGAAAGCACCACCTTCTTGATATTTATTCTTAACCTACCTTTCAATAGGATTTCTTTTAGAAAATGCATTATAAAATTGTTGTTTATTCCGATATTATATAAAATAAAGCATATTCTATTTAAATACTTGCTTACTGAAATACATAATTGCCAAATGTTTTCTTTAAAAAAAATGATTAATTAAATGTAATACATAGAATGTGAATTATCACGTTACTAAACAGTGTACAACCATTAGAGTGAAAAAATGTCCAAACCGGGGTTCAAACCCGGATACCTTGGTATAGCACACCAAGTGCTTTACCAATTAAGCTATCCAGTCTAGCATTCTCTCACTCTTATATGGTAAGTCTACAAACACGCAGCACAAGATGGAGAATCAATCATGAGCACAACACCATTGGCACGCATGAGACAAATTAAACCCAGTATCAGTGAATATTTATACACTAATTAATTAATTAGTGTATAATTAAATGTAGTTATAGATAACCATAATATAACACATTAAAACAAACAAGGCTTAATAACCTTGGAAAAGTTGTTCTTTATTTAAAATAAAATGATTTAAAATGACATAACAGCGTAATTTTCTTCACTTATAAAGAATATGTTGGGAAATATACAGTGCATCAAATCTGCAAATGAAGAATACAAATATCTCCCAGACATTAATTTAATTAATGTGTTAAATTAATGTCTGGTCTATCTAAATGTTCATAAACTGTTACGTTTATGAATTAAAAAATACAAACTGGCATAGTTTGTTAAACAAAAACTACATACGAGTCCATGCTCCATAAATAAATAATATATATATTATATAAACTCAGCTGCAAACTTTATCTCAATGCATAAATTAGCAACCCCCCCCCCCCAAGCTCCTTGCATAAAAAATAGCACAATGAAATATTTATATTTTACAATAAAGGATTGTGGGACATCTGATCACTTTTCAAAATTTCAATTTTATCTGCTAAATTTTCATAAAATTGTAAAATATAAAAATTTATTTATAATGTTTTAACCTTTATAAATGCATATAAAATAAAAAATAGTAAATATTTATTTGTAGAGAAAGTTTTTATATTAAATCATTTAAATAGAATAAAATGAATTTTAAAAATACATGTTACAAATTATCTTTTGAAAATAAGATTTTAATATCAGCTTATAGTTCTTTTAATTTGAGAAAGTAACTAGATGTCAAAAATTTTATTTGATGAAATATACAAAATAAAATCCAATCAGTACTACTGATATGTGTAAAGCCTATGAAAAGCTTATTAAGGATATTTATCATTTTCGAAGAATGTTAAATGCACATTATATAGGATTGTATATTTGGAGAAGTTTATAGGAAATTTTATTGCATCAATCATCTGAATAATTAAGTGATGGAGACAACAATTTAATAACAATGCTGTCAAAGTTCACCAGGCTTACATCTGGAATGTCTGGGAAATATACTTTTTTTTTTGTTTCAAAATTATATTTTAAAACCCAACTCTCCTTTCCCCTCAATAATAATTTTAGAAAATGCCTGCAAATTTTCTTTGTTGTAAATTTAACTAAAACATGGTCATTGACTTTTAGTACAGTTAAAACGGTAGGATCATAAGTTAGAAAGTTTTCTGGACTATCTAAAGTGTCAGAACTAGTTATTGACCGAATCAGGAATTTTGTCGAAAATAGAATACCAAATATTCGGTCAAAGTGTACACGGAATATTTGGTATTCGGCAGTCGAATACTTAAAAATCTTTAATTAATATTTTTGCATATATTACTTTTTTGATAAAATTTACTTTAATTCAGTTACATTTTTATTCTTAAATGTATTTACTTAAAAAAAATAATGACTTCTTTCCACTGACAAATTCATTAATCCATCACATATTTGTTATTATTTTATCACTAGTCAATACCCAAAATAAATTATGAAAATATTAAATTTTACAGACTATTGTTACAAATTACAGGGATAAGGATTATTTGATCAAACGAAGCATATTTCTTTTTTACGGCCCTAATTAAACATAAATCGCAAAAAAAAAGAATTAAAATAGTTAAACAATTATGAATGATTTGATCGTTAGTTAGAAAATACTTATATGGACCTGCCAGCAATGTTTACAGTGAACGTTTTTTTTCTAAAGCTGGACAGATTTCTGAACAGAAAAGAAACAGATTACAACCAGATAATGCCGAAAAATTCTTATTTTTACGCCATAATTTGCCTATATTAAATTTCAATTACAAATAATTATATATCACTTTTATAAATTATTACTTATAACTGAAGCATATTAAAATAACATTACATGAGCATTGGTCATCAAGTATTTTTACAACTAGTAATACTTCTATTAGTTTTCATAAATTATTTGAAAAATTCGGCCAAATATTTTAAGTATTCGGTCGAAACCGAATATTCAGTTTATGTGACAAATCACCAAATACCGAATCGACTGACTATTTGGTATTCGGTCAGAACCATCATGAACTGAATAATTATCTTCTGTGTCTGAATATTATAGTATATTTGTAAATTTTCGTCTTTTCTTGAAGGGAAATATGGTTTATTTTTCACTTTTTAGAAACTTTCAAGCATTGGGTTAGAGGTATAGTTTGTCTAATCTTCTTAGATACTTTTTTAGCTTCTCTTTCCAGTGTCTTTGCCCCAGTATGATTATTTTTTTCACAAGAGAAACGTCTGTTAATACTCTTGATTTTATCTTCTTCCATTTTCCATTCTTTTTTTTACACTGCTCAGATTTTGGAAATGGATGAACTTGCTCACAAGTTGAAATTGACTGATTTTACTCGGGTTGGAAAGTTTCATTTCTAGTCTCTAACTCCTATATTGCTGTCTGTGCATCAGTTTCTCCAGAAATATCTGCTGGTAATAATTCTTCAAATGCAGGAGATTCCACAAGTTTATGCTATTTTATATGTTATAGCAATGTTGGGGTTTTTTTCATACATCATTAATAAAATAAAAATAGAAAAGATAAAGCAATTAAAGGTACGGGACACTTTTGATAACATAATCAAAGGCACCCCATATGCCCATATGGAATACTTCGTTTTAATAGTTGAAATGCATTGCTAATTTTCCATATGAATAGATGTATGTTGCTTTATTGATCTCATATATTATCAAAATTTTAACTTATTCCCTGTTTGTATAAGAACCTTACTGAAGAAAATAAAAATATTTACAAATCAAGAGCAAATACAAACTTAACTTTTTCATTTGAAGAGAGAGAAACAAAATAAAAGAAAACAGTGTGTCACAGGTGTGGGTTACAGTTAGTAAAATAGTAAGTAAAGGATGTTGCCACTAGAATTATAGAATTTTGATAAAATTTATACTAATCAGTGGTTCCCCATGGTCAAAAGTGTCCCACTCTCCCCTATTGAAAAATATAATAAGATTGATTTCTTTGAAATAGTTAGCAAAATATTGATAGGTATTCGAACAAATGAAATTGTAAATTAACTTTCAGTAATTAACATAAAAAAAGGTAATTAACATTTATACAGAAGGTAATTATTCATTTTTTCTCTTCTGTTGTACAATTTATAATAAGAAATTTGTAAAGGGTGTTATGTAATTTTTCTGTACATAATTAGCCAAAAAAATTTCAGAATTTTTAGGCTTTTGAATTTAACTAACTTATTTTTAAAAAAAATTAAAGAAATAAAAATAACAAAAAGAAAAAAAAACTTGAAAAATGTTTTTCTTTTTCTTTTTTTTTTTTTTTTTTTTAAATATGTACAAGTAAAAATATTATTCCAACTACTTTCTTTTTAAAATTTTATACGTAAGTGGAATCTCAAAAATTAGAGTAATCAAAAGAGACAATAATAAAATATAGAAAAGCTTATAGTAATTTGCAGTTTTTTAAATGCAAGTTTCATATTCACTTTCAAAGAAAAATTTTCCTGAATTTTGTTTTCGTTTGTTTTAACCAGTAACCCCCACCCCCTACACACCCCAATAAATAAAATAAAATAAAATGAAAGGTTATATATTTATATATATAAAATACATCAAATACAGAAAAAGAAACATTTAGCTTTCAACTCATTGATCAGTTAATTTTTTTTTTCTCAAGTTCAAATATTTCTAAAAAAAAATTTCTTAATCTTAAGTGCAACTTCTCTAATTAGTAATATATTTTTCTTTTATAATTAATCAATTTCTTTTTTTTTCTGTCAGTGATAACAATATTTATAATCTTTTATTCAACAGCAGTGATAATCTTTCATATTCAATTTTAGAGGTCAAAGTCACTGATCTCACACAAGTCCAACACAGAATTTTAATTAAATAAATTTCTCATAAGGTTATTACTTAAGTTAATCATATTGACAGAAAAACTAGACCACAGAAGTACTGCCATAAAATGTCATTGGCATAAGTTTTACCTCTAACAACATGTCCTTAAATTATGTTTTACTACAAAGCACAAAATTATAACTGTCCATTTCTCTTAAACAGTACAGAGATTATCTTCATATTCAGTGTAATTCCTCTATTGTTTCTATTATTTGTCTTAGTCTGACTTCGATATAATGTCACAAAAAATGAAGAATAGCAATGATTTTTAATTAATTTTAATTCTGAAAATAGACTGGGTTATTTTTCCAGATTAATTGAACATTTTCTGCATACTTTGAAGAATATATAAACATTTTTTGAGATTTTATGACCAAAACACTTCCCATTATTTCGAGGTTCTCCCTATTCTTTGTATGAACTCTGTAATGGTAAAAATTTAAATTTGACAACAGTTAAAATAACTTTCACTACTTTCAGTTTACTTAACAGAAAGTTGATGTTACAGAACTAAATGCTTAAAAAAAAATCAGTTGAAAATTTTGATGATAAACAATATCTTGTTGAAATAAGTAATCATGTACATAAAAAAAAAATTTCAATATACAGAGGGTATTTAAAAGAAATAAAATAGGAAAATGTTCATTTTCTTTTAAAATTTTTAAATCAAAATTCTGTTGAATTGCCTAGTTACTTTTAACTAAAATATATAACAAGATGTATTTTAATCCTTTATAACACAATCAAACCCACTATCTTGAACCTAACCAAAAAGCAAGGGAAACAATTGAGATAAGGTTCACTTGAGACATTGTTTTATAAAACATGCCTAAAAAATATATTTTTATTAATTTTTAGTTTAGTCACTTAAGTATTGTGTATCATATATTATAATACAAGTAAATTTTATGTCTATGCGTGTGTGTAAGCAAATTTTATCTTAAAAACAGCTCTAACGATTTTGATGAAAGTTTGTATCCAACCATTTTGGGGTACCAGAAGACCATTGGACTACCTCACATGTTTGAGAAAATCCAATTAGTGGGTCATTTTGAGGTCACTATGGGTTAAAGTCAAGCTAATTACATCTAAATAACGGCTCAAACGATTTTGACTAAATTTTGTATACTATTGTTTTCTGACGAGAGAAGACTGTTGGGCTAGGTCACATGTTCGAGAAAATTTGATTAGTGGGTCATTTTTGGCTCACTGCGGGTCAAAATAATTTTATCTAAAAGTCGACCAATGATTTTGACTAAAATTTGTATCCTGCCATTTTGGATTATGAGAAGTCCATTGGGTTGGATCACATGTTCAAGAAAATTTGATTAGTGGGTCATTTTTGGGTCACTACAGGTCAGGTTAATTTATGTACAAAATGGCACAAACGATTTCGACCAAATTTTGTATCTTATGATTTTTTGGTTGTCATTTTGGGTTGTTACAGGTCAGGGTCAAGCTAATTTTATATAAAAAAGGCTGAAATGAATTTGACTAAATTTTTTATCCTACCATTTTTGGGCATGAGAAGACCATTGGACTAGATCACATATTCGAGAAAATTCGATTGGTGGGTCATTTTGGGTCACTACAAGTCAAAGACAAGCTAATTTTGTGTAAAAAATGACTGAAATGGTTTTGACTAAGTTTTAAATTTTACCATTTTGGATTATGAGAAGACATTTGAGCAAGGTCACACGGTCGAGAAAATTCAATTAGTGGGTCACTATGGGTAAAGCTAATTTTACCTAAAAAATGGTTATAATAATTTTGACGAAATTTTATATCCTATCATTTTGGGATATGAGAAGACCATTAGGTTAAGTCATACGTTTGAGAAAATTCAACTGCTGGATCATTTTGGGGTCACTATGTGTCAATGTATTTCAATGTGAATGCATGAAGGTGGAAACATTTATTAAGTTGTTGAACAGTTAGCAATTAACAAAGTCACAAATTTTTCAACATTGGTGAGACTTGACAAGAAAATTGACTTTCAAGATTAGCAATGCCACAACAAATGCTTGGTGCCAAATGAAAGAATGTGCTAACTTTGTGCATTTTCACCAAATTTTGGCAACATATGGCAAAAAAAAAATTGGCTTTTAGAATCTGAAGGAATTTTTCAGAAATTCCCAATAGAAGCCGAGATACATGATTCAACAATTCAGCATCAGCATCCATAGAATGTTTTCGAAAACAGAATTCAACAAATCAGGCTACATAGAACACATTTGTATATGTTGTACTGAGAATTTATTGTTATATTGAGTTCAACACAAAGCTAATTTCAAATTAGCATAGCTCGGTCTTCCCTGCTGGTTATTATAGTATATCTTAGAAGAAAAGCCTGTTTAGAAATTCTCATGTCTGTTTAAATATTTTAGTGCATGACAACATTTTGTAAAGCTAATGTACATTTTAAGACCAGTACTTTAAGTAGTCTAAAAAGCTGGTAAATAGTTTTATTTTGGCTTATTTTACTGTCTCTTTTTTTTTGGAAATTGACAGTTTCAGAGAAGATGTGTGAGTAACAATCCACATCACTTCTCAAAACAAGGTGTAAAAACTCAACTGCTAAATATCAAATCATTACAGTAATTCCTTATGAAATGCTTTTTTATTTTAATAAAAGATCCTAACTGTTCATCTAGTGTTCTGAGAGAAAAATCAGACATCCCAGATAACAAATATTTCAAAGGAAATGTTTTGAATAGCCATAGAAAAATATATTATATTTATGAAATTACATCAAATGTTTATTTATTATTAATAATTAAAAGATTCTTGATAAGATTTTCAAAGTATCTATGTTTCACTGTGTGGAAAGAGCAATTTATTCCTTGAACATAAGATGTATACTGATACTAATAATGTTTAAATTGCAAATTATTTAAATTTTCTATATAACTGACTGCAATTATTTAATTTGAAGTATTTTCAAATGAAGTTATATTATTTATATAATATCCAACAATGTTCATTTTTATGAACAAATATGCATCTATATATATAATAGGAAATGAAATTTTAAAAAGCAAAAAAACCTTGTTTAAACAAAAAAAAAAAAAGTTTATTTAGTTTCTTTAAAAAAATCCTGTTTTTTGCCAACCCTGAAATACAATACATATATTAAAAATCCCTGACAGCTCGTCCTACAGGCACAGGTAGATTTCAAAGACGCAGACCGTGGGGTGCCTGTTTTTGGGAAATTGCGAAAAAAATGACCTTCATACAATGATGCGTCAGTTGGAACCACACACTTCGAAACCTAACTTGTTTGCAGGCAGAGCCAGCAGGGATTTTTTTTTATTATTATTATTTTTTAACATAAGAGTTGGTCCTACAAAAAACTTGTCAGTATAAAAGTTGTAGATAATATTAAGAAGATTTATAATAAATTTAAGCGGATTTGATATCTTGGGAATTGACAAAGTTATGAATTTTTTTTCTTCTGAAACCCCTATTCCCCCCCCCCCTCCTTGGGGGCATTTTAATTTAAATTAAAAATCTGCCATACAAAATTTTTGGCCCTTTTTCTAGAAGTAATAATAACTTTAAACGGATTCGATATGTATAAAAATTAAGAAGTTATGGGTGTTTTTCTGTTTTCCCGTCTGCTTGTAGGCGGGGCTAGCAGGGATTTTTTTGTTTTTAATTTTTTTTTGCCGTAAGAGTTGGTCCTATAAAAAACTTGTCAGTATAAAAGTTGTAGATAATTTTAAGGAGATTTACAATAAATTTAAGCGGATTTGATATCTTGGGAATTGACGGAGTTATGAATTTTTTTCTTCTAAACCCCCCCCCCCTTTTCCCCCCCTTGGGGCCATTTTTAATGATATCAAAAAGCTGACATACATAATTTTTCGGCCCTTTTCTTAGAAGTGATAATAACTCTAAACGGATTCGATACGTATCATAATTAAGAAATTATGGGGGGTTTTTTGTTTTCACAAAAAGCTCCCCCATTTCCCCCCCCCTTGGTTCGATTTTGCCCATTAATGAACTTGACCGAGATTTTATGCCCCTTGATTTTATGTATTAGTTTGGAAAAGATTTGTGCAGAATTATTGCAGTTATCGTGTCCATAAAAAAGTGACATAGATAGATAGATAGATAAAGTTTTGAACTGGGGGGTGTTTTGGGTTCTGAGAGTCATGATCGGCGTAGATCTACAAAATTTTTTCAGAAATTCTAACTTAGGGAAGAATGTAATAGGTAGTATTTCTTATGAAATCTACCTAAAAGAAAATAACATATAAAAAATAACAGTAAAAATGAGTAAGTATGACTACAAATTGTACATTTAAAAGACTGATTATATAATTAATTAAGTATATTTTATTAAGATTAAATAATATAGATTATTAGATTAAACAATATAAATTACATAGTATAGTATAGTAATAAATACAAAATAAATCTTATTAATTATGAAGGAAAGAAAAAGCATACTTACATAGAACAACACATCCTTAAAGCATATTTCAAAAAAATATATACTGAATAGAAACTAGAATTGGAAACTATGAAGTGATAAAAAAGAATTCAGAAATTATATATAATTAAGGCACATGGATTAATAAAAGAAAGAAACTAATATATTAAAAAAAAACAGAAATATAAAGCAAGTGTTATAATAATTATAAAGGAATTGCTTCAGGTGCTACACATTAGATTAGATTAAAAGGGGAGTGCAATAAATTGAGCATTCTTCACCTATGTTTTTAACACTTTCCAACATAGTCAAAAAGTGTCATTCTTGACTTTGGTTTGTTTGGCTGTGCTCCCACATGCATAAATAAACTCAGATTGCCCAATAACTTTAATATATTTTTGACGTTTACCATAGCTTAATCTCTATTGAGAATTAAGTGTATAGCACTTATAGTTTATTTACAGGGACAGTCAAAAGTTTTTTTTTTACATTATGGTCTATAGGAAAAAACATTTCAAGTGCATTTTAATGATGTTACACTATTTCAAACATAATGAAATTGATTTCCATGTGTGAAGTGCACTGAAACATGCATTGTATAGAGTATGTAGTGCAAAGCATTTATTATTCATTTACAGGCCACACAAAAGAATCCTGTTACATAATGCTCTATGGGAAAAAGCTGTTTGCAGTACATTTTAATTATGTTACACACTTTTTCAAATATAATGAAACTGATAGACGATACTTAAGTTTAATAGAAGATACTTGCTGTAGAATATGATGTGAATAATATTTATCATTCATTTAAAGGACTGCATAAATGATACTGGATTCGATTACTGGGAGTGCATTTTCAGTTACAGTATGCATTTTTAAATTTAATTGAATTTTGGCATACTACATGGTACATATAAAGAATTTCAAGTATGTTTCCATCTGTTGGCAGAATTTGCCATTGGTAAATTTTTAAACTTATGCTATTTCTTAAGAAACTAAAGTTGAGCATATAATGTAGTATATATACAAATCTATAACTCAAACACAGGACTGCACAAAATAATTGAGGTGCTTTTCTGGCTGTGGGTGGTAATTGCTAAATATGGTTTTTAAATGTGTTACGTGTGTCTTATTTATCTTTTTAAACAGTGAAATTTTGCTAAAGTATTCTGGATGTGTTTTATAATCTAATGTTTGACACATAATTTTTCCTTCTTGTTTTTATTTAACTTTAAAGTTAATATGTGTAAAATAAAGCTACAAACAATATTAATATGATTATTTATTGAACTTCAACATGGGGCTGGCCTTGTTGTTGGTTCTGATAAAGTTGAAGTGGATGAATTTATGAGTCAACTTGCTCAATCCTTTAAGATTACAATAGGTTGTTTGAACCAATTTCTGGGAATGAGTATAACAAAATTTGATGATGCTTTAAATTTTGTAAACCAATGTGCCTATGCAAAGAAAATACTTGCAAGATTCAATATGGGCTGTGCTAATTCAGTATCAATCCCAAGTGATAAAAGCTATGTCTCTAATGACGAAGGCAATAAACTGATAGGAAAATAAATTACTTATCGCAGCCTCATGTACCTTGCCATTGCCACAAGACCTTATTTATCATATGCAATTAGTACTATCTCTGAAAACCTCGAAAATCCTAGATCATCAGATTGGTTGGCTGTTAAGCGAATTTTTAAATATATGAAAGGAACTGTCTACTTTGGTTTGTCGTATAAAGCAAAGTGTCATGCCAATGATCTTGAAGTATATAGTGATGCTGATTATTATAAAAGAATGTTACTTCTTAGAATTTCAGCTCTCTATTTATTCTATTAAATAGAATCATTATTAAATATCAAATAACTCATTTAAATGAGACATAGTAACTTTAACATTAATCTTTATTCAAGAGGCAGCCACGCTACTACACACACACACTCATCAGTGTTGAATTCAGGGCGGGGACATTTTCCCCAGAGCATTGAAATCCCCCCCCCCCCTGGAGAAAAGTGTCTGAATTCAACACTGATGCTCATGCTACATCATCTTAGGATATCAACAGTTAACACAGTTATGGTTAAGTTAGATTAGTAATGCAAATATATACAGTTACAGTTATAGTATAAATATAATATATATAGTTATTTACTACAATTATGCAGGGGATATGAAAACAAGACGCAAAAGAACTGGAATGATTTCTAAATTTTCAGGAGGTGCCATTTCATTGGTGAGCCAGGAGTAAAAGAGTGTAGTGTTATCTACAACAGAGGCAGAGTATGTTGCTGCAAATGAGAGTGCCAAAGAGTTAATTTGGCTGAAGCGCTTGTTAAGTGACATAACAACTTTAGAAACTCCTTCCCTATTGGTGGATAATGCCAGTGCTGTTAAGCTCAGCAGGAATCCAGAATTCCATAAAAGGTATAAACATGTTGATGTGCAGTACCATTTTGTACGTGAAAAATTAATGGTGAACTGCATATTAAACATGTTTCCAGAAAGATGCAACTAGCTGACATTATGTTGAAACCCCTGACCTGTGTCAGGTTCAAAGAACTTTGTGTTTTGTTAGGACTAGATCCATTTAATTCAGTTAATATTTAACCCTTTCAACGGCAAGCAATTGTGTTCCTATAACATCGAATTCACACCAGTATTTACGAAAAATTTAGTTCAAAATAAGGAAAAGCAATTTTTCAACTTTTCCCGTCAAAGTTACAAAAGTAAAATTTAATTAAATGTTTCTGGTTTGAATCGGATTATATCCCACAACCCCTCAAATGGTTAAGTTAATGATATGTAAGTTATGACTTGTGGACGAAGTGCTGTGGTGAGTTACAACTCAACACTTATAACAAACAAGTAACAACTCAACTCTACCTTTTTCCTGTGTTGTTATTCTGTTTTGTAGCTTGTTGTAAGGAACATGATTAAAGTTAACACTGCTTGCAGCCCTTTTCAATTTATTTTTGCACGTACCGTAAAATCCGATTGTAAGCCCCCCCTTTTTCAAAACCAAAAAAGGTTACATGTGGGAGGGGTAGCCTTTAATAGAAATTTTAAAAAACCATTTAAAAACCTATTTTTATCATTAATTTAGAGGTAAAAAGGGGCGAGAATCTTCTGTATTTTGGCAGATTTTTGCTCAAAAATAAATATATAAAATCTAAATCCAACCCCTCCCGAAAAAAGAAATTGAAAATCTTTAAAGATATTATTTTTAAATATTTTTCCTATTTGTTATTTTATTGTAACAATAAATAATCAATCATCTAAATCCACCTCAAAATTACTGCTTCCCCCTTTGCCACCCCCACCCCTCCAAAATTCCTTAGTTTAATCTTTATAACTCTTTAATTTTAAATTTCTTTTCAGATATATTTAATACTCTATATTAACAATAAATAAACCTAATCTACCACCTAACTCAACCCCTCCTCCTAAAATCTCTGATTCTCTCTCCCTGCCCCCCCCCCAGCCTCAATTCATGAAGACCCCCCTCCCCCCCCCTGCAAATGCATCTCATTAAATTTTAAATCTTAAAATTCTTAATTTATTTCTGTTGTATTTGTGATTTTTTGTAACAATATTTAAATAACAAAAATAACCCCAGTGCATCTGTGACATTTGTTAGTAAAAAAAATACATTCAGAGATTAATTCATCCAGATTATTTATTATTAATGTTGATACCTTCTTTCATATGTTATCATTCTTGGAAAAATTTTATTTTCTTTAGCATTTTCTTTTTTGTGTTGTAATTTCTTTCTGCTTTTTCTTTTACTAGAAGAAAGAAAAATTATTTTTTGTTACAGTACATTATGCCAATGTTATCGGCAATCTGCTATAGATTCATATAACTGTATACTCCAAACATGGAGAAAGTTCTTCAATTTGCATAATTTATTAGATGCAGATTGGCAGAAATTTAGTTTTATTATTATAGCCTGGTCTTCTTTTTAATGATTATATAATAAATTGCATAATAATATCTAGAGTACTGTTAATAGCTGGATGCAAATCTCGTCAGTAGCATTTTTAAAAGCACAAATAGCATCTTTTATTATTCACATACCTAAATTAGAAACAATTTTTTTATGTTGAAATAAAATGTTATGGTTTATAGTATTACTTTTTTTTTTTAGTACATATTTTGGTTAAGAGACTACTTCACTCAGGCAAAAATTCCCGCTCGCTAATGTTAATCCTATGAGGGAAATAATTTACGATATCTCATTCGCATTTCAAAATTTTTAAATGATTTTTTTTTTTTGCATTGGATAGCTGAAGTCAATCTCTATGCATGTTCTTTTGTACTTTTTCAATTTTTGTTGCAATTTTTTTTATTGAGTATATTTTCCCTTTCGAAACTGGTTCTGAAAGTGAAAGTATCTTTACCCCTTAATCGTCGTGCCGATACATTCACAAGCAGTATAATCTATTATGTTTTTATTCGAATTTTTTGATTCCTACCAGTTTTTTAAAATAGTGTAATTGGCTTTATTCTCGCATTATTTTATCTGCCATTAAATGAGGCAAATATTTCTACTTAAAAAAATTGGTGACAATCAAGCAATCTGAATTTTAAACAAGTGGGTAAGTGTGATCGAAGATCGCTCAAAGGGTTTCGTTTAATATTCCTTTCAAAACACTTTATCTTTCCTTTAATAAATCCAAATAAATATCATTTAGCAACCAAAAAAAAAGTCATGTTTTTATAAAGTAAAAATTTTCCGGTCTATTTTTCTTGTTTTTTCGAATATCTAAACCAGCCCGCTATTATATTCTGTCATGATAATATCTGTCATGTGGATTAAATGCGATATTTAAAAAAAAATTATTTTAAAATTAAACATGTTGTACACCTTCAAAATGTTAAAATATGCGAATATTTCTATAATTGGGTTTTTATCATGATTTGACAAAAATCATGAAATAATGATTTTTATCATGATGACCCTAAAAGTTTCAACGTTCCTCAAACTCATATATTTACTATTCTCTGTTACTCACATTGATACTCGCTTTGTATTATTCTGAAACATTTGAAAAATCCTTTAAATTTCCAATATGACGTCAGATTTTCTTTTTAATTCTCTTATGACATGATATTAATCTGCTTTGTGTACATACACGTACTCATACTCCTTGTATTATTGAGAAATCTTTCCGTTTTATTACCACTATGACGTCAATCAATTTTATTTCATATTAATCTTTTTTTCAGTTGGTGAAACTTTTTATTTCATTTTCATTTTTCACGTGGAAATCGTCTGATAGAAAATTAATTATTCTAGAAAGAATTTCATCGTGGATTTTTAATTTTTGGCATCTACTATAACAAAAAATGTTTAAATTTAATAGGAAAAGGCTGTTAGAATTTTTGTTTTTTTATCTCTATTTATTAAAATAATACGAATTTTTCAAATTTTAATATTTTGAGCTCTTTATAGCTGATATTCAGGTATATACACAAAGTTTCAACTTTATAAGTTACATAGTTTTTAAGAATGGCTCTATGACAGACAGACAATGGAGCGGGAGTAATAGGGTTTCATGAGATGAACGAAACCCTAAAAAGCAGTCTACACTTATCGGCATGACGATTAAGGGGAAATAAAATATAAAGGATAAAAAAATATATAATGGAAAAAATATAAAGGAGCATGCATAGAGATTGACCTCAGCTATCCAATGCAAAAAAAATCATTTAAAAATATTGAAGTGCGAACGAGATATCGTAAATTATTTTCCCCATAGAATTAACATTACAAGCGAGTGTTTTTGCCTGCAGTCAGTCATCTTGTTTTTTAAATCAAAACATTTTAACTTTTATTATTAAATATAAATAAATTAGTCAATAAAATTAAATAATGTGTTTATAATAAGTAAATATGGATGAAAATTATTTTGGAAATGAGAAACAAAACTAATATGTTTTGAAATATAGATAAAATGTGTAAGTGACTAATTTGTAATCACTGAAGCATTTTATCTATATTTTAATTATAATTAGTGATCTTATTATGTAAATATGTTTTGGTTTAAAAAACAAGATGGCAGACTGCGGGCGAATGCCAAAGCTGTTTCCGTATTTTAAATGAAAGGAGTGAAAGATTTATATTTTAAATGAAAGGAGTGAAAGATTTATATTTTAAATGAAATAAATGCAATATGAATATAGTGTAAGAACAATACTTGGAAATTTATCACCTGTGCTCGGAAAACATAAAAGTAGCAGATATCTCTTCTTTTAAGTTTGCAATGTATTTTAGTGGTTATTTTTTAAATGTTTATACATTATGATATTATAGGTTCAGATTCATGGTTGCCAGTCGCCATGTGGCGACTAAATTTTTTGCTGCGGCCACTAACTTTTGGTGTTTAAGCAAAATGTTATAGCAAAATGAAACTATATAAAATGGCAAACAACTGTTTCGAAGCCCATACAGCTCCATCAGCAGTGCCTAGTTTAAAAGATTAAAAACTGATCCAAAAGTTTAAGCCTTTTTCATAGGACAGTAAATATTTAAATTCTTATATATAAAATCATCAAAAAAGTGAAAAATGTACAAAAGTTAAATTCCACTGCACACATTTGTAACCTTAATGTTTATTTTGTCTCACTATATCTTGGATAAAATATAAACAGAAATGAGTTTAATGTAAATTAACAACTACAATTAAAAATAAAATGTTAATAAAATACATTTTTTTTCCTTTTTCAGATGTAAATGCAAAAGCAGACTGACACCATCAACTCAGAATACAAAGGATTTTCACAGAAGCACCATTCTCGAAATCCCAATATCTTCATTGTACATACACTCATAAAAAGCTCCTTTGAAATAAATCATTTTAATTGATCTAAATTTTGCTGACTGATCGTCATACTGTTAAGGATAAAGTTTTTTCCTTTTGGATATGTTCTTCAAATTTTGTCATACTAGGAACCTGAATGATAAAACGGGTTTATAAAACTTACATTTCAACCTCATACAAATCTTTAAAAAATCTAGCATTTTTGAAACATGTGTGAAGAGAATAACACTCCAAAGTGTCTTCCAGAGCATTTCTTTTCCAGTAGTAATGAAAGAAAGGTTTTCACTAGTGATGTTTGCTCACCACATGATGATACAACAAATCAGGAGGAAAAGATCTTTTTTACTTTTGAAGTATGCTTTAAGACGTTTTCTAGAAAAAGGAATCTAAGATTACATCTTAGAACTCACTCGGGTGAAAAACCATTTATATGTGAAATGTGTTCTAGAGGATTTTCTCGAAAAGCAACTCTAATGGAACATGTGTTCACTCATACTAAGGAACAGCCATTTGTTTGTGAAATATGTTCTAAAGCATTTTCTCGTAAGGGAAACCTAAATATACATTTATGCACTCATACTGGGGAAAAACCATTCATCTGTGAAATGTGTTCTAAAAGATTTTCTCGTAAATCTCATCTAAATGAACATTATCGCATTCATACAGAGGAAAATCCATTTGTCTGTGACATATGTCCTAAAAAGTTTACTCATAAGTCGCATCTAAATGGGCATTATCACTATCATACAGCGGAAAAGCCATATATGTGTGATGTGTGTTCTAAAAAGTTTTCTCATAAGTCACTTCTAAATGAACATTATCGCACCCATACAAATGAAAAACCATTTGTTTGTGATGTATGCTACAAAGGATCTATCAAAAGTGATAATCTGAAGAAACATCAATGCACTCATACTGGTGAGAAACCATTTATTTGTGCAGTCTGTTCCAAAGGTTTTTCTCAAAAGGTAAATTTAAATAAACATTTTCGTACTCATACATGAAAAGAGCTATTTATTTGTAATATCTGCTCCAAAGGCTTTTATAATGGATGAAATCGCAAGAGGCATTTTAAAACTCATATAAAAGAAAACTTGTTTATTTGTGCTGAGTTAAATTTCAGTATAATGTTTACAAACTTAAGAAGTTGTACAATACAGGGTGTTTCACGTCAATCTAAGACATGATTTTTGTTCATAACTTTAACAGTAATAAAGATATTTTATTTACAACAGAATTAGCTTGTGTGCAAAATGCGATTAAAGCATGAAAAATGCTTAAAATGCACAGTAATTTGGCCGGTGCACGGATGTTGTCAACTACATGCTGAAAAGTGGATCATCTAATTTTGTGCTAAGTGGATGAAGTTGGTGGCCACTTTCACCAGATTTCGTGATATTGTTTCATTTAAAGTAGTGGAAGTAACACCCATTCATTTAAATGTTTCCAAAATTTAAAAGATTATGTGAAACAGATAATCTTTAAATCAAAAGAAAAAATGTTTTGTTTAGAAGGTGACTCTAACAGTAGGCTTGAATGAAGCTCCTAATCTGTGCCCAGTTATTTTGGGATATATTGTAAAGAGTGACTTAAATTTTGAAATATATGTATCAGTAATCAAAAATTGAATAGTATCATTTATTCTAAGTTTTCTTCAGTTAATAATGTTCTCATATTAGAGTAATTAATGTTGAGAAATTTGTTACTAGCCCATCGCTTCCTCTCATTTTAGAATATGGGCATTTACTTTCAGAAAAGGCTTTACATTCCTCTAGTACTCAAAAGCAAAATGTTAAATTAGCGCTCTCAATTTTAAATGAGAAAAACATTGCTGCTCTTAAATCTACATCTAGAAATGCAGATTATACAGAACTTTTTAAAAAATTCAGATGAAATGTGTGACTTTATACAAATATTTACTAAATGGTGGAAAGTAGTTAATTAGAAAAGTAATTTTGAAAGCATATGATTTTATGATAAATGTCATGCAGCTATTACTGATGAAAATCTGAACATTTATAATATCTTAGATATTTGTCATTATGGTTGAAAAATTGGGGACAGTCTGTTTCTGTATCTGGAAGCATTTCATTCCAGACACTTCTGTCATTGATTACAACTACTGATGTATTTGTTAAAATGGATTCTTATTTATTTTCTAAATATGAGTTGCATCTTGTTAGGCAAATTCCAAACTGATGCTCTACAATCACGTGTTTGAATGTATCTCCAAATGTCTGGCTCAAATTATTAGATGTCATTTACAGTTGCTGAAAAGTGAAAAGAAACTCAGATTTAATAGTAATTTTTTAATTTCCTCTGCAAACATGTATGTTTCATTAATTTATCTCTTACAAAATGAAGATAAAGACTACGTTTTCTGTGACAAACATTGATAATTATGTAGATTTATTTCTTGAAGATTTTTCATTTGAAAATGTTTCGATTAGAAATATTTCTAGTTCAAGAATTTTTGTGAAGAAAATTTCCAATAAAAAAATATTAGAATTAATGATTTGTTTATTGTGTACGAAAACTTTGCATAATATTTCCTAAATGTATTAAAATACCAATATATATTTTTTACAAATTTATATTACATAAATGCAATTTAAGACTCTAATTAAACACATTTGGGAAGTTAATAATAGCATAAAGCACTATTTTAAGAAATTATAAATTTTTTCTTGACTTTTGCTTCTGTATAGAATAGTGGGTGAGAAATATAGAATATTTCCCACCCACTTAAATAGTTAAATTTCATATTATTTATTTTTTCTTCAAATAAAATTTATCCAAAAGTTCTAAAATCTGTGCTTAAAATATAAGAATTAAGAAACTTTTCTTTAAAAACACCTAACAGATGTATCAAAAGTCATAAAGTATGATGATGTAGATATACAGGTTGTCCCAGCTAAGATGTTAAACATTGAGGGGAGATAGAGTACACCTAGACGACTCAGTATGACAGAGGAATGCCGGGTCGGAAACGCCTTCCTGACACAGTAAGGCCATTGAAAAGGCTGGATCACACAAAGCTAATATTTGGCCCCAGAGTTATGAGAGTGGGTGACACATTGTATATGATGGTCAGGGTTGCAGGTGCTGGTGAAATCCAAGACACTCCTGAAATGTTTGCTGGTGATCGAATTTCAATGAAGTGAAGATGTGAGGCCTGCATCACATGCGGGGGGGGGGGGGTCATCAATTTGAACACCTCATTTGATATGAGTTGTACTTCCTTTTTGTTACTTTTGTTTTTATGATTATGATCAGCGAGTAATAAACACCCTTTTTTCTTGTATCTTGTGTCCTTTCCTTTTCTTGTGTTTCATGTCTAAAAAAGATGAAATGCGAAATGAAACTTCGAAGCAAGCACACTCGAAACACCTGTGCCTATTTTAATGCCCTCTACTGCATCAGGAATGCGTTTCCGACCACGAATTCCTATGTGGATCCGAGTCGTCTAGGCGTACCCTACCTCCCCTAGAAGTTTATAACATCTTAACTGGGACACCCTGTATATGAAAAGTTATGTTTTTCAGAGGAAAAAAGTTTTAATTCATTAATGTTTATAAGTTAGTCATTTTTTTATTTCCTAGCTGAATTCCACAAAGCATTGAAAAGATATCTGTCTCTAATTAGCTCCCATTTTATTATTATTATCATTTAACAAATTTTGGATTATCATAAGTCAATAAATGCAAAGATTTTAGCATTCCCTCTGTAACATATATCAGCACTCTAAAAATTCAGCTTTCTTTCAATATTACTATGGACAAATTGAAAGCCAGTTATGCAACTCAAAAACAGAAAAAAGTGTTTTGAAGCTTTTTCTCTATTTCCTTTTATGTGAATTGGTGAGTTAAAAATGTTTTTCTATTGACAAAAGTTGTTTATTTCCATATAGCCAAGTCACAGCTATCTGAAGATTTATAAACAATAATAAATGCAAACAGTTGTAACATAATAAAAATCCAATATGAGACCCGACAAATCACACTGTTTACTTAACAGGTGACAAAACAAGACAATTTAAAAGACACGAATAGATGTTAAAAGATGTTTAAACACAGTCCTAGTACTTTTGGCCAGCTACCGCCACCATCATCAGGGAGTGAAAATCCTTACTGACTGCCTGCCGTCTTACGCATCTGAACTTCAGCTTCGTCTTGATTGTATTTCGCCCTATGTGTTTTGGATGTAACATCATTCAAATTTGTCTTTCTTATAAATACTGAAATGTACATTTAATGAGAGGTTAAAAAGAAAATTAATTCACTCATATTAATATCCTTCAAATCTCAGTTATTTTTACTATGTTACTTCACGAAAAAGCTCCATCTCATGTATACAGTAGGAATCGTAAAGAACAGACAGGTTTTCCTTGCAGTTATTTAGCCATGCAGTTATTTAGCATGGCAACAGTGATGTCAGCTGCCCTTTTCTTATAGAAGATGTAGAGTGGCAACTGGTTATTCCAGTAATTTTTTTTAAAGTGCTAAAAAATTTAAGTCAATAAATGTCAATTGCAGTGACATATGATAGCTCAAACAATCTAGAAGATGTAATTTTCCCAACTGGGCAAAAAAGTCCGGACCAGGATTCGAATACGGGATACCTTGACTGAAGCTGCCAATGCTCTACCAACTGAGCAATCCCGGACTAATAAGGCTGAACTAATTCACCCAGTTAGCCTTAATGATCATAGCATCTGGTCTGATATCTGAATCAGCACAATTGAATAAATCTCAGGTAATGAGACCTCCAGTAAATGCTGGAAATGCGATTACACTAGATTAATTGTGACACAATTATCCTGAGTTCGAATCCTGTACCGTACTTTTTCACCCAGTTGGGTAGATTACATCTCATGATTTCTTTACCAATTTGAATAATTGCATCAAAATTAATCTAATCTAGAAAATACTTATACAACACTTACGTTTGAGCTACTAGATGTCGTTGCAATCAGATTTATCGTTTAGCATTATTCAACATTTATCGGCTACAATATTTTAGCACTTTTTAGAATAGCCAGTTACTGCACTATATCTACTAGACACTATAATCATGTTTTGTTATCAATTGCGATGCTGCACATATTCTATTTTACTTATTTAATAGATAACCTAGTTTAGTCTATGTAATGAAGGATATAACTAAGCTGCTATTTTTTTGTTTTCTGTCGCATTTTGAAAAAGAAAAGGATTTGGTATCTTCCATCCATTAAAATGTATGTGATAAACGATGAAGTATTATCAAATTTATGCATTGTTGCCATAATAAAGTGTGCATTAATGGTAAGACTTTATCTATAGATCAGTTTCAACTGACGTCATATCCTACCAACCAACTTAGCAACTAGATGGGCGTTTTCTTTGCCTCTCAAAGTTGACCGATTATGATTGGTTGGCTCATAATACAGGCTAGAAATTTACAATTATGATTGGTTGTATAAAATTTGGTGGGCTGGTGATCATGTGGTTGAAACTGATCTATAAAATGAAAAATAGTGGCTATGCAATATGCACTTGCCATTATTTGAGTTTATTCACACTGTTTGGTGACATATTTTGTTAACTGCTATCGGCACACCTATCTAAATATGAAAATTAATTAGCATTATATAAAACAAGAGAAATATGAGTATGTTCTGACGTTATAAATGCCCATTTTTGACATTAAATCATACTGTTCGACAGCAAATTATTTTTCTAGAAAATGAAGGACGGGAAAGTAAACACAAGCTTATAAATCTCATTCAGGGCAATGTGGCAACTAAAGCTGCCCCCAAATGTTGAATTAACTACCAGTTATAAATTAGTGGTGTACCGAGTACTCGGCTGAGTACCCAGTAATTGTGTTTTGCATGGTAAGAAAGAATCGCTGTTGCAAACACTGTGCTTAGGGGTAACAGTTCTATGTGTGTGTGTGTGTTTATATTCATAAACATGCATCTTGAACATATAATCATATTTTTAAAAAATAATTTCAATGTTTGAAATTTTATTTATTGTGCACCTTTTAAAGACAATTATTTTAAATTCAAAATTTTTTAAACAGTAGCATTTAAAATATACATATAAGAAAAGAATTGATAAAAAAAGATCAATTAACATACAGATGGGAAATTAAAACTGATTCTTTAACCATTACTCATTTTGATATGTGAAATCTATCAAAATGTGTTATTGCTTGCTGTAACAATTTCTTGAATAATGCAAAATGTTTCATATTTTCTGAAAGTACCTTTTTTCTTTAGATTGGAAAAAATTGGGTAATTTCATGTTATAGTGGCCCCCGAGGATGAATCGCCAAGCCACCAAGCTTTATCACCAAATTATAAAGCATATATATATAGCATTTTGTGACATATATTGCCAAGTTATTAGTCATATATAATGCATATATATCATGATGTATATATGACATGTAACACGTAAATAATATATATAATTATGTATATGGCACATATATGAGTGTTTGGAGTATATATATATATATATGTGAATATGTTATGCATATATAAGCTTTTTGATGATAGTGGCAAAAGCATAGCTGCAACCTTTGCATAATTGTAATTTGGGGACTGCTATAACTCGAAAGTACCAAAAATGGTATTAGCTTTACAGTTTCTTTTCATTTTTTTTATAATGTACATCATACAAAAATGTTATTTTACCAGTGCTCGCAGCTAACAATTTTTTTTCTGAGGCAGGCCAAATTTATATTAATAAAAGAAATGCCCTATCTCTTGAAAATATAGAATGATATTAGTGTTTTTGCAATATAGCAAATTTAATTATTATTTTTTTAAATTGCATTTATTGTATTTTCTATTTCTATTTCTACACACTACTTCTTTATCCAAAATCATAGACTTTTCCATAGACTTGGCCATAGATTTAAAACTGATTTTTTTATATACTGAGTAAATAGATTTTATGAATTATTGCATATAATATACATTTATATTCAAATAACTTTTTACAAATGAGTTATAAATTCATTTGTCCTCAAATATGCTTAAAATTCTTAGAGCTACTCGGTATTGGCTGTGAACGCTCGACTGAAATTTAGCCGAGTACCGAGTATATACCGAGTACTCAGTACAGCTCTTAATTTGGATAGCATTTACCCAAAATAAATAGTTAAAAAGCTGTAATGAAGCAGCTGAAAACTTTTATTTTTGCTATGCTTCAGACGGCAATAAGGATTTTAGATTTAAAGATCCTCAATGAACTGCTCAATGCTTTGTGACAGAAAATTATTATGTTTTTTTTATAACAAATTCCGATAACACCAAACTTTTTTTATGGGAATAAACAAATTTAATAAAACATAGAAAAGAGTATATCTCTACATAATTATATAAGAAATCACTCATTATAATTAAACTAAAGATATATATCCTTAAAGTGATATAACAGAAAACATAAAGGCTTATAAAACTTTTTAATATAAATATCGACATGTTTTGAATGCATAAACAGTGACACTTTTAAGGTTTATGTTTATAAAAATTATTTTTTTTAAATGTTGCGATCGTTTTTTTAATTATTATTTTAAATTGCAAGAAACAGTTATTGAATGAGTATGTGCCTAACACTATTTAAGGCTCCCCAAATCGAATGTAGTCTTTGATGATAAAAATAAAAGTTTTTCTAATCCAGGTAACACAGAGATATCGGCCAATATTTCAAAAGTCGCTGAATGTCATACATCAAATTTACAACATCTGCTGTTATTCACAGACATAACTTAAAATTAGTTTTAAAAAGAGAGCATTCAAAAGAGTTTTTTGCATTACTTATACGATCATAATACAGAAATAGTATTCTAAACAATAAAATTTAATAATTTTGCCATTTAAAAAAAATTGACTTTTTAATGCCTTATTTATAATATTTGGTTACATTGGCCAATGTTGTAAAAATGAGATTACTATTACAGCATTCAGGGTTATCTATGGACATTCACAAAAAACAATATCATTTAACGTTGGCCGATCTCAAATTTTGATATTGGCCAATATCTTTGTGCTACCAGGGAAGTTATCATTGGATTTTTCTTGCTACAGTTAACTATACAAACATGTGGTATTCCCATTCTCTCATTTCCTTTCTTAAGTCTTAAGAATTCTCTGTATGGGAGACCTTCTTTGCTAGTCTAAAGAACAGGACTGCATACTAAAATAGAGTAATGCACTTCACCAAAATGTTATTAATTAAAATAAAATGTCTTTTAGTAGATGTTGTTGTAGATTATGCACTTTATCAAACGATCTGAATCACATTTCACATTTATAAGGTTTCTCTTTTACATGCGTACGCAGATGCTTGTTTAAATTTGATTTCAATGAAAACGATTTCTGACATTCAGGACAAACATGTGGTTTCTCACCAGTATGAATAAGAAAATGTTTGTTTAAATTTTCTCTCTTTGAAAATGATTTTTGACATTCAGGACAAATATGTGGTTTCTCTCTAGTGTGTGTTAAAAGATGATATTTTAATGTTACTTTCTGTGCAAAAGATTTTAAACACATTTCACATTTAAAAGGTCTTTCTCCTGTATGGGTAAGCATGTGTTTATCAAGATTTTGTTTCTGTGAAAATGTTTTCTGACATTCAGGACAGTCCAGTGGTTTCTCTCCAGTATGTGTTAGACGATGCGTTTTTAGATTTCCTGCCTGTGAAAATGATTTTAGACATATTTCACAAGAATATGGTCTCTCTCCAGTGTGTTTTAAAAGATGTTGTTTTAGTTGCCCAGCCCATGCAAACGATTGTGAGCACATTTCACATTTATAAAGTTTCTCTCCTGTATGGGTAAGAAGATGATTCTTCATATTTGTTTTCAAGGAAAATACTTTGTGACATTCAGGACAAACATATTGTTTTTGACCTGTATGTATAAGAAGATGCTTACTCAAATTTGATTTTTGTGAAAATGCTTTTTGGCATTCAGGACAAACATGTGGTTTTTCTCCTGTGTGTTTTAGAAAATGTTTTTTCAGATTGTCAGTGCACGTAAATGATTGTGGACAGATTTTACATTTATATGGTCGCTCATCAGTGTGCGTTATATTATGTCGTTTCAAATCTCCTTTCCTTTTAAAAGCTTTTTTGCATACACGGCATTTATATTTTTTTCCTTCATCATCTATTTGACATAAGCCACTGCTGCCTGCTTTCTCTTCAGAATGGATAAGAACATCATCATTTAATTTCTTTCTGTGTGATTTTTTTGTTGCATTCATTACGAACACATGGCCTTTCTTCAGGACAAATATGAATATTCATCTTTAAATGAACTTCTTTTGAAAATTCTTTCAAGCATGTATTTATATATTAGATATTATTATATATATATACATATTAGATATTATGTATATTAGTATTAGTATATATATATATATATATATATATATTAGATATTATTCTTTTAGATTTTTAGATAAGTATAATTTTCCTCCTGTATCATTAGTTGCTGATACTGATTCCATGTTTGTCAATGCAATTTTACATATGCACAGGTTATGAAGTGTCCATCTTCTCAAGCATGTGTCTTTTTAAAATATGCTTCCAATTACATGACTTTCAAATATGTAATATGACATGTTTCAAAATTTCCTTTTTGCAGATATTATTTATGAAACGTACTCTTCATATGTTATAGTTTCATTATATGTAATGTTGTGTGTTTTATAGCATCATGTACCTGATAATGGTTAAAGGAGAATTACTGGAAATCTGCATCCAATCTGTCCATCTTCTCAAGCATGTATCTTTTTAAAATATGCTTCCAATTACATGACTTTCAAATATGTAATATGACAACTTTGAAAATTTCCTTTTTACAGATATTATTTATGACACATACTCTTCATATGTTATAGTTTCATCATATGTAATGTTGTGTGTTTTATAGCATCATGCACCTGAGAATGGTTAAAAGAGAATTACTGGAAATATGTTAAACATCTTTGAAAGTTCTTGTATTTGGGTGACTTTTTTAAGTATATAGTTAGTTTGTGAAATACATTTATTCTGAAATATGAGATTCTAATAATTAGTATTAACTATGCTTCAGATGATAATTTTCATTATAGAATATGCAAATATTTTCACATATTCAAATGGATTCAAATACATTTATTTAAAACATCTTCAACAAAAAGTACATCTTTTTTGGCAAATAAGGACATAAATCTTTGTAACTATTTTGAAGTTGAATACTTAAGCAATTTTTTTACTCTACATTTTGTTTCAACTTTAAAATACTTATATTAATAAACCTGTTTAAAAACTCACATACTTACAATCAGTTATATATGAAATGCGGGTTTAACATTTTGTCTTTTTTATGCATAAAGTCTTTCATATGAAAAAAAATATATTAATGTAAATCATATTCAAAAAATGTTCTTCTTTTAACTTTGATACTTTTATTTAAATGGGATAGTTAGCTGCTTGGAGCCTATTTCAGTATTTATTTAATTACAATGTTGTTGGATGTATACTGATGCCAAAAAGCATTAGTTGTAAGAAACAGAAACTGCACAATTAAGATTTAAAAGAAAATTCATAAGACACAACACAATTATCCTTTAGTCGTTTCAATTTCCCTTTGTTACTTCGCAAGTGTAACATTGAAAACCTGGAAGTAAATGAAAGGAAAATTACAAAATTGCATAATATTAAATTATAGTGTTAATGTATAATATAAGTATTTACATGTGTTTGTGTATTTATTGTAACATATACATATTTTTAAAAAAAAACTCATTCCATCATTTTAGAACAGATTTAAAATAAATTAAGTAAAAAATTTCAAAAGAGTAACAATGACCTTTTAATTTTTATTTTAACCTTGTCTGTGAATGAATTTCTAACACATAGTTCAATTTAAAGATTTGTTTTTCAAATAATTTTCATTTTTATAAAAATTTCACTTTTCTGTTTGATAACAACCTAAACATTTATTTGAAGTAAACAAGAGACACTTCTGATATATAACTAAACATGATGGTTCATTTGTCCATATATGCACAGATTATGTCTTACATTCAGTGTGAATCTGAACTGTCAACTGCATTTTATCAATGGAAATTTCAAACCCATTTTCTCTGCTACTTATTCTAATAGTTAACTTGATAACTCATTTTTAAGTGTATAATTTTTTATTCCTTAAAACATTGCCTTTGCTAAGAAATATTGCATATATATATATATACAGGGTGGTCATAAATAAACTTCCACATTATATGAACCCTTTGCGGCCTAACCACTCAACCAATCAAAAGGAAATTTCAGATATTGTTATTTGAAAGTATACACTTGAGATTGTGATGATTTAAAACAATAGAGCTCTTACAGTTATGGTTACAGTGAAAAAACTTTAAAAATTTCAGATGGCAACACCCACTTTTTTCATGTGCAGATTCATCAGCACATTGAAAAACCATAAATGTCATTGGAATGATATGCGTATGATGAAAATTGCCAGCATAAAACATTTGCAAAGATGAGCATTGTAAAGGACCAATGACAACACAGAGAGGAGGTGCATTGACGCACTTAGCATAATTCACAAGGATAGACAGTAGAAGCACCAATCACAGAATACCATATGCAAAGCATTGCCTTTGGAAAACCTTTAATAAGCAGTGTGGGAAGATTTTTTCTCAAATCAAATGTTCGAATGTGCCATCAAGATGACATTTACCAGGAAATAATGAGGTGAATTGATAAAGCTGTTTTATCTGAACAGGGTAAATGCTGCTGAAGCAGTGCAAGTTTATTGACAAAATCATAAGCTACGACAAGGCCCGTGTTCTGTAAAAACTGTACATGATTTGGTAAAAGAATTTGAAGAAACTGTATGCACATGTGATAGACCGTGACCCTAATGACCATCTGTTCCTGTTGAAGTTATTGTAGAAGTGCATATATATATATATATATATATATATATATATATATATATATATATAATATAATTACTGCAGGTCCATTGCATATTGTAAGAAGTGTTGTCTGCAATTTGGATGTGCTGAAAACTATAGTCCTCATGATTCTGTGCTCTGTTCTGCAGATGTTTCCTTATCGATTCCAGTGTGTCCAGATGTTGCAACCTGGAGATGAGCAACAGGCATTTCGACTTTACAAAGGAATTATTTCCTCATCAGACATGATGAAGCCGGGCATCAGATATGAGGTGGTCACTGAGAATATTATGGATGAATGAGGCACATTTCTCTTCAACTAGTAATGTAAACGCCAAGAATTGCATTCATTGGGCTGACAAAAATCATCACGATGTGGCACCAATGTCCTTATATGAAGCTAAAGTGACTGTGTGGTACTGCATCACAAGGAAATTTGTTCTGGGTCCATACTTTTTCAAACAGATTATTTCCACAGGTATAAAAATATGCTCCATCACAAGGGCTCGGTATACAACAATGTTTCAGAATTACATGATTCCAGAACTGCAGCAGAGAAATGTCATTAATGACATTGTAGTATGGATGTAAGATGGTGTTCCTCCACACATTGTCATATGTGTTCAAAAGTGCTGCAACAGCACTTTGGTGATAGAGTTATCTCCCGTAACTGTGCAGTTTCGTGGACACCACGATACCCCAACCTTACTCCAGTGGATTTCTGGTTGTGGGACCTGAAATCAAAGGTGTTGTGACGATATATGTTGAAATTAATACGCATTTACATTTGTTAACATATATACGTTTAATGAGAACAAGTTACACACAAACAAGAATAGAAGACAGTTAGAACGGGCACGAGCGGTTACAGTTAAATGGACGTTGTCATGGATACAATTATATTACATCTCCCCTTTCAAAATGTTATTTAAGTTCTATTTGAATTATGTTAAAGATCAAGTCTCTTTATTGGCTTTACGACTCTTCCAGACCTGGTAACGATGGGTTTCTTGTCAGTAACGCTGGGGGCAGACACATTTAGATTTTTCGCCGGAGATACGTTGGAATTGTTATCAGCACTAGAAGGTTGATGGTCAATTTCTAACGGTAACTTCCTTTTCCTTTCAATTTGGAACTTCAACTTAGTTGGCTTGATTTGGATAGTGTTCCTTCTATATTCACCTTTAGGAGTCAGCACATTGTATGATCTAGGAGCAGCTTGAGATGTTATTGTTGCTGGTATCCAATTCCTTGGTGCTTGTTTCAGCATCACATTTTGGTTTGGTTGTAATGGAGTGCTGAATGATGGTTTAGTATGAAGATCATGGTAGTATTTTTGCTTTAATCTAGCATCCGCTAGATGTTCTGTAGTTTGGGTCATAACTTTAGGCTTTAGCAATTCTTCAGCAACTGGAACTGTAGTGCGCATGCGTCTACTGAAGAGACGTTGAGCTGGTGATCCTAAATTTTCTCTTGGCGTATTTCTCAAATTTAGTAATGCTAATTGTATATCTTGACCTGATATCTTACATTTTCTTAGCAAATTCTTCGCTGTTTGGACAGCTCTCTCTGCTAGACCATTGCCTTTTGGATAGAGGGGACTTGAAGTTTGACGGGTAAACATCCATTCTTCAGCAAATTCCTTAAATTCAGAAGAATCATAATTTTTAGCATTGTCAGTTTCTAAAATTCTAGGAATTCCATGGACACTAAACCAGTCTTTGAGGATTTGTATTGTAGACTTACTAGATAAATCTTTTAATGGTTTGAAATCAATGAAACCAGAGTAACTATCTGTAATAAGTAGATAGTCAACATCCTGATAGGTAAATACATCAGATGCAAGAATTTCCCATGGTAGTTTAGGGATCTCCTTAGAAATTAATGGTTCTCTCGGAGGATTCTTCTGAGTTTTCTGGCAAACTACACAATTTTCGATCATCGAAATTATATCTCCAGACATTCCTGGCCAAAACATACACTCACTAGCTCTTCTAAGACAACTTGTAATGCCTAAGTGACCTTTATGAAGATTCTCCAATGCACGTCGTCTGTATCCTTCGGGTATAATTATCGTTAATCCCTTTAAAATTACATCTTTTTGAATCGATAGTTCATCCAAGAATGGTAAGTACTTCTTACACGAATCTGGAACTACATCTTTGTTTTTGGGCCAACCAGTAAAAATGAAATGTTTCAGTTGTATTAGATCTGGATCCGTATTTGTGAGATCTTGTAAAATTTTAAACCCTACGTCTGTGGTTGGAATTGAAAAGAGAATTTGGTAGTTACTCTCCTGTAACAAATCTTCATTATGACAGTCTCTGCTCAGCAAGTCAGCTACATACATTTCCTTACCTCTCTTATAACAAACTCTTGGCGCATACTGCTGAACCTCTAAGAAGATTTTACGGAGTCGTGGTGGAATTCGATCTATTTGTTTCTTAAAAATAGATTCTAAAGGTTTGTGATCCGTCTCAATGGTTACTTCATTTCCATATATATATTGATGAAATTTTTGGCATCCGAATTTCATTGCCAGGGCTTCCTTTTCTATCTGGGGATAAGATCTTTGGGCGTCATTCATCGCTGTGGATGAGAATGCTATCGGTCTTCCTTCTTGGAGCAGTACCGCACCTAATGCGAAGGAACTAGCATCCACTGAAATTGTAATACTTTTGTTGGGATTATAGTATTTAAGTGACGGAGCTTCCTTCAATAATTTCTTGATTTCAGCTAATTCTTTATCTAATTCCTTATTCCAATTCCACTCTTCATTTTTCTTCAATAACAATCTCATATTATGTGTTTTGTCTGAGAGATTAGGGATGAACTTGTGTAGGTACTGAATCATGCCAAGTAATCTTTGTAGCTCTTTTTTGCTAGTTGGTGCTTTAATTCTATCTATGGTTTCAACTTTCTCAGGATCGATCATGATACCATCACCAGAGAGGATATGTCCTAAATATTTAACTTTCTGAACTTCAAATTCACATTTGTCTTTATTTAGTTTTGCTCCAGCATTTCTTAATGCTTGTAGGACTAATCGAGTATTTGATCGAAGAGTATTAATATCAGGCGCATAAATCAATATATCGTCCATTGAATTTTCAACACCTGGAATGCCTTGTAGAATTTTAGTCATATGATTTTGAAATATTTCTGGAGCTGTCTTTATGCCAAACGGGACTCTCAGAAAAGAATATCTTCCCCAGGGTGTTGTGAACGTGAAAAAAGGTTGTGTGGCGGGTGAAACTCTTAGTTGCCAGAAGCCTTTCTTCAGATCTAATTTTGTGAAGTATTTGGAGCCTTTCACATTAGCAGTGACTTCTTCAAGCGTTTTTAAAGGATAATGCCTTCGCAGCAGAATTTTATTAACTTCCGACGGATCGATGCAAATCCTTATTTTTCCTTTTTGTTTTGCTACGACCATTGGACTAGCTATGGGTGTTGGTTCCTCTACTTTCTTTATAATTTTATCCTGGACCATTTTGTCAAGTTCCTTCTTTACTAACGGTCGAAGAGAAAATGGAATTCTTCTGGGGGGCTTAATGTCAGTTTGGGGACACTCTGTGGAAAAATCTGCTGTATATTCGAAATTTTTTATACATCCCATTCCTTGAAACAGGTCTTGAAATTCATCTTGCAGTAAATTAACTACTTCAATTCTTTGAATTAATCCGGCCTCCATGCAGGTTAATCGACCTAGGATTGGACTAATTCCTCCATGTGCAATTATTAATTTAAGCTGTATATGCTTATCTTTAATTTGACAGTGAACAATAGATTCTCCTGCCACCTCAATAGCATGACCAGAATATGAGAGGAGTTTACGGACATTTGTAGGTTTTATTATTAGACGTAATTCCTCTGCTAAGCGAAATGGTATGACATTGCACTGGGCACCGGTATCAAGTTTCATTGGAATAGCTTTATTGTTAATTATGACAGTCTCGCACCAATCTGATTTATTAGCGTCGATACTTGCTATCAGAAAACTATCATCCGTAATCGTATCTACATTTTCAATATCTTGCACTCTGTATTTTTTCTGGTTTCTGGATCTACATTTTTTTGCGAAATGGTTTTGCCTTTGGCAAATTTTACATTTTTTGCCAAAAGCGGGGCAATCATTAATTTTATGTGTATTACCACAATTTCTACAATCGTTTATCATTTTAGAGAATTTGGTATTAGAATTAGGCTTATCTTTCGAAGGAACATTTTTATGCGACTGAGTAAATTTCTTCGATATTGTAGAAATTATGGGTTTATTATCATCAGAAATATTTTTCAATTGCTGTGCAGCACTTTCAGAAGCAAGACAAATCTGAACAGTTTTATCTAAGCTTAACTCAGCATCGCTTAAAAGCTTTTCCCGAACGTCATTATTTTCAATTCCGACAACAATTCTATCGCGAATTAATTCCTCCTCCATAATTCCTAGCTTACATCTTGAAGCTTGTATTTTAAGCCTTGTTAAAAAATCTTTAAAAGCTTCATCCTGCTTTTGTTTAATCTGGTTGAATTTGTAACGTTCAAAAGTATAATTGACTTTAGGAGTGAAATATTCTGTGAACTTACCTCTAATAATCTCCAAATCTTCTTGTTGATCGGTACTTAAACTGAAGGTTTTATAGATTTGTTGTGCTTCTCTTCCAATAACGGCCATAAATGTCGCAACTTGAACTTTTTTCTCTTTCTTGTCAAGTTGAACAGCAGCAGCATACCAATCAAAACTTTGAATCCAATCTTCCCATTTTTCTTTGGAATCCGCCATAAGTAATGGTTTTGGAGGACGTATCCCGTTTTCACCCATTTGTATTTAATTTAGGTTGTCGTTAACGAAATTTAAAGTAAATATTACTTTTTGACACAACTTCTGACACCATGTGACGATATATGTTGAAATTAATACGCATTTACATTTGTTAACATATATACGTTTAATGAGAACAAGTTACACACAAACAAGAATAGAAGACAGTTAGAACGGGCACGAGCGGTTACAGTTAAATGGACGTTGTCATGGATACAATTATATTACAGGTGTACCCATCAAATCCAAGAGATTTGTCAAAAATTGAAAGATGCCATAAAACGTGAAATTATACAGATACTTCGTCTGATGTTACATTCGTCATTGTTGTCAACAATCTCCCACATGCAATGAGTTATCATCTGCGAAGATGGGCACATTGAAAACTGCAAATTCCTATAAAAAAAATTTCCCTCTTCCTCTCTTGTGTTGTCCTTTACAATGCTCTTCTTCGAAGGAATCAGTTCCTCTCTGTACTTAAAATGCTTAACTATGTTCCACTGGAGATTCCAGCACCACAGGGTGTCGCAGGCCCATCTACTGCACTTACAGCTGCAGAGAAAGAAAATTTACTGCGAGCGTCAGATTCCGAGGATGATTTCCAGCCATTGAAAAAAAATCTAAGAAATGATAATATTTGTGTATTCTTTAAAGATGTTAATTATTATAATTTAAAAATTTTGAAAGGAACTGATCCTGGTGGTACAGGATCTGCTAAATTTTTTAGAGACGGTACGAAATTACATGCTTTGAAAAATACTGAGGTTAGTAATTATATGAAAATTTATTGTTGGATGAAAATAAATTATGTTAAATATTATTTGTCTTATTATTACCCATATTTTTGCAAATATTTTATGCTGGCAATTTTCATCATATGTGTATTGTTCCAATGCTATTTATGGATTTTCAATGCGCTGATGAACTTGCACTGGATAAAAGTAGGTGTAGCCATTTGAAAATTTTTTCAAGGGATCTCTAATGTTTTAAATCATCACAATCTCAACTGCATACTTTCAAATAACAATATCTGAAATTTCCTTTCAATTGGTTGATCACTTATCACACTAGGGGTTCATATATTGGGGAAATTTTATTATGACCATCCTGTACACACACACACATATATATATATATTATATATATATATATATAATAAGAATGAAGTGTTCAGAAATAAATCACTAAAAAATATAAGAGCTTAGCAAATTTCAATGAAAAAAAAAATATAATATCAGTGAGAAACTAATTATTAGTATAAAACTCTTTTTTTTTTTTTTTTTTTTTTTTTTTTTTTTTAAGCTTGAGCCCATTAATTCAAAATTGAAGCCTAATATCAAAAGTATGCAGTACAATTTTTTTAATATCAATTTTTAATTGTTTCAAGATTAATTTTTTCACTTAAAAATACCTTCTTTCATAGAAATAAGTATTAATCCTAAATATTCCCTCACGAGAAAGTTTTGTGATCTTTATGACCCTAAAAATTTGTTTAAATATGCTATTTATCACAAAGCAATGACAAAAATCACAATTCTTATTCTTTTAAAATATGAGGGTTGCCTTTTAAGTTTCTACAAAAAATAGGAAAAAAAAAGAATTGTTTGGGAACAAACTGTTTTATTGCTTTTCAAAATACTCTCCTTTAAGTTTTATACACTTTTCCATCCGTTCAAACCAATTCTTGAAACAGTTTTTTCACTCTGAAGTTGATATCTCAGAAACATAGATTTGGAAGGCATCAACAGCTTCTTGAGGTGATGAAAATCGCTGCCCATGCATTTTTTGTTCGACATAAGGGAACAAGAAAAAGTCGTCAGGTGACAAATCAGGAGAATATGGGCAATGCGACATTAATTCAATATTTTTATCCTTAAAATAATCAATTGTTTCATGTGCTGTGTGGGAGCTGGCATTGTCGTGATGAAAAATGATATGGTGTTTTTGTTGTTTTTCCTGATTTCGTTGATGACTTTTGGCAAACAAATTTCTGTATGTACCAATAAGCATTAACAGTTTTACCATCCTCTAAAGGAATGGTTGCTATATGTCCTGTAAGGCCGAAGAAACAAGCAATCATTTTCTTGGAAGTGCTCGTGAACAAACAACTTTCGTAGGATTTGGTTCATCTGAAAACAACCAAACAGTGGATTGTTGTTTAGTTTCCGGCTCATACAAATATATCCCAGTTTTGTCACCTCTAACAATGTTGACTATGGATTTTGCAGTTCCAAATTTGAATTTTTTTAGCATTTCCTTACATCAATTAGCACAAGCCTCTTTTTGAGCTTCTGTCAAATTGTGTAGAATCCATCTGGAACAAATCTTTTTAACAGCTAAATGTTCGTGCAAAATCAAATGTATTGCAGTCTGTGATATGCCAAGGGATGCTTCTATCTCACGATATGTGACATGCCGATCTTCTTCAATCATCTTGCGCACAGCATCGATATTGTTTGGAATCACTACCAATTTTGGTCATCCTTCATGAGATTCATCCTTGACGAAATTCTGCAAACCAATTGTAAACAGTCTTTTAATACTAAAGTGATACTAAGCATTCTTATCGAGTGACACTTTTCTTAAAAACATAAAAAATCATCCAACGGAAATCTTCACAAGTTATTTCCATTTTTTTCACTTACTTGTTTCTTTAGAACACTCACTGTAAACAAAATACGCAGCCGAATTCTAAGCTGCCACTGATTCCAAGATAAAAAAATGTAAATTTTACGAATATCTTGAAGACAAATTTCAGTAGCGCCTTCTATTGGTCGTTTGTAAAAACATAAAAGGCAACTCTCATATTGTACAACTATGGCAGAAAGACATGAGTTTTGTTTTCCTGTAATTCTGGAAAAGGACTTCAAATAAAAAGTGAGGACAGACAAGGAATATCCCATGGCTTCTTTATGTTATGAATAATGACCGTGCAAAGGCTTCAGAATCAGATAGAATATTTCTCCTTATATACCATCAATAACATTTCAATTCCTTTTCAAATTGAATTTTAATGGATTGAAAAAAAAATCAGAAGCTTGTACTACATTCTTGTTTCTCAAATAAAAATTGTTTTTTCATTTTTTTGAATTTGTAAATAAATAAAATATTTAGTTTTAGCTCAAGCCTGAAGACTGGTCAGGCTCAGCCTGTCTCATCAGTGGGTTTTATTTTCTTGTCTTTTAGCTTAGCTAGTGATTAAGTTAAGCCTTAAAATATGTTTTGAATTAGAAAGTCTTTATAACTTATAATTTTAACTCGTATTTTTTTTTAATTAAATATAGTTGATTTTTAATCTCCTTTTGTCTAGCAATTCAGACAGTGTAATAAGAGATCTAAAATTTGCAAAGTACATTTCTAATGTTGTTCTTCTATAGTTAGCTAGGTTATCCACAAAATAAAATCATGAAGAGATGAGAGGCTCCATTTTTCAGAATTTACTAAAGGATAAAGGAACAAGCACCCAGCTTCAGACTGTATACCAATGCAAATAAATTATACAGAAGTAAATTAAATGTAAAAGATTTTTTCTCGATTGAATAGAAAGGGAGAACTGGCACATTAGTAGCCAGAGTTGAAAAGTATGCATGGTAAAGATATGAAATGCAAGATATAATAGAAATTAAATGTTTGTAATTTAATTAATTGCTGACAATACTTGCCTTCTTACTCATTATTCAGTCTTCATGTTTTAATGCCATATTTCTTCATTTGGAATTGCTTTATTTACAGATTTAGTCATTTTTTTTACATTTAGTGCTGCTTTTGATAATTTTCTAATTTATAAAATTAGGCAATTCAATATAACAAAACTCAATACAATTAATACATTAAGAGCGTGTTGGAGAATTGAGTAAACAAATCTATTGGTAAATATACGTGTCAACAGTAATTTTGTATTCCAATGTTGTAAGAGTAATATTACTGTAATAGTAAATAAAATTTATGCATATTGTGTATAAATATTGTTATATACAATACTATCCCTTCATTATATCACTGCTTTAGATATATAGCTCTGTTTTTGTGCCTTTTAATAAATTAAGCTATAGTTTAATCACATTTATTATATAACTATACTTAAATGCTGATTGTATTATGTATTATCTTTCTTAATTTCGCTAAGAAAATTATAATGTGTGTATAAATTAACTTTTTGGAGGCAAACACAAAACATTTTCTTGTATGTTATCTTAATTTTTTAATGTCCTTGACTGTATCGCACTTATTTTATTGCATCCCAACCGGTACGATATAACAAGGGGTCACTGCATTATTTAATTATTTAATCCGTATTCTCAACTTTGAGAATAGATTGAATCCTTTGACAAAATCTGAAAGTAGCAAAGTAGTGATTACTTTTGTAAAGTATCATATAGTCACTATTTTTTACAAGTAGTTATAGTTAACTACATATTCGACAAAGTTTAATTTACTACAATAAAAAAATACCTTTACCAAACCACTGCCAGTAACATAGCTTGGCTTTTTAGATATCATTTTAGTATTTAAAAAAATCTATTAACCCCTTAATAGTCATGTCGATAAGTGCAGGCTACTTTTTAAAAATTCAGATTGCTTAATTGCCATCAATTTTTTGAAGTAGAAATATTTGCCTTATTTAATGTCTGATAAAATAATGCGAGAATAAAGCCAATTATACTATTTAAAAAAACTGGTGGGAATCAAACAATCGTAATTAAAAATAAGTAGCCCACACTGCCTATGAATGTATTGGGCGCGATGATTAAGGGGTTAAAAAATGCTTCTAAAAATACATAGACATTTACCTTTTTATTCAAGAGAAAAAACAAATCAACCAATACAATAAACAAAAGAGAATAATACCTTTATATTAATCCCTCCTACTTCTGTGTGTCAAACAGCATACAGAATTCAACTAAAAAAAAGATAATAATAATATATATTAGCTAATTACACTTCATTAATTAATTTAAAAATTGTATTTTCATTTTAAAGATTAAATATTTTGATATTTAAAGCAAATATGTTATTTGAAACAATGAAAAATAATCATTTATATCATAGATAGTATGTTCAAATTTCAGAGAGAGCAGATCTGAGAGTATTGTTACATGCATGCAAAAATGTACAGTTGGCTACATAATCAATATAGTCTCAATAACACAAACTTCTTTCCATTTAACATTGCTGATTCAAATTCATCAAGCAAGCCTAATCGCAATAAGCATAATTGAATGAAGTGTTGCTGCAAGAAGAGAATTATCCGCCATCAACAAATACATCCGAATGTAACCATCATCCCATATCTTGGATTCAGCTAAAACAATCTATTTTTCTGGGCATAAAATAAAATGCAACGGGAAATTGTTAATACACCATTAGATTTGATTGTGGATCAAAATAATCAAATTAAAGAAATTTAATCGATTGGAGTCAATCAAATGAATGCCCATTTTAATTGACTTAAAAATCTTAAGACTGAAAAGTTTCCAAAGTGTGAAGTAATTAACATCTAACTCACACATAACTTGACAGTTTTATACATCACAATTATTTAAAACAAATTAACCTTAAGACCACCAAAAAGATTTAAAAATACATACTAAACCCTATATTTTAAAGAAGTATAATCAGAGTATAATAATTTAAAAAAGGTATTTAATACCAAATGCGATTGCAGTTGTTAAACATTGAGCGACTCTTTTACATCATGAATCATTCCACGTAAAAATTCATTTGCTCTATTTAAAAAAACAAAAACAAAAATTGTCTACATTTTTAATGATTTTTTTTTAAATAGAAAAAAAATTAATTGGGTAAAGTCTATTAAAATTTTGGTGAAAAAAAAAAATCTTTGTGCTGAGGCATGTGTATTTTAATAGACAGATAAGAATTTTGGCAAAAAAATGATTCACGAATGAATGATTCGTGACAACTGTGTATCATATGTGAAAAACAACAGTTTTTTATGGTTAGAATTTGGTTACAATTGTTTAAATATTATATATAATTTTACTTCATTTAATCGTTTTTTGTTTTTGTTTTTTGTGTGTGTCGTACTTTCAGTTTTCTTTACTGACAGTAAACCCTTAAGTGAATCTGTGAGACTGTTAAAGTTAAACGTTAATCATTTGGGAAATCTGGAAAACGGTAAATTTTAAGATGTTTAAATCTTTCAAATTTCATATTCATTTGAATTTAAAATAATTAATTAAAAGCCGCTTTTTTTTTTTAATCTGGACGCGACTTGGTTCCAAATCCTAATGATCTGTAACCTAAAGATGTCAGCTTTGTGACACACTTTTGGAAGGAATGACTGTTTTATTAAAAACGATGTACAACATATACAAAAATTCACAAATATGTAAATAATTTGATAGGTGTTAATAATATGTATTGTTTTTATCTTTTAATGTAATTTTTATTGTTCTTAAGGCTGTAGATCAGTCAGATCTCAGTTTGCCTTTCTTCATGTTATTCCAGTGCTAGACCAACATACGATCCTAAAGACCTGCCCATTCGCCGACTTTCCATTTATAAAAACGTGCCCCTTTCTCCGTCGTCTGCTAGCAGATAGCGTAGAATAATAGAACAACATTCCGCGTTTTTCCCTTTAAATACGTTAGTAATGTTATCTGTTTATTAATATTTTTAGCATATATTTCTATTCAGTATGGATGAAACTGGTGAAAAGAACATATTTAAAGTCGAGAATTAAAGTCTCATTGCAAAAAGTGTTTATTTATTAATAAAATTTTCATATTGTGTAAAAAGAATATCTGATTAGTAAACTACTAGATATGATGTAAGAGCTCAATTAAGATAAGTTTTTAAATATTTCAACAATATCTAGGATTTTCATTTTTGAGACAAATACAATATATCAATAATTTAAAGATCCATCTCAGAAATTGCGTTTTGGCGTGGTTCTATTATATATCATTTTATAATTTCCTCCTTCATTTTAGGATAAAAGTAATTTCACGACTATTCTATAATTGCTTCGATTTTACATATTTAAATTATTGCTTACATATATAATACACAATGATTTGAGAGTTAATTTTGTTGGGGACAAATACTAAAAAATATGAGCACCGCCAAATTAAAATCTAGGGAGGGGCAAAGTTTTTAAACAGGTGTGCCTATGGCCCAGTTGCAATTTATAAAATTCATTTTTAACATTACTAACATTGATATGTTATTTTATAAAAAAATTTCCCTTATTTAAAGATCGATTATATCAGTTTTACCAACTCTCCCCCCCCCCCACCCCAATCTATTAAGATGTTTCAATATATTCCCCTTATTTAAGTCTTTTTTTAAATGATATGCAATTGCTTATTCTATCCAAAAACTAATGGCACTGGATATGAGTCAATTATTAGAATTCTTTGCAGATGTGCTATTTTAATAAACATGTTTATTATTTTTTAGTGCATATGAAATGTAAATGTACTGTTACTGAAGGGACATCTCTTGTGATTTTGTTTGTTTACAAATTATACATTTTAAAAGTCAAAAAATAATAAATAGTAAGTTTTTATGAAATGGAATTTTGTAATAGTGCCGATTTTGTTAAAAGGAATTTTGTGAAGGGGCCTATTTTATCAAATTTATTTTTGTGAAGGGGCCCATTTTATTAAATTTATTTTTGTGAAGGGTCCCATTTTATTAAATTTATTTTTGTGAAGGGGCCCATTTTATTAAATTTATTTTTGTGAAGGGGTCCTAAATAGACCCCAAATTTTGTCTGGATCGACCCTTGAAAATATTTATTGTAAACAGTGCAAAATCAAAATGGATTTAAAACATCAGGTTTATGAAAATTGTGCACTAAAATTGGAAGTGCCCTAGAGCCTCAGCCCATGTTTCCTTCAGGCGCTGATTGAAAAACAATAAGTTAACATTCATTGAAGGCCAATAGTATTTACCCCTTTCATCATATTTTGACCAGTAAATATCCTTGAAACGTTTTTTTTTTTTTTAAATATGAACTTTACAGAAAAAAGTAATCACTTTTAAGCACCTTAAAAACTATTTTCAACTTTTAAGGGAAAGTTTGCTTTACATCTTCTGTATGAATTTGAGAAAAAACTGGGTCCCCGCTTTGATGCCCCTGACAAAATTTCATCCCATGAAAGTAAACACTTCATAAATATTTCATCTCCATAAGATTTTAAATATATAACTTGTAATTTAAAAAGTTCATTATATAAAAGAAAACTTTCACAAAAATAACTTCATTAAAACAAAACAGTGCAACAATAAAAAAAAAATCTTTCACTAAAAAATCGACTAACAGCATTACAACTTACACACCAAGGGTCGATCCAGACAAAATTTGGGGCCTTTTTAGGGCTCCTTCACAAAAATCAATATAATAAAATGGGTCCCTTCATAAAAATCAATTTGATAAAATGGGTCCCTTCACAAAATTCCTTTTAACAAAATAGACCCCTTCACAAAATTCCATTTCATAAAAACTTACTATTTATTATTTATTTATTATTCTTTGACTTTTAAAATGTGTAATTTGTAAACAAACAAGTTCACCAGAGAGGAAAACTTAAGCAAAAGTATTTTAAAAAGTTTTTGTTAATAAACGCTTGGTTCGAATTTGAGTAGTTGGATTTTGACTTTCATTACAAAATGTTATTTTTCACAAAAATATAATAAAATTTCACAAAAATAACCTTTACTTTTCACAAAATAGGCCCCAAGAAAAAAAACCTGCATCGACCCCTGCACACACACAAAAATAAATAAATAAAGAAAGAAAGACAAAAAATGGACATTTCCTTAAAGAATTAAAGTGATAGGAATCAGGCAAATAATGTTTCTTTGGGAATACTTTATCAGATGCTGACAATCCTAAATACTGAATATATGCTTGCATTATTAATAGACATATAAAAGGAAATTAACGCAGTATTATGCAAGTAATATTGTGATATTAAAGCTATTCTAAAATTTTTTGTTTTCTATCATTGGTTTTCAAAAGTTTCAATTGTACAAAATAAATTAAAAATGCTGAGAAAATTTAAAATTTACTCATTAAAATATAAAATATTGATTATCTTTGAATGATTCAAGTTGCAAAAAGATTAATTTAAAACGTCATCGCAATAAAAGTTTTTAATTCAACAGATTATGTTACACATGGGTGAATTATTATAAACGTCACTTAAAATTAATAAAAAAAATTCCTGAAATACAAAAGCCAAAAAATACAGAAATCAGGATAATTTTCTATGCACATCCCTTGGCTACAGTGATAGATAAAAGAAAAGTTTGATTGTATAAATTCTTAATATTAGAATGTTTTAAAGATTTATGATTTTACAAATGTATAGCGCTAGCCACACATGTGGGTCTAGGTATGACATGCTTGTGATGAAAAAAAAAAAAAAAAAAAGCAGTTTTATTTTAATAGCCATAATGTTTAGAACAGATATTTTATTATTCTATAAGTTTCTGTTCCTTTTATAGTAAAATTATGAGCCATATTATTAGATTAAATGCATAATTAACATTTAATAAACTTAAATAAAATAGTAAAAGGTAAATAAGCATACCTTGCCTGCCGATTGCTTGAATCCATGCTTGTTTATTTTTTCCTCTTTTGGAAAATAATGCATCGAAATTTTAATATCATCAGGGTCAAAATAGTCTGCCCCACTATCAATACTACAGAAAGGCACACAACACCTCATATTTATAAGGATATAGCAACCAGAATAAAAAAAAAATCACATAACTATAACATTCACGTGTTCTATAAACTGCAGTTTGTTGTTCTAGTGCTGACCACGAAACGGCAAACGCCGCATTCCGAAACTGGCACGCAGAAAATCGGCGAATGGTCGGATCTTTTAGGATCATATGTTGGTCTAGTTCCAGTGGGACTGAAATACCAACATGTTCTAAGGATATGTAAAAAAAAAGGGGGGGGGGTTTAATTTTTGTATACCGTTGTTTGAACTTTTCACTCTGTATTGCTGTTTACAATTTTCATCAGAAATTATCTAAATCATTTGGTGTAAAATGCTTTGAGTATAATAAATAAATAAGATTGTGGGTCATTCCATGGTAACTTGCATTACATTTAGAACAATTGACTTCATAATTTTAGTAATATAACACTAAAAGATAGTCAAAGTTGATGTGATTTGTTAATTAAACCTGTCCAAAGGAAAATTTACATGAAGATTACTTAAATTTAGTGCTATTTCTTGAACTCTGGAAATTATATTTACTATGGTAACTTACGTTACCATAATAAATTTAATTGTCACTGTTCAAGAAATAGCACTAACTTTGGGTAATTTTCATCCAAATTTTCCTTTGGATAGGTTTAATTAACAAATCACATCTACTTTACATTTTGAATATTTTTTGGTGTTATATTACTAAAATTACTGAAGTCAATTGTTCTAAATGTAATGTAAGTTACCATAGAATGACCCCTTGTCCATCAATAAAGTGGAATTTTTGTAATACAATTTGATGTTTTCGAATTTTTTAAAAACTAGGCCAAAAACTAGTTTTCTAATTTATATGCATTAAGATAAAAAGATTTTATTTTGATGAATTAGAAAAGTAGGTATTCTTGATATAAAACACACTTTTTCAGTTTTCATGTTTTACTTATTTCTTTTTCAAGTGTGATCAGTCATGCTGCAATGGTTTATTAAGTTAATGAGTTAATGAGCTGGAAAAGTCTTTGAATAAGAGATGTTTTCAAAGAGTCTCTAATTGTTTCTTTTACACCTGTGACTTTTACACCTATCATCGATTTTAATCAGCATTTACAATTATGACTTTATTTGAAATCCATCGCTAAAATTGCTTGGGATAGTATGTTAAATTTACACATTTGGCTTTATTACCCCGAACAAAATAAATTTGCAAGGGTGAAACTCATTTTTCCAGACATAATTCAGAATAAATATTTGGCTTGGAATGGTTAGTGATCGCTTGAGTGATGTTGATAGAGCTCGAATATAAGTTTCTACCTTGCCACAGTGGCAGAACTATCTTCAACTGTCTGCAACACTGATAATGTTTTCAAAAATAGTCTGCAATACGCAATATATCATATGAATCTATTCTTGCTGCTGTTGTAGTTGTAGTGCTAATTAATTAAGGCATCAGCATTTATCAGCCTTTCCAAGTAAAAAAAAATTCTGAAATTCACAGCAAATATTCTGAAAGGTTACAGCAGAGGGGGGAGAAAAATTATTCTTGTTGCAGGTCGGATTAACTCTGCTTTTGATTCAAGTCAATTTCAGGCTGAGTGTAGATTCTTGCAAATTGGGTTCAGATTAACCCGATTTTTCAAAAGTTAGTTCAGTATATTGTTTCAGATTAAAAACTATGTCTATATTAATAAGCATAGAACTTTGTGTGTCTGCTGTTTTCTAAAGGAATGCTGCATCTTTTCTGGGACTATTTCACAAAATTCATATTTTTTTCATGAACCTTTGACGAAATTAGCGTTTATTTTTTCCCCCGTAATCCTTTGGCGAAATTCAAGTTTTTTTTTTTCGTGGCTCTTCGACAAAATTAGCACCTTTTTCCGTGCTTCTTTGACAAAATTTGCATTTTCTCTGTGGCCCTTTGATGAAATTCGCATTTTTTCCATGATCCTTCAACGAAACTCATGTTTTTTTTTTACAGCCTTTTGACGAAATTCAAGTTTTTGCTGCCCTTTGACGAAATTTGTGTTTTTATCGCAATCTGTCAACGAAATTAGCCATTTTCCCCAGATCCTTTGATGAATTTCGCATTTTTTCTTTGGCTTTTGAACAAAAGTCGTGTTTTTTCCGTGATCCCTAGACGAAATTAGCACCTTTTTCCGTGCTTCTTTGACGAAATTTGCATTTCTCTGTGGCCCTTTGATGAAATTCGCATTTTTTCCATGATCCTTCAACGAAACTCATGTTTTTTTTTTACAGCCTTTTGGTGAAATTCAAGTTTTTGCTGCCCTTTGACGAAATTTGTGTTTTTATCACAATCTGTCAACGAAATTAGCCATTTTCCCAGATCCTTTGATGAATTTCGCATTTTTTCTTTGGCTTTTGAACAAAAGTTGTGTTTTTTCAGTGATCCCTAGACGAAATTTGCCATTTTATCGAGATACTTCGACGAAATTTGCCGTTTTTTTTAGATCATTCGACAAAATCTACCATTTTTTCGAGATCCTTCGACGTCCATGATCCTTCAACAAAACTCATGTTTTTTTTTACAGCCTTTTGACGAAATTCAAGTTTTTGCGGCCCTTTGACGAAATTTGTGTTTTTATCGCAATCTGTCAACGAAATTAGCCATTTTCCCAGATCCTTTGATGAATTTCGCATTTTTTCTTTGGCTTTTGAACAAAAGTTGTGTTTTTTCCATGATCCCTAGACGAAATTTGACATTTTATCCAGATACTTCGACGAAATTTGCCGTTTTTTCGAGATCATTCGACGAAATTTGTCATTTTATCGAGATACTTCGACGAAATTTGCCTTTTTTTCGAGATCATTCGACGAAATCTACCATTTTTTCGAGATCCTTCGACGAAATTTACCATTTTTTCGAGATCCTTCGACGAAATTTTTCGTTTTTTGGCGATCCTTCGATGAAATTTGCAATTTTATCGTGATCTGTCGGCAGAATTCTTGTTTTTTTTGCGATCCGACGACGAAATTTGCCGTTTTTTCGGGATCCTTCGACAAAATTAACAGTTTTTTCCATGATCCTTTGATGAAGTTGGCGTTTTCTCTGTAGCCCTTCGGCAAAATTCGCATTTTTCCGCGATCCTTCAACAAAACTCGTTTTTTTGACGGCTTTTTGACGAAATTTGCATTTTTTCATGCCCTTTTGACTAAATTTGCATTTTTTTCACGGTCTGTCAACGAAATTAGCCATTTTTCATGATCTTTAAATGAATTTTACGTTTTTTCAGCGATTCTTCGACAAAATTCGCCAGGTTTTTTTCATTATCCTTCGACGAAGTTTGCCGTTTTTTTGCGTAATTTACGCGCTATAGCGTGTCCGAGGCATCGTTGTATGTTTTTAGTCTGAAGGCACCCTAAAAAGTGTGTAACGCCTGTCGCAGCATCGCGTACATTCTGCCACAGGGACCCTTGCAAATGGATTTTGTTGGGTGTAATGATGCCAAATGTGTAAATTTAACATACTATCCTGAGTGATTTCAGTGATACATCTATATTAATAAAAGAAAGTTTTCTCTCTATGTGTATGTGTGTGTTTGTCTGTCTGCAATTGCTAGCAAAATCTAGCCCACCTAGAAGTCTGTAAATTTAGGTGTGGATAGTCCAAGGTCTGGCCATGTGCTCCTGAGTCTCAGAATTTTAATATTTTGATAATTACCCAAGATATTAATTAGTTTCTCATTAGCCATCGCTTCTAAAATCAGGGGCCTCGCTAAGGGGGGGGACGGGGGGGGGAGCCTCCCCCCCCAAACATTTGTGAATGCTATTACACTTGGCAAATTTACAAACTTTTATTTGGCAAATTTGTATAAAACTTTAATAAAAACTATAATATACTCTCTATTTTTAATAGACTTGACAAAAGTTACAGATCTAATTGGGAATATTATTAAACTTTTTACAAATAAGAACTATATTACATTTTCTAACTGTGGTATTTTGGTAAATTGTAAAACTAGTTGGCAAACTTGTTGAATTGGCGAGAACTATTTATTTTTCCTTTTCAATGAGTTGGCAAATACTGAAATTTGACTTGGCAATTTAAGGTCCTCTCCCCCCTCAATAAAAAGTCTTAGCGATGGCACTGTCTAAAATGCCATACTTTTTCTGAAAATGGTGCAAAAGAAATGTGAAACCGCAAAATGAGTTGTGTGTTGGGAGAGGGAAGAAAGATTTTAGGTTTATTGGAAAAAGGTTGGACTACCACAATGACTTTTAACTACGACTTTTCGACACATGTTGAAATAACAGAAACTATTAGGTCTTTCGACACAAAAATTTCCAGATCTATATAAACAAACAATCGCAAATTAAAAAAGTCAAATTTCAAAAAATGCCACCCACAACTTTCAGAAATATTAATTAGAAATGTTTAATTTTTCAAGCAATTTAATCTTGCAATGATCAACACGTTTTCTGATAAAAATGTGAGCAGCCACAGGTGTCTTGATAACGAAACCGCAAAGAACGAGGTACTAAGAGATTTTTTAGGTGACTCAAATTAACAATTCTAATTAAGCTATGATTTTAAAATAACACCTTTCGAATCCTCTCTGTTTCCACATTACAAGTTTGTAAAAATTAAGATTATCCGATTCTTATAACCAAAGATATTTATTATTTCATATTAATTTGACTGCAGAAAAAAAAAATTTAACTTGTTTTTTTTTTTTGTTTTTTTTCTACGAGCAAGCATAGCAGACAAGTGTCTGTTATCTCTTGACAAAACAAGTAAATAAAAATTTGGAATGGTGCTATTAGAAGCTGTATAAAACTATTAAAAATCTTGGATTTTTTTTATTGGAAAATTATGCATCCTTATCGAATTAAAGATATAAAATCATACAAACTTTTGGTTTGTTTAACTTTATTATCATGGGCCCGGGCAACGTCGGGCGGGTCAGCTAGTTTCAAATAAAAGCTAAATTTCTCCTGAAGTAGAAAACCGATTTGGTTTATTGTATTTGAAAGCTGTTAGAATGGACAAGTTTTTGGTAAATTTGACCAATTGTAACTAGAAGGATGTTTATGATGTTACCAGTTAAAGATTTTGGCAACAATTTGATTTTTTTTTTTGTAAATTTTTAAGCACTTGTAGCTTGCTTTTAAATGCAGATATTCTGATGAAAATGTTGTCTTCTTATAGGAATTTGGGGAAGAGTTCTGTATTCTGTTTTGGTAGGTTTGGCGATAAATGTTTGATATGTTTGTTGCGATCTTCAGTCTTTGGAGTTGCTTTTTTACTACTGGAATGGACTTTATCTACATGACGTCACATCATATTGGATTTTTTTATCATTTGTACCAACCGGCACAGGATATGGATAATGCAGATATTCTGATGTAAATGTTGTCTTCTTATAGGAATTTGGGAAAGAGTTCTGTATTCTGTGTTGGTAGGTTTGGCGATAAATGTTTGATATGTTTGTTGCGATCTTCAGTCTTTGGAGTTGCTTTTTTACTACTGGAATGGACTTTATCTACATGACGTCGCATCATATTGGATTTTTTTATCATTTGTATCAACCGGCACAGGATATGGAACTCTTCCTGGAATTTGCATGCTCTTTCCAAATCTGTGTGTTTTTTTTATATGTAGGTTTTACGTAAACATTGCAAATTTGGGTTTTTTGAGACTTCATGTATTTTAGTTGCATTTCATTCTGTCCACCATAGCTCAAAAAAGGTTAAAGATAGGACAGGGTTTATATGGTGTTTTGTGATCCACATGGGTTCTTATATCACCGCTTTTGTTTAGCAGATTACATCAAAGACATCCTGCACATTTTGATTTAAAATAGCTGTAGTAGTTCTGTTAAAAAAAAACAAAAGACAGATTGATAAATGTAGTGTTAAAAATGTAGAATTTTTTTTTATAATAAACATTTAAAATATTAAGTTTATGCTACAATATTTATTCATAATTTGACTGACCAAAGATAGCAAATGCAATATATATATATATATATATATATATATATATATATATATATATATATATATATATATATCGTATTTTAACTGCATTAGAGGGTGACATCATCTGTTTAAAAAAAAAAATGGTATAAAGAAAAATAAATTGAGCATCTGAATTTAAATTTTGCTTTTTAATCATAAATATAAAATAAACCCATGCAGCAACTATGTCCCACTTTATCTTTATTGAACATTTTTTTTAATCATTGTTGCAGTATTTTATTTTTGTGGCAACACTAATTTGAGGAAAACCTTTCATTTTATTTATGAAAACAATGCTGATTTAACGAAATGTGAGTGTACTATGTCAGAAGCCGCTTTAAAATCCTTTCATATCGTATCTCATTTATTGTTCTTCACATTTTATTTGTTTAGAAAAAGGGATGTTGACAACAGAAGTAAGATAGAGGATTTTAATGTGAGTTACCGTACCTAGACTGGATGTGACCCTTTCTCAGAATATTGTGATGAACACAAATTTCATTTCAGAAACAATATGAAAACTAATAAAAATTCAGTACTGATTTTACTCAACTTATTTAAAAGAGAGTAAAGGAGAAACTTTATTTTTTCATTTAAACTAAATGAAATGTCACCATTTAATTTCAATAACCCTGCTACCAAAATTGAAAAATATATCATTATTACAGTAAATACAGTAGAGGTAATACAAAAGGCCAAAACCTGACCGTAACATGAAAAATATCACATTTATGATTGATGAAAGTAAAAATCCAATTTTGTAGAACAAATATCTACAGTTAAAAGACTTATATTAAACAAACTAATCTAGGGATTAAGTATAGTAACTAGACTTATCATTGCCTTATCACTTCACCAGTTGCAAAAGAATGCCAGTAAGTCAGGTGGTTGCAGCAGGTGAAGGTAGATGGATTACCAGAGGGGAAGAAAGGGGATGTTTCAAGTAGCAACATGAAGGCCACAACAACAACGTTTTTCTCTAGGGCCACAAAAACAACCTGTTTCCCAAAGGCCACAAGGCACTGCTCCACCACCCTGACCTGCCCACATTACACTTGGTGTCTGCTATGAGGACTGTCGCCACTCTTATCATGTCCTGTGTCACAGAGTTAGCTTATGTCATTCATCCTCTGTCATAAGGTGACAATAATTTGATACTAGGTGACACTAGTGTCACCTACTTTACATGTTATTTTACGCCCTGCTCCCCCATGATTCACAATGAGGCACTTCCTGAAATAGCTCTTAGTCAAGTAAAATTTTTTGTGTTGTTATTGGTCAGCATATTTGTAAAAAGTAGAAAATTATATATTTAATAAAACTTTTAATAGTTGAACCAACATACAAGGTGTTTCACAAAGGACCCCTAACTTTAAAAATCAATAACCCAGAAACGGTGATAGATAGAAACATGAAACCAGTGGTATGTTTATTAAAAAAAACATAAGAATCTTATACATAAATCTCAAAATTTAGTTAAAAATGGCACCGATAGATGGCGCTGAGAGCGTTAAGAATCCTTCTAAAGAGAGTTCAGAAGCATAGAAAGACTAGCCGTCGAAGATTTCGACATTGAAATCAGACCGCTATTAGCGTATAGTGAAAATAATTCCGAAAGTGATGTATACCGTGGAGGAACGTGTGTTTATTGTGTTGGAGTATCACAGATTAAATCAGAGTTCTACTGCCACAAGGAGAAGTTTTCAAACATGATTTCAAGTCACAAAAGGCCCCATTGGGAAAACAATTAGTGAGCTTTTCAAAAAATTTCAACAGACTTCAACATGGCCGATATGAATATTCACTATACGCTAATAGCGGTCAGATTTCAATGGCAAAATCTTTGACAGCTAGTCTTTCTATGCTTCTGAACTCTCTTTAGAAGGATTCTTAATGCTCTCAGCGCCATCTATAGGTGCTATTTTTAACTAAATTTTGAAATTTATGTATAAGAATCTTACAATTTTTTTAATAAACATACCACTGGTTTCATTCATTTATCTATCACCGTTTCCTGGTTATTGATTTTTAAAGTTAGGGGTTCTTTGTGAAACACCCTGTATGTACAACAGAAAGTTCTACAACTTATTGAAAACATACATATTGAAAGTACATACAGAATCTGAGACCAACAGTGTGAATAATCTTGATATTTTTCTGCAATACTTTGTATTAAATATACTTATAGCTGTTCTTAAAAAAAACATTTAAAAAATACTGCTGAACAATGTGCAACAATCCCAAAGTTATTTTTATATGTGCATGAAATTTGCAGACATTAATATCCAAGCATTTTAGAATTGAATAGCCTTTTACATTTTTTTCTAACTATATTTCATCTTCACTTGTAATCGATTGTCCCCCAATGAAGACCCTTCCCTGACAGTTGTATCTATGTACAAAAATAGTTTAATCTCCAATTTTAACACCATTTTTCTTATAGATGAAGAATTTCCTTAAAGCTTTATAGAAAATTCTATTTCATTTCTTAGTATCTGAATCAGAATAGTTGAAAATTTTGTAGGTATTTTTTGGTTAGCCGGGTGCCAGTGATATATATACATGTATATATACACACACACACACATATATATATATACATATATCTGCATATATATATATATATATATATATATATATATATATATATATATATATATATATACACATATACATATGTATATATATATGTGTATATACAATACATGTATATATATGTATATACATATATAGTTATATATGTACATATATCACTGGCGCCCAGCTAACCGAAAAGTACCATTTTATGTATTTAAGAATGAAAATAACTTCATGTATGTGTTATTAAAAAGAACCCAATTTGGATTTAAGAAAAAAAAACTGCATACAAATAAGAAGAAAAAAAAACAGATGAATGTATTTGGCTAAATATTGAACAATATTCATTAAACAGAATATTCTGCAAAAAGGTCGAATATTTGTTGTATCTATACTTATAGTTTTTGTAGCATGCTACTCCCATTCACAGCATACACGGCATAATGAAATATTTTTAACCCCTTGGGGACGAGCAACATGTATACACTCAGAATCCTCGATTATTCCCACCAGTTATTTTTTAGTGTAAGCTTTGCCTTATATAATGGTAGCATTTCTGCGATTCAATTAGGCAAAAATTTCTGTTTTAAAAAACCGGTGGTAAAAGATTAAAAATTCCATAAAGGACGTTCGTCGTGAAGGGGTTAAAAGCTCTTATTTTAGAAGATGTTAACCTGATTATCTCTGTTCTTCAAAATAGAATATTCAGTTATGCATGACATATGTGATACATTAAGCCAAAAGTTTACTTAAATAATTTCTTATAACTGAAGTGAAGGTAAAAACATTTTCATGTGATTTACTGTTTAATAAATCATATGCCTTGAAAGTCATCTGAAGTAGTAATTTAAATGAATCAAAGAAACTTTTCTATGTAAATTTCATTAAAAGTCTCTTTTTTTCATATGAATAAAATTTTACTCATATTGGAAGTGGGGGGAGAAGTGGCATTTATAAATAAGTCGTTTTAAATAATGTTTTGTACAGTGTTTTTTTTTTTTTTTTTTTTTTTTTTTTTTTTAATATATATATATATAATGAAGTAATTCATTTTTCTATTCATGTTTTCTTTCTTTTCCTTTCTTCATCTCCTTTCTAGAAGTTAATTTCTTTTATCATGTTAAGTATGAAATATTATATTTACTTTTGTTGCTTTTCATTAAAATAAAAATTCCACTAGAAGTACTGTAACTAGGAATTACTTGAACCCAAATGAAAAATGTTTTAAATAAGTCCTGGGTGCGGTGTTCAATGATATATATCCACTATTTATTTTTAAAACATCAAGATGTTTGATATTTTCCAAATATCATTATGTATATATTTTTATATTTTTAGTCAAAACAAGTATAAATGAACTTTTGAACCATTATTGATTGTGTTGTTCTGTAGATAAAGAAATTTTGCCTCTGGCAGTGACTCTTATTTAGCCAAAAAAAAGACAATTATAATAAATTTATCCAAGCTTTACATTTGTAGCTGAACTTTTAAATAAAGAAAAAATAATTATTTAGGACTATATTAACTTACAACAGCCAATGAATGATTTCCTGTCCAATTTAAATAAGCAGTTATTTGGAGTCTCATTACAAAGAATCTTTTCTGATTTTGGTTTAGTTTGATTTAAACTGTATAACAGGTTAAGGAATGAAAAAGTAGACATGTATGTTAAAAGTTTTAATTAAAAATATATTTTGTATTTAAAATTTTGTTGCATAAAACAAAAGATTTTTATACTTGATACTGAATTTTATAGTTTGTGTTTTAGTGAGTGTAAAATGAAAATTGTTTACCTTATCAGAAAAATTGCATGTTTTCTATAAAAAGTTAAAATTAAAGTTCAATGGATCCAAAATTATATCCTGCACAAGTAATCACCAGGAAGCTATCATCATAGAGTCTCTGGAAATGATATCTAAAAAAGAAATAGTCTGTAACGATGTATTATCATATGATAACCACACAGTCTGGAATGAATTAATACATGATTGATTAACCTGTACTTGTTTTTGAAATGTTGAATGACCTTTCCCATCCCACTTTATATTCCACATCCTGGAAGTAAAATGGTTTGTTCCAGGCAAGCTAGAAGACATGAAGAAACAACAACTTAACTTAACTATTAGTTTTTCACTGATGATGACCGAGTAAGTTCGGTTGAAAACATTTTGAAATTAAAATGACTTTAATGTGCTTTTAAATGTTTTTACACACCTTCAAGCAATATATTTACTTTTATTTGAATCTTTATCAATTTTAATGTATGTTTTCTATTGGTTGATTTTCAATTTTGTTTTAACAAAAAAAAAACAAGTTGGAAATTGTACGTCAAACGTTACAAACGAGGTGCGTTCGTACGCACGTTTTAGAATTAAATTCATGATATCCCGTGCGTAGAACGGGTTAAACAGCTAGTTAAGTATATATTTTATGACACTGTTCATACAAATATCTTAACTAGTTATATAAATATTCAGATATATATGTATCAGCTAGTTATATAAGTATTCAGATCTTGATGATTTTTGATTCTGTGAAATGAATTATATCGTCTGCAGATTAATTTCTGTCATAAAATAAGTATCTCGGTCGCTTGACGATTAAACTTCGGAAGCTCCTATAACAAAAAAGCACCGATTTAAAAAAAAATTCAAATTTCTTAATAAATATTTTTATTAATATCTCCTAAAGTTTTGATTCGATTTTAATAAAATTTGAAATGTCTCGACAAAATTCTGCAAAGATAATATATTTTAAATTGCAAACCATTTGGTTGGGTAGTTTTTGCGTTGTTATATGCGGACAGACAGACAGACGGGCGGACAGACAGACGGACAGACAGACGGACGGACCAAACGACGACTATAGGTGCTACGTATTTATATAATTACGAACGCACCTAAAAAAAGAAAGAAAGAAAGAAAAAGTTATTTAGAATATTGTTTTAAGTATTTATGTTAAGTGTAATATGTTTTAATTTCCAATTTATATTCAGTCTGAAAATATTTATAAAAAAAAATGAGTTGATTGTTTTGAAAATATCATGATATCTATGAACTTTGTGTGGGGGTATTGTGTTACTACAATAAAACATTTAAATCAGGGATTCTTAAATTTTTAGGCTGATATACCACTAAACTGAAGTTCATATTTTCACATATCACCAGGTAACAAACATTATTAAACTAATACAGAAAAACCAGTGATAATGGAATCTGTCTAAACCAGAATATTTTTCCAATATTTTGTCTCTGCTATTTGGGAATGTCCATTGTGGAGGTTTTACTGTAGTTCCTGTTGTTACCTGTAGAATACCACGTCAATAATAAATAAGAGACTGGAAAAATATTATGTTTCAGACATGTTCTATTTTGACAGGTTTTTCTATATTAGTTTTTTGTTTGTTACCTGGTGGTATACAGAAGTATGAACTTGGATTTAGTGAAAATAAAAGGAGTTATATTTTATTTTCATATTAATGCTCGTACAGTTTTACGATTGTTATCTTATGGTATGTGGAAATAAGAACTTCTATTTAGTGGGAAAAAAAAAAGAGTTCAATTTAAAAAAATTATAATTTTGATACTATTAAGAGATTTTTAACTCTTATTGTACTATCTATTAGAGTTAATTAATTAAGAGTTAGTTAATTAAGTTCATTAAATTTTAAGATTTTAATTTTAAGGAATAGAGGAATTTTTCTTTCATACATGACAGTTAAAAAAAAATCCCACTGACCTCTGCCATTTATGTACTAACTTTTAAATTTATTTTTTTAGAACAAGTCCGGTTTTATTTCTGGCACTGAAGATTGAATTTTTCAAAGCTAAATGATATAGATAGTACTATAAGAGTTAGAAATCTCTAATAGTACCAAAATTATAAATTGTTTTAACTAAACTCTTTTTTTCCACTAAATAGAAGTTCTTATTTCCACATACCACCAAGTAATAATCGTAAAACTGTACGTGAGCATTAATATGAAAATAAAACATAACTCTTTTACTAAATCTAAGTTCATACTTCCGCATACCATCAGGCAACAAACAAAAAACTAATATAGAAAAACCTGTCAAAATGGAACATGTCTGAAACAATATTTTTCCAGTCTCTTGTTTGCAATTGGAGAACTCAAGTGTATTTAAGTTCAATAGAAGTGAGTGATGTGCCAAGCATTAGAATTATATAAAGGTAACAGATACTAGAAAAGAAAATCTAATATTTAAAGCATTAAAATTGATTCAAAGATCTGATGGAAAAAAATTACATTCATTGACTTTTACAGTATATCATTTTTTACTTTTTTTTATTATTTTTTTTTAATTCTGTTGTAATGACTTAAAATAATTCAAAAATATATTTTTAATTGTTAAATATATGTACGTGTGTAGTTGTTAAATATATGTATAATGTATGTAGTTCTTAAATATATGCCTAAATAATATACTTATGCAGTTATTAAATTTTTTCCTTTGTTTTCTTCCAGGTTTTTTTTTTAATGTTATCTTTGCAAGTTTTGGAGTATGCAGGAATAAAATCAAGTTGTGAAATGTGTCCAAAAGCATATCCAACGAAACAAAATTTGAAATGACACCTGAGTATCCATACAGGAGAAAAACCTTATGAATGTGAAATTTGTCAAAAATCATTTATACTGGCATCTGTCTTAAAACTACATATTCTAATACATACTGGGAATAAACCATATGTTTGTCCTGAATGTTAAAAGGCGTTTACATCAAAAATAAATTTGAACCACCATCTCTATATCCATTTGGGAGTGAAACCTTACAAATGTGAAATATGAGAAGAATTTGAGCAGTCTATATAGCTAAAACATGATTTTTTAACACAGATAGGAGAAACACCATGTGTTTGTCTTAAATGTCAGAAACCATTTTCAATCAAGTATTCTTTAAAAAAGCATCTCCTCAACCACACAGGAGAGAAGCTCTATAATTTGAAATATTTTTTAAAACTTTTTCACTTGCAGAAAATCTAAAACAACATTACCTAAGACACACTGGAGAGAAACCACATGTTAAAGCTTATTCATTAAAAAAATTTTGAACCATCATCTCCTTATCCATATGGAAGAGAAACCTATTAAATGTAAAATATACCTTAAGTAATTTATATCTATGGAACAACTAAAAAGACATCATTTAAAACACAAAGGAAAGAAGCCATATGTTTGTCCAGAGTGCCAGAAAGCTTATTCATTGGAAAAATGTTTGGACTATAACCTTTGTAACCATTTAAAACGCACAAAAGAGAAGTCATACGTGTGTCCAGAGTGTCAGAAAGCTTATTCAGTCAAAAAAAGTTTGGAGTACTATCTCCTTACCCATTTAGAAAATAAACCTTATAAATGTGAAATGTGTCCAAAAGCATTTTTAAAATCAAGTGAACTAAAAATACATCTTTTAAAACATACAGGGGAGAAGCCATATGTTTGTCCAGAGTGTCAGAAAGCTTATTCATTGAAAAAAAAGTTTGGACTACCATCTCCTTACCCATGTAGGAAATAAACCTTATAAATGTGAAATGTGTCCAAAGGCATTTTTAAGGTCAAACGATCTAAAAAAACATCTTTTAAAACATTCTGCAGGAAAAGCATATGTTTGTTCTGAATGTGAAAAAAAAATTTCAACAAAACAAAGTTTGAATCAACATTTGCGTATCCATACGGGAGAAAAACCTTATCACTGTGAAATATGTCAAAAAGTATTTCGTCTAAAGCAAAGTTTAAAGAAACATCTCCTTATGCATACTGTAGAAAAAGATGAATGATATAAATATCCTGAATGTCACAGTGCATTTTTAAACTAAACTAATGTTGAAATAACATCCCTTTTGTAGTACTGGAGAAATAATAATTGTTAAGTTTGCCTAAAATCATATGTATTACAAGGATATCTAATGCATACTGAAGTGAAATCATATGTTCATATTGTGTGTCAAAATTCTTTTTCACTTAAACTGTAAACAACTTTATTTTGCCATACTGAAGAAACATTTTAAAGTGAGATGTATTTAATATCAACTGGGCAATTAAGAATTCTGAAGTGACAGCATGAGAAACATATGTTTGATGTGGATATTGTATGGTTTGGACACAACAGCCGAATTTTGATATTAATTAAAAATCTGTATTAGCAGTATATTTATTTGTCCACTTACACATTGATTTGTAAAAATATGAAATGACATTTTTTTCTAACAGTAAAAAATGTTCAAGCGAGGAGTCAAACCCTAATCTATTTAAGCCAAAGGTCTTGGGTTTGATCCTTGACTTTGACACTTTTTCACTCACAGGATAACTAATAAACATGATGTACACAATTTTGATAATTTTAAAGTATGTTTTAGAACTATATTAATTGCCTAGTGTAATTGACTCAAAAATGGAAGTCAGCTAATGGCTGATACATGGTTTTACTCTTTTAGGTATGGTATTGCAGTATTTGCATGGATCACCTCATAGAAGTACCTTTTATTTTTTGCATTGATTTGTGCTTTTTTTTAAAGAAATTTCATTTGTAATTAAAAATTAAGATTTAAAAGGATGCACTGTTGTGTGCCTTATTGCTGTTCATCCAGCAAAATTGAGGAAAAGATTTAATTTCATCAAATTCCTGTAGACAGTCATCATGTCTTATGCCTGAAAGCGATATCTAGGTAAGGTTTTAGGACCAGTGTCCATTACTGGAATCCTTAATTTGTCAATTTCAAGTAAAGGTCACCCCAACTGGCAACAACTAAAAGTGTAATCTCAATAATGGTCATAGTGCATAAAATTAAATCTTTAGATTAAAACTGAAAAACTAGGTAATCAAATTTAATTTTTAAATTGCAATTATAAGAATGTAATAAGAACAAAATTTTTATATAACTTTTAATTAATTTCATTCGATTTATAAAATATTTAATATTAAAACATAATTTTTTTTTCAAATTCTGCATTGTATATTTTAAGTCACACGAGTTTTATAAATCTATTATTTATTGTTTTCAATGTTTGATTATTCATCTCTGACAAAACAACTCTGTTCATTACAGTGATCACAAGAAATGGACTTTTGGAATTTTTTCAGGATGACCCCTAAAAGTTGCCACTTAGCAAGAAATTGAGATTGGCAAAGTTTGAGCTCATTTGAATAACGTTAACCTGTGTCTCAATGAAGTCAAAGTTTTGTGATTTTTTTTAAGTCTTTTTTCCTTCATAAAACTAAAACAATTTAACGTACAAACCTGACATTGGTCTCATTTCTTAAAAAATGTTCTTGCCTTGAAGAACCTCTCATCACTTTTTTTAGAAATATATAGATTTAAAGATATACAGCATTTTTCAAGATCAGACATGATCCGAATCCTCAAAATTGACTTTTTAAGGAGATGCGAAAAAACATTGCAACATTGAATTTCATCTGCTTTCCAGATTTTGATTTTTTCTTTTTCAGTACAAAACTAGTCGTTGGGGGCCACCGTAATACTTACCCATCATGGATATGCATAATGTAAAATATTAAAATAAAAATGTGTAAACTACTTATAAAATTCATTGCAATTCAAATAAAATCGTGGCTTGATGACGTCACAAACTTTAAAGGCTCGATTACTGAATTGCTTGAAAGAGGTTTTTCCTTATAACTCCAAAAATAATAATCCTATTAACTAGCGGTTTATTGCATCTGATTAAGCGTCAAATTTCCAATTAAAATATATCTTTGAAGTGAAATTTGGATGAAATACAGGGTCATGAAAAATCGAAGAGTGTGGAAAATAGGATTCCAAATATCTCGGCAACTAATTATCCGATCAACTTCATGCTTTATTCAAAATTTATGTTTTTTTATTGTCTTTTACATTCATTTCTTAAAATAAACAATTTCGAAAATTTTTATATACCTTTCATCAGAACGAATATTTCGAGAGTCCGAAAAAAATTGTTCCGGCTAATCGAGGTTATTGAAATGAAATAGGCTTCTTCCCATTATTACATACTAAGTACATACCAAATTGCAAGTCTCTATCTCAATTTTTTCGGGAGATAGAGCGTTTACAGACACACAGACGGACGGCAAAATTTTTTTTCTAAAAATATGTTTTTCGGAATCTCCAGTGTCTGAAACGTGTAAATCCGTCAAAAATTTTTTTTCGATTTTCAAAACGATTGCAAGACTTACCCTATACTACGTATGATGGGTAAGTAAAATGGTTTAGTTAAAAAAAATTCCACAGTAAATGAGAAAAATAAAAATTTAGACTGATTAAATTAACAGAAAAGAACAGAAAAGAAAGTATAAAATGTAAAACAAATACTGTTAAAATTCATTTTATTATTAACTAGTATATAACTCCTGCCAAAAATGACAGAATGCTGATCTGCATTTCATTTTAATAAGTCTTCATATAAACAAGCAGCATGAATTAGTTACAATTAACAATTTATTATTGAAAGGTTTGTAATGCAGAAAAGTACATTTTAAGAATCGCGAATGATTTCTACAAATACAAATTATGTTTTTTTTTTTTTTTTTTTTTTTTTTTTTTTTTAACACACTATTCAATTTCTGAAATAGTTCAACAATTGGACAAATTCAAAAATATTAAAAAAACAATCCATCTGCGAATGTTTTTGTAAAAAAATGTTATTAATGAATTTCTAAAGAGCTTGACTCACAGCTCATTGTTTGGTTACATAAGCAAAATTAAATGCAAATTCTGAAATGGTTTAACAGTGGCACAAAATATTAAAATTTTGTTCATTTTAAATTGTCTAAGTTAATAGTATAATAGAGTTGAATTTTAATATTTCTTGAAGAACAAAGTTTTCCAATAATGATGAAACAAATATATAGTAGAAAGATAGAGAGAAAATTACATGTTTATGGATATTAGCTTCTTAATTCACTGTAGGAAAATACACTATTTAAAATGACAGAAAGAACAAAGTTTTCCAATAATGAAGAAATATTTAAAACATATACAACGATGAAAGTACATTATACAACTTAAACTTTGAAATTTTAAAAATATGCATGGAAAAAAAATTATAATAAATTTTTATCATTAAAAATTATCATATTTTATTTCATAAGTAAATAACTGAAATTATTAATTGCATTAGTATGACTGAAAAATATCTTTTCACATTCTCTTATTAAATTACATTTTTTTTCACTGCAAAATTAAGTTTAATTGTTACAATGTTAAAAATCAAAATTTGATCTGCATTTGTATAATTAATATATGTGATATGCAGTACTATATATTCCTTATATTTTAATTATGTTTCATAAGAAATATTCATTTTGCTATACAAGCAAAATTTCAGAATTTAATTGGATATAAACTAGGCTCTTAAAAATTGATATAACAAAGTTAAATTTTTAATAAAGAAATAATATTAAGCTGGAGCTTTTTAAAATTGATCTTGAAATAAATCAATATGTCCTGAATTATTTTTATTTTAAAAATATGCTTATATACATTTCATATTATTTTACAACTTTACTATTATTATATATGATATTTTTTCCAACAGAAAGTTCCTTCGTTTATATTAATTACCGATAGATGGCGCCAAATCAATATTTAGAAATGAAGTGTAATACTGGTAGATCACGGCAATGCCTCTCTATGTAAGCTGTCACTGCTATTTCTGAAAAAAGGGTTTACAGAAATGTTGATATACATGTTTTATATGAAAATATGCTCATAAGAAATATTTTCTCATTTTCATAAGTAATATTCATTTTATAATGCAAGTAAAATTTCAGAATTTAATTTGATATAAGCTAGGCTTTTAAACTTTGACATAACCAAATTAAAATTTTAAGAAAGAAATAATATTAAGCTGAAGCTTTTAAAAGTTGATCTTAAAATAAATCAATGCGTCCTGATTTTTTCTTATTTTAAAAATATCCTTATATACATTTTTTATTATTTTACAACTTAGTATTATTTTATATAATATTTTTTCCTTGTTTATATTAATTGCCAATAGATCAGGGCTCAAAAAATCTATTGCCCGACATGCCTGGGGCATGTAAAATTTCCAATCAGGCATGTATTATTCTTATCAACATACCGAACAGGCATATATTTTTCATGGCATTTAAAATGCAATAGATTGCTATCTGTGATCAGTGAAAGTTAGAAAAAACATCTAATGTAGCTATCCGCAGCTATAACTTAAATAATATCAGACAATACAGACAAAAAATAAGAGAAAACAGAAGAGCGAAAGTAATCAGTATCACGCCATAACAGTTGTTTTGAAATATTTTTGTTGCCATTCTGTAAAATAAAAAACATACGAGACATCATTGGCTATCATATAGAAGGTGACTGCCGCGAGCAACTGCCTTGATTTCTCAATTACAGTTCTCAAAAGTTATGGAGTAACATGTTTACCCCACTTTTTACTGGTCCCTTTCATTCCTCTCCTTTCATCGGTGCCAACTACGTCATTAGTCAGATATCTGAGTGGTGCATGGTGATTTTTAAAGGTCATATTGAAATGAATATTTGTAATTGTTTTTCAGGTGAAACTGGAGCTAAAATTTCAGTTCAAAATAAAAGAGAAATTGGTGTAAATAAGGAAAGAGATAATAATAAGCAAAAATGCTTATACGAAAGCCATCAAAATCATATGGTTTTAGATTCCTGGAAAGAGGAATTCAGCTGTATTGGCTACACAGAGGATCAGAGGGAAATGTGGTGCAGTGTGTGTCACAATTTTCCAAACATAGCCGATCAATCCAGTTCTTATTTCAAAATGCCTGGAGTTATGTGGGATGCCTTAAGGATTGCATCCATAAGGGCACACAACAAAACAAAAAAACATGTTTTGTGTATGCAAGTACAATTTTCTGTGGAAAATTCTAAAAATATGCCGCTGAATCTGTGCATGAGAAATCTGAGTGAAGAAGAATGCAAGAAGCTGAGGATACTCTTTAACACTGCATATTTTTGTGCTAAAGAGGAAATGGCATTTACCAAATTTGAAAATTTGTGTTCTGAAGCTGCCAATGCTCTGCCAACTCAGGCATCATGGACAAATCTGGAAAACCTAATTTGTCCAACTAACCTTATTGATCATAGCATCTGGTCTGATATCTGAATCAGCTCAACAGAATAAATGGAACTCTAGTAAATGCTGGATACATAATTACATTAGATTAATTTTAACACAATTATTCTAATTGGTAAAAAAAATCATGAGATGTAATTTTCCAGCTAGGCAAAAAATGTCCGGACGAGGATTCGAACCAGGGATCCCTTGGCTGAAGTTGCCAATGCTCTGCCAACTGAGCCATCGTGAACGAATCTGGAGGATCTAATTCACTCAGCTAACCTTATTGATCATACACCAGTTGGAAAATTACATCTTATATGCTTTATTTGTGTTAAAATTAATCTAATGTTATTACGTATACAGCATTTCCTTGAGTTCCATTATTTGCGACTTATTCTGTTGAGCTGATTCAGATATCAGACCATATGCTATGATCAATAAGGTTAGCTGGGATGATCTGATCTATCAGAATCATCTGCGATGGCTGAGTTGGCAAACCATTGGCAGCTTCAGCCAAGAGATCCCTAGTTTGAATCTTGGCATGCACATTTTTTACCCAGTTGGAAAATTACATCTCATATGATTTATTTACCAATTAGAGTAATTACTGTTAACATTAATCTAAAGTTTACTGAACACTTTTAAATTGTTCTACTTTTCCTAATGTTATTTCAAATCAAAAATCTTCATGGTTGATTCCTTTTAACATCTGCAATAGAAGTCTACATTCGAGATATCATGGTAGCAAAGTCAGGGGTTTATCCAGGCAAAATTTGTGGCCTATTTAGGGCACCTTTACAAAAACCAATTTAATAAAAGGGGCCCCTTCACAAAAATCAATTTAATAAAAGGGGCCCCTTCACAAAAATAAATTTAATAAAATGGGCACCTTCACAAAATTCCTTTTACTAAAATAGGCCCTTTTACAGAATTCTATTCCATTAAAACTTACTATTTATTATTTATTTATTATTTTGTGATGTTTTAAAATGTGTCATTTGTAAACAAACAAGTTCACCAGAGAGGAAAACTTCAGCAAAAGGATTTTAAAAAGTTTTTGTTTATAAATGCTCGGTTCACATTTGATTAACTGGATTTCAACTTTCGTTATAAAATATTATTTTTCACAAAAATATAATAAATTTCACACAAAAAAAAACCCTTTACTTTTCACAAAATGGGCCCCAAGAAAAAAAACCTGCATCAACCCCTGAAAGTGATAAAATTTTAGAAATGCTGCAAACTCTGGTTTTCCTTACACCTGTCACACTCACGATTAATGTACAAGTTGCTAAGAAAAGTCCTTTCTTTCTTTCATTCATTAAAACACATCATAGCTATTTGCTATACCCAAACAACCAACAACAAATTAAATCCTCCTTAACACTAGAACATTCATTGGTGTCATTTCGGTACCAAACCGAATTTAGCCTTATCTCTCTACCACATTTTTTCACCTTTATTCTTCAAATTTTACAACTTTTAATCATTTTATGTAATAAGCCCATTGTGGAAATTTTTATTGTGTGATTTGATTTTTATAAAAATTATAGCCATATTCATGAAGAAAATCAGCATATTATTTTGACACCAAGCAGAATTTAAAATAAATCATCATTGTTTTGTGAAAATGTAACAATAAAAGCTTAATGATGCAATATAGTGCTGAATAATATAATTTACAGCGTTCATTTTGCATAATTAAATTAGTGGTGTTGAAATGACACCAATGGCTATTTTAGGATGTCAAAATTGTCGGTTGTTAGTATAATTAGCCTAACTATACTAACTATACTAATAATTATCCTAGTTTAATTAGCCTAACTTAACCAAGTTTTTGACTGAATACCTGAAAATGAATTATTTGGAACTGCTTTATTAAAATGTTAGTTTTGAAGAGCACAAACTATTTAACATTACATGTTTACAACAAAAGTAAATGTATGAAATGCTGGAACTCAAGATCTTGAATTATCCAAACCATTCTAATATGTAATTTTTATTTAAAAATCAAAACATTATACAAGTTTTTGATTCAAAAATTGAAATTTCAAGCCATTGATCTGATTGGAGCTTTTGAGAAAATTAAACTAAGTTCCAGTTAACCAATATTTTTATCTAAGTTCATATTAAGAGCAGACTTGGCAAATATGGTTGGGTTAAAATAATAATTTGAATACAGTTGAACTTTGTTAATATGAAACATACTTAACGTGAATTACTTTTAACATGAATTATCCTCACAACCTCTGGCAAAATGAATACATTGATTTAGTTACGGATAACATGAACAAAATTTTAAATCTCCTTGAATCACATTAACGATGTTTGGCTGTATACAGCAGTGTTGAATTCAGATACTTTTCTCTGGGAGGGATTTCTGTGGCTCCGGGGTAACATTGTTGAGTTCCAGGGGAGGGGGAGCAATTGTACTTTATTAACCATTAAAAGCGTAAAATCTCAAATCTTCCAGGAGGGACATTTCAATGATCTGGGGGGGGGGGATATCCCCCTGGGCCACCCCCTGAATTCAACACTGGTATACAGGCAATCTCTTAAATAATTTGAATGTAAAATGTATTACCTAAACTACTTACTTCTAAAAATCAGAAATTATACTTTTGTTTAAGAAATCCAGAAGTATGTAAGAATTAACTGTTTCATCATTTTAAATCATCTATGAGGAATAGATTTTGCCTGCCCACAAAAAAGTCATAATGAAAGTCTATTTACCCTTAGTTAAAAAAGACAAATTATTAATAACCAAAAAGTTCTATAATGATTAATAAAAAGGGTTTATGCCTTTCTGATAGAAATTCATTAAGAAGAAATATCAGCAGTTGTGTAGAACTTAGCTTCCAGTTCTAAATACCAATCAATTCAAATAAAAAGTTACTCTCTTTCAACCTCACTTCCGCTTCTTGTTAAACGTGGCAGATCGGTAGCTTTTTATGTAAGAATCTTCACTTTCCCGTTGGAAGAGCTATCACAGAGTCATGTTTTTAAAGGATTCATGATTCATTACCTTTTGTAATAAACTTCAGTACTATTTGGTCTATTGTATCATTTGACCATTTGGTCGTTTTTATGCAATTTTATTTTGTCTTATTACCATAATTTGATAAAATTCTTTTAGAAGTTACTTAGAGTAACAAGATCATTTTAAACATTTTATATGTGAATATTTTTAATTGAAAAAGGAATAAAAAACAAACAATAAAGAGTAACCATAAAAAATATAGCAAAATGATTACATTAGTAAAAAGAAACATTTTGTGTAAATAAAAGTAGCCATGCAAAAAAAGTTTCTCTATTCTTTGAGACTTGGTCATACTCAGAAATGTCTCCAAGAACAATTTTAAGTTCCTAACATTTTCGTGCTTTTGCTCTGTTTACTGTTGTTTTGTATGCTTTTATTTGCTAATTTTGACATGAAAAAAATTTAAGTAATATACCTTTTTGCATTTTGACAGTGCAATAGATTTTTGGTGGAAAAGTTTAGACTAGTAAAAATGACATTATGTCTAAAGGAAAATATCATTTTCATTCATACGTTGAAAACAAATTATAGAATTGTATTGAATGAATTTGCTTTTTAATTTGCCTAATTTTAATTTTCTATGTTCTAAGATTAAAGTTTTGCTATTTTAATTTCATTAAAATATTAATAATGATAAAAATTTATTTTCAGACAAAAATTACTTTTTCAAGTATGGGATTTTAATACAATACTGGCATTAAAAAAATGCCACTTATAGCACAATCTAATACGATATTTAAGTTTTATGAATTTTAATGCACGTTTCATTTTAAAATGATATCACTTTCACTATGAGAAGGATTTTATGTATATTACATTTAATCTAGTGACAGCACCCCTTCCCCCTTACTAGCATTAACCACCGTGTACGCATATAATGCATAGGATAAATTTATACAGCATATTGTACACTATCACAGAAGCAATTCGAGCCATTTTCAACTTCCTGTAACTCAGATGGAAAATTGATATTTATGAATATGATTTGCTGACACAATATGGTCCTCATTATTACTCAGCATTCTTAATTGCAAACATTTATCTTTTATAGGTTCTGGGATATTAAACTTAAAAAATAGCATATTTCAGCAGACAATAAGTATACTTGAAGAACAAGAAAGTTGATAGTGAAAAATGTACTGCGAATATTTACAGGAAGTGTACTGCCTACTTTAATACAATATTTATCAAATTATTAAATATTTATCTCATATTTAAAAAAAAATTAATGGAAAACGATTAACTGATTTAAGTTAAAATGTGTCACTGTTATGATAGATATATATTTTATATAAAAATATATCTACTTGGACCTAAGAGTTATTGGCAAATTTTTGATGGTAGAAAGGTATATGTTACAAAAAACCTGCTAGTATCAATCATTTCAATTAGTCCTTTGTCATTAAGTTCACACACAGCCTTTAAATGAATTTGTCTATACTCTAAGGCAGCGCTTCCCAAATTTTTTTTCTTTCACGTACCCCTTGCTTAGGTTATTCATTTCGGAGTACCCCTTTCATCAGAAACACGTCTCCAACCCCCTCCCCTCACTCATATAATGCAAACATGCCTTTTTAAAATTAGTAATATACTTATTAGTAAATATTCATTAAAAAACCTGAAGCTTTCCTATTAATATAAGTTAGTAACGTAACTTTGCCTATTCAAAAATGAAAATTAGGCATGCTTTTCAACGCGTTTCAAAATAAAGCACTAAAAGTAAAAGCTCTGATGTAATTAAGATTATTCTTAAAAACTGAACAATAAGATAAATGTGTTGAAAAAGTAATATTGTACAATGATCAATGGCAATTTTCGCGAAGATAGGGGTAAAATATATAAGAGCCATGCATATGCAATGTGATTATCGGTGACAAACGGAATTATCAATAAATTATTATGTCTAGTGGGCCTTACCTCTCATTTTGAGTGTAACAAATTAGAATTAACAAGAGACAAACTTTGTAATAACAAAATATAAACTTTCTTTATGTGTTTTCAGTTAAACCATTTTTGTAATTGCCGCCATTACCAAAATTATTTGTATGTACCGCCCAGCAGACCTGCCACATAGCCCAGGTTGGGAACCATTGCTCTAAGGTTATCCCTGGACGCTGAGGTAGGAATTGCTTCCAGATAAACTATTCCTCACAACAAGTTATTTGTGTTGAATTTGAGCGATATCTCGCCAATTCTGGTTGTGCTTGGCGACTTTCCTTTCCTTGGCATGGCTTGTGAGCTATCTCGCTAGTACACTGATATAACTCATGCTGGTATGACGTGCGTTTGTTGCCGTCCAATTTATAAGTATATTTTCTGCTATTAAAAGTATAATCTAGATAATTATTGAGTAATCAATTTACTAATTTAAGATTACTGTCAAAATCACAACAGGTTATGGCTTTCAGCAACGCTTCTACTGCGAAAAATGTCGTATTTATGTGAACTTTAAGCGATTGAAGTGCATCGCGCCATTTTTTTTTCTTCTCGTGTTGTGTACTCTGAATTGAAAATATATAAGAAAATGGCACCTATGGATTTTAAGTTCAGGATTGAAAAATTGGAATCAGCAAAAGACTGGACTAGATGGAGAATGACTATGTCATTATTACTTAAAACGCACGATTTGTTGAGTTATGTGAATGGAGAAAAGACTTTCCCTGTAAATGGCGGATCACGCCAATGCTGCCACTTTTGGAGAAGCAAAAATTAATTTGAATTAGCCGATGCAAAGGCACTTTTATTTATCTCCCAAGCACTTGATGACAAGAACTTTGATTATATTAAAACGTGTTCAACGGCAAAAGATGCATAAGAAAAGTTAATCGCGATTTATGATAAATCATCAACGCATAGACTCGATCGTTTGTGGACTGAATTTTTTCATCTGGAATGGAAACAAAGTGAAAATATTGCATCCTTAATAAGTCGGACTCAAAATATTTTTATTGAAGCAAATGATAAACTGCAACGTATTCTACAATGTGCTGTTTCCGGAGCAATGTTACTGTTCCGAATTATTTCGATGCTACCGCAAGAATACATCGCATTTAAGACTGTGTGGGATGGAATTCCGTTGAAAGATCGAACTATTAACTGAAAGACTATGTGCTTTTGAGCAACAAATAGAGCAACAGCAATGTGATAGTACAGCCCTGCAAATTCAATCCAGTCGGCAAGTGCCGTTGCCGAGTTATGGAAGAGATGACGTCAACACCAAATACTTAAGAGGAAATAAATCAAAACAGAAGAAATGGCAAAATCAAAATAAGAAGCCTATGAACGCTAACATTACTTGTTTTCAGTGTGGATTTTTTGGACACAAACGAATAAATTGTCCTCAAAATAAAAATAAGACACTTCCTTCCTCATCTGGTGTAGCCATGCCATGTACAGTTGCACAGGATGATAAAAGCTGGATTGCTGACTCTGGAGCAACTCAGCATATGACATTTGATAGCTCTATATTTGAAAGTTTTAAGAAATTTGCTGTTCCAGAAGTAGTCAATGCTGCAGGTGGTCAGAAACTTATTGCCTATGGTTTTGGACAAATTAATGTGAAAACTCTAGTGGCTGGTAAATGGCAAGAAAATTACCTCACAGATGTCTGGTATGTACCTGAGTTAAAATACCAATTATTTTCTATTTCTCATGCTTTAAGTAAAGGACTGAATGTTGTGTTTAAAAATAAATTTTGCTTGGTGAAAAATGGTAATCAAACCATTGCAGTGGTTCAAAAATCAGAAAATGGTTTATTTGTGATGGAAATGCTTGCTAAAGATCCTAGGAAACCTGCAACTGTTCTTATTTCAAGTACTAGTGATACTCTCCAAGTAATGCATGAAAGAATGGCACATCAAAACAAGAGGCAGTGTATTAAGTTTCTTAAAAAACAGGGCATTTCTTTACCTAACGAGAACTCTGAATTTTGTGTTGGGTGTGTATATGGCAAAGCCCACAGAAAGTCGTTCCACTCAAGAACTGTTAGACCAACAGAGCCTGCTGAACAAATTAATGCGGACCTCACTGGTCCAATGGAAGAAGACTCAGTTGGTGGTTCACGTTTTATGCTAGTTCTTAAAGATGACTATACAAAATTTCACAGAGTATTCTTCTTGAAAGCCAAGAGTGAAGTACCAAATTGTATAGAGACCTTTCTTAATGAAGCAAAGACTGCTGGACATATGGTTAAACAGATACGGTGCGACTCTGGCAAAGAGTTTGACAACTATTCTCTGAAGAAGATTTTAAATGATCGGGGTATTGATCTACATGAGGCAATGGTTGAGACGCCTGAACAAAATGGAGCTGCTGAAAGAGAGATACGCATCATTGTGGAAGCTGCAAGAGCTATGGTTCACCAAAAAGAATTGCCAAAGAAGTTATGGGCTGAAGCCTGTAATACTGCTGTCTATGTATTAAATCACACAGGTCCCACTCCAGTAGAAGATAAAACTCTGCATCAGTTATGGCATGGGAAGTCGGAGAATTTCAACATTAAACGTTTAAGAATATTTGGTACAAAATGCTACGTACATGAACCAAAACAAAGACGTAGAAAGTGGGATAAAAAGGCTGTTGAAGGTCTGGTTGTCGGATATGAAGCTTATGATGGATATAGAGTTTTTATACCTTCTAAAAATAAAGTGGAAAGAAGCTGCAATGTTACATTTTGCGATGAATTCCCATATGAGCCATTGACTGTCGAAGTCACAAGTTGTAGTGATACGCATTCAGAAGAAGAAAATGGAAGTATCCAAAAGAAGGATGAAGATGAATGCCAAGATGAACCTGATCCTGGAAGACGCTATCCTCAACGAGAACATAAGAAGCCAGAATTTCTGTCAGAAAATTATGTACTTTTTGTAAGTACTTTTACTGGCATTGAAACTCCTGCCTGTTACAGTGAAGCAATGAAGTCACCTGAATTTAAGCTGTGGAAAGAAGCCATGACAGAAGAACTGCAGTCTCATGAAGAAAATGGAACCTGGAAACTTACAGAACCCCCAGAAAATAAAAGGATACTTGACAACAAGTGGGTATATAGAATAAAAACAAATACTGATGGTTCTCCTTGTAAAGCTAAAGCTCGCCTGGTGGCAAGAGGTTTCTCGCAAAAGAGGCTGGCTATGACTATGATGATCTGTTTGCACCAGTAGCTAGATTTGACACCTTGCGCACAGTTCTTAGTATTGCTGCTTCGCAAAATCTGTACCTACATCAATTTGATGTGAAAACAGCTTTCCTTTATGGTTTTCTTGATAAAGAGCTCTACATGAAACAGCCAGAAGGTTTTGATGATGGTTCTGGTCGTGTGTGCAGATTGGTTCACTCTCTTTATGGTTTGAAGCAAGCTCCACGCTGTTGGAACCGACGTTTTGTTCAAGCAATTCAAAAATTGCAATTTCAGCAATCACATGCTGATCCTTGTTTATTTACAAAGAGAAGGGATTCATCTGTACTGATAGTGGCCTTGTATGTAGATGATGGACTTGTAGCTGGATCAAGTATTTCAGAAATAGAAATATTGATTAGTAGCCTAAAAGAAGAGTTTAAAATTACTGATGGCCCTCTCAGTTCTTTTTTAGGAGTGCAAATTAATCAGAGAGATAATGGTGACATTTTTATTTCACAGTGTTTGTATACCGAAAAGATACTACAAAGATTTAGGCTTGAAAATTCAAAACCTCTCTCTACACCTTGTGATGTAACTAAATCTCAGGAAGGAGATACAGCCATGGTTGATGTCCCTTACAGAGAAGCAGTAGGTTGTTTACAATATCTTGCAGTTGCTACTAGGCCAGACATAGCATTTGCTGTAGCTTTGGTATCAAGAGCTTTGTGCAATCCTACAAAAGATGACTGGAAGCATGTAAAAAGAATTTACAGATATTTACGAGGCACGAGCAGTGTTGGACTTCTATACAAGTCACAAGTAAAAACTGAGTTTTCTGTTTTTAGTGATGCTGACCATGCTGGTGTTGAAAGGACAAGACGTAAGACGTTCAACATCTGGTATGGTTTCAGTAAATGCAGGTGCATCAATAACTTGGTGGTCTAGATTGCAACATACGGTTGCAATCTCATCAACTGAAGCCGAGTATGTTGCTGCTAGTGAAGCAGTAAATGAGCTTGTTTGGTTAAAGTTGCTCTTCAAAGAGCTAATAGGATATGATGGCACTCCCATTTTATATGTTGACAACCAAAGTGCTATAAAACTTGCCCAAAATCCGCAGCATCATCGAACATCTAAGCACATTGATGTGCGTTTTCACTCGATTAGAGAGAAAGTTGAGCAAGAAGTTTTAAAATTAGAGTATGTTCCATCATCAGAACGAACTGCTGATATTTTTACGAAACCTCTCTCACAAAACCTGTTTATGAACTTACGCGATGGACTTGGACTGGTTAAGTTAAACTGACTGTTTAAATCTGTTATTTAGTGTTTCTTTTGTTGTGTATGATTTTTTTTATTTTTGTTGGCTACTTGTTTATTTTTGATGTGTTAAACAAAATTGGCCTTGATATCAGGAAGGAGTGTTGAATTTGAGCGATATCTCGCCAATTCTGGTTGTGCTTGGCGACTTTCCTTTCCTTGGCATGGCTTGTGAGCCATCTCGCTAGTACACTGATATAACTAATGCTGGTATGACGTGCGTTTGTTGCCGTGCAATTTATAAGTATATTTTCTGCTATTAAAAGTATAATCTAGATAATTATTGAGTAATCAATTTACTAATTTACGATTACTGTCAAAATCACAACAATTTGAAATAAGATCCAACGTTTTTTATTTATATCTGGCCTATCTTTCATACTTACGATTTTCACACTCTTGCTTATCCACACTAGAGCTCCTATAATACAGGCTGAATCATACTGCCATTTAATGACCCAGCGGACCAAAAACCAAGCTAAAACTGGTTAGCTTACCGTACTAGTGGACGGCGAGTGACAGTAACGGGGACGGCGAAGACCTGCTCAGGCGGTTTCCTAATGCTGAGCTAGGTCACAATATGGCGGTTATTATGGGCAACAGAATGGATATGCGTCAGCTCCCCTTATAGGAGCCTTAATCCACACCACATCCAGAAAACAAATTTTGCTGGAAATCTATAACATACAATGCATTGTGCATTTCAGGTTCTCTCCACTCACCACCTTACCAGCAGAAGACATTTCTGCCGATCCCAACCAATATAAAGTAAATAATGAATTGTGCCTGCGTAATTTATATATGGAATGAAACAAAAGAGAAAGATATAAGACTAATAAATATTCCATTGAATGTGCCCCTAAAAACAATGTAATATTAATTTTTTACTCATTTTTATACACCATGATTATAATGTGGCAAACACATGGTAATCATTCACTGATAAAAATCTATATAAGCATTAATGATTTGTAGTTAATGTTATCTTATTGTTAGTTCAAATATCATGCTCCATCAATAAATAAATAAAAACAAAGAGAGAAAGGGAGCACGCAAAATAAAATCGTTAAAAAACTATAAATAAAAAATTTTAATCCATTTAAGAATTAGAGATCAAAACAAAATTATATATATCCAGAAAGAGTGAAAAAGAAGGACAAATCACTTTTGTGCTGCTATCTATGTCCAATAATCAAACAGAATTGGCTATTAAAAGAATTTTATAATTATCTAAATAGAGATTTTAATTGTTTATAAGACAATGACAGTAATCATTTCCAACATGCTATATTGAAAAAAAGAAGGCAATAGTAAAATATTCAATAAAAATTGTATTTAATAGGTAAAAATATATATATTAAAGATAGGATGCAAATCAATAAATAAATGAATAAACAAACAAAGACATTTGTTTAGCTGTTAATTTTGTAGAAATCGTAAATTATTGCAATTAAATTTAAATTATATGCATTGCTTAAAATTTTTTTAAACATTAATTTAAAGCAATATTAATTGGCAAGCAGAACATGCAATATTTAAAAGAGCATATTTTTCTCTTTATGTTAATAGAAATTAAGAAAAAAGTATTAAGTAGAAAAAAACAAAGATTATTATTATTAAGTAAAAATAAAGTTTAAACAATAACGGTGGAAATGATTAATATACATTTGAAGTTATATTTTTATATACGTTAAAGTTATCCACTGATATGCTCATTTGCATAAAATTAAATCTTCATCTATTGAATAAAAAATAAGTTCATAATAGCATTGGTATTAAATATTTTAAGAATATCATACTAAACTATTCCCAAAGCACAGAAAACTCTACTTCATCATCATTTTCATCAAAAAACAATTCCGTTGCTTGCAATACAGAACACAAAACTGCTTGTTTTGATAACTCCATTGCAAAAAAAAAAAAAAAAAAAAAAAGACAACATGGATGTGAATCAGAAAAATGTAAATATTTCATCTAATCATCTAACTGCAACAGAAGCAGAAACAGTTAATATAGGGGGTGCTGACTTTTATTTACAAACAAGTTCGATGTCAGTGCAAAACTAAACACACTATAAGCGTTCATAGACTTGAGGAAAACTGGTTGCACTGGACCATATCTAACTGCACTAATTTCAGTTTTGACACTGAAACCAGTATGTTTAGAGCTTTAATATGCGAGCTTTATAGAAACAAAATATACAATGCTTATTGAAAAAGTTTCAAAATGTATAGATGAACAAAACATCGAATACACCCTAAGACAGTGTTGAATTCAGAAGGTGGTCCAGGGGGGGGGGGACATTTCCCTCCCTGGACCTTTGTAATGCACCTCCCCAGAAGATTTGAGATTTTATGCTTTTAATGGTTAAGAAGTGTAATTTCCCTCCCGGAACTCTACAATGTCCCCCCCCCCTTGGGAGCCACAGAAATCCCTCCCGGAGAAAAGTGTTTGAATTTCAACACTGCCCTAAGCATATAAGGAACGTTTCTTTTAAAGAGTTATAAAGGATTTGCAGTTCTATAATATATTGATAGAGCATACAATTATTTACATTAAAATAATTAGGTTTATTATGGGAAAATGTCTTTTCAAACTGAACTGTTAAGAATATGCTTTTGGCATACATGTCATGCAAGCACTTTTTTTTTTAGGGAATACTACGAATATGCAATAGAAAGGATTTCAATATAAAATATTTTATTTTAGTTCGTCACCTCAGATCATAAGGAGATGTTTAAACCTCATTTCTGAGGAAATACTTTGTAACATGTGTCACATACATAAGGTATTCCCACAGATATAGATAACAAAATGTTGTTTCAAACTTTGTTTCACTGAAAATGCTTTTCACTATTCATATAGATTATGTAGTTTTTCCCAATGAGTTACAAGTCATTGATTTTGGTTTTTTGCCTGTACAAATGATTCTGCACATATTTTATATTTACAAAGTTAAGTTTATCACATACAGGGCAGTCACTGGTGACTATTTTTAATTCTATCTGGCACCACTTTCTTAAAACAAAAATATTTTACATGCACTTTGACAACGTGTGCAAGAGTATAACAACACACTTTGATACATGTGAAAGATACTACAAAATTATTTTTTTAAAATAGTTTCATGTATAGAGTATAAAAATAGACGCCAGTCACAGCTCTGCATATGGACAACAAGATGCTAATTAAATTTTCTTTTTCATTGAAAAACTTTTTGATATAGGACAAACATATAGTTTTTTTCGTGTTTCTTCGATTTCCTGAATTTGTATATGCTTAAAGGCAAATTTCACAAATTTTAGGTTTGACTCCTGTATGAATAAAGAGATGTCTGTTTAAAGAGTTTCTCATTGGAAAAGCTTTTTGACATACAGGACAAACATATGATTTTTCTGGTGTGTTTTCAATTTCTTGAAATCTGCATATGCTTCAGTATATTTCACAAATTTAAGATTTCACTTCTGCATGTTTATTAACAAGATGTCTGTTCAAAGTTTTTCTCGTTGGAAAAGCCTTTTGACATTCAGGACAAACATATGGTTTTTCTCCAGTGTGTTTTCGCAGATGGTATAGTAGACCTCCTGAATCTGCATATGCTTTTGGACATATTTCACACTTATAAGGTTTCTCACCTGTATGTATAAAAAGATGTCTGTCGAAAGATCTTTTCACTGGAAAAGCCTTTTGACATTCAGGACAAACATATGGTTTCTCTCCAGTATGTGTTAGAAGATGACGTTTTAGATTTCCTGGCTCTGAAAATTCTCTTTGACACACTTCACATTCATAAAGTTTCTCTCCTGCATGAATACGGAGATGACTGTTTAATTTCACTTTTGTTAAAAACGATTTTTGACATTCAGGACATATATAAGATTTTTCTCCCGTATGTATAAGAAGATGCATTTTCAAATAACGTTTCACAGAAAATGCTTTTTGACATTCAAGGCAAACATGCGGTTTCTCTCCAGTGTGTGTTAGACGATGGGTTTTTAGATTTTCTAAACGTGAATAACCTTTTGAACACAATTCACATTTATAAGGTCTGTCACCCGCTTGCATAACGGGATACTGTCTCAAATTTCGTTTCATTGAAAGTGGTTTTCTAAATTCAATACAAAGACATGGTTTCCCTAATGTATGCACCAGAAGATTTTTTTTAGATATTGTGCTCCTGCAGCTTATTCTAGATGTATTTCAATATTTATATAGATTTTTTCTAATGTGAGTGAAAATGTTTTTGTCAAATCTCTTTTCTTATTAACATCCCTTTTACATAAATGGAAGTTGTATATTTTTCTGCAATTTTTTTTATTCAGAAAAAAATATAATAGATAAAAATAATGATACAGTAGATCTTTATAACGCAATTCTATATAACGCAATTCTCCATAAACGCACAACTTCTCAGATGTAAACAATGAGTTTTCAGTTCAGAAACACCTGAATTCCTACATTATAAATAGTTGCTATTTTTTAGAGGACTAAATCTGATACATTAATTTGACTTTATCTCCTTAATTCAGAGCTAATTACTGAAAAAATAGCTATGATTGGATACAGCTATGTTTGGACAATGTTTATAAAGTAAATTTAACAATGTGTGGAATGATCTATGTTATGCAAAAAAATTATAATATATAACTCCTGGTAATAAAGAATGCAATATAAAGATACTCTAATGTATTTTGGTATGTTTCACAAATATTTGGCCATGATTTACAAGCTAAATTTAATGATGTATGAAATGCGATCTATATAACGCAAAATTCTATATAACGCACAACCTCATGTTTTTAGGTTTGCGTTATAAAGATCTTCTACTGTATTTTAAAATTCCCTTTTAGTTTAAAGACTTTATGACATACATTATGAACATGTAGGTTTTATTTGAAATACATTTATACATCTTTTTAATGGAATTTGCTTTGATTGTGAATTCTTTCTGGCACACATTGAAAAAAGTGTAATTATTACAGCATTCTTCAAACAGCTAAATGTCACTCAGAACTTTTGAATAAAATTTTGCTTTATAATTTTGCTCTATAAGTGAAATAAAAGAATTTATCAATTTTGAAATAAATTTACTCTTAAATTCGAATAGCAGTCAATCATTTTAACATTTCAGCAACAGAATGATTTTGTCCATGAAAGGGTTAAAAATCTCTTCACAGAAAGTAATTTCAAGTTATAACTTTTTTTCTTACATTTTTCTTTACATTTTGTTTCAGCTTCAAACTGATATTATATTACAATATAATATGATGAAATAGTAGCTACACCTACATACAGTTAATATGACTGTAGGTTTTTGTAAGTCTTTTAAATTATCAACAAATTCTAAATCTTATGGTTTGCTATTCAGAGCTTTTAAATGACTTTTTAATTTAAATCAGAAAACATTGGTGTAAATATAATATAAAAATATTCTTGACATATCTTAGATCTTTTTTCCAAATAAGTTGCCACTTTGACTCTTATTTCATACTATTTATGGATGGTATTATGATGGCAAAGAAGAAATGTTGTAAAAGACAATATTTCACACTAGTTACATTAGAGTGATTTCATGTTCGGTAAAGAATTTAGACTTTACAGATGTATTTCAACTTGTTTTTATTCATACATGCAGAAAAACTTGCAAGAATAATATTAAAAACCTGTAAGAAAATGAAAGAAACAAATTATATAACATTATTACAATTTATTTATGTATATATTAAGAGAAACATATAACATCATAATTATTAAAAACTCGTCATGTGCTTTAAGTCAATTAAACAGAATTAAAATAAAATTTAGGAAAAAATAACTTAAAAAAATATTATAAAATTCATTTTATGTAATTATTTTTACTAGGACTTTAAAAAATTTTTTTTAAAGAAATGTTTAATTTCGAGATTTGCTTTTAACCCTCTGCAGTGTTGAATTCAGGGTATGGCACGGGGGGAGGGGGATTCTTCCCAGAGCATCGAAATGCCTCTGGAAAATTTAGGGTTTTATGCTTTTTAAAGGTCTAGAAATACACAATTTCCATCCTGATACTCCTCGGAGCTGTAGAAATCCCTCACAGAGGAAAATGTCTGAATTCAACACTGTCTCTTTGAAGAGTAGGGATTCATTTTTGGACCACTTAAGTTTAATCTTTAAATGACACATTGGCACCATAATTTTTGAATGAAAATTTTCCTTTTATTAGGTACATAAAGAAAAACTTTTACATATTTTCAAATAAATTTATTTGTTAATTCTGGTATCATTCAATCATTTCAGCATTTTACAAATAGAAGTACTACTTTGTACTCTAAAACGATTAAGATATGTATTAAGCTTAAGCAATACCCATACCTGACACTCTGCTCTTCTATTGAAATACAATATGGTTCAGTTGCAACTAACCAAATATTTTCTGGCTATCTCTCTAAAACCTACTTTCTTCTCTCATTTTACATCTGTTTTTTTATTACAAAGGAAATCTACAGGGTGTAGGTAGAGTTACGGAATGAGATATCATAAAATTCAATCATACAGTTGACTGCAAACCTGCAGAATTAGATGAAATACGACTCTGTTATGTTGCAGTTCATTGTAAAATTATCTTTGTATTACATTTAATCATGTGTCGTTATCTGCTTGTAAGTGAGAAAGTAAATAGTGTACCCATGATTATAATAAGTTATACCATATTCATAAATTACTCTGTGGCATAAATTTATATATCAATAGAAAGAACGATCCATAACCATAGTACTAACTTCCTTTTTAGATAATGAGCTATTCTCTAATCCACTTTATGTACAGAGTGTCTCATTTATTTTGCAACCTGCTTAAACACGAAGTAAATGAACAACACGAGTGCACGCGCACACCGTTAACACAAGCAACGATGTGGAGGGGCAAGCCAGCAACACTACCAACACGCTAAAAAACCACATGAGACATTTCAGTGCTAAGGAGAATGAAGTGAAAGGTAGTTTTGCGTCATGGTGCTACGTGCAGAAAAATGCGCATTTATTATTGAACATCATTTTCAAACATCTTCGTACAAAACAATCAAGGAACGATATGAAAACAAGTTTTCAGACTCGGTAAGTGCCAAATAAAGGCACAATTAAGCGAATCGTGGACCATTTTCAAACAGAATGAACTGTGGAACTGAAAAGAAAGAATCGTCTGTCATTTGTCCTAACTGACCACAAAATGGAGGAAATCGAAACGAAAATCAAGGAGAAACCGGCCACATCATTAAGAAAATTAACAAATGAACGTTTTGTTTGGTTTCAACAGGATTGCGCTCCTACACATATGGCCAGCAACACTCTGTCATTTCTCCAAGAATTTTTTGGTGATCAACTACTTATAAAAGGAACAGACCCCAAAGCGCCTTTTCCCCCAAAAAAAGCAGGAAAAAAGGAGGAAAAAAACAATAAATTAGGAAAAAATAGGAAAAAAATATCGAAAAAATAGGAAAAAGTAGGAAAAATTCGTTAAAAAAAATAGGAATGCAAATATTAAATTGAATTAAAAAAAATACAAAAATAAATCAAATTTAAGATAATTTATTGAAATGTTGTGTCAAATACACAATGACTGTTATAAGTTTTCCTTTTGTTAATTTACAAATAAAAGAAAGAAAGAATGGCAGCAAAATCTAAATTTTTAAATTGATTGTTGTATTTTATGCAGTTTATCTTGTGCTGAAGAAAGTTCTTTGGTAATTTTCTGAATATTATTGGTACTGGTCTCTATTACTTTCGATAAAATTCTCACTTTCATAAAATCTTTAACTTTGATTGCTTCTCGTAGTGCATCATTGTTTTCAATTAAGCATTTATTGGCCGAATTTAATTCTTCTTGCAAAAATTCTACTTTTTCTATTTCAGCTTTTCGTTTTTCTGAAATTTCCAATCTTTTTTTCTTTCTCTGTTCGCTTTGTAGTTTTTAGTGTTCTTCTAATTCCCTTTTCTTTTTTTCTTCTTCAGAAGCCTTTGCCACAGCTTCTTTCTCTGCAGCATACATTGAATAGCTTTTTGCCACTGAATTTAATAGCTTTCCAGTTATGGGAATCGAAAAGATGCCTCCATGCCTTTTCAAAGCATCTTTAATATGTCTGAGGCCTATAATTGTAGATTCTGAAACACCTAATCTTTTCTTTGACAATATATTAGTGTTCAATGAGAATCCACATTCTACATCAGCATTTCCGTGTGCAAGTACTAAACAGTTTTTTATCAAAAAAGAAAGATTTTGAAATCTTGGCTTTGATGTAAAAACGTCCTTCAGTTCAAATACTTTACTCCAAAATTCATCAATACGCTGTGAATGTTCAGAAAATTGTTTACAGATTTTACTTACTTCAGTATCTGTTTTATAAGCATGCCATTCCAAAATTATATTGTCCAATTCCCTGTCTTGAATATTCAATGATTTCATATTGACACACAGACGCTTAATTGCATCATTTGGCTTATTTCTCATAGATGGATGAAGGATCGCGAGATCTTTTAATAAACTATTTGTCAGTGGAAGAGAAGCTTTTAACAGTTTAGCCAGTCTTATCAAACATGATCGTAATGCCATTTTTGCTTCTTTTGCTGCATTTTCCTTCAACAGCAAAAGGGCTTTTTTTGTACCAGTTCCTACCTCTATTTCACCAAGGGTTTTGTAATTTTCAAAATTGTCGAAATCAATCTCAAAAAATTTACTGCCTTCCAGATTAGACACAATCTCCTCCTTCATAAACATTAACAAAATATTATGCAGCAATTGGTTCATTTTAAAATACATCATATGAACAAGCGGGCCTTCAGTTTGAAACAATGCCAAGTAGGTCTGTAAATTTGGTGTAAGAGCAACAACAAACTGAAGAAACACGAGTGTTTCTTTTCTTTTGAGATTGCTTACAATTCTCTTATAACGAGAGTTGTTTTTAAGCATATTAAAACTATTTTTCTGTTTTGGAAGGAAATTCAAAAAATATTCCAGCAATGATTCATAAACAAGCAATATTCGTTCTACAATGGGACCCAAAGTTAGCCATCTGGAATTCACATGCCTGAGAAGAAATAATTCTTCACATTCAAGAAACCTTTGCAATGTTTGCAAATCTTCTCGACGAGCAGCACTATGTTTGAAAAAAGCAAATAAATCAACACAGAACTCATCAATATCTAAAGGCAGTTCGCCTAATGCTTTTGCAAAGCAGTTATGGACTTTATGCAGACTGCATGTACCTATTTCCACCAACTCTTTTGATCCTAATTTTACAAGTTCTTCATTTACTTTTTTTGCAACCAATAAATTAGTATTTGGGCCGTCCATACTGAGCATCAAAATTTTTGTTATGCTTAAATTTTCTCCTTTTAAGGCCTCCAAAATTGTTTTGCAAATTATTTTGGCATCAGCATGGCCAAGGAAAAGTGACGTAAAGTATGAAGACAAAATCGAATTATGTTTGGGACTCCAATATCTGAAGTGAATGTCCAATTGTTTTTTAATTTGTGAAGTTGTAGCTTCATCGAATGATAATGTAAAATATCCACCACCATTTATCGCAGATTTCAGATCAGAAATTGTTTCAGTTTGAAAATAAGGTCCTAAGCCATGAGATATCACATATGAGATTTTTCGATCCCCTAATTTCATTTTAGATGCAATTTGGTTATTTTCAAACATAAGCTGAAAAAGCGGAGCAATATCTTTACATGAAGCAAAAGAAAAATCTGACGCAGCAACTTTTAATGCCCACAAAGCCTCAGCACGTGTTATTAGCTGATTTGATGTTAGTGCAAGTGACAAATTGTTTTCAGCAAATATATAAGTATTTGAAGATGAAGTGTCTGAATTATCGGTAGGTGACTTAAAAGTTTTCTGTTTGTGCATCAACTTTCTAGCTTTAAGATGCTTTTTTCTCTCAGCATGATTTAAAATCGTAGAAATACCATTATTTGAAATTGTAAGAGAACATTTGCATAAAAGACATTTAGCTTCTCCTTCAGTTTCTCCTTTAGTGCACCAACTTCCAATACCATCTCCATTACAATCATCAATGTCTAACCAATGCTCCTGAAATTTTGTAGCCCCTCCTGGCATTGCTAAAAGCCTGAAAAAAAAAAAAAAACTTTGATTAATGCAACAGAATTTAATATTTCAAAAGCATTTATTAGATTTATTTACTTTCTATAAAAAAAAAGTAATAAAAGGATTAAAATTCAGATTTTAGATTCTTTGTTATTTAATATTGAATTATACAATATACACATACCCCAATTTTCTAAGTTCACCGGTGATTTTGATCCACTCATCAAAACAATCAAATTTCTATCTTTTAGCCAAACATGGTAAATTTTGTTATCTTTTCAATAAAGTTTATTCAGAATTCATACAGTAATTTTCAAATTTTCTGCAATTTTGTATGTCATTTTTAGAAGTTTTTTGCATTTTGCAGTAATTTCTCCACATTAGTAAAAGGAACCAAATATCTCTTACTAATGTGGTCCAATTCCATTAGTAAAGGAATCAGGTTCAATTTATCCATCCAAAATAATAAATTTTGTCCTCTTTTTCAATGAAGTGTATTCATAATTCATGCAGCGATATGTAAATTTGTAAAAAAAAAAAAATTCAGGTTTTATGTTTTATGTGTTTTTTTTAACAATCATTACATAATCTGATTTTTTTTTAGTGTGAACTCGATAACAAACTAATAGAAGTGAAAACATTCTTTCATATACAAAGTTTTATATTTTTTAAATAATCATCAAAGCATTTATTTACTTACATTCGCGTGATTTTTTTATTCATAAAATTATAAAAATATGCCCTGCCATACCCCATCCCCCCCCCCAACAAAAAAAATTAATTTTGTTTGTAAGCCCCCCCCCCCCACCCCCTCCCTTCCAGAATATTTGGTTGAAATGCGTTTTAGTTAATTGGTATGTCCGAAATAATTACTCTTTTCCTTCAGATTTGCTTTTTTAAAGTTTTTTGTTGAAACTTCCGATCATCGTTGAAAATATGCAAAACTAGATAAACTTGCATTTACTATTTATAAGTTTTGTCTAATTATAATCAATATATTATTTATCTATAATGAAACAAAATTAGCCATCGCAGCATCTTTACATTTTATATATTTGGATTGATTTCCTAAACATGGTAAAATATAGAACATCATACTTTGGATGAATCATTTTTGAAGCCCCACCCTCACCTCTTTAAGAGGCTACTTCATTCACTCACGTGAAAACATATGTTCGTTTATGTCAATCCTATAGGAGAATTTCTTGTGAAATATCTCTTTTATATTTCACATTTTTTTTTTTTTTCATTGGATAGCTGAGGTCGATCGCTACAAAGACCTTTTTTTTTTTTTCACGATTTTGAAAGTGAAAGTACACTTATACAATAACTTGCAAATAAAATCGTAATGAATAAAAAGCGGCCTTTGTAGAGATCAACCTCAGCTACCAAATAAAATAATTTAATAATAATACTGTGAAATGCAAACGGGATATTTTACAAAACATTTCCTGTAAGATTGTTTTCGCGTTAGTTAAGTAGCCAAAGCGGCCTTTGTAGAGATCAACCTCAACTACCAAATAAAATAATTTAATAATAACACTGTGAAATGCAAACGGGATATTTTACAAAACATTTCCTGTAAGATTGTTTTCGCGTTAGTTAAGTAGCCTCTTAATTGGAAAAAATATATATCATGGGTTCTTTTTTGCATAACGGAACATTATCCATTCAAAGCAGATGACCTGATTTTGATAACATTCCACTTCCAACTTAACGTAGTTCGATAAACAAAACAAACTGGGGATAGTTGTCTCTCTTTTTCTTTGCAGCTGTACAGTGGGAGTTTTTATAGGGGGACTATAATTTTCTTGTAATCTATTATATTTTAATAAAAATTTAGTATGCAGCCTAATTTGTTATTATTGAAACCTGCTGAAAATTTGAACGAAATCGATCAATTAACAAAGAAGATACATAAATTATTTTTTAATAGCAAGGGAAAGAAGGGCTTTGCTTTCGGTTCTTTTTCCTTTAATCATTATTTCTGTTTGCTGCTCAATTTATTTTTCCAATGACGCCGAACTTTCTGACAAATTCACCGGAATACTTTTTATATTTATGGAATAAAATTTGCAGGCATGACAACTGAAATAGTTTGGAATTGAAATGTGTATTCCTTTTTTTAATTAATATCTTACGTCTTGAATTTTTTTAAATATCTGCAAAATGCGAAAAAACTCTAAAAATTACATAAAAAATTCAAAAATCGTAAAAAAAAATTTGCATAAAAATTAAATAATCACAGAGGAACAAAATGTTAGGCTTTGACTAAAACCCAATTTCGTTAACAAATATGAAAAAAAAATGCATAAAACGCAGAAAAACACTGTATAAATATGAATGAACAATATTGAAAAGAGGTTAAAATTTGTTATAGTGGGCTAAGATATTAAAAGCTTTTATTAATTTATTTTTCTAAATAAAAAAAAATCGCTGCAAATCATGAAAAAACCCTTAAAACCGAAAAAATTTAAAAATTGCAGTAGGAATTCCGAATAAAATTTGTTGAATGCAAGGGATAAAACCTTACAACAAGATTTCTTTTACAAATGTGGAAAAATCGCAGTAAAACGTGAAAACAATCACTAAAAATTAAAAAATAGCAGAAAACAAAATTTACTATATTGAATTAATAAACTAAAACGAGACCTTTGAAATAGCTCTATAGAACGCAAAAAAACTAAAATTCTTTAAAAAAAATCGTCGTACGAATCTAAATTGAATTTTATTGGGAAAAAAAAAGAAAAGTCAAAATTTACGAGATCGAGCTAAAAGTCAAACTCGATTCCGTTTACAAATTGTGGAAAAATCGCGGCAAAACGCAAAGAAATTGCTGAAAATCTCGGAGTAAACTAGTGATGCGTCAATCTCAAAACTTTCTTCTACCTCATACATTTGTTAACGCTTCAAAATTCGCTACCAAAATAAAGTGGCAATCTAGCACATCATGAGGATTCTAAAGTTATGAAATTCCGTGCATTAGTTCTTGAGATAAGGCTATTGCTAAAATCGTGTACATCCTGCAAAATGCTGCACAGAGGCACCACCTGTTGGGTGATTATCACCAAAACCTAATCAGCAACTACTTATGTCAATGTCTAACTGATCTGCAATTTGATGAAAATCTGTTCATTAGTTCTTGAGATAGAGAAAAATGCAACCCGGCAGCGCCACCTATTGGGCGATTTACACCAAAAACTAATAAGCACTAATTTATATCAGGCACTAACATAATATATTTTTAAATTAAATTCCGTGCATTAGTCCTTGAGAAAGAGTGCCTACAAAATTTGTGTCACATACAGACAGTCACAGATGGACATTTTGTAAAAACTTGTTTTACGGGATCCCCGACCCCTAAAACGCATTCATCCATCGTAAACTGGAAGTAGAAAATTTTCACGAATCCAATATTTTCTTGTAATAGAAGAAAGTAAAAAAAAAAGATGAAAAAATCAAAAAATTGTTAAGTGTAAAAAAGTGCTTTTTTATTCAGCAAAAATTGCTGCCTAACTCAACATAAATGCCTTTTTAACCGATCAAAGTACCATTTTTAATAAATTCGGCCAAAACCCTTCTTAAAAGAAATGCGAACATTATCGAAAACGCATGAAATTGGCAGGTGTTCTTATTCAAAAATTATGCAATCGAAAGACGTTTAATTTTTTTTTTCTGGTAATAGCAGAACTTTCAGAAAATATTATCTAAGTTTTGCATTTAGAACCTCCAGTGTGAGGAGAAAAATCGGTCACGTGACCAAAATATTGCTTATAACTCAATAAGTTTTTTTTTTTTTTTTTTTTTTTTTTTTTATGTAAAATTTTTTATTCTAAATTGTTTTAATAGTCAGACTTTCCAATGTTATGCCTTTACTTTTTTTTTAAATGAGTCAAAGTAAGTAAACAAAACAAAAGTAAAGGGAAAAAAGAAAATACATTCAAATGCAATCACTAAAGAATAATATGTATTTGACATGAAAAAAATATATACATCAGCTACAATTAAACTCAATCTCTCATCCCCTGTCACTTTCCTAAAAAAATTTTTAAGAATAACTCGAAACCCAATTAAATAAGTAAGAAAGAATCAAATAGATCTCATGATGTCCTGGGGTGGGTTGATTATTGACGGCCAATTATCTACACTTGGGATATAGGCCCGGGGGGGAGTGCCCTTCGTGGGGGTCTTTCTAAGGGGAACCTAACCCGTATTTACGAATGGAGAAATCCACGTAACTCCGAACGATTATTCCGACGGGCGCGATTGGGAACGAACCCAGCACCTCCCGTCTACCAGCTTCAGAGCAGAACCTCTCTGCCACTGGTGGGGCCATGAAGTCCTGGGAAATAATGATATTAATGTAATTTGTTAATATATTTAATACTGATCTTGTCAACTGCAGCTTTAAGAATAAAAAATATTTGAAGCATAAAAAAAATACTGTATGATCTCGAAAATCCGGCATTAAAATCATCTCTTCTTTTCACCTTTTTTTTTTTTAATTCTTCAACCGTACGGGAGAAAGACAAATATAAATTTTTTACAAGTAAAAACTTCGAGATCGGAAATGATGGAATAGCAGGCACCAAGATCGTTGCTGCGGTGCTAAATAATAACTGCAGATATCGCTGGTAGCAGCTCCGAGGAACGTGGACGAGAAACTCGTAGAAGAAAAACATGTCACGAGAAAAATACATAAATTTGACAGGAAAATTAGTCTTCTTTAGAGAAAAAAAAAAAATACTATTTTCGAATCCAAAATATTCTTCACTTATATTAAAAATCCAAAGAAAACTTGTTAAAGAACTGCCAAAAAAATTGAAACAAATAAAACTGACATTGATGTTTCGGAAATTATACAAGAAGAAATGACTTCACTGTTGACTAGAATTTTCTTTGTAATAGAAAATATTAATTAAAGTAAGGTTACTATTATTATTTATTTTCTCACATAAATATCACTTGGGTGTAAATTAAATTATGAATAAAGACACCATTAAGAACACCGGAAGTACTTTTGATATTTTTTTCCAGAAATCCGAAATTTTCATAAATTCGGCTCAGTTTTGGTCTGGACAATGCCGAATTTTCGAGGTTTTACTGAATTAACTGAAATAAAATAATTGTAGTTGATTATTTTAAATTAAAATGTTAAAAACGAAAGCAACATTACTTCAAACTAAACTTTCGAAATTAAGAGTTAATAATTCATTAATCTTGTACTAAATATATACAAATAAAAGTAAAATGTACTTACTTTTTTTTTTCTCCAGAGCTCTTTAACCTTAGCTTCAGTGATTTGTAAATCAAAAGGTTCGTATGACCCTTGACCTCTCATTCATATGAGCTTCGAAGACGGAGTGTGTGTTCCTAGAGATATGCTCCTCCTCCAATCTAACGTCATACACAGACAGCCAATGGAACAAACTGCTTATTCCCGCTATTTCGATTGCAGACGACTTCCCGATCGCTTGTGGAACGAAGAAAGATAAGAATGACGGGCCGACGTGGAAGTTGAAAAAATTTGTTCGAAGTGGAGAAAAATGGAGGGAAAAATAGGAAAAAATAGGAAAAAACAGGAAAAAAAGGCAAGGGTTCTAGAAAATAGGAAAAATAGGAGCTCTGCGGGGTCTGAAGGAATATGGCCTCCATGCAGTCCAGACCTGTCACCGTCCGATTTCTTCTTGTAGGCCAATTTGAAAAATCGCGTGTTCCGTGAACTGATAGCCTCGATTACTGAACTGAAAACTTGGATTATGGAAGAGAAAAACGCTATCACACCAAACACCCAAACACATTACAGAATGTGTCTCGAAACCTCCTCAAACGGGCCCAGATATGTAAAGATGAAGATGGCAATCACTTCCAACACCTTTTGTAGTCGTTTAAGCACTTCTGTAAAATAAAAATTAATATTTGTACATTTCTTTAGGGGTTCTGTTTTAGGGGGTTGCAAAATAAATGAGACACTCTGTAGGTAGGGCTGTCCAGTAGGTAGGCGGCGCCCGTGGGTGCCATTGCACCTTTTGAATGTTTTCTTGGAGCCCTTTCAATTGAGGTGCAACATTTATATCCAGCTGAGTCCATTGTACAGAAATTTATAAGAATTCCTTTTTATTTAACTTTCTGAATTTATACACCAGTGTTTTGAAAGTTGAATGGAATCACTCCAGATTTTTATTTCTAGCTACGTTACTGATAGACTGTTGATTTCCATTTTTGTTACTTAACTCTCTCTCTCTCCCTACAACAGTGGTTTGAAAGTTGATTGTTGTCACTCCAGATTTTCATTTCTAGCTACGTTACTGATAGACTGTTGATTTCCATTTTTGTTACTTAACTCTCTCTCTCTCCCTACAACAGTGGTTTGAAAGTTGATTGTTGTCACTCCAGATTTTCATTTCTAGCTACGTTACTGATAGACTGTTGATTTCCATTTTTGTTACTTAACTCTCTCTCTCTCTCCCTACAACAGTGGTTTGAAAGTTGATTGTTGTCACTCCAGATTTTCATTTCTAGCTACGTTACTGATAGACTGTTGATTTCCATTTTTGTTACTTAACTCTCTCTCTCTCCCTACAACAGTGGTTTGAAAGTTGATTGTTGTCACTCCAGATTTTCATTTCTAGCTACGTTACTGATAGACTGTTGATTTCCATTTTTGTTACTTAACTCTCTCTCTCTCCCTACAACAGTGGTTTGAAAGTTGATTGTTGTCACTCCAGATTTTCATTTCTAGCTACGTTACTGATAGACTGTTGATTTCCATTTTTGTTACTTAACTCTCTCTCTCTCCCTACAACAGTGGTTTGAAAGTTGATTGTTGTCACTCCAGATTTTCATTTCTAGCTACGTTACTGATAGACTGTTGATTTACGTTTTTTTTACTTAACTCTCTCTCCCTGCATCCTCCTCCCCCCCCCTTTTGTTTGTCCCAAATTTTTTCGACATTCTTAATAGCATTTCTCAACATGCATAACTTTTTTCAATATTGCATTTTTACATTTTCATGTTTTAAATGTTTTATCTCAATGAAAGTCAAATTAAAAAACTTCAAAAATACATTATACATTTTTTTATTATTTTAAAATAAATTTATTCAAACTATACTTCCCATAATTAATTTTTGCTTTCCCAAGTCAAAGAGTTTAATTATTCAACACTCTTAATTTCCGTTATCCGCATGTTCAGGGGTGGAGAATTACAGAATCTACTCACCACAAGCAAGTGGATTTTCTGACCAGGCGAGTGCATTTTCATGTTATCTTTTAAATACTGCAGTCTATAAAAGGTATACCAAAATGTTTTTATATTTTTATTTGTTGACCATATTTTGTGTCTTGCCCAGTTTCTGTAATATAAACATGGCACCGAGTTCTAACCAATACCAAGCTTTCCTCAATTGCATATATTTCTTAATTTTATACAAATGTTAATATGGTAATGCATTGTAATAAATTATTTTTTCAGTCACATAAATTTCGCCATAACTAATTTTGACTATATTGCATCTTGCTGGCTGGAAAAAAAGATCTTTGGTGGTAAGATTTTATGAAAATTCCCCACCCATGCACATGTTTGTGTTTTTCTTTTCTAAAAGAAGACAAAACTAGAACTTGGAGACATAGCACCATCTAGTAGACATATTTTTCATAACACCTCTTACATTTCAAATAATCTCATTTTTTTTAATAGCAAATCCTTTAGTTATCGTACGAAGTCAGTTTTACCGAACGCATACTCCAGTCCCATTATTCTCATTATAACTGTGGTGGGTTATACTTTTTACTTTGGTGTTGTTGTTTCATATAAAATAATGTTATTCCTAAAGTGCAAAAATATCTGTTTTGTTGTGTTTAACAAGAATATTAAGAGTGTAAAAATGTTAAAAATTGAAATAAAATTTACATTCATTAAAGAGTTAAAATTTCAATGCAAATTCACCTTGTTAAATAATTAAAATTCATAAAGATACAAATGAATGTAAATACATTGCTTAAAGGTGTGTAAAACATAAATCAAAATCATTTAAAAACACATTAAAGTCCTTTTAAAATCAAAACATTTTGAACCGAAACTTACTCAGCCTTCATCAGTGAAAATCTAGTAGTTGTTGTCTTTTTGCGTCTTCCAGCGTTTCCCGGAACAAACCATTCTACTTTAAGGGTGTGGAATATAAGGTGGGATGGGAAAGGTCATTCAAAATTTCAAAAACAATTACAGGTTAATGAATCCTGTATTAATTCTTTCCAGACTGCGTGGATATCATATGATAATACATCGTTACAAACTATTTCTTTTTTAGATATTATTTCTAGAGATTCTCTTATGATAGCTTGCTGGTGATTACTTGGGCAGAATATATTTAATGTGCTTTTAAATGATTCTGATTTATGTTTTATGCACCTCTAAGCAATGTATTTACATTTATTTGTATCTTTAGGAATTTTGAAATTTACATTATTTATATATATTATATATATATATATATATATATGTGTGTGTGTGTTAACAAAATTCAGCTTTGAATATAAGTTACTGAGTATTGTTATATATAAAATCAATTTACAGTAAATTGCTACCTTAACCCCCTTTCTTTTATCAAAAATTTACTTATCTTTTCATACCTTTACTCTCTCAAAGTCTAAAATCACTTGCATTTTTATACCCATTTAAAAATATATAAATATAACAAACTTAGCTTAAGTACTTTCACTTTAACAAAACTTCGATAATCACTAAAACTAATATTCAATTTATCATTACCATTATTTTTAACTTCTGCACAGGTACTTCTACTTTTTTATTTTTATTTGAAAATCAACACGATTAAATAAAATAAAATTTTACACTAAGCAAGAGATAAGAAATCAGTCAGCCTAGTGACGGAAGAAATTAACTTTTGGAAAGAGAAAGGGATACAGAAAGAAAATATATTTATTCAAAAAACGGTACTTACGTATTATTCGTGCCAGGAGATTGATCGCCAAAAATGGTTGCCAAGTACCAATCGTGTTTATCGTTGCCAATCATGTTTTCAAATACAGTAATTTAACATTATCAAATAACATTGTTAAAAATGGTAATTAATATAAAGTAAATAAAATGTAATGTATGTTTATTAAATTTATAACATTGTTAAAAATAGTAAATAACATTATTTTAGTCAAATTAATAAATGTTAAATAGCATAGTAAATAAGGATAATATTATAGATTATTCCCAGGCATGTACCATGCAGCAAGAAAACTAAATATAGGTAGATGTGCCAGTAATGGACCGCCTTCCAGTAATGGGCCACCTTCAATTTTTTTGGTTTATAAGAAAACAACCAATAAAAATTCAGCTTTTTTTATTTCATTAATATACTTTCTTTAAATTCCAGTTTTAAAAAACAATCATAATATCAATTATCTATTACTTTTTGTGGGGTGTCCATTACTGGAATTTAGGGTGTTTTGATTTATTTCTGTTATTTACAACTAAATTTCAATTCACATTGGGAAATGTGACTATGAGCATGGTTAAGTATTGTTGGTAGATTAATATAATATTAAAAAATGTGGAATATAACAATTATAACTATTAATTAAAAAATAATTTTTAAAGAAATTCCTTAAGGGTGTCCATTACTGGCAAATCTACCCTATATAAGGGTTACTATAATTAGTAATATTGGCTCCATGCCTGGCACAGTTGGCTTAAAACTGGCACGGATAATATGTAAGTACCCAAAAAACATTATGTGATAAATATCACATGGAAAATAAATTCTTAAGACTCACTAGAGTAAAGTTTGTTTATTTAGTTTCCATAACAAAAATCCAATTTGGAAGAAAGAAAAAAGAAAACTGCTTTGCAATTAGCAAATTTTAAATGTGATTCTAAGTAAAAACAACAATAATGGTAGTATTTAGTTTTAGGGCTCTATGGTTGTAATGAAACAAGTAAAATGGCAATAATTGATACATTTTTTTAATGCTAGAAAGGCTATTGATATATTAATAGATCAGTTGTTTGAAATAAAAGTGCATAAAATTTAGGAATTTCTTGTTTCAAGACACCCAGTTACACATATAGTGCAAATAGATTATTTATTATTAAGTTTCGAAATACTCTCATGTCAGCAGACATTAGTTGGATTGAAAATGTATATAATCATTGTTGGATCAAGAAGTTAGGAAAATATTTTTTAATTTCAAAACATTGTTTTGAGAAATTTGTAGGTTCAATTGAAACCAAGTAGAATAAAATCCTTTACAGATAATAATGGATTTTTCTTTTTTCCAAAATATTAAACATTCTATTTTTTCAGAAAATTATAGTTATTTCTATAGAAGTTCAAATACTTTTTTCATCACAAATATTTGATTATTTTGTACTTTAGGCAAAATCATTAAATATTTGCTCAATTTCTTCCTATTGGATTTTTTCTGACAGATGGGCATTTATTTTGCTAGAATTCGCCCTCAAGATTGTACTTAGTTACAAAATGACAAGGAAAATATGCTTTGTTTAAATACTTTTTTAAAACTTACCATTTCGAGATTTCTAATATTTAATATTTTATTCCAACAGTAATTTGGCAGATTTCTTTTGGAAAATTCATAATCAAATAAAACAAACTGATTGCAAGGTACAAATAAAAATTAAAGCAAACAAAAAGTACACATATTTTTAACAATAATCGAGTATCAGCTTTTTTTTTGGGATTGGGACATATTGAATGAATCTTTAATATATTCTAAATGATAATTCATGAATCATTCATGGTATGACTCATAATTTCAGTGCTTGGCTGTCTGATGATATTACGTTATACTCTGACCAGGGTTGTAAAAAACCCGGGTTTTTAAAAAAACAAAAACAGCCCTGGGCGGGTACCCGGGCAGTTACCCACTACAATCCTTATGGTTGTAAAAAAAAAAACTTTTTTTTTTTTTAATCCAGCCCTGGCGAGTACCTGGGCAACTACGCACTACAACCCTGACGTTAATGGGAGCTGGTGCACGTTAAAGGGTGCAACTCAAACGTGAAAGGTTCCATTCTCCCATTGGTTGACGAAAAACCGGAAGTCACATGATTGTTATATTTTTTTACAACTTTGCTTAAAGCAGATACTGTCGGTGAACGATTTAGCGTGGTGGTTAAAGCACGGGACTTGTAATCTGAAGTTTTAAGTTTTGTCCTCTCTGATTTTTTTTTTAAAATCTTTTTTAGAGTTTTGTTTTGATCTTTACGGAATTAATTAATAAATATTATTTACTTGACTTAAAGTTCAGTATAAAGATTTTTTAAATTAATATTTAAATATATAATTAATCTTTATTATATTTAAATATATATAGTTAATGTTAATTAGTATTATATTTAAATATATATAATTAATAATAGTTAATAGTTTATTTAAATATATGTGTGTACCATGTATGTACATACGTAATTAATATTTATTATTATTACTTAAATATACAATTAATATTAATATTTATTATTATTACTTAAATATATAACTAATATTAATATTTATATTATTATTTAAATGCATATAATTAATATTTTCGCTTAGTGGTTTGCAATACATTTTCCTCCATTTTCAGTAAATAATTAGTAAGATATAAATTATTTAAGAAAATAAACCAATTTATCTTAAAGAAAAACTTGGGATTTTTTAAAATGTAACTCAATGATTTTTTTTTTTTTTTTTTTTTTTTGAATGATACAATTTGTAGAAGCCCAAACATTACATGTACGTATGTTTAGGATTAAATTAAACTTTTTTTATAAATATTATCTGTTATTAAAAAGTCATAATAGAAACGTATGCTTCTTGGTTCTTATTAGAATCCAGAAGTATTGACTTTTGTTTTTCATTTATTGTATATGTCTACATCAATAATATAATAGAATATCATTGTGATCTCAATAAATTTTTGAAAACTGGAGTAGCAAATAGTATCTAAATCATATAAAATCTTCAACTATGTTAGAAACACAGGCATACATATATAAAAATTATGCAGACATGTATGCATGTATATATTCATATAATTATATATTACACATATTTATATACATATATATAAATATATGTAAATATACATATAAATATACACACGTATATAAATATATATATTCATATAATTATATACACATATATATTTATTACATACGTATATCATACATGCATATGTGTATTGTATATGTTTTCACTTTTACGAGAAAAAATTATGTCAGATTTATTGGATTGCGTGTAAGAGTAAGAAAATGTTAAAATTACAGCAATAATACACCAATATTATATTTAGGTATATTATTTTTAGGTATCACTTTATAAACTAATCGAATACAATAACATCTCTCTTTAATTTTTCTTCTTTTTTAATTAATTTTATTATTATTATTATAATTTACCATGTCATGATTTCATGACCAAGAATCAAAATATCACCATGGGAAATATTATTTTTATAAATATTTACTTTAAATTATTTTACAAAAATTATAATAATAATAAATTATAAATTATAATATAAGAAATGCAAAGAAATATGCATTAAATTTTACAAATTAATATTATACAATTTGTTAAAACAATTCTCGTATATAATTAATTAGTATTGCTAATAATTAAATATCGATTAATTATGTGAAAAAAATCCCATTAAATACATTTTAATTGATATAAAATGTATTTAATGGAAATAAAATATATTTTATGTATACATTAAATGTACTTAGTTATTTGTATAATAAATTTATATTATCCCAAAATTTATTTTGTAAAACACAGTTTAATTTACAAGTTAATTTACACAGTTTAATTTTTAAGTACGAAGTATTGGGGCATAATTTTGTTTTATTATCCTGTCCACAGAGGGCAGCAGCACAAAGATACGAAGAGCGGGAACATTTAGAAAAAAAATCACACGACTTCCGGTTTTTGCCAACCAATGGGAGAATGGAACCTTTCACGTTTGAGTCGCACCCCACGTTAAATCTGTTCGTGGCTCCAAAGTCCTCCAAGTTCTATATAAGCGCTACCTCTGGGGGTGCCAATCCAGATGCAAATCTCTCATCTGGAATTGGTTCAAAATTAGGAGATTTAGGTGTCAGGATTATGGAATTAGCGTAGTGGATTATGACAGCTATATAGAAATAGAAAGCTGCAAATCTGGGCCCTTTGGGTCATTTCAACAACAACAACAACAATTGTTTAAAAATATGTAGTTTTGAGTATTTTAATATTCCCTTGTATCTTAAAATAAGTTTATTGTGAATTATCAAAAGGAAATCTGTTGGATTATTCCTGGTATTAAAAGTTATTCACTTAGGACTCTGTAAAATGGTAAGTTTTAAGAGGTTTAAATCGTTCACAGTAGATATTCATTTGGATTTAAATCAATATATACAAAAAGCATTTTCCTTTATTGGACGACACTCGTTAACAAAATAAAGGCAGGCGTTTAAAGGAAGACCTAATGACACACATTAATGTAAAGAAAAGACTCCTTTGCTGGATTAAATAAAATATAAATATTCTAAGCATCATAAATATGAAATATACATTTAACAGATTAATATGTATTGATTTTATTTTGTTAATGTATTTATTGTTATTTCTTTTAATTTAAACGAATAAAATAACCCCCTTTTGTTTTTTCTTTTAGAATCTGAATAAAATGCATTGTTTATTTATTAAGATAAGTTGATGTATGTTAAAACGTAAATAATTACAGTCGAACCTCGTTAACACGAAATCGCTTAACGCGAAATTTCGCTTAACCCGAAATAATTTTCAGGTCCCATCAGATGAGTCTGAAAATCAATGTTAATTAATTCATTTAACATGAAAGAGAATTTCGGAAAATCCCGCTTAAGGCGAAATTTTTTTTTTCGCTTCAAAGTCAAAACATGATTCCTTATGCAATGTTTTCGATATTTCAAACTTAAATGTCACATACTCTTATTAAAAGTGGAATTTTCTCATGGTTTGAAAATGATTTAAAGTGAAAAAGGGTTTCAGAAAATTCTGAAATACTGAATTCCTGAATAATCTCTGCTTTTCTTTGATCTCTGATATGCGCAAGTGTTCCCACATTAACCATATGAGCAATAGATTAGTCACAATGAAAGTTTGGGGAAGGAATTTCTTTTTTTGAAAGTGATTGTTCCATTACTTGGTTGACTGTATTGACAGTAACATAAACTATAAACCAGGGGCCTGAATTCTCCTATCTGTGAGTGAAAGAAGTGACTATCTCTACTTCACTACCTAACTAACATAATGGAAACGCTGTTCACAGTTGCTCTGTAGAATTTTGTGAAAGATGAGTTGAAAACAGCAAGCAATAAGAAACCAAGCAAAAAAATTAAACGAAGTTAGCAATAAAGTTCTGAAAAAATCATAAAATGCAACTAAGTATGGTATACCTACAATTCTTCTACAATTTTAAAGAATCGCAAAAAGATTGAAGTGGTTTATGCTGTGAGTTAATTCAAATCAGTAAGAAAACAAATGTGCAGAAGAAAGAATGAATAAATTGAAATTGCTCTCTTGTGGTGGATAAAAGAGGCAATAAGCCAGAACATTGTTTTAACTTTTGCAGTTTTGCAAGGTGAAGCAGAGGCTTTTGCTGATGCTCTCGGTGAGAGCGATTTCATATTTTCTAATGGATGACTGACAAGATTTAAATAGCATCATAGACTTGTCTGCAGAAAGATATGTAGCCAAATTCGGTAAATTCTTTCTTAGACATTGGTTTTTCCAAGTACATTTGCATAGATGAAGATGTGCTGACTTCGGATGTGACAACAGATGAAGAAATAATTGCTGAAAAATAAAGATTACAACATTGAAGTGTCAGACGAGGAAGAAGAAATTGACACAGAACGGAAAAGTTTAGTGTCAATAAATGAATCTACCGCAGCATTGAAAACTGTACAACATTTCCTTATGGATCAAGAGGATACTTCCCGAGCTTTGGACAAACTAGATTAGGTCCATATGTTCTTAAAAAAAGTACTCTACAAAAATTGAAGCCAAAGTCAATAATGGACTATTTAAAAATATGATTAGCATGTAAATAAAATTATTATTGCCTAAAAAACGATAGTTAATTTTTTAATGAAATTTATTATTTCTTATTAATTTATGATTTTTTGAGCAGGGATATATTTGTAGGTTAATTTATTTAGTTTTTATATCTAACATAGATGACGCCACTATTATGACAGTTAACACGAAATTTCGGAAAACACGAAAAAAATTACCAGTCCCTTCAATTTCATGTTAACGAGGTTCGACTGTACATTGAAATAACACATAATATCATTGCATGTCATTATTGAAAACGCTGAATAAATGGCTTAATTGCATGGAAATTTCTGAAAGTAATTAAACAAATTACCAAATTTGGTAAAGTGCAATAATTAATTTTAAATCATGCTTAATGTTTTAGAATAAAAGACACTGTCTTCCTAATAACAGATATGAGAAACTTCCATGGCAAAATCCTAGAACAAGCAAGACACCCGATTTGACAATTTTTTTAACGTGCGACAACCGAAAAATTGGTAACCTTCAAATTCTACCCAATAAGAATGCATGCTTTCGGCAGCCCAGGAGATACTTACACACTTCTTACAGCAAGCTGTTTCACAAAGTAAACATTCATTTTATGACTATTTACAAAGTTTTATCAAGTTTTTCTTCACAATTTTTCGATTTTTACAAATTTTTAGCAATATTTTCCTTTGTATTTTTCTATTCTTTTAGCAATATTTCCTCCGGATATTTCGATTTTTACTAACAATTAGCAATTTTTTCTATTTTTACAAATTTTTAAGGTTAAATCCTAAAACAAGGGAGACACTTGGTGGTGTCGAAATTAGCAAAGTGATAAATGAGATTTTCTTGCTACCAGTTTGTTTGTTATGCTTCTTCCACACCTACTGTGGTTGATTGGTTGGTTTATTGTTGTTTGTTCTGGAGATTGAATTGTATTTTGAGCTCAAAGCAAAGATGTAAGAAGGTCTTGATAGGATTATTGTGTGTCGGATTTGTTGAATTATGTTTGTGGAATGTATTTTGTGAAGTTTAATGAATTGACGTTTTGTCGTACGTCATAGAAGGATAATTCCTGTGAAATAATTTTAAAAAAAAACGAAAGATGAGAAATATGGGTGTTATATATATATATGTATTATTGCAGTGACAACACTATTTTTCTATAGACGTTTTGGCAACAAAACCGTTTATTTTAATATTCGATACATGCTGCTTTGTTTGCCTGTGTACATTTATTAATGCTAATTAAAAGATGAATACAAACAAAAACAACAAAAGTTAAGTGAATTTTTGTTGATTTTACTTGATAAAATGTATTTCATGTATTCTAAACGATATTGTATGTGTACATGTATTCTAAACGTCATGATGAGGTTCATGCATCCAGAGGGGATTTTTTTCGGAAAATGTACACGAAGTGTACATATATAAGTTACTAATTGCTGCTTGTATGAGTTTCGTACATTCTAGAGACCGCTGCATGTTGAGTTCTATGCATCCAGAGGGCTTTTTCTCAGAAAATGTACACAAAGTGTACATACAGGGTGATTTTTTTTTTTAAGTTGTGAAAGTAAAACCCTATAACAAAAGAACCACTGATCCAAATGACCTAAAATTTCACCAGTATGCTCCCAAAGCAATGGGAATTTTTAGGTATAGTAAAAAAAAACTTAAAATCGCACCGACAGATGGCGCTGTACATGCAGTAAAGTCGGGAGATAAACTTGTGCCCAGCACTCGCACATTGACGATAAAAACGTGAAGTACGCAGACCTCGTGTTCATAATTCTACGGAAATCCTCGCAATGACTGCGCCATTGACGGACTGTGCGTTGTTAGTGAAACTGTATTATCAGAATAATGACAGCGCAGCAACTGCTCTTAGGAGATTTAGGACACTTAAGAATTTAAGAAAAGGTCCAATGACGACAGGGGGCCTACGGAAGATGGTTTCTCAAAGTACCGTCCATTGTTTTCCTCCCATAGACAATATTTTTTGTTTCTGCTACCTTACAGTGCCATCTGTTGGTGCGATTTTAAGTTTTTTTTTAACCATGCCTAAAAAATACCCATTGCTTTGGGAGCATACTGGTGAAATTTCAGGTCATTTGGATCAGTGGTTCTTTTGTTATAGTGTTTTACTTTCACAACTTTAAAAAAAGTCACCCTGTATATGTAAGTTATTAATCGCTGCTTGTATGAGTTTCGTGCATTCGAACAATCAGTAATCTCGAGTTTCTCCCCCATCATAAACTGTGTGCTTTGTGGCAGAGAACTCGTTATTTATGCAGTTCCTATGAGAATTTCTTTCACGAAGTAAACATTGGTTTTATTCTGTTTTGTGAAAATTTGTGAAGTTTAAGAAAGGAGGAAAAAAATAACTTAAGATATGTAAAAATAGAAAAGTCTGGAGGAAAAAAATTGGTAAATGTTTGTAAAAATTGAAATATCCAGAGGAAATATTGCTAAAAGTTTGTAAAAATAAAAAAGTACCGTAATTTCGGGAATATGCGCCGCACCCATCGTAAGCGCCGCATCATTGAAAAATCGGTAAAAAAAACAAATATACACGTAAGCGCCGCACCCATTAGAAGCGCCGCATCATTATCGGTAAAAATGAAATAGTCACGATAAAAAACGATCGGCAAAATTGGATTAAAAGTAACAAGAATAGCGATAAAATCTTACAAGATATAAAAGACAATAAAACACAGGTTATCTTAAAATACAATAGGAAAAAAATACGTACTACGCCAATCGATTATTGTTTTAATCGAATATCGCCGTATGCGGTGTGCTTATGAAATAAATATAATTTATGAACTATTGTAACGTATACAATAAATACTTTTAAAGAGTGAGCTATTAATATTGAAACACAGGTTATCTTAAAATACAATAGGAAAAAAATACGTACTACGCCAATATGCATACTACGCCAATCGATTATCTTTTTAATCGAATATCGCCGTATGCGGTGTGCTTATGAAATAAATATAATTTATCAACTATTGTAAAGTAATACAATAAATACTTTTAAAGAATGAGCTATTAATAGTGAACAGAAAATAGAGAAATATGGGTAAGTTAAATATATTTTGACTATAGTAATTACGTTTTTATAATAAAGATATATTGTGATACTATGTACTGGTTATGAACTTTATACTGAGATTAAATGAATATAAAAAAAAGGTGAAATATGAATGAATGTTAATGAATCCATGTGTTTAAAAGTGTATTTGAGGCAGTAAGACTAAAAAAACCTGAAATGAAGGCTTGTTTTTCACAATATCCAGATTTTGCTATGTTGAGGGAAAAAAAATCATCGTACCCGCCGCCCTGCCGTATGCGCCGCATTGCCGATATTTTGAACTTTCAAACATGTATGCGCCGCGGCGCTTACACCCAAAATTACGGTAAGAGGAAAATATTGCTAAAAGTTTGTAAAAATAAAAAAATACCCAGGTAAATATTGCTAAAAGTTTGTAAAAATCGCGAAGAACATATTGCTAAAACTTTGTAAATAGTCGAAAAAAGGAATAAAATTGATGTTTACTTTGTGAAGAAGCTTGCCAAAGGAAACACGTGTTCTGATTGGGTAGAATTTCGAAGATGTTGTCGAGTTTTGGGTTGGCGCACATAAAAAAAAATCGCCAAATCGGATGTCTCCCTTGTAGGATTTTGCCATTTTTAGGTTATTTTTTGCTCCTTGCTTTTAAACTTTGTAAATTGTCACAAAACAGAAGAAAATTGATGTTTACTTTGTGAAAGAAATTTTAATGGGAACTGTGTAAGTAGTGAGTTCTCTGCCACGAAGAACACAGGTTATGATTAGGAAGAATCTGGAGATTTCTGATTGTTCAAATGCACGAAACTCATTCAAGCAGCAGTTGGTAATTTTTTTTAAATGTTTCTGCTATTTTTGTTATTTTATTACAGCAATAACAAATTAACCAACTAATATCCTCTCTTCATCAGAAAATGCCACTTCGATATTAGCCCCTCTTTGTTTCTTAGCACACAAAATTCAAAGTCTTTAAAACTGTTTATGTTTTAAATTTTTTCCTATCCTATTTATAATTCTTTCTACCGCCCCCCCCCCCCAAAAAAAATAAATAAATAAATAAAATAAAATAAATCTGCTTCTCTCATTAGCCCCACCATTCTTTCCATCTTACAAAGTTTTAAAATTTTCTAAACATTTAAATTGTTATACTTCTTTTTAATTGCTAAACTAGCTTTACACTAAAAGCTGTAAAATAAAAAGATTAATAAACAGTAAAATAGGTTTTATTAGGGTCATTCAACGTCAAATCAACCAAAAATTTTTAATATTCAACCTGACCATTTCAGATTTTAATGAAACCTTCAGGAATCATTCTCCCTGATGATACAAATGAGAATATACTTTTATAATTTTTTTATCTCAGTAAATTTTCATACAATTAATTTTTTTTAATTTCGAAAAATCATGAATTTTTGGCTTGTATAAATGTTTTCAATTTTGAATTTCTCAAGTTCTATCAGGTATAGAGAGTTGTTTGGCACGTCATTTTAAATTTCATAAGGTTTAATTTGATATGCAAGTTGACTATGCTTGGTGTAAAAAAAGTTAATTTAATTTTAAAATAGTGTTTTTTAAAAATTTTGAAAAAAATATATGAAAACTGAAATTAAATACTGAGATGCAGAGTGTCTACTATTGCACCATTTTTTACCCCAGATACGAAAATAATTTGCATTTGAATCTTAAAATAACGAAATTTTATTTCATGTTTATGCAGATTTAGTAAACAAAAAGGCTTGATTAATTAAAAATTGTCTTGGGAAAAAAGATTGTATTGATCACTAATATTAACACAATTTTTAATTTTTTCAGAAGAAAATTCATATTACTGAATTTATATTCTAAACATAATTATTTACTTAGATTTCCTGATCTGGGTGTAATAACTGTCATATTAGAGAAAATTGATTAAACATTATGATCTAAATGTAATTCTGGATTTCTTATTTTGACATTAATTAGAATTTATTGTCTGAACATAATTATTTAATTTGATTTTATTAGATGAGCATAATAACTGTCATGTTGATGAGTGATTAGAATTTATAGCTTTGAGATAATGTGATTAGATTAGAAATTATAGCTTTGAGTAATCATCCAATATGAAAATGTCAATCAACTTCTGTTTGAGGAAATTAATTTCACAAACATCAATAATCATTAAAGATGTTTATGATGGTTAATTTATTTTTAATAAATATGTTGGGCTGAGAAACAAAATTAACAAGGGCAAAAAAAGTTTTTTGAATACAAGACTTAAAGTTAGAAAAGGAGCTGGAAACTTCAATTTTGAACTTAAATTTAATTTTGAATTTAAAAAAGGTTTATTTTTATCCTTCCATATATATATATATATATATATTATATATTATAAAACATATATATATAATAATATATATATATATATATAATATATAAAAAACAATTTTGAAAAAATTGACTTCTGAAATGTCAGACCCGTATTTGATTCTTTGTTCCCCTATCCTTTTACTTTATAGATATGAATCTCAGGCTATGAAATGTTCATACACGTGTGGGAGTATTTACTCCCAAGGTATATTTTTCTCTCCTCCTAGCAAAACAACATTCTTTCACCCACATATTTTTTACCTTGGCCTTGAAAGGTGCAAGACATGTCAGAATTGTTCTCAATTTTTCTCTTTTTGAAGACAATACATGATTGGGGTGAGCTGTACTCCAGCACAAATACTTATGAGTTAAAATGTGCAATTATAATTTAAAAAAGAAATTTAAAAAATAATGCAATTTATGTCAGAAAAATTTATTTTTTAAAATGTAATATTTTTAAAAAATAATTCTGCTAATTAGATATTTATGTTTTACCAATGTTCTTTATGGAAAAAGATGTTTTTTATGCATTTTTGAGTAGCTATTTTTTTTTCTCATTTTAACAAATATTTTATTTCAATAATCGATAATAGAAATAAATCTCATAAGTGATATTAGATATCAAAAATTAGGTATAATAACAGTATTTCATGCATTGTGAAAATGATTATAATTTTGTGAAAAATATAAATCCAACTGGCGAAACATTATTAAATCAATAAAAATAGAAAACAAGTGGGTAAGTGCGATCGACGATCACACAAAGGGATTTGTATAATATTCTTTTCAAAACACTTTATTCTTTCTTTAATAAATCCAAATTAATTTCATTTTCCAAAAAAAAAAAAGAAAAAATGTCATATTTTTTATAAAGTAAAAATTTACCGATCTATTTTTCTAGTTTTTTTTAATATTTGAACCAACCCGATTGCGGGTTGCCCGCTATTATACTCTGTCATAATAATATCTGTCATGTAGACTAAATGCGATATTTAAAAAAAATTAATTTCATAACTAAACATGTTGTATAGAGACCTTCAAAATGTTAAAATATGCTAATATTTCCATAATTGGGTTTTATCATTATTCAATATACGTTCCTCAAACTAGTATATTTACTGTTCTCTATTACTCATATTGATACTCTATTTGTATTATTCTCAAACATTTGAAAAATCCATTAAACTTCCAATATGACATCAGATTAATTTTCTTTTTAATTCTTTAATGACGTCATATTAAGCTGCTTTCTGTATTTACATATAGGGGAGACTGGTACACAGTGGACCACTTTTTCAGTTTTTTTTTCTCTTTAATGGCAAACTGATCTGCATGAAAATATTTTTAAATATTCCTTAAACCTTTATACATTCATCATAATTTTCTCAGAACATAGTTTTCAATACATTTTTCAGAAAAAAAAATTTCTATGCACCCGTAAAGTGGACCAGTGTACCCCAGAAGTGGGGCACACTGGTCCAACCACCTGGGCACAGTGGACCGCTATTAGGTATTATCTGAAATACAATATAAATCTATTTTTCATTAATCTAATTCTTCTTTATTTCCCCTTTACCCAGAAAATAACATAGTAATATAAATTTACAAGTAAAATTTTGAAACAAAAAAAAATTAATTATAATTTGAAAATAATAACAAATTAATACAGGAACAATTGAAATTTAGATGAAGTTATTAATTAAGTACAAAAAAATCAGTGCATTAAAATTTGCAAATAAAATTCCAAAATACTTATGAGTAAGATTAAGGCTGGAAATTTCCTGAAATACTTTTTGGGTCTGGGAACAACATTATGAAATCATTGATATCAACAACAGATTCATCTACAGGTTCGGGAAAAATGAACTGATTTTCATTCAATTTGCATCCCTTGAATCTTACTTGAATAGAATCATCACCAATTAGACTACAGTTATATTTATCAAAGGCAGTAAACACAAAACAAAATATTTCTTACTATGTAAAATAAATTGTTATTTTTCTTTGTTTACTTTATTTTACAATTAAATAACTACTTTAAAACAATATTTCTTGATAGAAATTAAATAATTATTAAATATTTTGAACATTCTGCATTACAGGAGCAGAGTGGATTGTGGACCACTGTGCCCCAGGAGTGGGTGGTCACTGTGCCCCATGTTGAAGTTCAATAAATAATCATATTAATATTGTTTATAGCTTTCTGTTAAACATATTAACTTTAAAGTTAAATAAAAACAAGTATCTAGCCTTTACAAAAAAGCTGTTTTATCTTATTTATCTACATTTTTTAGTTACTAAAAAAACAAAAATATGATGATGAGAAATTTTACTTTTAGAAGCTCAAAACAACCAATTAGGATAAAAAAAAGTTCAGTCTGAGCTAAACATATTTTCTGAAGGCTATGAATTATCAGTGCAGTGTTGTTGTCTATTAGGATAGAAGAAAAGCTTTAAAAAATTTTAAATAAATAAAATATTAGGGGGTGGTCCACTGTGCCCATAGGTCCAGTGTGTACCGGTCTCCCCTACTCATACTCCTTGTATTATTGAGAAACGTTTGAAAATTTCCATTTTATTACCAATATAATGTCATATTAATCTTTTTTTCAATTGGTGAAACTTTTTATTTCATTTTTCACATGGAAATCTTTCAATGAAAAATTAATTACTGTAGAAAGAATTTTATTGAGGATTTTTAATTGTTGGCAACTGCTATGACGAAAAATGTTTAAATTTAATAGAAAAAGGCTGTTAGATTTTTGGTTTTTTATCTCTAATATATTAAAATAATATGATTTTTTCAAATTTTAATATTTTGAGCTTCATAGTAGATATTCAGCTATAAGTACAGAAATTTTCATGCCTGTAAGTTATATAGTTTCTGAGAACTGGCTCTGTGATGGACAGACAACAAAGCTAGAGTAATAAGGTTTCATGAGATGAAAGAAACCCTAAAAAAAGAAATAAAAGAAGAGATCCGTTTTTGAGTCCATACAGAATCACACCATTCTAACTACTCTGTTATGGTGCTCATTTCTTAGACTCAACAAAACAATACAATTAGTCGCAACAGTTTTGAAATATTTTAAATTCATTTTACATTCGGTGCACCTAATTTTCAAGGCTATTTATTTCCTGCATTTGCTGTTCTAATAATCGATATAGTGTTAGGCAAATCGATGACTCGAAACTAATCTTCTCCTCGTGATCGTATATGAAGAAATGATTTTTTTTTCCTAGTTAATATATTTTTTATGAATGTTATAATATATTATATATATATATATATATATTTAATTTTCTTTTTGTTTTTTCCAGGTTATGTTAATATCTCCTTGAAGATTTTTTCAATCTACATACAACAGCATGTTTAAAGCATATATGTCAGAATTTCTTCCTCCAATACTGCATTATTCTAATGTAAGTAATACGTAAATGTTGCAAATACAATATCTAATTCTAATAGCTAATATCTATTACAATATCTAATTCTTTGCATCATAATGACCAACTAGGAATACACATATTATTAACTATTCTGCATAAATGTGATGCATATTTAAAAACACTGATTAACTACCACATATAAACTGTACATGTGAAAAATCATTTTAAAAACATGTCGTCAACAGCTCAGAATATTGGAGAGAAACTATCCTTTTCCAAGGTTCGCAAGGAAAAATGTACTAATGAATCAAATGGAAAGAGCCTTATTTATTCTGAAGACCAGCCGTGTATTTATGATGTATGTCAGGAACAATTCACACAGAAATTTAATTTAAATATCCACATTCCTAGCCATTCGGAAAAGAAAACATGTGATAAATTCAATTCAGAAGTAAAAAAGTGTCTGAAGTGTCATTTATGTGGTACTGCTTTTATAGGCATAACAGACTTGAAACGACATGTTTCTACGCACATTGGAGAGGCAGATAAACCGTATAAATGTGAGATATGTTCAAATTCATTTTCACGAAGTGGACATCTAAAAATGCATCTTGTAACACACACTGGAGAGAAACCACATGTTTGTCCTGAATGTCAGAAGTCATTTTCAGTTAAACAAAGTTTAATTCGACATCTTAAAATCCATACAGGTAAAAAACCGCATAAATGTGAAATATGTCCGAAAGCATTTGTACGTTTAGGAGATCTAAAACAACATCTTATAACACATACTGGAGAGAAACCCTATGTTTGTCCTGAATGCCAGAAAGGTTTTACATTCAAACCCAGTTTAAATAACCATCTCCTTTTGCATACGGGAGAGAAACCTTTTAAATGTGAATTTTGTCCAAAATCATTTATACAGAAAAAACAGCTGAAAGAGCATCTTCGAAATCACACGGGAGAGAGATCTTATGTTTGTTCTGAATGTCAGAAAAGATTTTTAACGAAAAGAACATTGAACAAGCATTCCTTTATACATATGCAAGAAAAACCTCATAAATGTGAATTCTGTCCAAAATCCTTTGGCCGATCAGAACAGCTGAAACAGCATCATCTAAAACACAATGGTGAAAAACCATATGCTTGTATGAAATGTCAAAAAACTTTTTCAGTGGAAAAAAGTTTGAAGAAACATCTTCTTAGCCATACAATATGAAACACTTTTCTTTATATTATCATTAAACAAAAAATATGAGTTCATACAGCAATTAAGTATATATTATCATACATGTAATTGTAATGTCAATGAATAAATATTCAACATATTAACAACTTAAAGGGAAGTTCTACTTCTTTGGTATAAATTTCCCATGATTTTTCTCCTTTTTTATTTCGGTTACAAAGAAAAGAAACTAGTCGTTGAAGACCACCGTAATACTTACCCATCATGGATATGCATAAGCATAATATAGAATATGAAAATAAAACATGTGTAAACTACTTATAAAATGCATTGCAATTCCAATAAAATCGTGGCTTGATGACGTCATATACTTTAAATGCTCTATAACTCCAAAACTGATAATCATATTAACTAACGTTTTACTGCATTGGATTAAGCGTTTCATTTCCAATCAAAATATATCTTTCAATTGAATGAAATACAGGGTCATGAAAAATCAGAGTATGGAAAATAGGCTTACAAATATCTTGGCAATTCATTATCAGATCGACTTCATTCTTTATGCAAAATTTGTTTTTTTATTGTCTTTTATATTCCCTCCTTAAAATAAACAATTTCGAAAAATTTTATGTACCTTTTATCAGAACGAATATTTCGAGAGCCTGAAAAAAATAGTTCTGGATAATCGAGGTAACTGAAATTTAATAAGCTTTTTCCCATTATTACATAGTAAGTACATACCAAATTTCAAATCTTTATCTCAATTCGTTCGGGAGATAGAGCTTTTACAGACACACAAACAGACGGGCGGCAAAGTTTTTTTTCTAAAAATATGTTTTTCAGAATCTCCAGTGTCTGAAACATTTAAATCTGTCAAAAAAAATTTTTGATTTTCAAAACGATTACAAGACTTACCCTATACTACGTATGATGGGTAAGTAATACAACCTTTGGACTTTTTGTTTTATATTTATTGACATTTCACTTATATATTTAAATTTCTGAGCATAAAAAAAATTATAATAATTCAACTTGGGCGACAGGGAGTACCTTCACATCATGAACTTCTAATCGGTCGACCGTTTTTCTCCTGTCATAAGCGTCTGAAACAAATTTGGTCCCCAAATTATGAAAGAGCATTATTCTCTGAAGCTTATACAAACAGTTAGTTTTAAAAATTGATTTCTGACAAAATGGCAGTCATTAAAACAACACTTGAATTAAAAAGGTCCTTTTTACTTATCCGTCATACGTAGTATAGGGTAAGTCTTGTAATCGTTTAGAAAATCAGAAATTTTTTTTTATGGATATACACGTTTCAGACACTGGAGATTCTGAAAAACATACTTTTAGAAAAAAAAATTTGCCGTCCATCTGTCTGTGTGTCTGTAAACACTCTATCTCCTGAACAAATTGAGATAGAGACTTGAAATTTAGTATGTAATAATGGGAAGAAACTTATTGAATTTCAGTAACCTTGATTATCCGGAACTATTTTTGACTGATGCATAAGTCTGAAAAGAAATTTAAATTTAAAGATTTATAAAGGTTAATCTATGTGTTTTTGGTACTAGAGAAGGGGGGGCAAGAAGAGAAGCAGTAATTTTGATGGTGGATTTAGATGATTGATTATTTATTGTCAAAATAAAATAACACATTACCACCCCATTACCTGTTATTTATTCTGTTGTGCTGATTCAGATATCAGACCAGATGCTATGATCATTAAGGTAAACTAGGTGAATTAGTTCAGCCATATTCATTCGGGATTGCTCAGTTGGTAGAGCATTGACAGCTTCAGCCAAGGGATCCCGAGTTCAAATCCTGGCCTAGACTTTTTCACCCAGTTGGAAAGATTACATCTAATATGATTTCTTTACCAATTAGAATAATTGTGGTAAACTTAATCTAGTGTATGTAGGAAAGTGTTAAAAAAGAAAAGATATAATATAACGCTGTATATAAAAAATTAGTAGAAATGGTTTGGCCAAAAAAAGTGATTTGTAACATTAGATTTTGCAAGGTACTCGTAAAAGGTGTCCGAGCCCCGTTGTAGAACATTACAAATTACTCTTAATTTAGAGTATCTATTTATTCTGCCTATTTCAGTGAGGCATACATTAATTAAAATATGCAAGAGTGAAACTAGCAAAAACTTGCAAAACAGAGAATGGGAGAAATAGCTATAAATAATATAGATATTAGATATACAGTCAAACCTCGTTATACCGCCATTATCCGTTCGAGAAATTTTTGGCACTATAACGAGTTTGGCGGTATATCGAATTAGAATACAATAAAAATTAATTTTCATACTATTACACTAATATTATTATTATTATAAAAATAAATATCATAATGCCTTTTTATTATTAAATTATCCAATAGTATATAGTATATTATAATAGTATAAATTAATATAATATAATTAATATACATAATATAATTAATGCTACATGATTCAAAATTATCCAATTATTGTATGAAATTAACATGCACTTACCTCTTTATATAGTCAATTTTAGATAAAGTAAATAATTATGCACATAATAGACACACACATACATTAAATCTCACACTGAATTTATTTTACTTTAATTATCTTTTACAGGAAAATATTTTTAAATGTTAGTTTGAGTTTTCCTTTCAATATTGATTTTTTCAATATCTTTTTCTACAACTAAAAGATTGTTCATCATTTTTTTATCAGTTGCATGTTTTTCTAAGAAAATTCTTATTTTCCCAATGCAATTTTTAACTTCAGCAGATGTAATATGCGCCGTTTCAGCTTCTTCAGATTCGCTGTCAGATGAATTTTCATTTTCATTTTGATTGGCAACAATTTCTTCGATTGTCAAATCTTCAAATGTTGAAACACTTTTGTCTATATTAATGTACTCAATTGCCGATAGAGAATGCTCAATATCTGTTAATTTGTGTATTTCGTCTTGTAGTTCCTGAAGTGCTGTACTGTTTTGTTTTTTAGTAGATCCTTCAGGTTTAATCAATTCAGTGTGTTTCCAGCAGTTAACAATAGTTTCTGATGAAATTTCATCCCATGCTTTTTTTATCATGCGAATAGCATCATATAAAAGATTGGAGAAAAATCATCTTTACTGATTTTTTCAATGATATGGCAGACGTGATACTTTCGATAATGAGCTTTGAATGAGTTTGTTATACCCGCATCCAAAGGTTGAAAAAATCCAGTACAGTCAGGAGGTAAAAATTCAAGGCGGATATTGCTCATTGGATATGCTTTGTGACAAGGGGCATTATGCAAAATCAATAAAATATGGCGTTTGCTTCTTTTCATTTCTATGTTGAAATTCACTAACCATTTTTGAAATAATGCTGAAATCATCCACGCTTTGTTATTATTCTCATAATCTACATAAAGAGTAGGATTAAAATTTTTAAAACATCGTGGCTTAGCTGATTTTCCAATCACTGTCATAGTTCTTTTATCAGATCCATCACTATTCGTACAGAACACAAGAAACACACGGTCTTTTTTTTTTTTTTTTGCATCCTATAGCAGGCTCACTCGAAATTGTTATAAAAAAGGCCACTTTCATCCATATTGTAAACGTCCTCTGGTTTATATTCTAAAATCAGCGCACTCAGTTTTTTACAACCATTTAACACAATATCTTCATCAACACCTGCAGTTTCACCACTTCGTATGTACTGAGAGAATCCTCGTCGCGTTTTAAATCTGTTTAACCAGCCACTACTGTATTCGAAATCTTTAATATTCATTTGCTGGCCAAGGACTTTTGCCTGCTCTCTGATGACATCTCCGTTTATGGTAGCATTTTTAGCACTCATTTTTTGTATCCATGTGCAAAGGGCATCCTCTAAGTCTTCATGTTTCGCTGTTTTCAGTCTTTTTACAGATGATTGTAGTTCGTTGGTGTTAATCCATTTTTCTGTATTCATCAAAATGTCTCCGATGCAGCGCCTGCTAACAGGCTTTTTCCAGAGTATAGAGAAATGATTGGAGATGTGTTGCTGCGACACATTCACATTTCTTTCTTTATATTCACAAATTTCCCGCTTTTCCGAAATTGATAAAACTGCTCTTTTCGCCATAATGAGTTAAAAAAAAGAGACAGAATGATATTTTACAGATTTAGCTGGTGAATTCTTCGATGTTTCAATCAACGTCCGACCAAAATTTTGAATGAGAGATTTTGCATTGCACGCCGTTTTCTTTCTAGAAATCGACATAAAGTACAGGGAGAGGTTCTTTTTTACATTGTTCTCACCTGAAAGAGGAGAGACCCTTTCGCCAATGGCGTTCCACGCTTTGTTTTCTCCCTGCTCCAGAGGCGCATCGGATCACGTGACTTGCCAGTCTGAATCAGAACTTTCACTTGCTCGGCACCTCAGCGCACATTATTTTTCTTCTCCGAATGACAGGTAGAATGGGTAGCAGGTGCATTTTGGCAAGTGTTGAGAACAATATGAATTCTTTGCTATTCAATAAAGTTTGAATTGAGCTTGAAAACATCTAGACACATGAAAAGGAGGTGCCCTTTGAAATTCTAACAAAAAATTTTAAAAAGAAAGATATGCAAAGAAAATACAGTAATTTCTAGAAATTTTTTTCGGCGGTATATCGAGTTGGCGCTTTAACGGATAGATTACATTGAAATTCCTATTTGGCAGATTTGTTCATAGACGCAATTGGCGGTTAATCGGAATTGGTGCTATTTCGAGATGGCACTAAATCGGGGTTTGACTGTAGTTGTATAAATTATTTTTCATTTAAAAAAAGGGTAAATTTATTGACTCAGTAAATGTTGTTTTGCTGTTTTATACATGTCGACAAAGTAAATTGAAAGAAATTAGATCCAATGCTAGAATTCTCGTTAGAGTCTTGCATCGTGTCGGATTACCCGCTTTTACCCATGTCGGGTTGGTGCTCTATTTTTTTCATTGCAGTTCAAGTACGGGTTGGGTTGATTTCTACTTTATTGCTTCAGGTCGGGTTGACATTCATTTTTTTGGGTTCAGGTTGGGTTTTTACACTTGCGGGTCGGGTTCGGTTGACCCGCTTTTTCAAAAGAGTGTCCAATATTTTTTCAGATTAAATATATATTGTGCCTCTGAGACATGCGAGGGTAAAAGCCATCTTATTGGTTATTAGGCTCTCACATGATGCCTTTGGTCTTTGACGACACAAAGTTCTGCAAATCTGTTTGCATCAAAACCACAAACGACTGCAAGAAGCCCTTAATCAGCAATTTCACTTTTAGAAAACATAGGATTTTGAATTGCAAGAGTGATAAATGTGAGGCTAGGAAATCAAGATAACAAGGGCAATTCAGATTTAAGTACAGGATTTAAAAATTAGAGATAAAATTTGTGGATATTAAATTTTTACTTTTAATTTAGAATTTAAAAAAAAAAAAGGTTTAATTTTTATCATTTCATATATACAAGAAAACCTCCATAATCGACACTCTCGAAAAGCGGACAACTCTATTTAGCGAACACTTTTTCAATTCTTGACACTTATATATTTGTATGTTTATACCTTAGAATAGTGGGCACCTCTAAATCTACGCACACGTAGTAGGTGTCTGGTGTATGCGTGCATAAACTATCACAAATGCGATAGATGTGTTTTTGTGTGTATCATAAATAAAATGTTTTTAATGTTTTTCATATTCTGAGAAAAGAAAAAAATGCTTCTTGCACATTAAAGAAAGAAAAGTCTATGGTTACATTTCTTATATACATTTTATTTTTTATGCTGCAGTAAATTGAATATATACTCATTCATATTCCAATACATATATCTTTCCATCTGAAACATAGTTCTGTTCAAACCTTTTGTGAAAATCCCAACAATCTGACTTACAAAAAATCTATATATGACCAAAAGAATTAATCTAGGGTAAACCGGACACGCAGAAAGAAAATTTGAGTCATCCTGACAACCCCCCTCCCCACCAAAAAAAAAAGAGAAAGAAAAGAAACAACCCAACCCAAAGCAGGAAAGTATTCAACGATCTCGAGGTGTCCGCTCTTCAGAGGTTTCACTACATTTGAATATTAAGAATATAGATTTGTTCATTTTTCTACACAGAATATAAAATTGGTATTAGAGATATAATTCTACATTACATTTCATAATAGCATTAAAACATGATTTATTGTCCTTTCATTGCGGGTTGAAGTATTTCGAGTTCGGGTCATTTTGTGGGGGGCTGAAAATTATTTTTGCAGGTTTGGATTGGGTTGCGGGTCGAAGAAATTTTTTTTGTCGGGTTGCGGGTTGAACTTCAAATGAAATTTGCGGGTTCGTGTCGGGTATAACCTGACCCATGCAAGACTCTAATTCTCATTATTGTATAAGAAAACATAGAAGCTATTTATGAATTTATTAATAACAAATTTTTCTAACATTAAAATTGCAATTTAAGACATAACATGTTTTTTTTGTTACATTTACATACATTTGCACTACAAAATTGCACAAATTTGTGCTTTTGTACATAAATTTACTTTAATCCTAAAACTTAAAGAAGAAATAAAAAAGAAAATTTAATTTAATTCATATAACACTAATGATGAATGATGTATCTCTAAATAATAATATTTACAAAATTAGTTAAAGAACATGAACAAATATTAATTACTATTTTCGGTTAGCCGAGTGCCAGTGAAATATATATATATCTATATACAGTCAACTCAGTCTAATCCGCACAGCTTGGGACCAAAGGTTGTGCAGATTATAGAATTTTGCGGATTATAGGTCATTGCTTTGTTTACGTTTTTTTCTCCTGTAATTTTACAGTAAATTAATTATTAATGCATAAACTAGTTGGTAAAAAAAGGAAGATATTGTAAAACATTGGATTATTTAATTAAAAATCTCATTATGTTTAAGGAAAAATGTCTTTAAATTTTATTTTACAATTTCTTTTGTTTATTTTTACAATTTTCAAACATAGTAATAATTGTCATTTGTTTGAGAACTTTTGGTCTAGTATTTTTTCTTGGAGTCTATGTATAGTCATTATTTCTTGTTCTGAGACAAAACTCTTTTCTGAAGAAAATCCAGATATTTATAACCCATATCCAAAACCTGTTCAAGAGTTTCTTTTTCACCTTCATCATCATACTGTATCTTATTTTCAGTAGAGTTTAACATAGTAGTACTCATAATGTCATTTGTGAAACTCTCTTTATTGCAGCTTCATCTTGGGAGGATATCCATCCAATTATATTTTCTCCATTCAAGAAATCCAGCACAACTCTTAGTGAATTTTTTAGTTTTGTGTTAGTAAATTTTTCTGCAGATTTCTGTTTAGCACTAACCAAACTAAAGCCAACTAAGTAACATCATCACCATTACTGTCTATAACTGAAGATGCTGGCCACAAATTTTGCTTTGCACCTAGTAAAGTGTTTTTGTATACAGAGACTCATGCATCAGCCAAGAGATATATACAGCCCTTAATTGTAAATTGCCTTCTATACTCCTCCATATTAGCCGATAAATCAGAGGTTATAAATTTGTGCATAAATTCCATTTTGTATTGTCATTTCATGCTACGAATAATTCCCAGATCCATTGGCTGAATAAGAGAATTTGCATTCGGGGTTAAAAGTAATGTAGATACATTGTCTTTTTGAAATAATTTTGGATTTCTAGCACAATTGTCTAAGAGCAATAATATTTTACAGTTTACAGGTAAACAGACCTTTGTACTACAATGCATATAGGCTTTATTTACAAAATGATTTTCAAACCATTCTGTGAAAACCTGCTGGGTGAAACCATGCTTTTTTATTGTTACAACATGTAATAAGCAAGAAAATAATCTCGTGATTTTTTACTTTTTTTTTTCATTGGAATACAAAAATTTAGGGGGAGGGGACTGTCTACTGATAAATCAATCAAATTGCTGCCATTCCGGAATTTCTCTCGCACAGTTAATGATAACCAAATTTTCATTGTTTACATCTGAAACAGTGTGCGGATTATAGGCATTTGCGGATTATAGAGTTGCGGATTAGAGGGAGTTGACTGTATATATTTGTCTTACGTGGTGTGAAAATAGGGCTGAATTTGTAACTTATGGTTTGGCAACAACCGTAGTTTCCACAACTCAGATCAATGAACAGACTAGATTGTGTTAGATCAGCTCTGCCTCCAATATGGCGGTCAGTGTGAGAGCAGTGAAACCATAGAATGAAACTCAAACTAGCAATTATTAAAATTAAAATAACATGTACGTAATCCAAAGCGTCTGAGATGATTCCTCATTTTAATTATGAGCAATATTGTTAATTTCAAATGAATTCTAGATTTAGAATTCATTTACGAATTTCACTCACTCAAAAGTCGGAGAAAAAAAATCAACTGTCTAGATTACACCTGCCGCCATCTGTTGCTGTATTGATGAAGTAAAAAATAATTTCTTTTGTAAAAATCTATAATCAATTAGAACAATAAAATGTTGAACGAAATTTAAACAATGATTGATTTAAACTATCTTCCTATCACGTAGTTTTTTTTCTAATGAATTTAAGTCACGCTGTACAAAATATCCTTTTTTCAAAGTATTTAAATGATTTATATGCCCATTGGTAGCGCCAACTAAATGCATTTTCAGTTTCGAGATTTACTTTTTTACATTAAAAAAAATTGTCAATTTCATATGTTCAAATGTTTTATGGTAGAACTTATTCCGGCTAGAATTGCTGAAAAAAAGGGGCGAGCGAGTGAAGCAAGCTGTGACTGCATAGCAGTCTCAATGTGAATTGCTTCGCAATTCACGGGGCAATGGCGAGCCTTAGCGAGTAGGGAGCTGAGCCCCCTAGTATATATATATATATATATATATATATATATATATATATTCATAATATTGAAAGGATAAAAAGTTAAATCCTTTTAAAATGCAAAATTAAAATTCAAAGTTCCCAAATCATTTTGTCAAAATTTATAAATCTGTAGTTAAATCCAAATTGCCCCTGGGCCCCACCAGTGGCTGAGAGGTTGTACTCTGGAAGCTGGTTGACGGGAGGTGCTGGGTTCGATCCCAATCGCGCCCGTCGGCCTAATCGTTCGGAGTTTTTGTGGTTTTCTTCGAGCCGTGGATTTATCCATGCGTAAATACGGATTAGGTTCCCTTAGAAAGACCCCCACGAAGGGCACTCCCCCGGGCCTATATCCCTAGTGTAGATAATTGGCCGTCAATAATCAACCCAACCCAACCAAATTGCCCCTGTTAAATTTCTTTTACAGCATAGCACTTATTACTTCCATACTCCAAAATTGAACTTTCTTTAAGATTAAAAAGTGCTGATATTTGTATAATTCTCCTTTCTTTGTGGTTAGATCAGCATGAGCTATTGTCTGGGATGCTCTGCATGATCTAATCCAGACATCAATCAAAAGCTAATTAACCAATTAACTGTCTTTCTCAGCCCATTCTCAGTAGCGCATTCTAGCAGAAAATATTTGAGTTAAACCCTAACAAATAGCGGGAGCATGCCTTTTTCCAGCACTTACTTGAATACTTGAGCCTGTGCTACATTCGCCGCGGCCCGAAAACGCCATCTTCGAAGGGCCAGGCTGATTATTCTAGAAGATGAGTCCGTAACATCGCTCTCATTACCCATGGGTCTGACTTAAAAAGAACATGTAATGAAAATGGAAATAAAGTCAGATTCCAGGAAAAGCTGTTCCTATTTCGAACACAACTACACCCGTCCAAGGAAATTCGAGAGAAATGAGAACGAGTAGACATACGTACCATATGGTTACATATATATATATTTATGGCATATATACATATATATATACACATACATATATACATATATATATATATATATATATATATATATATATATACGAGGGAAAGTCATTAAGTAAGTCACAAATGATAATTACATAATAACTTACACTGATATTCACTTCAAAACTATTTTTATTTCGCAACATATTCTCCATCACTATTTATGCACTGATATCACCATTTTATCAGTGCCCCAACACCAGCTGCATAACATTCTTTGGGTTGCTGTCTCAGCCACATTAGGACTTCAAGTTGAAACTTTTCGTCATCTGTGAACATCATCTTGCTTCCAAGATGATTTTTTAGTGGACTAAACAGATAAAAATCGTTTGAGGCTAAAAAACTGGGTCGGAGCTGTATGGTGGCTGTTGAAGAAATTGCAAGATGATGAAAAGATTCAACTTGAAGTCCTAATGTGGCTGAGACAGCAACCCAAAGAATGTTATGTAGCTGGTGTTATACTTCAAGTTATAAGTGTTTTTTTATAAATGTGTTTTATAAGTGTTTTTTTATAAATGTGTTTTATAAGTGTTTTTTATAAGTGTGCCAAACTTTATAAGTGTTGGGGCACTGATAAAATGGTGATATCAGTGCATAAATATTGGTGGAGAATATCTTGAGAAATAAAAATAGTTTTGAAGTGAATATCATTGTAAGTTATTATTTAATTATCTTTTGTGACTTACTTAATGACTTTCTTCATATATATTTCACTGGCGCCCGGCTAACTGAAAAGTACCCTATTTTTTCTTTGTACCAGCACTAAAAGACAGTAATTTCACTGTTAATTCACTAAATACAAAAATTTCAATAACATAGATAATCCCCATGCTGCCAATATAGAGAAAGTTAAATGAAGGTGTTAGAATGACAGTGGAGCTAGTCAAAAATTTGAAAAATCTAGATAACCCTATTTTCACTGGACGTATATTAATTTTTGTTCAGTGTGACATTCAAATAAGTCATAGTTCACTTAAGGAGTCGCTAGAGTGCAAAACAAGTTGGACCACTTAATGCAACAGCAATACGACAAGTTTCATAAAACCCTTTATTTCTCAAATTACTAAATATTGACTTTCTCTACTGTCATTCTAACCCCCTCAAATATTGTTACCAAAAAACTATTTTGTCAGTTTATCTATAAAATAATACTTGTGCTGCCAGCCTAGAAAGTTCAATTTGAACTTAGTTTGGATGCTATTGAGTTCATTCACACACATACATACCTAGTGACTCAGTGTTGAATTCAGACACTTTTCTCCGGGAGGGATTTCTGTGGCTCTGGGGTGGAAATTGCAGTTTTAACCATTAAAAACATAAAATCTCAAATATTCTGGGGGGACAATTCAATGCTCTGGGGGGAATGTCCCCCCCGGGCCACCCCCTGAATTCAACACTGAGTGACATCTTTGAGAAACCAACACAAACAAGCTTCGAGGAACTAAAAATGAGAGAAAATTTCAATATACACGCATATATACACACATACACAGAGACATCCTTAGGAGGCCACGACCTCTACCCTCCACCCTGATCATTGATCCTGATGGCGCAGAAGCCCCTTTTTTCTTTTACTCTCAAATGAAGAATATTGTCCATAGCTAAATGTTTATTATTAATTTTGTTCAGAATTATTTATTTCATAACAAAATTTATATGTGTAAACATGCTTACTTATAAAATGTAAGCATGAGAATAGTCGAGAAAAGAATAGTTGTTTGTCGCTTATGTAGTAATCTATAGACACTGTTGTACTCTAGCCTCGGCAGCACCAGGCACAGGAACTGAATGTGAATTGTTAAGAAGTCGGTACTGAGGATAATTCTGACAAACTGCTCATTATTATTTTAGTGATTATTTGTAATTTAACAACATTGATTTTCTTTCCTCGTTGTGTAATCTTCCCTTTTTTTTATGCGAACATTGATTTTCCTGTCCACATGGATAAGTATATTCTGTTGTGTAAACACGGAGGAGAGGCAAAGAAGCTGAAATCCCTAACCCACAGATTCTGAGACAAAATTAAATATTTAAAGTGTCTCAGACTTATGAAAGGTTAATGTTTTAAGAGTTATTGGGAAAAAGAAAAAATTAGAAACAATTCATTTTCACTGAGATATATTCCTATTTTTAAATTCTTTTATTAAACTAAAAATACCAATATGTTTAATATTTGCTAATTAAATCAAAAACATTAAACATGTTAAAATTTAAGAAAAAAAAATATAGTTTATAGGTCAGGACCTTTATCTTTAACAAATTCATTACTACCATAATATGAAGTGGACTTATAGAGTAATTTCATCGATTAACCTTTGACTACGAATTTATTTGGTATTTGAAATTGCTACAATTGGCGATTATTTTTAAAATTCTCTTCATAACACTTTTTCAAAAAAAAAAAAAAAATCTATATTCGTCTATGACCTATTCAAGAGAAATCTACAGCAAGGAAATTTTATTGTAAATAGCTCTACAAATAGAAATAAAAATAATCTATAGTGGTTATCAGTCCATAGGACATAATTCTCCCTATGTAGTCAAATAAATAAATATATTAATCATTACCTTTTATGCATGTTTCTTTAAATTATCAGAAATAAATTAAGAAATTTCTCCACCAAATTGTTAAAAAAAGGCTTGACTTAAGTTTTACTGACTTTCGGCTGTTAACATATTGGCTGCTCAAAAATGTTACGTAAATATACTAGAGGTCTGTATGAGCCAAAATTTTTAGACCCAGCTACAGCTCGGACCAGATAAAACTATCCTCACCAGGAGCTCACTCCAGGCTTGGACTGAACAAATATTTTAAAAATCCGGACCAAACCTACTCAATTTCTACAAAAATTTCCGATTTTCGTAGCTAATATTATTTTACAATTAAAATTTGTTAAAATAATATTGGATTAAGTAAACATTTAGCTTTTTAGCTCACAGGCTATCAAAGCCTGAGAGCTAATGTGCCCGCCCATTCTGTATGTATGTATGTATGTACATAACGCGATAACTCTTGATAGAAATAACCGTTTTGCTTCATATTTTGTTTTAGGTTCATTGTGATACGGTGCTTCCCTGATTAGTTTTGGGAGTTCATTGGTTAAGTATAAAGGGGGAAACGGGGGGGGGGGGGCTGGCTACCCCACCTCAATTTAGATAAATGGGGTTTCCATGCAGAATTATCTGATTTTCTTCAAATTTTGTATATAGGTTCATTGTAATAAGGCGCTTCCCTGAATAGTTTTGGGTGTTCATTGGTTAATTATAAGAGAAGGGGGGGGGCTTAATATATTGTCGATTTCTTTATTTTTCGAGGGTCTTATTTCAAATTCTTTGAAATAAGAGTATAATATACAATTAGTGTGAATAGCCTGTGAGCTCAATGCCCTCAGTTTAACTGGGCATTTTTCTTTTTATTTAGATTATAGCCAGTCCAGCACCAGAGCCCACAAGCCATGGTATGCGGAGTTACAATATTAATGATCACATACGCCAATTATATTCAAATGAAGATGTACTAAATTTAAATAGCTTTGAAAGAAAGAAAAGAATGATTAGAAAAAGTCAGCTCTACAGGGAAAAAAGTAATACATACATATCTTTCTCTTTAATTTAGTAAGCTAAAATGAATTTTTAACGACTCCGTTAAGAAATGTAGAGTAATAAAAAAAAAAGACAGAGAGAGATCATCCCATACATTTAATCTTCAAATTGTCGAACAGACATGCGAGAGGTACCTTTCAACTTGGAATTTTGTCTACTTTTCGAATATGATTATAAATTTTGCAATAAGTGTCATCTACATAATTAAAATTTTGTTAACTTTAAATTTTCAAATGGCAACACCCATTTTTCACACCATATTGGGTTTTTTAAATCGAGGCAGCCCAGAAAAATAATTGTTTACTATATACTTTTCCTTGAATCTTCATGCAGTTATAAAATAAAATGTGTTAGGGGTTTATCAATAATTTTAGAAAAATAAAATTAATAACTTACAAATTCATTTCTGGTCATTCAATTAGTTACCAGAAAAATTATACCGAATTTTTTAATGTGAGACGGTCAAAGGCAGACAAAAATTAAAATTTATCTCTTTCTCGAAAACTAATGATTTGAATGATCTGTACACATACATATCCATTTTTTTTTTTTTTTACATATGTGGCGTGTTTTCTGAAAAATTAATGTACATCATAATTCATAAATTTTTGAATATGAATTTATTAATGATTTTCAAAATTCAAAATTTGTTTTTGAATTGATAAAAATGTCTGAATTAAAGGAAAAGGTTCAAAACACCTGCTAGGGTTCAAATACGGCTATTAGGTGTTCTGAGAGCTGAGCCCATCGTAGCCAAGTAGCAAAAGGCAGAGTTTGGACCTTTAATTGACAGAAGAAAGGCACAAGCAGTAAGTTGCTGAAGCCTGTCTCATTTACATATATAGTATGTATCGTATAATATAGTAAGAGCAAAAGTGTCAACACGACCAAATCTGGGAAATCAAAAGTTTTTCAGGTATGTGTTTCTCAATTTAAAAAAATATATATTGATCATATATTACCCTGAATTGGTGATTAAATTCTTTTCTAGATATATTCAGCTCTCAAATGCCACACACACATTATTGGTATTTTACTATATGAGTGAGTAATACCGATTTTAACTACATAGCCGTGATCCAAATACTGACCCAGAGTGGTCTAAATACCAGCTAACCGGTATTGGTCCTCTCTTTGTTTGCTCTGCATTAAAGGGGGATGAAAACTAATTTATGAGATCACAGACGCTGTATTGCTTTGTTGTGTCATTTGACATTGTTGGACACTGCAAAATCGTCACCAGTAAATGGGAAGAGAAAAAAAAACGATGACGGAAGAAAAAGTAAGAAAATAAGGCGAAAGAGGCAGAAAATGGATTTAAAAGAGTTAAAAAAAAAAGAAGATATCAAACGGGGGGAAAATAATGCAAGTTTTATGCGAGGATGCTTTCTCTGCAGACAAGAAGGTGGAACTTTGGGTTTAATGTTTAGAATGCGACATGTGTACCCATAGCCAGGCCCTTATTACCGAATAGGGCAGTTGCAATCAGCTGATCAACCATTATATTCACTTGGAGGTAAGGGTAATTCCACCAATCAGAACTGCCTATTTGTACTGTTTACCTCCAAGGTGACGTCAATTGCAACTGCCCTATACTGCCTATTTGTACTGTTTACCTCCAAGGTGACGTCAATTGCAACTGCCCCGAGGCTAACGAAAAAGACAGGCTACCGCGGTTCATTTCACTTATCTTTTTTTACAGACCGCCAGAGTGACGTGATGCTCTTTTCGTACACCTGCATTGGTGGATTCGACCACCACGTGACTCCCGTGGTCTGTAAAAAAAGATACGCGTAAAGCACCGCGGTAGCCTGTATTTTTCGTTAGCCTCGCAACTGCCCTATAGGCACGAGAAGCACGTGCTTCCCCTAGAAAATTTTAAAGGGGCCCAAAACTGACAGAACAGGGGGCCCTTTTTATTGACTTAATTCCATTCCAAAAATTTATCTAATTTATTTTCAAATTGATATTTTAAAGTGTTTCATAAAAATACCTTTCATAACAAATTATTTTTTCATATAATAGCCAGCTTTCAACCACATGATCACAATTCTCCAATTTGTCCAACCAATCAAAGTCGCAGGCAGTATTATTGTCCAACCAATCAATATCGAGAAAATCCAGTGGGCAAGCAAAATGCCCACCAGGTTGTTAAGTTGGTTGCTAGGGTATGACGTCAGTTGAAATGACTTATTGGCTTCTCAGGAAAAGTAAAAAGTCACTTAAATTGTTCCTACGATCCTACGAATTTTCTTGCATGCTTTATGAAACAGCTTATCAATTTTGTTACAGGTCGCGTTCAGCGCCGACAATCGAGTAACTCCAATCACCCTTTTTCCAGGTTTGCGTTCAGAGACGAAATCACGTGACAAGAGCTACCCCGAGTAGGCGTTCAGGAACGAATTTCGGTGTTACACCGTGTGACACTTATTACCCTCAGATTTTTCAAGGGTGATTTGATCACGTGGGGAGTTATTGGTTTGTTTATGCTTGTCTCGTATATATTATGATTGTTTATCCGTTTTCCTAATTGTTTCAAATCTCATGCTATTTAGCACTTTCCTGACTTGCATTCACTTTCGGGGCACCAGAATAAAATATAAATTTCATATAATCTTGCTTTTTAAAAAATAATAAGGTTTTTTTTTTTTTTCTTGAACAAGTTGATTGAAACTTTTTTTTTTTTTTTTTTTTGAGTTTTTAAGATGTGTACATTATTGATTATAATATCTTGATATTCAAAATAAATTATGCATTCCGTTATTTTTTTAAATAAGATTAATATTGCCAAAAATAATTGTAAAAAGTATTAAAAGTAGTTCAAGATGCTGAGAATATTTGGTAGAATTTAATATTTAGCCGAATGTCAAATTTAGAATTCAGACAAGATTGAATAGTACTGTTAAAATTGTATTCCATTTACACAAAAAAAAAATTATTCATTTTGAAATTCATGTTTCACTAAAATTTTGATTTTTTTACTTTATGTTTATGCATTTGGAAAATGCATCGCTATTAGTGGTTTTCTGGGAAAATAAGCCAATTTCTCGTTTTGCCAAGATCTACATAAAATAATCTTGGTAAGAAATAGTTGCTAAATAAATAAGACAAGTTTGTATAAGTACATTTTGCTTAGTTTCTAATAAAGTATACAGCAAAGTTTTTTTTTTAAATATTACTTCTAGCCTAAATTTTAAATACTCTCACATTATTTATTTATTTATTTAATAGTGAATATATATGTATATTTTATTTGCTTTGAGTTATTAGTTTTTCACCATAATCTAAAATTAGTAAGTAAATTTTCAATGAATTTAGGAATCTCCAGTTTTTAGTAACTGTAATTATTTTCCCATTGAATTCAATATAAATCATAGATTAAAAATCTTAAATTTACTAATGCACTAGTATCATGAAACATATTACCTGCATGCAAGTTCAAAGTTAATTTTTGAAATTTTACAAACCTATGTTTAAACTTTGAATTTTGTTTAAGAACATTTCACTGTATTAATCCGTCAGCACACACGCTGGGATAAAATCTACCAAGTATAAAGCTCAGAATGATAACGAACGAGTTTCTCACATTTTAAGTAATGATTCTGAGCTGGGGTAGATTTTATCCCAGCGCGTGTGCTGACGGGTTAAATACACTACACTAATTAAACCATATTGAATATAGAATCTCCTTCCCTCTAAAATATTTTTCTAACTCCTATACTGTTTAAAATCACAAGCCTTTTTTACAACAGAATACAAAGTTGTATTTGATAAAAAAATTTACAACCTCAACAGATCCCAGAAAGAAAATAAAGGTCCGCATTCATCACCTGTAATAATTGTTGATATATGTCTGTAAATATTTAAATAAACACTTGATTTTTTAATAATAATTGTTTCTTTGTTATCATTTAAAGTTATTGTGGATGTGGAATATGTTTTTTTAATTACATTTCAAATAACAGAATTCTAACATTTTTTTTTCTTTCTTGAATATCAGATAGAATAAAAATGAATTTCTCAATTTTTAACAATTTATTTTGAAGTACTGTTTGCATGTATACTCATACTCATGTAGACAAATATTTTACCCATTTAGAATCATTTTCGCACTGTGAGAAAATATCAAGGAATGACATTACTCATCGATATTTTTGGAAAGTTTCAAAATATTTCCCTTGATATTCTGCCAGAACCAGACTATTCCATAATATATTTTCATAAATAAAAAAATTAAGAACTGCTTATTAAATTTAATATTTTAGTCTGTACAAATGTTTTAATTAGTCATGCAAATTTTCTGGTAACCTATTGACTGTTTGATATACACAAGCAATTTTTTCAATATTTATACAATTTATTTAATTTAAGGAAGCCATTTACATATCTTTATATACAAACAGAAGTAATCTGTATATAATATATATATATCTAATGTTTATGCATTTGTAAATACATATATAAAAAAGCATAAAAGTTCATCAGATTTGCTTATATAACTGATTATAACATTTGGCAATAATTCACTTTCTGAAGCCTGAATTGTGGCAAACATGTAAAAAAGAAATGTCAAAGCCAATATAACAGAAAAGTATCTTTTTGCGAATAATACCTACTTGCCAATTTATATGTGAAAGTAATTAAAATAAAGATATACATCATTTACATTTCTAGTATATAAAAACAACACTATTTGTCACCTTCTGAATTTTTTTTTTCTTTTTGATCATCTTCAAAGCATTTTTAATGATATTTGATATCACCAACTGAGGGTGCTTACATTACCCTTTCTATAGCTCTGCATAAAAAAAATTGGTACTTTTATCTTAACAGTGTGCAAATCTCACCAGTAGCACTTTTTTCTCGCCAATTAGCAGCTTTTATTTTTCATTTGTATAAATGGGAAGCAATGCTTTGATGTTATATGTTTGCTTGTGGTACTTTTAAAAAAAAATAAAGTTAGTGAAATGCATGTATTTTAAATGAAAGTTATGTGTTTTAAATGAATGAGTAAAAAGTTTATATTTTTAATTAAATGAATGCAATACGAATAATAAGTTTATATTTTTAATGAAATGAATGCAGTACGAATAATGGTGATGGGAACAATATTTGACAATTTATCACCTGCACCCGGCTAACATAAAAGTACCAAAAATTTATTTCTAATGAATTGCCATTTCCTTTCTTTGCTGCATCATGTGAGAGAGTCTTTTCACCTTAAAACAATGAATTAAATAAAAGAGCGATAGAAAAAAAATGCCCATGAGGCCAAAAGTTTTTGGGGGGGATGTGGGGAGGGGAAGGAATGGGTGTTAAAAAAGTTTCTTTTAAATATAATTTCCTATTCCATTTTTGGGCATTAGATTCCACAAGGAAAAGACAAACTGGTATTATTGAAATGCTATAACTGGTTCCAAATTTTTCAATGTCCACTTATTCAACTTCAAATATTGCATATTCTTTATCAACTTCTTAAAATATAATTTCTTCAATCGAGTAAACTTTCTTTTACAGCTTTACCAAAATGTTTAAGATCATCTTATTATGTTATTAATTTTTGTATATGATTTGCATTTTTTTAAATGAAAATATTTTATTCTAAACATTGAATATGAACATACATATTAGCTTTGTTAGTTTTACTTGTTTATATACGTTTACCATGGCTTAAGGTAACTCTTTAGAGCATTTAGATATGCTCACCAACAATGTTAATTTTCATCCTAGACACATTCAAACATTATCTAAATTCACTGTCTCATACTGTCTGCTAAAATAAAGTGTTAAAAGTAGAATTTTTTTTATATCCAATACTTTAAAACATTTAAGTTACAAAAAAAAAAAAAAAAAAAAAAATATTATATTCAAGTTGTTCTAAAAAGAAAAGTTTTTTTTTTTTAGAAATATTGGTATTTTTTCATTATAATAGAGAAGTACAGAAATATTTTTTACTAGCCATCAGTCAGAATTGTCCATATTGCTGTAAAAGGGCCTTTGCAAGTGGGACTGGGGTAGGAGAGAATCCTGATCAAGCATAAAGAAACTGATATGATTATTAATCTATGTAATGAATGAGCTTATAAAGTGAATTGTAAAATTTTTTACATGAATATATACTAGTAACTGAAATATGGTCTTTCAGCTGATATGTTTGAAGTATATAATTAGAAGATTTTTTTTTCTTTTTTTTTTTTTTTCAATATTTAAATGAATTTACCATGCTTTTCACACAAAGTTTACTTTGATTTAAAAAATGTTTATAAAATTCAGTAGAATTAATGAAAATAACAAGCATGAAATATCATATGCAAAATATAGAACATATTTCAATATATTTTTGAAAAATAATAAAATAATTCATTTAGATATTATGTTATTGGGTAAAATATACCACCAAAAAACTTTGCAATAACTAACAAGGAAGGTCTCCTTAAAGCACATGCTCAGAATATATATATATTAATGCTAATGAAACTATTTGTGTACATTATAAAGGATCAATCAAATTTAGCTGCAGAATTCAAGTAGAAAATCTGTGTAAAAAATTAAATACTTTCAAGTATTTGGTGCAAAAAGAAGTGATTTGATAAGCGATACCTTTTCCTCACCAAGTGCAAACAATTTTAATACATATGGAAATTCCTAGTTAAATGTGTGTTTAAATGTCCAATACTTCATGAATTTAAACTTAAATGATTTACTAGTTTATTAATTGTTCTGTAAGCTCATATAATATATATACAAGTTGTGTGTTGCTCAAATAATTTTATTTTACACGGTTTCACTGGCAGATAAGCTTTAAGTGTATTTTAACAGTAACTGAGCGATTAAGAACACTCTCATTAGGCATTTCAATATTGAATAAATTGCAGTTCCCACAGAAACAATACTTTTAGCTTGTTTATTGGACCTTAATTTTTAGTTTGTAGCATTTTTAATCAATTTAAATTTTGTTTTAAACAGTAGGATATGATCATTAATTTTCTTTATATATACATATAACATATAAATGTACATGACAAAGCTGTAGTTGTAAAATTGTATTTATTTAGCTTGCATTTATTTAAATTGATTCAGTTTGGAAAAGGTTTCCTAAAACAGTATTTATCATAAAAGCATATTTCTTTTTATTATTTCATTGTGTCACCAACCAGTGATAAATTGACAAAAGCACGAAATTATCATAATTTTTCTAAGAATGTTATATCGAGGTTCCACAGCAATTTTTTTTATAAACATATATATCCTCATCAGAAGAATGTTCTGTAATTTTTAAAAAAAATTCTGAGTATGCACTTATAGAGACCTTCCTTGTAAGTACGGTGTGTGTGTGTGGGGGGGGGGTGTAACTCTTCTCAGATCACTTAAAAATTTCATAAGATGCACAAAATAAAACCGATTCTGTTAAGATGAATACATAATGTGAAAAACTAACATAGAGAGGAAAAAAATTAGCATTCAGCTGTTTCAAGGCTTCCTAATAGGAGACCTTTCTTCTGTGAGGGAACAATAACAGCGAAGTATATGAGATGCTACTACTGCTGTTTCTCACATCTTTAATTTTGTCCTGAGGATTGAAATCTTTTTATGAAGCCTTGAAACAGCTGGATGATAAATTTATTGCATGTACATTTTATTGTGTTGGTTTTTAGATGTCACGACGCTATTAAAATATAAATATGTAAAACAATGAAATTGTTCTTTTATGGGTAATAACAAGAGAATTTCTTTTCAAACTTGATACAAAATGTTTATCACTTCATTACTTTTCATTTTACACTGAAAACCAACTTTTTGTGGTTTTCTTTACGTTGGTTTTGCATATGTCAAGTTTTCATTAATAATTTATTCTTAAAAACATTTAAATATTTTTGTACTTTTTCTGAGTAATAATAATTTAAAACTCCTCCCTGACAAAGATGCTAGCTGAACCATTTTTCATTATAAGGGAAAAAAACAAACCCACACTCACAAAAATGGGCGTATATTAATCTTACTGCTCAGCCAAGCTTTAAAGACTGGTCACGTGAGTAACAGGTCCAAATATGACCAGTCTATTCTTCATAATAGGGATCGGGGTAATGAAAGGGAGTCTCCCCGGCTCCCTTAGTTTTGCTTTCGTGGGGGGAATGAGTTGATTTCCGATAGTTTCATGTTTACTTGTTACAAGATTATAAAAAGGATTTTTGTTCTTATGTAATAAAGCACATAAAAATTGTAGTTTTCACTTCGATGAAGGGGATATCTTCAATCTAAAGAAACATGTTATGATAATTTAGATTATTTAATTATCGGATATAAACATGTTAAGTAAATAAATACTATTTTTTACTGTATTTTTACACATGACATTGCAATTTCTTGTTTTCTTAAATAAATTACGATTTTAAATATCGGTTCCTTACAGTTATAGGGCACACTTATGTAATTGTAGGAGAAGTGTGGTTTTAAAATGTTCTTTTATTATTATGATTATTAATATATATACATATATTTAATTTTACCGCAAGAATTCCATTTTTTTTTCTTGATTGCTCATGTTTATTTTCCTACATGAAACCATTTAATAATATGGTGAAAATGTATGACAAAATACTCAATTAATAATAAAAGAAAATAGTTCAAAGAGTACAGAGTCATACAAAAGGATGAAACATATTTTTTACACTCAAATATTTTTAAAAATGTGCTCGAATTCAAATTAAGTTTTCGGATACCTTTTTCTAAATCTTTTTAATTCATAAATACGCGAAAGTTTCAGACTTTCTTATTCAGATATCAGGAAATCGAACAGCGTTTTTCGTTTTATTATAAAAGTAACTAATCTTACTGAAAATGTCGTTGAAGGTCGCCCTTTGAACCTATTTTTCGGATAAGTTCACGAAAAAATTGTAATTGTAACTCACAATGTGCCGAATTTATAGGAAAATTAAAGACGCTGTTCGATTTTTAAGTATTTGAATGTTAATTCTTGAAAAATTTCAGGCAAATAGGAATAAAAATGAAATTATTGTCAAAATGAGATGAAAGAACTTAAAAAATATATGCTAAAGCTGCTAAAAATAAAATTATTTTAAAGTGAAGGTCTCAGAAAAAAATAAAGCAATAAAAATGCTTGTATTTCATAATATCATCACAGACCTTCTTAAAAAAAAAAAAAAAAGTGCAGGGCAAACTTATTCATTTTCGATGTCATCATCAGAATCATCCGGAAAAAAATCATCATCATCATCGTCGAACGAAATAATTAATGGATCACACATTTCTTCTATTATGCCGTCTTTCTTCCAATACTCATTTTCCAGGTGTTCTATGTTCGTGCAGTAGTTTTTCCATTTCTCAGCATTAACATTTTCTAGTGCAAGGTTGGTCAATTTAAAAAGTTGATCCATATTTAAATCCGCCGTTATATTTCTTTTTCGAATGAATTCCTTCATATCCGCCCATACATACTCTATTGTCACAATATTTTACATTAACTTATTATCACAATATTTTACAACATTGTTTAACATATTTTTCACTGCACTGTGAAAATGTTTGCCTTGAGAGCTTTTAGATTCTTTTAAATCCATTTTATACAAGTAGAAACAAATACAAAATGAATAGCAAACAAAATAAGGAGAGAGAAAACAAACGCTAATAGTACTAGAACAGCCAGTGAAGAAATGACAAGCGGTCAGGCAAGATAAGGGAAACCTGTATTTTGTCTCTTCCTAATATAATGCTTCCCTCCCTTCGGATGGGTCTATTTTTTTGGCAGCATGCCAAGGTCCGTCTTTTTAGAGTGGTTCCACAGTACACATGTTTTTAAAAAGGTTTTATAGCTAAATAAATAGTTCATATTTGAAAAAAAATAAAATGAATTAAAATTCTAAATATTTAATATTGCAGAAGAATGGGAGAAAACAGGATGCCATTCATGCCTGGCGTCCTTTTTTTGGGACGCTAGGTAAACGTCATTAGTTTGATTTAAATTTAAAAAATCTGAATTTTCAAGAATACATGTTTTATATTAATAAATTTCCAAACTTATGCATAAAATATATACATGTGGAGTTTTTAATTTAAAAAATAGCTCACCTTGCCTTGCTATTTCAATTCGTTAAAATCAGTACTATCAATTGTGGAATTATATGCAACACGTTGGCACAATTTTTTTCCCTCGCCAATTTGCCGAAAACTTCCTCTTTGAATATTAGTTACAAATAGCATGCAATAATATCACCTGATTTTTTATTTCAGTATAAAAATAAAATGAAGTAATAAATTAAATATTTAAAAAAAAGAAATAAAAATAAATAAATATTGATATACATAATAAAAATAATTTATAGAATTAAAATAAAAAATAACCGGGTTACCATGTATGACATAAATTGTCATTTTATTGCAATCGTGCCAACGTGGTGCGTATGAGAAATCTGTGCCTTAACACATCAAAAGACTATAAATTTCTTTAAAATATGTTGCCACCTATGTTCATTTTTGAAAAGTAGAATCTTGAGATTAATTCTAAGCAAATAAGTTTTGTTTTTGGAAAACATGAGTTTTTTACTGAAGCGTCCCAAAATTAGGATGCTAGGCATAAATGGGTTAAACATTCTGCACATACTGTTATTAATTCAATTTGAGTAGACTGTTTCTGCAACAGAATTTCTTTAAAAGACAAAATAAATTTAAATAACATTAAATAAATAAGCATCTTACTTATAAATATTCGATTAAAAAAAAAAATTGGAAAAAGGAAATTCTTCCTGCTATTCATTATTTAAATAAAAGCACAAAATTTTAGTAAATTTCAAAAAATTAAACAGATTTTAAAATATTATACTACAAGATAATATTGCAAGAACCATTATTATTGTGTAAATATTTATCAAGAATGCTTTTAACTGTGACATTAATAACAAAAAGAGAGATACCTTTACTAGAAATTCTATTTCTTATAAGAACACTCTTTAATTTATCAAACAACTCTAGTCATTTTTTTTTTTTTTTCTCGAAGCTTGTATCAAAATTTACTTTTAACAAAGAATATAGTATTTATATTTTAAATAAAGTGTAATATGTTTAATTTATCTTAAAATAATGAAAGATTTCATATATACAACTGTACTTTGAATATATGAACATACATAACTGATATGCATATATGTAGACATAAAAATAGGAATCAAGACATTATGTTTTATATTCAAGATATTTGCTTCTCAATTAAATCTAACATGATTTACTTTAAATTAATCAATGTTATTTATTATCCTGAACCTAATATCATTCAAGATATATTAAAATATATTATATTAAGATTATCAAGATATATTATATTAAGCATGCATTTTTTTATTTATTTATTTATTTTTTTTTTTTTGTGCTGTCTAGTATAGTATGAAGTTTCGATATATTACAAATGTTACTATTTATAATAAACATGCTTATTTCTTTATTTAAATATAACATTATAGATCAATCCTTTAATATACATAATGAATAAAAGAAAATGAAACAAAAAAATGTAAACAAAAATTATTTATTGCAGCAATATAAATACATTATACATTTACAAAGAAAAGATGTTGAATTCCAGTTGAGAATTTTTTTTTAAATTTCAAATGTCATGTTATTTGAGGTCTAAGACAGCACTCCAGATGTACGTTTAAATTAAAACGAAACTATCAACAAAATTATACTGCAGGAGACGAAGTTTATCTTTATCTGAGGTATGAGAAAAATCTTCATTGTACTAGATAAAAATCACAGGTGCGATATCAACAAAGTTTTCATTTTAAAAATTCTATAATAACGCCATGCTTAAACACGTAAAATAACAATAATTAATCACAAAACTCATCAAGGAAACAACATCGATGATAATTTCATGTAACTTGCAATTTTATCCAGATGAATTTGGTAATCCGCATTATTTACTTTTAAAAATAAGAGCACTATCTCCATCGTGAGAATCAGTCATAAATTTTACCACAAAACATTAAATTTGGTGTATAAATAATACGTTATGTTTAATTCCAGAAAATCAGCGAAAAAGTCAGCCATGTTTGTTTATTGTTTTGCTGCCTTTACCCCATCCCGTTCAGAGACGTAATCACCCTGTGTAACTCTGGTTTTGGTAGGGTGATTAGGGCTGTAGCACCTCACGTGACAGAGTAACACTTTGAGGGTTTTAGAATGCCGTCGCTGAACGCGGCCACAGTGAATTGACCTTGCGATTTGCGAGTAGAGTTTCATAAAGCAGCAATGAAATCTCTCAACTTTTAGACCTGTAAAATATTATTTGTGTTCGACGCCGCTTGCTCACGTCTCACGTGCTGAGTTTAACATAATTCGCATTTCACATAAATCCAAATATTGATTCCAGATAATCATATGCACGTTTTCGTTTTTCTAATTCACTAATAAGTGAATCACATATTACGTAGTGAGTCTGATATAGAAAAACTTCTCTTTCTGAAAGTCTAACATCCTTGCCTGAAGTTTCATCCCGCATTCTACTCTTTGGAACTTTTTTTGATCGTGTTACTTTATAAATCCTTGTACCAAATAAACTCTCAGCTTCCTTTTCCCATTCATCAAAACGATTTCGCACATGCTGAACAAACTTAATCAAGGAATTGTACAATGGTACAATGACAGACATCTTATAATTTTCTGACTGGAGGCTTTTACCAGCGCTATTCATTCTTTGCTGAATGCTATTCCAAATAACTTATCAATGCAAACTCAAAGTTTGACACTTTGGAATGTAGGCGTTTAGCCTCATGCCTAGTTGCAGCTGTTTCATTTTCACAGCTTGAAATGTCATTCAAAACTTTCAAAATATTAATGTATTTTTTCTTCAAAGCTTTCACTGCATCAGCATTAGCAGACCATCTGGTTCCTGATAAGTACTTTAGTGTCAAATTACCTACATCAAAAAATTCCTCTTCAGTCAATAACTCCCATCTGTGTGTTGATGCAGAAAAAAAATTGTACAAACATTGCACAACTCCAAAAAATGATACTGCTGAATGACAACATTCTGCAGCACTTGTGCCAATAAGATTTAGAGAATGTGCTCAACATGGAACATAATGAATTAAAGGATAATCATTTTTCAATCTTGCCTGAAGGCCTGAGTATTTACCAAACATATTACTGGCATTATCAAACGACTGACCTCGGCAATATTTCAGCTCAATATTCAAACTTTCAAGAAAATTTATAATAACTTCTTGCAAGTGTTGTGAACCATGGCTATGGATTGGAATAAATTTTAAGAAGCGCTCGACGGGCTCACTTTCATTTACATAACGCAACACTATAGCAAGCTGATCAATATGGCTTATATCTGGTGTGGAATCTACAATAAGAACAAAATATTTCGCCTTTTTTATTTGTAACACTATTTCTTTTAGCACTCTGTCTGACATGATATCAATAAATTCTGTCACAACTGTTGATGATAAATAGTTTACATTCCCTTTACCCTTATTACCATAAGAATGAATATGATCTGATAAAAATGAGTCGAATGAGGCTAATAATTCTAATATACCCAAGAAATTGCCATTATGTACAGAGTCAAATGTTTCATCATCTCCAAAACAAGCTAGCCCACGCTGAGATATATATTTTATGACGGCAACAACTCTCAATAAAATTTTCTGCTATTACTTGCATTCATTTTGGAATTGCTCTACAAGATTGTTGTCAATTCGATTAGTAGAATTTGATCGTGATGAGAAAGAAAACATGCATCTTCGATGAAAATCTGAGTTTTCATGCGATTGGGAGCCTCTTTACAATATTTCTCCAGTCTGAAAATCCATCTTTACACAAAGCTTGATCATTTGAGCCACCATACAATTTGCATACATAGCAAAATACTGCTTTTGCACTAGGAGAATAGATCAACCATTCCCTGTTTACTATTTCTCCATTTTTTTTGCATCTGAAAAAATTGTTTTTTGAGCCTGTTCGCTCAATTTTTCCAATTACTTTTTTTGAGTTGCCCAGATAATCTATGTTTTGCTCAAGTTTAGTATTATTAAAATGTTCCCGAAAAGAGTTAGTTATGGGGGGGGGGGGGGGCACAAAGCAGGACCGCTATAATTTACACATTTTTGGTCAAGAACTGTTTTACTTTCCTTTCCAGGTGGAATTGAAAGGAAATCTTTAGAATTTGAATCATAATCTTTTTGGCTGAAGGTTAAGAGCTGAAGGTCTTCAGAATTTGGATAAACATTTTTTTGTGCTAAAGTTGATTCATTTTCACATTCAGATTGGGTTTTTTTAAGTTCCTCTTCTTCAGAAATAAAAGGCTGATCTTCCAAATTTGGATAAATATTTTCTTGCGCCAAAATTGATTCATTTTCACATTCAGATTTCTTTTTTTGAAGTTCCTTTTCTTCAGGAACAGAAGCCAAGACTTTAAAATATGAATTATCCTCATTATTTTTAATTTCATCTTCAGAAACTGGAAAAGATGAAAGATCTTTTTCATCCTCGGACTCTAATTCAATTTCTTCTTCTTTTGCAGGTGTAGGTGTTTTTGCACCTGGTAAATCGTCTTCACCATCTTCTGCTCTTAAAACAAATCTGTTCATTGCTAAGCTTAATCGCTTATTACAAGCAAGTCTTTCAGCTTTCCTTTTTCGTTTATTGCTTCCTGACGGTACTTGAGGCTTAGTTTTAGCTATGCTGAATAATTAATTAAATAAATATAAGAAGAATCTGCAAAATTTTAACTATAAAGCAATAAATAAAATATGCATGCACGATGCACCGTATTATATCAGAGATAAGTGTTAAAGAACATGCTAAAAAATTTCAAGAAATTTACTCTGAAGACATTGAAGAAGAATTTCCAGATGAATTTTTTCAATTTAACGAATTCATTACAAAAGAAATATGACCCACTGAAAAATTAAAAGTAATTAAAACTTTAAACATGAATAGACTTTCCCCAATGTTGAGACAGCACTAAGAATAATGCTCTCCATTCCCATATCAAACTGTTCAAGTGAACGATCATTTTCTGTTCTAAAAAGAATAAAAAATCGTATGAGATCATCACTCTCTGAAAATAAATTAAGTGGTTTATCCCTACTCGCAATAGAAAGTGATATTACAGAAAAATTAGACTTTGATGACATAATAGATGAATTTGAAGCCCATGTAAATTAGAATATAAAATATATTTTTGACAGGTAAAATTACTATATAAACTGCTGATTATTTTCAAATACATGTCTAAATTATATAATCATATATTATAATAGGCAGCATATTTTTAACTATTACAATATTTGCATTTAATTTTAAACTGATTTAATTATTACATTTTTATTAAAAAATTCAGTACTTTTATGTTAGCCGGGGGCCAATGACATATATATATGTGTATGTATATATATATATATATATATATATATTGACGCTCGGCTGACATAAAACTACCAAAAATTCTTTAACTGAAACATCATGAACATTTATTTAAAGTAAAACTTAATTTTTTAGCTTCGAGTAGCAGATTCAACAATTAAAGAAGTAAATATTTAAAATTTAAAGATTACAATGTATCAAAAAATACTTTATATATATATATATATATATATATATATATATATATATATATATATATATATTGGCGCTCGGCTGACGTAAAACTACCAAAAATTCTTTAACTGAAACATCATGAACATTTATTTAAAGTAAAACTTAATTTTTTAGCTTCGAGTAGCAGATTCAACAATTAAAGAAGTAAATATTTAAAATTTAAAGATTACAATGTATCAAAAAATACTTTATTATTAAACAGTGAAAATTTAAGTTTCTTTTTTCCTTTAATATTTCTTATTGTTTCATAATATTTTATTTAATTTCTTAAATTTATTTTAAAAAAACTAATAACTTAGTTTTTAACTGTTTAGTTTTGATCTAATGGCATGAATAATTCTTGCTAGAACTTATTTTTTCAAAACTGCTCATTGCAGATGATTCAAAAAGATTTGGCTAAGATGCTTTACACTCACGCAGGAAAAAAAAATTAATCGGTTAAAAAAAGGAAAAAAGTCGCCAAATTTAGGGGATTTTTTTTCTTTAATGGCAACCTAGCCATTGTATTAAGTTATTCGTTTGGTGCGGTCTTGAAAATCGCGCCAACCAAAAAGTCGCCAAACTTATGTTTACATGTTTGCGTGAGTGTAAAGCATGAGTTCCAAAGATTTTGCTTAAATGTATAAGACAAAACTTTATCATTTATTTCATTAATGTATGAGGAATGATTTATTTATTTTTTATTAAAAAAAACATGTCAGTGACCATCCTCTTATTCAAAGTGAAAATATTTATAATTATTCACACTTCACTAATTATTCACTAGCTTTCCAAATATTCTATGTATTTTTAAGTGTGAATTTTCTATTTTATTGAATAATTTCATGAACATAGCTAATAACTATAAGTAGTTATTTTGAATGTTTCTGTATCAGATTGTGGATATTTATTGTATCTTATTTCTATCTCAGAGATGTATTAAATTTCTCTATAAATTAGTTATAAAAAATTTCTGCAATTATTGAATTCCACCACTTAATTTTTTTAAGTTCATTTAAAAATTTGGAAAAATGTGAAATGCAGTGAAAGAAACCTGGAGAAATTTGTCTTAAATCTCATTTTTTCTTAAATGTTTACTACAATAAATAGATCCATGCTGTTGTATGAAATTTTTTGTCTCTTCACAAAAATCTACTTTATTAAAAAAATGTGTTTCTGAGGTTAATATGAAAGGAAAAGAAAACAAATAACGAAGACTAGAATTAATTGTGTATGTTGTTAAGTTTCCAATATAATGTATGTTTAATGTACAAAATTAGCTTTATAATATGTTTCTGTTCTGAAAAAATAGCGAAATGAATTATATCCCTCCCTTTCTACTGTTCCTTGTACAAGTAGAAAAAAAAAATGTGATAGTCATCTGGTAAAATTTCTAGTTGCTGGTGAAATACATTTGTGCCACCCCCTTTCCCTACACATACAAAATATTTAATCATACATAAAAAATAAAAATAAATAAAAAATTGATTAAGGAAGAATAATTACTATTATAGTAATGATATATCATTAATTGCTTTAACACTTCCACTCAGTAAGTGAATTAATTAAAAAAAGTAATATAAACACATTTCGCCAGTTGATATATTTTAGCCAAGTGATTGCATTTGCCGAATTCTTGTTCTACAAAAATATCCTACTTGTTTCTGTTCTGATGTTTCCTATGATGTGCATGTGTTAAAATGCTAATTGGTTGCCTAATTTTGACTAAAAATAATGTGATCAGAATCTTGTTAATTATTTAAATTCATTTTGTGGGAAAAAAAGACGGGAATACAAGTAAAAAGTAAATTATTATTTTAGATTATTTTACATATTGAATATGAATATTATTGATTTTGGCTGGTATGCACAACATAAAATATTAATAATTTAAACTATTGCCAAAATTGAAAGAAGCATTTTAAAATATTGATATTTTATGTTGTGCATGCATGCTGAGTTCAACCTTTTTATCCAACTTACATTATTCTGCTAATACTATGCAAAATCATTTGTGTATATTTTTCTTGATTGTATCCATTTTTTGTGTATAGGAGAACATAAAAAAAGCTGTTTAATGAAATGGTACTTTTCGATTAGCCAAGCGCCAGTGAAATATATATATATATATATATATATATATATATATATATATATATATATGTATTTTTTTTTCACTGGTGCCTGGCTAGCCAAATATATGGGAACTCAACTGAGCCACTCTTTGTAGCATTGGTGGGTTTGCGGGTATGTCGAATTTAGAAAACGCTTCTAGAATGAAATGGGAGGCAGGGGGGGGGACCTGAAATGACACTGTGCTTCCCATAGCTTCAGAGGTTAATTGGGCCCTGCCCATAGCGACTGCACCGATGCAGAGAGTGTCAACACGAGCTTACCGTAAAATCCCGTTAATCCGCCCCCCTAAACACGACAGAAATTCGTAAAATAAGCAGGGGGGGGGCGCTTACACGGTATTAAAACTGTAGTATATGATATTTATGGGTGGTGGTGGTGGTGGGGGGGGGGGGAAGATGCTAATGGCAGATCATCGCAAAGCATGCATTATTTTAATAAAGTAACAAAAGAAAAACATTTTGAAAAAAAAAAAAAATGATAGACAAAATAGAAAAAGACTATAACTTCACGATTAATGGCGATTTCAGATTATAGAAAATTCTGGATTTCAGAAGCTTTGAAACTGGAATGCATTTAGATAAATAATAACACTAATATCTGTTATTAATATGGTAACAGAAAAATAAAAGGAACGTAATAATTTAAAATAATTAAAATACACTGAGAAATTGTAACTGAAAACGTCCTGAAGTAATTTCGAGAACTAGTAACATTTTATGCGGTGTCGCCATCTGTTGTGTAAGTTAGGAAGATTAAATAACCGTTTTTTCTTTTAAAATCAGGATTTTGTATCTATAAATGTTAAATAAATAATACAAATCACAAAAATTGAGTAGATATATAACGAATTGGTAGTGTTGCCAGATTATTAAAACAATAAATATTACTACCACAAAGACAGCACAAATTACGCTACAAATTCGACTGTGTATCGACAATTCAATTGATCTGATCAATCAATCGATATATATTTTTGTGATTGGTTTTCATAATAATGTTAAATACGACTGTAAATTCTTTAATAAAATACTCTTTTAGTGAAAATATTTTCCACACAGCATCAAACACACATTTTTTTAACTTATTTCATGAGAAACTTTCACTATCGATATGTTTATTACCTTCATATCGCCATGGAGATAAATTTACAGCAAAACTAATGTTTAAAACTAATGTTTAATGGTTATATTGCTTTTTCATATCGACAATTTGTTTGTACATGTTTGCGATATATCAAAGAATCGTCACGCCTTTCTGATCCGTCGGGAAAAAAAACCACTCGGGAGATAAAATTTTTGGTGTTGATCTTGACGCGCATGGCAAAATTTCTTTTGGGGGAGGGCGCTTTCTCGGGATTTTTTCAATTTTCCAATTTGTTTACAAAGTGGGAGGGGGGCGTTTAATCGGGAAGGGCGGATTAACGGTATTTTACGGTACTATGTTTGTGATTTTTGTTGATAAAGTAATCTATATTTCCAGCAGCAAGCTTCTTTTTGTTTGTTTAAGATATTAAAAAAAATAAAACTAGCAACATAATGGAAAGAAGATTGTCAGAGATAGTGGTTAAGATTTCTATAAATTTCCCAAAAATGCTTATTTATTAAAATTTCTATATTTTTGCAAGATTCCCAAAAATGCTTATTTATTAAAATTTCTATATTTTTGCAAGATAATGTAATTTATGGCTTATGCAAGGATGCTTTCTCTGCGGACAAGAAGGGAGAACCCTGGGTTTAATGTTTAGAATGCGGCATGTGTGCCCATAGCGACTCCACCGATGCAGATACTGATTACTATGTGTTTTTTGTAAAGTAATCTACATTTCAAGCAGCAAGCTCTTTTTGTTTGTTTGTTTATTTAAGATATTTAAAAAAAACTAGGAACATAATGGAAAGAAGATTGTCAGAGATAGTGGTTAAGATTTTTACAAATTTCACAAAAATGCTTATTTATTAAAATTTTTATATTATTTCTATACAAATTAACTGTTATTAATTAATAAAATTTATTAAAACAATATTATTCTCTCTTAATTGGCGAAGTAAGCCCCATTTGTGCAATTCTTTTGAAAAAAAACTAAAGTACCAGTATTTAGATCCCATTTTCTAAACTCAAAATTAGCAGACTTTCGAAAATTTTCTTTTTATAATGAAAAAACCCTTTTGAAACTGATTTTTTTATTTTCTAAATGGATGTGAAATATATCAAGGTACGTACCCTAACATGACTTTTTCCTCCACTAATTTTCAAAATTGTATGATCTAGATTGAAAATAAAAGTGGCAGTCTGTATTTGGACCTTCTCCTCTATCTTTGGGTCTATCCATTGTATCTCATTTTTAAAAAATAATCAGATTATCTTTTCAGAAGGTAGTCAGATAATAGGAGATAAAACTCTGTCACATAAATTAACATTAGCATCCTCAAATTTAAACTAATCTATCACTACAAAAATTTAAGAAAAAGTATACAATTGTTTCACTATTCCGGTCTACCTTGATCAAAGGAACTAAAAAAGATGTCAAAAGTGGGTGTTACCATTGGAAAGTTCAAAGTAGACAGTATAGAGTAGTAAGTATAAATGATCTCTATTTCAAAATTTTTATTCAAATTCGAAAAGTAGATACAATTTCTATTCAAACAGTACTTTTCACATCTTTCTGGGCAATTTGACAATTAAAAAACATGCAGATGTTCTAATTATCTCTCTTTTAACCCCTTTGGGACCGGTGGCTCTTACACAAATTTTATTCGGTTGGCACCACTTTCTTTTTAGAAAACTACCTTTACCTAAACTATCACAAAAATGCTGTAATTAGAGAAAGTAAATAGTTTTTGAGGGTGCATATATACACTCATGGTCCCAAATGGATTAATGGCTGTAGAATATCACTAATTTACCAAAAAATAAATAAATAAATTTCGCTTTAACATGACATGGCAGGAATTAATTTCCAGACTTGCCCAAATCTGTCGTTAAAAGCCTAAGTATTTTGAAAGGAAATTGGTCAGAATCAATATATCTACTAAAACATACATAATACAAAAACAAACATACTAAAACATACCCACCTACAAAAAAAAGCCTAATCCTGGGTGTGGCACAGCATATGTTATGCAAGCATTTTCAAAAAGGGATTGTATTGTGGGAAGTAGTGTTGCCAATTTAGTGGATTTTTTTTTATTTAAAATATCTATCAGAATTTTCAAATAGTTACCTTCACTTTATTTAATCATGGAATGTCTGTCTTTAAATAAATCAGAATATCAATTCGAATTTTCTGATAGATGAATAAAAAAAATAATCATCTGTGGAGAAGTGCCATGTTTTTTGACTTGAAAAGAAAAATAGAGAGTTGGTAGCTATACAAATATGTTCTGCTGAACATAGCTAAAATACACATAATCACACAGTATACTTTGGGAAATCGGTCGACTGATAAATAATTACAGAGATTAGGAAACCCCACATCCATATATTTTATTTCCAATATGAAATTACATTCAATATCGATTAACAACAACAATAAATTATAAACAGCAATTTCGACATCAATATTTACAGATGAAATAAATAGACAAAATTAATTTTCATATTTGTTCAAATTAAATATATACTTTTAAAAGTTAATTAGTATATATTCTGATGATTTCATCTTCTGTAATTTTTGTAATAATGCCTGGCAACATTTAAAATAAAATAAATTTTATGTTTGAAAATTTAAGGGAATTGGGGCAAGAGAGTGCTAAGCCACATTTGTAAACTTCTGAGTTATATCTATTTGAAAGTTAGATCGAATACTCAAATCAAAAAACATATACAGTACAGAACCGTTTATCCGGAAACCAGTTAACCGGAAAACCAGTTAACCGGAATAGTATTTTCGATCGACCAACTGCGGAATCTTTCCAGAAAAAAAAAATCATAAAATCTTCAAAACTGCGTATATATATATTTTTAATTTGTGGTGTAGTATTCTTTATTTAGGATTTACTGTTTCTTTGGAAAACAGTGTTTTTATTGCCCATATATATAATAGACTAACATGCTTTATGCTACGGCATACGGCAATACTTTTGCTTCGTATCGTAACGCTGAATCTAGAGCGCGAACAAATAAACAAAGCAGAACTGTTGCCAATCTGAAGAAACCGAGGAAGAAACAACGTCGAAAATACGCTGTTTATTCATCTACATGGAGATATAAAAAAAAGAGCGGTAACCGTTTGCCAAAAGTTACGGTTTGACATCACGACAGGTATTGTATTTCTTATTTCTCTCAGTAGATGGCGCCAAACCAAATGCAAAGTAATGGCAGTAAAAGAAGAAAAAAAAAACTAACTTCGTAATAAATTGTCTCCAATTATAAATTATCCGAATAAACTTTTGAATATTTTATTAAGGTATTACGAATTACTTATCTTTTCATATCTCCATGAATTTTAATAAACAGTGAAAGAATGTTTTGCTATAGTGCTCATTCAGATTGGCAACAGTTCTGTTTAGTTTACTTTCAACATCGCGTGCTTACTACGATTATTATTTATTTTCAAAATCGTGAAGCATTCTGCAAATTAATTTTTTTACATTGCTTTTTGTAAAAAAATAGGAATGGCAAAGAGACAGGCAGATGAATTGGGCAATGTAAAAAGAAAAAGAGTAGTTCTAAGCATAGAAACTAAAGTGGAAATTTTAAAAAAACTTGATGAAGGTGCTTCCGTAAAAAATTTATGTGACACTTATCACGTTGGATCATCGACAATTTATGACTTAAAAAAGCATAAAAAAGACATTCTAAAATTTTATGGAGACGCCGATAATCCAAACCTTTTATCCGAGAGAAAAACGATGCATCAAGCAAAAAATGATGATGTAGACAAAGTGCTTATGGAGTGGATCCGGCAAAGAAGAGTGGAAAGTTTTCCACTTAACAGGAGCATTATTATGACACAAGCAAAGAAATTCCATGAGGAATTGCATATAGAAAAAAACTGTGATTATTCCCATGGATGGTTTAATAGATTTAAACAGAGGCATGGGCTGAAACTTTTGAAAATTTCAGGTGAAAGAGCTGCTGCAGATAGAGAAAGTGCAGAAGATTATGTTGATTATGTGATGGAGTTAGTGAGAAAAGAAAATGTCAGTTTAGACCAAATATTTAATGCAGATGAAACTGCATTATATTATAAATATGTTCCAAAACATACCTATGTATCTGCAAATGAGGAATCACCAAGCAGTGGACTGAAAGAATCGAAGCAAAGAGTGACGTTGCTAGCTTGCGCAAATGCAGCTGGCACTTGTAAAATAAAATTAACAGTGATCGGAAAAAGCAAAAAACCCCATTGCTTCAAAAACATTAAAATATTTCCTGTCAATTATAAAGCAAATAAAACAGCTTGGGTAACCCAAGTATTATTCATTGAATGGTTTAATACACAGTTTGTGCCAAAAGCAAGGGCACACTGTTTATCAGTTGGACTCCCATCAGATTGCAAGATCATTTTATTCTTGGATAATTGTGCAGCCCACCCACCATCAAGTCTGTTACAGAAGCATAATGTTCTTGTTGAATATTTGCCTCCTAATTGCACCTCTTTGATTCAACCTTTGGATCAAGGGGTTTTACGTAGCTTAAAATGTAAATATAAGACACATTTTTTAAAAGAACTTTTGGAGGCATGCAACGAGAATAGGTCTGTGCATGAATTTCTGAAGGAATTCAATATCAAGAAAGGAATTTGGCTGGCTGCTCGGGCTTGGGAAGATGTATCAAAAGATACATTAACCCATGCATGGCATAACTTGATGCCTACCTCTATATTCCTTGATGAAGATAGTGACAATAATTTTGGAGGATTCACTATTTCAAAAGAAAAATTGCTTCAGCAAGAACTGAAAGAATATGCAGAAAGTACATTAAGACATGACATCTTAACTGAAGCTGACATTGATGACTGCTTTCATATTGACAATGATGTCCCTATAACCAGTACCCTGTCCGATTCTGAAATTGTACAAAAAGTTCTACATCCTGAACAAAATGATGACACTGAGGATGAGGAGAGTGCAGATGAAATGTCTGAAGATAAAATTTCTAACGCAAGATGCATCGAATTAACACAAGAACTAATAAAAGGGATGGAACAAAAGAGTTTTGTAGATGAAACGCACATCATGGCAGTTTATAAAATACAGGAATTATTTCTTAAACAAAAAACTAATTTTAAACAAATGAAAATTGTTGACATATTTAAAAAATAAGCATTCCATTATTTTTTAAAAATGCATTTGTAAAGTCCTACTTTTTATTTATTAATTTATTTTAAATAAAATCTCAATCATTAAAAATTCATGAATGTCTCAGCATTTTTGTAAAAGATGGAGTTCAAAGATGGAGTCAAATTAAAACAGGATTTTCAACTAGCTTGAAAAATATAAAAATAACTAAATTTTTGTAAGGGGGGGGGGGGAGCCTACACACTATTCTAACCTGCAAGTAAGTCTTATTTTTTTATTTTCTATTCCTTCATTGTAATGTGTAAGTATAGTAATATTTCATGTTTAAAAACCATTGATTAATCAAGATTTAAAGCATTTAACAGATTTCAATTTTTATATGTAATTATTTAATTTATTGAAAAGAATTCTTTTACAATTACACTTCTTACATATTCTGATTAATCTTTGATTCACAAATAAATCCAGAGCCAAATATATTACACACAAGTCTGAATAATGGGTGTTGTGTCGATGAGCAACCAGTTATCCGGAAAAACCAGTTATCCGGAATGCATTTGGACACAGCCATTCCGGATAACTGGTTCCATACTGTATATAACAAAAATTTTTTTACCAATTTCTTAGTAACAGTCGAGATAGTCTGAATAACAACAGAGCATTACTTTAATGATATTACTATTACGTCCTTTGTAAATTAGCTATCTTCATTCAGGACAAAAATGAAACTTGGGCCATATCCTGCCATCTAGTGACATTCAAAACAAATAATATGTAGGATATTATAATTTACAATGATAAGCAACAGATTAGTGTCAGAGTTATTTCACCAAATATTGCAATTTGTTGCTCCAACCCCCCCCCCCCCCCAATTGTTTTTGCAAAGTAATAAATTCTCTTTAAAAACGGTGATATTATCAAATAATATGTAATTTCTCTTAAAGTTTACGTTTACTATGGCAATTTGTAATATTAAATGTAAACTTCATGCACTTTGTCCATTGGTGGTCTTTTACTAATGCTTTCATAATTTGGCGATTTATAATGAAAATTCTAATTTGGTGTATAAGTTCAAAATTAACAGCTTAAATTTTATGAGTAGAAAAGCATCTAATTTTATTATAATAAAGTAGATCTTTTTATCTTCACCACTCATATCTCCAAGATATTTACTTAATTGATCATGATTAATCCTGTATGTACAAATATAAATGACAATTTCACAGGGTTGTTTGATTTAAATCAGCTTGATTTAAATCGTGATTTAAATCATGATTTAAATCAAATGATTTTTTTTTAAAAATCTTTGATTTAAATCAGTTTTTTTAACATTCATATTTACTGGCTGAATAAGGATCAAATTCCTCATTCATGTTAATATAAACACGTTAAACTCATTCATTTCAGATTAAAAATTACCTTTTAATAATATTAAATAAAACTTTTATAGATTAAAAATACTATTATATTATGAAAGTAAATGCAACACTGCATTAAAAATATTATCTATCCATAGTACATTCTCCAAAACTACTAATAAATACTTACTAATTTTTAAAGTTTTTTTTTTCTTAGTCACTTCCATTTTTTGAAAGCAAGATGCTGAAGCTAAAGTTAAATATATTTAATATAATAGTATTTTCAGTGGAGAGTCACTTTCTCTAAAGCAAATGATACATAATTCACAAGTTTGTTTTACATTTACCTGCAAATTACAATATCCCATATGTTGATGTTGATGTATTGATCATATAATGTGATCAATACATGAACTAATTATAACATAAATATTTGGACTGTTTGTGTAACATAGAATTAATTCCAGTTTCATGTTTCTTCTATAATTGAAAATACTTTAATCCCTGTAACTGATCCCTTTCCTCTTTCTTTTCTTAGAATTCATTGCTTACTGCAATGGAAAAAAATAAGAAATTTTATTGTACTAAGCTAAGCACTAAGCAGTCATACGTATTGTCAAGTAAGCAAGATTGTTTTCTAAAATTGACCATGGCTGAGTAACGGGGGGGGGGGGGGCAATAACACTAATAATTGATAGCTTCACACTTTTAGTTATAGGTTTACCTTGTATTTGGTACCTAAGAATAATATAGTGTGAATTTCACTAATGATGAAAAAAAAGAAAGCCTTACTTTTTGCTAAAGACAAATACAGTTCACATTTTATATCCGTGATAATGAAATTTCAAGGAAAATCTGATCCTTTTTCTGAATTTTTATTTGATGAAGACATCGTAACAAAGATTTCTCCCTTAGACTGGTGGAAAACACACTTTGATTCAGAAATTTGTGTATCAGATGGTGAGGGGAGTGTAAAGAAACTCATAGAGCAACTGTTTACAGCAACAGCTACTTCTTCCTCCGTGGAACGGATTTTTTCAATATATGATTTAGTTCAGTTCAATCTACGCTTAGAACTAAATTAGGAAATGATAAAGCAGCCAAATTGGTGTTCTTATACAAAACCTTAAATGCATAAATAGTTTAAAACGTTAATATAATTACATATATGTAAATAATTACAAAATAAAAACCAGATTTTGTAAGAGATTGAATTGTAATCTAATATTAAAGTATAATTTTATATTAATGATTTAAACAATTATCTGTTTATAGATATTCACCAATGTTAAACTGTTTCTATTTAATATTTAATCATAACTTAAAAATTATAGAATTGTTCTTGCATGATGCATAATAAATATATACCCATATGCATTTAGCATTCTTTGTTGTATTAATTATACGTTGTTATATAAAATATGTGTTATTTGGAGTAATATACGAAAAAAATTTTAATAACTTTTAAATTAAATAGAAATGTATACATATAACACACATATTTATATGTATAACAATTTAATATTAGAATGTTTTAAATTTTAAATGAATAATCTAAATTTGTTTGCAACAATTTTAAATTTAAATTATTTTGAATTCTTATCTAGAAATTGTAATGAAATTAATAAAAATATGTAAATCTACACAGAAAATATAAATAAATATGTGCAGAGTACACAAATAATATTATACTATAACAATATTTAAAATAATCAAAAAAATCCGATTTAAATAAAAAAAATCTGATTTAAATCAAAAAAATCCGATTTTTTTGATTTTTACAGGGTTCGTACGCCTCCTGGAATTCCTTGAAAACTCCTGGAATTCCATTTTTTTTCTCAAGGGCCCTTAAAACTCCTGGAATTTACCTGTGACTCCTGGAAATTAAAAAAAAACTCCTGGAAAATATTAAAAATACGATATTTTTATTATTTTTTACTCTCCATAATTTTGAGAATATTAAAAATTAAAAATTTATTGATTTTGAAGGAAAATCGCAGAAAATCTAATTAAATTTCGTCATGGAGCAGTATTAACTGCAACTGGCACGGTTTGCACAACCGGCGCGAAAAGTGTATTGCGCAGTAAACATGCGCGATCGGCCGCTAAGAAGAACGATTGAACTCGTGGAGAAACATGCGAACATGTTCGCAGGTTGGGTGTTTACATTTTATTCAGCATAGAAAAATGCCTGGAGGAAAGTGTATATTTAATGAAATTTGGATTCAGAATGAAAGATATAAGGACTGGTTTGGTTGCTACCGAGTGCTTCCCGTTTTAAAGCAAAATGTTTAATATGTAAGCGGTCTATAGACATTTCAAATATGGGCGAGTTGGCTCTCGGTACATCGGTCGAGTACAATGGCGAGTCGGTACATCACATTTAAAATCGAAAAAGCTTAAAGCAGAAAGAGATAAGGCGTTGATAAAAGACTTCCTCAATGCAACTAAGCCGAGTGTTTCGGTCATGAAATACGAAACGTTCCATAATGCTTCTGTGGTCCCGGCAGCAATCAGTAAACAATCAGAAACTCTTGATTCTACTGTAGTTAGAAATGAACATTTAAAAGCAGAAACAGTTTGGGCGTTGAAAGTTTTGAGTGGCGATGAGAATATTCAATGAGAATATCGACTTAAAATTTCAAAGGATGTTTCCAGATAGTGAAATTGCCAGAAAATTCACATGTGGAGAAAGAATAATTTTGACATACTTGGCAATTTTATGATATAAAAACAAGGGATGTTTGCAAGATTTTGTTTTGAAGTAAGTGTTGAACTTTAAAATATTATAACTTAAATCTGAATTTCTGATATGTTCTGAAATTGCATATTAATTTCACTGTAATTTTATTTGTAATTGTTGACTACAATCATAATTAAATTTAATTAAAATGTTATATGCTTGAAAAAAGGTAATCGGATTGTATTAAAAACTCAAAGTAAATCTCCTGGAAAAAAAATTTGAGACTCCTTGAAAACTCCTTGAAAACTCCTGGAATTTACTTTGTTAAAAAGGGTATGAACCCTGTTTTTAAAAAAAAATCACGATTTTTAACAACCCTGCAATTTCAAATAAGTTTTTAATCACATATCTGGCTTTTAAATATTTAAAGCCCAATCAAAATAATAAATAAAAAAAATCTCTCTTATCTTTGCATTTTTGTTTTAATTTTTCAATTACTTTTTAAAAAACCAGTCTTGTCAGAAGCATTATAAATTTGCCATGTAAACTTATTTTTTATGTGACAAACTATATTTAATTGAAACTTTTAGAAGTGTGCTAGAAATATAATCTACAAAGGTTGTACAAAGCAGACGAATAATGCAGAAGTCCATCACTTATTTTTAACTTTACAGCATATTTTCGAATGTAAACAACTAGTTGAGCCGAACTAGAGCTACACTGCTCAAAACAATTAAAGGATATTGCAGTTTTAGGTGGATTTTGTATCTGAGAAACTTTTTAGCTGATTGATACATGGTCGACAGACATAGTAGGTTATATGAGAATAAATTACACATGTTTGGCAGAAAAAAATGCATTTTATTGCGCATTTGTGTACAAAAGGAAAAAAACACAATTTGTGCATATGAGAAAAAAAGAATAAGAAAAGGCGTTTCCTTCAAAGAAAATCATTTTCAGTAGGGGGTATGGTTTCCACGGGCGGCCAGCAACGTTGAACACCTTTGAGGCATGGACTCAATGAGGCTATTAATGACAGATTGGGGTATTCTGCCCCACTCTTCCAGAAGAGCTCTTTCCAGTTCTTGGAGAGTTTGTGGGGGTTGTTGGCGGCCAGAAACTCGTCTTCCTAGAGCGTCCCAAACGTGCTCGATTGGACTCATGTCTGGAGAACACGCTGGCTATTCCATTCGAACGATTCCTTCCTCGAAAAGGAAATCCTCCACCAGGTTTGCACGATGTGGCCTGCAGTTATCGTCCATTAAAATGAAGTTATCTCCGATTGCTGCAGCGTAAGGGACTACAATATGTCTGAGGATCTCATCCCTATATCGGCGAACAGTCAGAGCTCCATCTCGAATGATGTAGAGGTCAGTGCGCCCGTCAATAGAGATGCCACCATACACCAACACTCCTCCACCGCCAAATCTGACACTTTCGTGCACGAACGCAGGATTATTCCTACTGCCACGGTCCCTCCAGATGAAAATACGCCTATTATCCGGATGCACAGAAAAACGGGACTCGTCAGAAAACAGAATATTGCTCCATTCATTTCTCCTCCAGTTGACATGCTCGGTTGCCCACTCTCTGCGGTCGCGACGATGCCTTGATGTTAATCTAACACATACCATCGGTCGGCGAGCATACAGATCTACAGCATGGAGCCGGTTTCGGACAGTCTGAGTTGAAATCGTGGTGCCTGTAGCCGCGCGAAGGTGTTGTTGGAGAAGAGTAGCGTTCATGTTTCGGTGTCTCCGAGCTGTTAACGCTAAATACCGATCTTCATTGGGCGTTGTTGCCCGTCTACGACCTTGCCCTGGTCTTCGGCCTGCACATCCACTCTCCAAAAAACGGTTCCAGATCCTGGAAATGACACTTTGTGACACTCCAATGGCTTGCGCTATTTCGGCTTGAGTTTGGCCCCCTTCTAACTTACCAACAATTCTCCAAGCTTCTGAATCTGTCAAATGACTTCGCTGAGACATCGTACTCATCGAAACAAAGCAATCACTGAATGCCGATCATCCTTGTCTTCATTCTCTTTTATCCAGTTGAAAGTCAAATTTCATTCGCTGCTGCTGAAGCGACGTTTTTGACGTCGAACTCAAAATTTGCATACTCCACAGTTTGAAAACCAGAAAAATTTGCATTTGTGATTCTCTTCTTCTATTTTCGGCAAAAAAAATTTCGTTTATATCTTTATTTTATATAAAACTTCAAATATCCTTTAATTGTTTTGAGCAGTGTAGTTGAGTGTATAGCAAGTTTACTTTCATGAATTATAATGTAATACGCATCATAAACTAAAATTACTGATTTTAATTGATTTCTGGATTTTATAAATTTTTCTAGCAATGGCACTTATTTAAAAAATTTTAACTGTTCTGGACATAATTTTTTCCAATTCATAGGGAATGATTTAAACTTGCGACAATCCAGTATAATAAAGCAAATAATTAAGTTTTTTAAAGCAGCTATATTATCTTCAAAAGACTAGGTGAAAACACTTCGTTTGTTTTGGGAAGTATTAGTTTCAATTTCAACATTTTATCTTTCTGACATTAAGGCAGATTGCTTGTGAGTTTCCTTTATACTTCGTGACTCTTAATGTCACACCCTTTGCAAAGTCTAACAGAGTTTCTATGCATCAAATATAAAATTTATGTTTTCCTTTGAATATAAGAATAATTGTAAATCAATTAAAAAAAGTCTCAAATATTCATCTTCACTTAATCATATTTGTACAAATTGGTTGTGAATATTAACAAATTTTTTATAAATCCTGAGATGAATGTAAGTACGAATATAGCAGTAAAAAATGAGGTATAGGGAAGAAAGATCAGGTGCATTTTTTAACGATGACAGGTTTACTAATCTAAATCATGAAAATAATTAAAGAAAAATCCAAATTCCACAATCCATATGTTTGACTAAGGGGCCAAGGGAAAAATACGTCATGCCTCTTAATGTCACACCCTTTGCAAAGTCTAACAGAGTTTCTATACATCAAATATAAAATTTATGTTTTCCTTTGAATATAAGAATAATTGTAAATCAGTTAAAAAAAGTCTCAGACGTTCATCTTCACTTAATCATATTTGTTCAAATTGGTAGCGAATATTAACATAATTTTTATAAATCCTGAGATGCATGTGAGTACGAATGTAGCAGTAAAAAATTAGGTATAGGGAAGAAACATCAGGTGCATTTTTTAACGATGACAGGTTTACTAATCTAAATCATGAAAATAATTAAAGAAAAATCCAAATTCCACAATCCATATGTTTGACTAGTGCCCAAGGGAAAAATACTTCATGCTTCTTAATGTCACACCCTTTGCAAAGTCTAACAGAGTTTCTATACATCAAATATTAAATTTATGTTTTCCTTTGAATATAAGAATAATTGTAAATCAGTTAAAAAAAGTCTCAGATGTTCATCTTCACTTAATCATATTTGTTCAAATTGGTAGCAAATATTAACATAAATTTTATAAATCCTGAGATGCATGTAAGTATGAATGCAACAGTAAAATATTAAGTATAGGGAAGAAAGATCAGGTGCATTTTTTAACATTGACAGGTTTACTAATCTAAATCATGAAAATAATAAAAGAAAAATCCAAATTCCACAATCCATATGTTGGACTAGGGTGCAAGGGAAAAGCCTGTGAGATATATTCAGAATTTTCTTAAAGAAAATTATCAATTATGTCACTTTCAAAACTACTCATTTAAAAGCTATTGAATTTTATATTTTTAGAATTGAGTTTCTTAAGTTTTAACTATTGGTAATTAGTGCCGTATTTTATTAATTTCACTATATATTTCTTAGCATTTAATAAATACAGCATATTATTATATAATATGATGCAAAATCAAAGAAAGTTGTAAAATAAAGTATTATTTTCGACATAAACACATAAAAATGTATGAGGAAAATGCTATACAAATTTTACAATTCTTTAAATTTTCAGATTCAACATCCGGAGCTTTAATCTGTTCTTATTGGTTTTCTTTCTATCCAAAATTTCTTGGAGTTAAATTTAAAATTGAGTTAAATTATGATGACAGATTTTTTTTTTTTTTTTTTCAGAATGCTACCACTTATAGTTAATAATAATATTCCTCTTATTTAATGACAGATTAAATAAGGCAAATACAGTAGACTCTCTCAAATCTGCAATTTTCTAAAATCCGCACATTGTTTCAGATGTAAACAGTGAAACTTACAGTTAAGATATAGGGGGGGGGGGGGGAAATTCAACCTTTTTTATTTTTATATCATTCCATACTCATTTTATTATGTAATTCTGGTTGATATCATTTAACTCTTGCTTTTTCATAAAGGAAGTATAAATTTATTTCCAAAAATTTTCAACCTAACACTGAAATTAGTGGTGATTGATCTTTTTATCAAATACATTTATGCATTAATCAAGCTTTTTTGTTAATTAAATCTGGCCAAACATCAAATAAAATTTTGTAATTTTATGGTTTTGGTGTAAATTACTAATGTATCTTTATGAGATGAGTTTCATTGAATAATTCAAGAAAAATTTATCTCATCATTATTATTATGCATATTTAGTCATGTATTATTAATTATTTATGTAACCTTTGCATTATTTTCCATAATTATTTTAATATTTTACTTTATTGTAAGCATTCATGATAATTTTGAGTGCATTATTACAATTCAAATTACTGTTTAAAAAATGTAAACAAAACAGTGACCAGAAATCTGCAAAATTCTAAAATCCACACAACCTCTGGTCCCAAGCTGTGCAGATTTGAGAGATTTATACTGTATTAGTATTTAAAATTAGTGATAACATTTTGAATAAAAAAAATCCCACCAAACTAGCAACACTGGTGCATATATACTTTTGAAAGTTTGCCACCTCTAAAACCTTTGTTGGTGAAAGTGTGTTCATGTAATGTGGTATTTTGCATGCAAGTGTGACCAACTTAATTAAACACAGGTAAAATGTCAAAGATTTGGTGTGCCAAAGATATGTTCTCATAGGCAAATTGTGGCTCTGGGGGATGCATGTTTTAGACCTTAAATTTACAAGTATAAAATTTCAAGTAAAACTATGATTAATATTCAATCAAGCAGTAACTGCACATATATTTTTTTTTCTAAGAACGAGAAGGAAAGTTTTCTCTCTGATTTATTTAGAATTAGATTTTGATGTATATAACACAAAGTGTATTTATATTTCAGCTTAAACACGACAAAAATTCAATACAAAACAGAATTTCCAAATATATTTTTTTATATATACAGGGTGACTTTCAATTAACCTACAACTTTAAACTGAAATAACTTCTCAGAGCCTCACTAGATGGTGGCACGAATGTGTGCAGTGAGAAAGAGCATAAAAGGAATTTGTTTAGTGTCAGTTTAAAGTAATTTTGAAAATGTCTTCCAAAGCATCATATTCAACTGAAGATCGTATTTTTATTGTTAAAATTTGGTATTTATATGGTGAAAATGCAACACTATGTCTACAGAAACCAACCTAAGTCTTCTAGAGAATTGAGAAGAAACCTGATAAGAAAATTGGCCACGTTATTCACCAGATATGAATCCATACGATTTCTATCTTTGGGGTCATATGAAAGATTTGGTTTACAAAAAGAATCCGACAGACCTTATTAGCCTCAAAAGTTCCATAACTGACTCATTTTCAAACATCAAAAAAGAAACACTCGATTTTGTTACTGACAACTTTAAGACTAAGTTAGATATTGTATCACCTATAAAGGTTCTCACTTTGAAAACCTTATCCATTAAATTCCTTTTCCACGTTATTTTCAATAAATAAATGTTTGTAGTGCTACCTACAGTGGCTTAAGAATTATTTCAGTTAAAAGTTGTAGGTTAATTAAAAATCATCCTGTATATGTAACAACAGGAAGAAAATGGATAAATTTCATAGTTTGAGACAATCCATTTTCACACAGCTTACATTTATAAGATTTCTTATTCAAATCAATGAAACGGTGATCCATATTTAATTAATTGAAAATGTAGGAGAACTATGTCTTTAATCTCCAGTGTGTGTTTGAACATGTTGCTTTGGTCTATTCAAATATGAAAATGATTCTGGATAGATTTCACATTTATGAGGTTCCTCTCTTCTATGGATACAGAGGTGCTTGCGTAAGTATTGTTTTGACGAAAATCCTTTTTGACATTCAGAACAAACATGTGGTTTTTCTCCTGTATGTGTTAGACGATGCTGTTTTAGATTACATAACTGCAGATATGATTTTGGACACATTTCACATTTATAAGGTTTCTCTCTTGTATGGGTAAAGAGATGCTGGTTTAATCTTTGTTTTGTAGAAAATCTTTCTTCACACTCTGTGCAAATATGTGGTTTCTCTCCAGTATGTACCAGACGATGATCTTTCAGCTGTACTAACTGCACAAATGATTTTGGACAGATTTCACATTTATAAGGTTTTTCTCCAGTATGGATAAGGAGATGCTTATTTAAGCCTTGTTTTGCAGAAAATCCTTTTCCACATTTTGGACAATTATGTTGTTTCTCTTCAGAATGTATCAGATGATGATGCTTCAGCTGTACTAACCGCACAAAAGATTTTGGACAAACGTCACATTTATAAGGTTTTTCTTCACTATAGATAAGGACGTGCTTATTTAAGTTTTGTTTTGTGGAATATCCTTTTCCACATTTTGAACAAACATGTTGTTTCTCCCCAGTATGTATCAGACGATGCTGTTTCAACGTTCCTAACTGCACAAATGATTTTGGACAGATTTCACATTTATGAGGTTTTTCTCCTGTATGGGTAACGAGATGATTATTTAATTTATATTTAGTTGAATACACTTTATCACACTTCGGACAAACATATTGTTTCTCTCCAATATGTGTTTGGCATGTTGTTTTATATGGCTTAACAATAAAAATGCTGTCTGACATACTTCACATTTATGAGGTCTTTCTTCCTTATGGATGAGAAAATGCAAGTTCAAACTGTGTTTCATTGAAAATATTTTCTGACATACAGGACATACATGTGGTTTCTGCTCAGTATGTGCTGAAAATATTTTAGGTATCCAAACTGTACAAATGAGTTTGAACTCATTTCACATTTAAGAGGTTTCTTTCTTGTATGGATAAGGAGATGATGTTTTCAGCATTATTTTCCCAATAATCATTTCTGACACATTAGACAAATGTGTCGTTTCTCTATGTTTTCTCTTTTTTGTAATTCATCTTGCTATTTTTTCTATTTCATATGAAAACAATAACATCAGTTGATAAATTAATTGGCTGAAAATTTAATTTGTTCCCCAAATTAATGAATTATTGTAATATGATCATTCTGACATATGAGATTCCATCTATGGACATTAGTGATGCATCGAATATATTTCTGTTATGAAAAAAATACATGTTTTGTTACATTAACATGACAAACCATAATTCACATGACTTCTCTTTATTCTAAAAAATATATATTCATGTAAATTGTATATAATAAAATTGCCTTGATATTTCTCGAATTTCTTTCATTAATTATTTTTCAAATTTCCTTCTCGCTAAGTATATGTATCATAACATTGTTGGTGGCAGACAGTTTAATGATGCTCAGGAAGAGCATTTGAGATTATTAACACTATAACAATTTCACAGTTGGCAGGCAAATTACTCTTTAAACACACACTATCCAACTTTCTTTCATACGAACATATACAGCCAGTTGCAAGGGTAACTTTGATGAAAACAAAAGAAAATTTAACCTAGAACATAATTTTTTATTATATTATTCAAATTTATTATTAAAAAAATATGTAATTCATAAATATGCCATTTCATTACAAGCTTCAAGTTATTTGAATATAATACAAATAAAATTTGATAAAAATTTTCCTACACATATTATCTGTTGTAAAAATTGAATTAAGATGCGAAATTCAGCGCAAAATTTCCCTTTTAAAAAAATCACATTTTAAACAAAACAGTTGAACTTTTGAACAGAAAAAACTTATTGGTTGATAGGGTTTGTAATATCACTAAGAAAAACATTACCGAAAAAACGGAGAAAGGAAACAACAATCAAACTTCATAATTTGAGTTCTAACTCTACATTCTAAACAGATAATAACATACAACGTTTCTATATAAAATTTTAACATTAACTTAAAAAAGAAAATGAAATAAAAATAAAGCAGGATAGCAGCAGCATCTGTTGGGTGATATACCGGGTGATTATACACTGCTCAAAAGAATTAAAGGATATTTGAAGTTTTATATAAAATAAAGATATAAACGAATTTTTTTTTGCCGAAAATAGAAGAAGAGAATCACAAATGCAAATTTTTCTGGTTTTCAAACTGTGGAGTATGCAAATTTTGAGTTCGACATCAAAAACGTTGCTTCAGCGGCAGCGAATGAAATTTGACTTTCAACTGGATAAAAGAGAATGAAGACAAGGATGATCGGCATTCAGTGATTGCTTTGTTTCGATGAGTACTATGTCTCAGCGAAGTCATTTGACAGATTCAGAAGCTTGGAAAATTGTTGGTAGGTTAGAAGGGGGCCAAACTCAAGCTGAAGTAGCGCAAGCCATTGGAGTGTCACAAAGTGTCATTTCCAGGATCTGGAACCGTTTTTTGGAGAGTGGATGTGCAGGCCGAAGACCAGGCAAGGTCGTAGACGGGCAACAATGCCCAATGAAGATCGGTATTTAGCGTTAACAGCTCGGAGACATCGAAACATGAACGCTACTCTTCTCCAACAACACCTTCGCTCGGCTACAGGCACCACGATTTCAACTCAGACTGTCCGAAACCGGCTCCATGCTGTAGGTCTGTATGCTCGCCGACCGATGGTATGTGTTAGATTAACATCAAGGCATCGTCGCGACCGCAGGGAGTGGGCAACCGAGCATGTCAACTGGAGGAGAAATGAATGGAGCAATATTCTGTTTTCTGACGAGTCCCGTTTTTCTGTGCATCCGGATAATAGGCGTATTTTCATCTGGAGGGACCGTGGCAGTAGGAATAATCCTGCGTTCGTGCACGAAAGTGTCAGATTTGGCGGTGGAGGAGTGTTGGTGTATGGTGGCATCTCCATTGACGGGCGCACTGACCTCTACATCATTCGAGATGGTCGCCGATATAGGGATGAGATCCTCAGACCTATTGTAGTCCCTTACGCTGCAGCAATCGGAGATAATTTCATTTTAATGGACGATAACTGCAGGCCACATCGTGCAAACCTGGTGGAGGATTTCCTTTTCGAGGAAGGAATCGTTCGAATGGAATGGCCAGCGTGTTCTCCAGACATGAATCCAATCGAGCACGTTTGGGACGCTCTAGGAAGACGAGTTTCTGGCCGCCAACAACCCCCACAAACTCTCCAAGAACTGGAAAGAGCTCTTCTGGAAGAGTGGGGCAGAATACCCCAACTCGTCATTAATAGCCTCATTGAGTCCATGCCTCAAAGGTGTTCAACGTTGCTGGCCGCTCGTGGAAACCATACCCCCTACTGAAAATGATTTTCTTTGAAGAAAACACCTTTTCTTATTCTTTTTTTCTCATATGCACAAATTGTGTTTTTTTCCTTTTGTACACAAATGCGCAATAAAATGCATTTTTTTCTGCCAAACATGTGTAATTTATTCTCATATAACCTACTATGTCTGTCGACCATGTATCAATCAGCTAAAAAGTTTCCCAGATACAAAATCCACCTAAAACTGCAATATCCTTTAATTGTTTTGAGCAGTGTAATTAAAGTTACGATTTCAAAAATCGATAATTTTAAAACTACTGGTCAGAATGATTTGATATTTTAGCAAAACAATCGTGAGGCAATGGAATTTTGTTTGGCGACGGAAAAAAATAGTTCCAAAATGTGCCGATAGATGGCGCTGTCAGGGTTCAGATTGTCTGGAGATATGCAAATTACTTATACGTGGCAACTATGGGTACCTGAAGAATGTTGTTTACAGCAGGCGAATTGAGAATCCGACTTGAAGGCAAGAACCACACACCACACTCATTGCATCAGTACGGATACCCTCCAATCTGTTGTGGAGCATGCCGTTTTGCGCTTCCAATTAGTAGCGGAACAAGGCGGAGGGTATATCGAACAACTTATAATTTAATCATCAGTAAAGTGTTTGTTCCTTAAAGCTTTTTTTTTTTTTTTTCATTTTTTGTCATTATTGCTGCTGTTGCCAGGGATCTGTTTAGGAAAAAATTGGGTCCTATAAAGGACCCTTCACAATTTTTTTTAGTTCAAAACAGGACCCTTCACAAAACTATTTTCCCTAAAACAGGACCCTTCACAAAACTGTTTTCCCTAAAACAGGACCCTTCACAAAATTTTTTATCTTAAAGATAGGTTTTTCACAAAAATTTTCCATCTTTAAACTGAACATTTGACAAATTAATCATTTAAAAGTATAATCTGACCTGTCACTTTTATACATATAAAAAAAATATATGTATTTTACATCCATATATCCTCTTAAAAATGTATAAACAAGAACCTGAATATAACAATTATTTTAAATTCACAAAATTATGACTAGTTTTTCACAAATATAAAAAACTGTTCACAATTTCACAAAAACAGGACCCTGGGAAAAAAGTCTGCACAGACCCCTGGTTGCTGTAAACACATATTCTTGTCTTTTCGCTAATACATTTTTAGTAAATCCCTGAACTCTATTTTTTCCCTTTTGTGTAACAACATTCCTGTGTTTAAAGAATAAATTTTTGGTCTTTCCCCTGACATTATCCTGACAGCGCCATCTATCGGCACATTTTAGAACTATATTTTTCCTTCGCCAAATAAAATTCCATTGCCTCACGATTGTTCTGCTAAAATATCAAGTCATTCTGATCAGTAGTTTTAAAATTATCGATTTTTAAAATCGTAACTTTAATTATAATCACCCGGTACATCCAAACCTAATCATCACCAATTCATGTCAAGCTCTAACTGAACATGAAGTTTGATGAAATTTTATGCATTAGTTTTTGATACATAACATATTGCAAACCAAATATGTGTCATAATAGTTGATACAATCAAAAAAATAATAGAGAAAAACTTACTTTTTTTCTTAAAGAATGGCATCCAATCATATTTAAAATTTTATTATAATTTAGGGGAAAAATATATATTTATATATATATATTTTTTTTTAACAGATGGATTTTGAACACCATGCATCTTTGAGAAATTTCCATGCAGTTTATCAGCAACAGAACTCAGATTCAGTTCAAGGTTGTACAAAAAATGTTGGATTATCTTCATTCTGTATTTCCCTTTGATGCATTTTATTATGTCAATATCTAAATGTTGGATTTTTGATGTAGTCTTTGCCAGAGGATGGCATTGTGTAATGTTTTTAAGCTGGAAGGTTTTTGTTAATGGTCAGTGCAGTTATTAATCAAAAATAGGGATACACCGAATTTCCCTAGATTTTGTATTTCAATGAAATAAAACTTTATTTTTCAAATGAAACAAAAAAGTACAAAATCGGGAGACTTTTTTCCTGCCTGTTACATATTGTAACAATAAAAAAGTGTGGTGTCACCCAGCAAATTTTCACAGAATGGTTTGAAAACCATTTTGTAAAAAAAGCCTATATGCATTACAAAGCTCATTTTACCTGTAAACTTTAAAATATTATTGCTCTTAAACAATTGTGCTGCACAACCAAAAATATTACAAAAAGACAATGTCTCTACATTACTTTTAACTCCGAATACAAATTCTCTTATTCAGCCAATGGATCAGGGAATAATTTGTAGTACGAAATTCCAATACAAAAGGGAATTTATGCGCAGAATTGTAAACTCTGATTTATCTCTAATATGGAGGAGTATAGAAGGCAATTTACAACTAAGGGCTGTACTTTTCTCTTGGCTCATGCATGGGTCTCTAAATGCAAAGACACTTCAGTAGGTGCAAGGCATAGTTTGTAGTCAACATCTTTATTACTTACCCATCATACGTAGTATAGGGTAAGTCTTGTAATCGTTTTGAAAATCGGAAAAAAATTTTTGACGGATTTACACGTTTCAGACACTGGAGATTCCGAAAAACATATTTTTAGAAAAAAAATTTTGCCGTCCGTCTGTGTGTCTGGATGTCTGTAAACGCTCTATCTCCCGAAAAAATTGAGATAGAGACTTGCAATTTGGTATGTACTTAGTATGTAATAATGGGAAGAAGCCTATTTCATTTCAATAACCTCGATTAACCGGAACAATTTTTTTCGGACTCTTGAAATATTCGTTCTGATAAAAGGTATATAAAAATTTTCGAAATTGTTTATTTTAAGAAAGGAACATAAAAGACAATAAAAAAACATAAATTTTGCACAAAACATGAAGTCGATCGGATAATTAGTTGCCGAGATATTTGGAATCCTATTTACCACACTCTTCGATTTTTCATAACCCTGTATTTCATCCAAATTTCACTTCAAAGATATATTTTAATTGGAAATTTGACGCTTAATCAGATGCAATAAGCCGCTAGTTAATAGGATTATTATTTTTGGAGTTATAAGGAAAAACCTCTTTCAAGAAATTCAGTAATCAAGCCTTCAAAGTTTATGACGTCATCAATCCACGATTTTATTCGAATTGCAGTGCATTTTATAAGTAGTTTACACATTTTTATTTTAATATTTTACATTATGCATATCCATGATGGTTAAGTATTACGGTGGCCCGCAACGACTAGTTTATAGACAGTAATGGTGAGGTTGACTTTGGTGGCTTCAGGTTGGACAGTGCTGACTAGAAATCTACAGAATAAAAAAAATCACTAACACAAAAATAAAACAAAAAAATTCACAAACTGTTGTGCCTGATTTCTTAAATGGAAAAAAAATTGAATAGATATCCTCCCAAGATGAAGCTTCAATTACAGAGAGTTTCACAGATGATTACATTATAAGTACTATTCTGTTAAACAATACTGAAAATAGGATAATTCTAACACAGAGAATAATGATGAAGGTGAAAAAGTAACTCTTGAGCAGGGCTTGGATATGGGTTATAAATATCTGGATTTCCTTCAGAAACAGAGTTTGTTTCTGAGAACAAGAAATGATGACTATACATAGTCTCCAAGAAAAAAGACTAGACCAAAAGTCACAAGTTTTCAATCAAATGACAATTGATACTATGTTTGAAAGTTGTAAAAACAAACAAAAGAAATTGTAAAATAAAATTTAAATAATGTTTCCTTAAATATAATGTGATTTTTACTTAAATAATTCAAGTTTTACAATATCTTTCTTTTTTATTAATTAATATATGCATTAATAATTAATTTACTGTAAATTTAAACGAGAAAAAAATGTAAACAAAGTAATGACCTATAATCCACAAAATTCTATAATCTGCACAACCTTTGGTCCCAACCTGTGCGGATTAGAGGGAGTTGACTGTATCTTGAATAGTCATGGGAAAATATATATACATGAAACTACATCAAATATTTATTTATTAGTAGTAATCAAAAGATTGTTTATTAAGATTTACAAGGTATCACTGTTTAAAGCAGTTTATTCTTTGAGCAACGACATAGCTGTTGTTGTTGCTGTCATGTCAGAGAAAGTGCCATGGCACTTCTCTGAAAGAAGGGGTGCCAGAGCCTCAAGAGAGGTTGGACTTCTAGAGCTGGTCTCCTAATTTTTGAACCAATTCCAGATGAGAGACTTGCACCTGGGAGTGTATTCTGGTGTTATCGGAGCGCTGAAATGGGTCGGAAAAAGTCCTCTTAGCGACAATTTGCTATTCTGGTGTAGTAGAGTCGAAATTTCGCCTATCGGAGTCAGTTGCTTTTCGTCGGCGTTTTGCCGAGTGCTTCGAGGGTGTCGAGATCGCAGCGGCAAGGCTCGGAAACATTTTTTGTTTTACTTTGGGGGGGGGGGGGGCGCTTGATTAACATTAAAAAATAGAAAGAAAGCAGAGTCTTTTAATTACCAGGGTTCGTAAATATCGTGACATTTTCGAAAACATAAAAAAATCTGACATTTTGATATATATCCGATATTTTCAAAATAGTCAACTTATTGATGTTTAGAAATTTTTCCATACTTAATATAATTAGAAATTAAAATATATTACACTTAGCATGAACACTTGTAGGATTTAATATTAAGGAAATGTTGTTTAATACAACAAAATTTGCAAAATTTGAAATATAAAATAGTTTTTGTAATAGATTATCTTATCAAGATTTAAATAACTTATCTAAATTTAACAGTGTATCTTTCAGTGGGTGTTCTACATTTACAAATTCAGCTTCAAACGTAAAGGTTTTTATTATATATATATTTATTATTTTTTTTTGGGGGGGGGGGACGCTTAAGTCACTGGCAGAGCAAAAGTTCTTTGTCTACAAAACAGAAAAAGTTAATGAAATTATCATGTACACAGGTTTTGAACAATTTATTTATGCTGGAAGTATAAAAAAATCCGAGTATATATTATATATGATATCAAATATCAAATATAGAAATTAACAAACATAATAATATTTTTAAAATATCGGATATATTATATCAATATCAACACGAACCGTGTTAATTACAAAATGTTATTTTCTTACAAGAAGCTTCTTTACAGATCCTTTGAAAGTTTTTTGACTCAGATATCTGTATATTCTTTTTTTCTTATCGGTAAAAAATGTGCAACTAATTTACTTACAAATTTGATTAATAAATCTATATTAATCCAGCCAGCAAAAAAATAAATAAACTTTCAATTACATAAAAAGGAATTACAGTTCAAACACGGAAATTAAAAACACACACACACACACACAAAAAAAAAACAATGCGTGTATTTTGGACTTGTAAACAAATTAAAAGTTTAGGCGGAAAGACATGACAGCTAACACTTTTTTTTTCTGTTTAATATTAAAGCTGTTCTCTAATTAAAACTGTCTATTTTCTGACACATTCCTGAGTTCATTTTTATTCGTAAACGCAGAAAATTGGTAGGTTTTCTTATTTCAAAACTGTGAAATCGAATAGCATTTCTCATTTCTCGATAAAGGCAAAGGATCTTTCAGAAAATGCAGACAAAATAGGCATTTTGAAACAAAATTACGAAAGCAAAACTCGAAAAAGGTCGTCAAAAGACAACAATCGCATATAACTCTAAATGTAATACATTTATCTATCTATATAGATAATAAAAATATAAAAGACGCTTTTCGATTCCAAATCACTTCACTTGTCATATCTGATAATTTTATGCTTTTACGTTTAAATATAAGTCTGTAAATGTTCAGGGTCCGATCAAGCAAAGAAGGCCAGACCCTCTTCCTATGCTGTCACAAAAAAAATTAAATATGTTCTATGCCATACAATACAAATATAAATATATAAGTACATATTTACACAAATATATAATTTGTGTTTAATCTTTTCAGACTGTAATGGTACAAAATATGAATTATAATCAGCACAAGCTCGAAATAGATTTACAATATCAGCCTTAAAATATTGCAAATTAAGTTTGGGACCCCTAAAATCAAAGGGGCTCAGAACCACGGCCTAGTTGGCCCCTTTTTTTTAAATCAGGCCCTGTGTTTGTGTCATAAAATATCGCATTATTGAAGAGAAAATATTTTTTTAGATCTACTTTACAATTTTCTTTTAGTTTTTAATATTTGTTTTTACGTTTAATGATTTAATTGATTCAAATTATCCTGTTCACCAAGAACCACGATATTCAATTAATTGATAAACATACAATAATAATTTTTGATTAACATATTTAGTTATTTTTTAAATAAGTAATAAAACGAATTGATGATCTGATTAAGTATTTAAAATATCAATAAATAAAGAACATTTGAGCGACTTTCTTAAGAATCTTTCAACTGTTATGAAAATTATTAAATCTTTATGAATTTAAAAATGAGATTTAACAAGAGGGTGTGGGGGGGGGGGGAGACATAAGTTTAAATCTAAATTAATAGACTTATCTTATTTTATTTTTTAAGTATATATTAGATTTGAGATTAAGAACAACTAATTACCCGAGTCCTTAAGCAAAGCTAGATTTTTTTTTTTCAGTAAAGATACAATTAAATTATATTTAAATATTCGGCCTAATTTACATTTTTTCAGAACTGGTGTCACAGTTATAATCAATTTAAAATAAACAAAATTATCGAAACTGGAAATATAAGTTAACAATTTTAATATCATTCGCATAATTAATTCTGGTTTAGTTTATAATAAATGGTCTAAAGATACAAATAAATAAAAAAGTTATGAACTATTTTATATTCATTTTTAAGAAAATTCGATTATATTCTTAAATATTCATATAAAGCTTTGTAAAATCTACAAAAGTCCTCCTCCCCCCTATTTAAAAAATATTTTGCAGTGTATAAAAAAAAAAAAAAAAAAAATCTGACAATTTCACTGGAAATTTGCTAATCTTTTTCTGAGATCAAAATAGAGCAAAGTTACTTTCCAAAAAATTTGGTTCAAGAATAATAATAATAAATAGTGTTTTATGAACAATTAAAAATGCAAATAGACATTTTTTTATTTTTCACTTCGACCTGGAAATATTACACAGATTGCAGGAACGGACACGCTAATATTAAATAATCACATTCCCTCTTTCAACCCGTTTGTAAATAACCCAAACATTTTTTCGCACTGGACAATAGCCCAAAGCAAAACAGCTGACATCCCTTCTCCCAAATAAACGAAAACACGCGCGTAGTTGCATCTGATTGGCTACAAACATGTCCGACTGCAAGCAGGGGATTTTCTATTTTTCATCCTCTACTGTAAGATAATGAGGGGAGACCAGAATAGCTCTTGTCCATCGCTGTCGTTATGAAATGGAGATTCCGGTTCCGACATGTAGTTATAATCCGATAAGAAAAGAATCGATCTCCTGGATTGGCACCCCCAGAGGTATCGTTTTCAAACTTGGAGGACATTGGAGCCACGAACAGATTTTACATGCACCAGCTCCCATTAATGTATACAGTTCCACAGCAGCCGTCGTCGAGAGAGCACATAGCTGTTACTAATAATGTTTAAATTATATATGGTTTCAATTTTCTACATAACTGACTGTAATTATTTAATTTAAATTATTTTCAAAGAAAGTTATATTACTTGTATATCCAACAATGTTTATTTTTATCAACAAATATGCCTGTAAATGTAATAGAAAAATATATATAAAAAAAAAAAACTGGTTTAAGCCAAATAAACCATTTAAATATATATATACCTGTTTTATTTTGACAACCTTGATTAATAGACATACCAACATAAACCATTTTAAAAAACTTTTTTTGACATTATCATATGTTGAAAATCAAAATTGTTTTCTGCTAAAGGCAGTAGAACTTTTGTGATATATTTTGAATTTTTTAAAATATCAATAAAAAATTAGCTGGAATACTTATATATATATATATATATATATATATATATATATATATATATTTTTTTTTTTTGGCGATGTCATGCTTTTATGTTTAACCTTCAACAACCAGTCTCATCATTTTGATTTAAGTGTCTATTGGCAAACACTTTTTTTCACCTGCTATGCTGTAAGAACACTTAAAAGAGCTAACTTTTCAGTGCTTGCACCACAAAGCAACTAAAAATCACAACAATTATAATAGTTATATGTACATTTACAAGGTTAAATCGACTGTATGACTATAGCACAACACATCTGAGAGTTAAATTCTGACAAAAATGCCCCACATTGCAATCCAAGAAAAAATAGAGATCCATCTCTTAATTTCTCAAACTTTTGTTCATCCGATATCACACTTTTGTCCAGCCCATACAGTAAAATAGTAAAGATTTAGTTTTGTACTCAAACAGAAAAACTTCACATTATCCGATAATAAAGTTTTCAATTGTTTATTTTCAAGTATCTGAGATTCAAAGAGATTGTAAGAAATTCGTATTAATGCATATTTTGTTACATATCTGATCTCGCAGCGAGCGAGCTCAACTATATTATGACAGAGAAAATTAATATTGAACTTTCCTGATTGACATTATTGTAATATTATCAAACAACATATCAATTGTAAACAGCGTTGAATTCAGATACTTTTCTCCGGGAGGGATTTATGTGGCTCTGGGGGGGGGAGGACATTGTAGAGTTCCAGGGGGGGGGGGGGAATTGAATATTTTAACCATTAAAAACATAAAATCTTCCCCCCTGCCCTGGGCTACCCCCTGAATTCAACACTGATTGTAAATACATAGTACTTTACAAATTTCACCCATTTAAGAAGAAATGTGACACGCAAGCATTATAGCAGATTCTATAGATGAGTGTTTTTATATATAACATGCAGTTGAACAAGGCGTACCTACAAAAATTAAAGTAGGTTTGTCAGTATTGATACCTATACAAGCAGGTAAGGTAACTTTGCATTTATGCGGAAAGCAGAAACCTAAAAAAGCATACAAAAAAAAGAGATGTTTCTATCATATAATCATATTTTATGATAAAAATTGCAAATAGCCTTACATGCTTATATATCAGCAGTGTGGAGTTGCTGGGGAAAAGGACCGACTCTGGGCTGACTAATATGTTGCCTGTTGGGCAGGTTCATTTTATTCATATTGCTTGATTACTACCACTTGTTTTCAAATAATAGTATTAGCTTAATTTGATTAGTCATTAAATGGAAGAAATATTACTATTTAAAAAAAGAGGTAGTGATCAAACAATCTGAATAAAAAAATATATATAACAGGCCAAAAATGTACAGTTTTGGGCTCTATGTCAGATGCCACAGAACCGAAAAATAGAAGGCAAAAATTTTACAATTTAGGTGTTACTTCGGGTTTCCAAGACCTGAAAAATAAAAACAAAAATGTACTATTTCGGCATTAATTCAGTTCCCATGGCTTAAGACAAAACAAAAAATAAAAAGGCAAAAATTTTACATTTTTGCATTATTAATTTTACAATTTTGGGTCGTACAGACTAGTAAAATTCAAATATTGAAATAAAAACTGAAGTTTTACTATTTCAGTTTCCACAGACTGAAAATAAAAAGCAAAAAAATGTTACAATTTTGGAGTTATTTTGAGTCTGGAGGGCACGAAAAATTTCGTGGATGGAAAAGAAAAAGTGAAAATTTTACATTTTACTGTATCATTAATTTTACAGTTTTGGCTTTATTTTGGGTTAAGGAGATCTGAAAAATCCCAATATCGAAATCGAAAGATAAAAGATTATGGTAATTTTACTATTTCTTTGTTATTTCAGGTACTGTGAACTCATAAAAAAAATACAATTCCATGTAATTTTGGATCTTGCATACATGAAAAAAAGGGAAAAAATTTACAATTTCAGTGTTACTTCTGGTCCTACAGACCCAAAGAATCCAAGGGAAAGCTAGAAACAAGTGGGCAAGTGTGATCTAAGATCGCACAAAGGGTTTCGTTTCATATTCCTTTCAAAACACTTTATCCTTTCTTTAATAAATCTAAATAAATTTTATTTAGCAACAACAACAAAAAAAAAAGTCATATTTTTTATAAAGTAAAAATTTATCAGTCTATTTTTCTCGTTTTTCCGAATATCTGAACCGGCCTGAATGCGGGCGAAGCCCGCTATTATAGTCTTGTCATAATAATATCTGTCATGTGGACTAAATGAGATATTAAAAAAAAATAGTTTGTATAAAATAGATATTTAAAACTATTGTGTAATCTTCTGTAATCCACGTCCTACTGCCAAATTGCGTATTTTAGAAAGTGAAAATTTTTGTGACAGTTCTTTAAAAGTATCTACACTGATTTTAAACTATATTGTTGCTCACAAACGCCCATGTTTGGAGCTAACCTTGCCCACAGATTATATGGAAGATTAGTTATTTTATATTTTACTAGCTGTTACCCATGACGGGAGTTTAGGAAGGTCACGTAATATTAAAAGAAAAATAAATGCATTAATTAAGGAAAACAATTAACTGCCGATAATTAAAAACACATGTAACTCTCTTTATAACAAACTCTGTTTTTTTTAATATCTGAAGAGGCTCGATAGCGGGCGAAGCCCACTATTATACCCTATCATAATAATAATTGTCATGTGGATGTAATTGTGATAATAATGGTAACTGTGGTAAATATTGTCATGCAATATTTAAAAAATATATATATTTCAAAATTAAACATGTTGCACACCTTCAAAATGTTAAAATATGCGAATATTTCCATAATCAGGTTTTTATCATGATTTAATACATTCCTCAAATTATTTTTTACTATTCTCTATTACTCAAATATTGAAACTCGCTTTGCATTTCTCAAACATTTGAAAAATCTGTTAAACTTCCAGTATGACGTCAGATTAATTTTATTTTTAATTCTCTATTGACGTGATATTAATCTGCTTTCTGTACATACACATACTCATTTCTTGTATTATTGAGAAATCTTTGAAAATTTCCATTTTACTACCAATATGACGTCATATTAACCTTTTTTTCAATTGGTGAAACTTTTATTTTCATTTTTCATGTGGAAATCTTTCAATAGAAAATTAATTATTGTAGAAAGAATTTTATTGTGGATTTTTTATTGTTGGCAACTGCTATAACAAAAAATGTTTAAATTTAATAGGAAAAGGCTGTTAGAATTTTGGTTTTTTTATCTCTATTCAATAAAAAAAATACGATTTTTTCAAATTTTAATATTTTGAGCTTCATAGTAGGTATTTAGCTATAACTACACAAATTTTCATGTCTCTAAGTTATATAGTTTCTGCGAACGGCTCTGTGATGGACAGACAATGGAGCGTGAGTAATAGGGTTTTGTGAGATGAATGAAACTCTAAAAAAAGGGAAAAGGGTTTCTATTTCAACATTATTTTGGGTTCCATGTCCATGGACTCCAAAAATAGAAGGCAATTAGATGTACAACTTTCACAGTGCAACAAGTTCTGCAGACTAAAAAAATCCCAGGGAGAGAACTACATAATAAATGCAAAATATCTATTAGAGTTTTCAATTGAAAACTATTTTCATCTACACTGTACACTGGGTAATATATCAGGCATCTTTAACATCTGTAGTCCGGGGTTGATAGCCTGGCATAAATAGTGCAAAAATAAAAATTATTTAGTTTATAAATTTAAAATTATACATAATTAGTTTAATTTCACTTCAAGCTGTCAACAAAGGGCAGGAGTCGGAGTCAGCATGTTTTTGCAGCAATTTGGCATTTCAACATTCGTGCTATATATATACTACTAGAAGGTTCTTGAGAAACTTCATACCTCAATTTTTGTAGGCTGATTTTCAACTTTTTCCAAAATTTTCTTGCTCCTACATTTCTTAATTTTTAATGAATTTAGTTATATCACACTTATTTGATTTTATTCCAGTAGATACGATATAACATGGGGCCACTGTGTCCTCAATTTCGAGAGTAGATTAAATTCTTTGACAAAATCTGAAAGTAGCAAAGTAGTGACGACTTTTAAAAAGTAGTTTGTAGTCTACTTTTTGAAACAAATAGTTGTAGTTTGCTACAAAAAAAGTAGTTTTACCAACAACTGGTTAGAAGCAATATTAAGGTAGCAGGAATTGGTTTAGGAAAATCTTGGGTCTTTTAAAGGACACTTCACAAGATATTTTCATTTCAAAACAGGAACCTTCACAAAACTTTTCATCTCAAAACAGACAGGACCCCTTCACAAAACTTTTCCTCTCAAAACAGGACCCTTCACAAAATTCTTTGTCCTAAAAATAGGACTTTTACAAAGCTTTTTGATCTTTAAACTGAACCTTTCACAAATTTAATCATTTAAAAGTAAAATCTGACCTGTCACTTTTATATATATAAAGAAAATATATGTATTTTACATACATATATCTTCTTAAAAATGTATAGTAAACAAGAGCCTTAATTTAAATATCATTTCAAATTCACAAAATTATGAATAGATTTTTCACAAATGAAAAAACCTGTTCACAATTTCACAAATACTGGGAGAAAAGCCTGGCTAGATCCCTGCATAGGTTGATATGGCAGCGGTCCTTCAGCAATAATTGCAGTTTGGTTAAAAATGTGCAAAGCAGTCAAGATCGATGCAGTAACTAACATACCTGTCTCTGATAAAATATTCATTAAAACATACTTAAAAGGTGCTGAAACTGACACAGACATATGTAAAATATATTAAAACATATTTAATGCTGAGATCTTTTGAATGCAAACACGTCCATCTTCAAGGGGAACTGCTGACTGATAATACAAAAATTGCTGTTTCCACTGTGCCATTACATAACGGAGTTTGAACAAGGGCTAGTCTATTAATCTGTAGAGGTGTATGAAAAATACATGAGTACAGGTGCTGGAGTCTCTGATAATTTCAAAATACTAAACCATATCTTAGGTACATTATAAGATAAACAATCATCACAAGCTCTACTTCCTTTACTCAAAATTTCCAACGCTTCTCTGATTTTAGCAGTAAAATCGTTCTTTACAGGTTCATTACTATAATTTACTATGTAAAGAATGATTTTACTGCTAAAATCAGAGAATCATTGGAAATTTCGAGTAAATGAAGTAGAGCTTGTAATGATTGTAATGATTAAAGCAGTAAAATTATTCTTTACATAGTAAATTATAGTAACGAATGATTATAGTAACGAATCTGTAAAGAATGATTTTATTGCTAAAATCAGAGAATCATTGGAAATTTTGAGTAAATGAAGTAGAACTTGTAATTATTGTTTATCTTATAACATACCTAAGATATGGTTTAGTATTTTGAAATTATCAGAGACTCCAGCACCTGAACTCACGTATTTTTCATACACCACTACAGATTAATAGACTGGTCCTTGTTCAAATGCCATTACGTAATGGCACAGTGGAAACAATAATATCAGACAGCAGTTCCGCTTGAAGATGGACGCGTTTGCGTTCGAAAGATCTCGAGAGTAAATATATTTTAATATCTTTTACATATGTCTGTCTCATTTTCAGCACCTTTTAAGCATGTTTTAATGAATATTTTATCAGTTTTAACTACAAGGTAAATCTATCATTCCACTTTAAATTCATTTTTGAATTTTTATGTCACACCTGTCTCAGAGTTTCCCCCAGATAGTTTCAGGAGGGCGCTGCGCCCTGCCTGCCCTTTGGTTAAACAATTAGCGCCCTTCTTGCCCCTCATCCAAAAAATAGCGCCCTTCTGCCCCCCGTTTTAAAAAATGACGCCCGCACTGCCTTTTGCTGTGCCTGCCCTGAGCGCGCGCCTGCAAGTTGTTTTCTCATTTACACACCTAGGATCGCACGTTCGTCTCCCATCTGTTCAAAGTCCGCGATCGCGGTAGATTTAGAAATTCCCTGACGATAGCAAGAATGTATAAAAAACTGTTGAAAGTACTATAATCAGAGGCGTAGCGTCAAGGGGGGGCAGGATCACTTTACTACCAGTATTTTTATGTACTATATTTGGCCGCCTTTAATTCATACCGTTCAAAGATTAAATAAAGCCAAATGTAGTACTGTAATTTCGCGCGTATACGCCGCACCTCAGACAATCCGATTTCCTACCAGAATTTATTTTAAATAAAATGTGACTTACTTCTGCTTAACACTTATTTGACTTCTTATTTTCAATAAAATTCCCGGTTTTAAAAAGGCTTAACTAAGGCGCGGCGCATGCGCGCGAAATTACGGTATATAATTATACTGGTAGTAAAATGATCGTGAATGCAATTAATAGATGCAAAGGAAGCAATTTACTAGCCAAATACTAAATCATATCTGTTTATCATTAAAAAAAGAAAGAAAAAAATGCGAATTTAGACAATTGAGTACGATAAACATGGCGAATTTTGCTAATCGGTTGCGGGGAAAATGATGTATTTCGTCTATCTCTCATAGAACAAAAAAAAAATCATGAGTTTCAGGCAGGCGTGAGATTCTTCCGCTGATCCGCGATTTTCCGACTTCTTGTCATTTCCCTTTTATTTCTTTTTAAATATTTTCTGCTTTTTTTTTGTTTTTTCATTTTCCAATAGATTTTTGTGTGTGTGTGCGTGACTTTCGTTTTTTATTCTATTAAATAAAAATAGAATGGTAAAATCAGACTTGCCAAGTCTCCCAATTTTTCGTTCTTTCACATATTGTTTTTTTTTTCTATATCTGAAAATTTTGTCATGATGCATAAATAAGCTGTTTTAATAAGACTATTTTATTTTACTGGTGGAAGTAATGCGTTCAAAATATTGCAGTAGTAGTTCGTGTATGGCGAAATATTTCGTCATACCCAGTTAACAGGTTAAATTTGTAGGTCGTGAAATATTGAGAGATATTCTTAGAGGGAGACACGGGATTATGGACATGTAATTCGTCCGTGAATTATTAATTTATGGCGGAATTCCGCAAGATCAATTCATGGGGAAAAAAAATCGTTAAACGATTGCAGAGAAAAAAAACGAAATTTCGTCAAGAGATCCATTAAAAAATCGCGAATTTCATAAATTATTTTTACGCGCTTGTTCGACGACAATCGTGATTTTTACGCGCCCGTTTGAAAAAATTAATGATTTTATCGCTCCCGTTCGACAAAATTCATGATTTTTACGCGTCCGATCGACGAAATTCATGATTTTTATGAACACGATCGACGAAATTCATGATTTTTGCGCTCCTGAATACGCAACCTAATCTCAAAATTCCTGATTTTTATGCACCCCATCGACGAAATTCATGATTTTTATGCGCCCGATCAACGAAATACATGATTTTTATGAACCCGATCGACGAAATTCATGATTTTTACTAACCTAATCTCAAAATTCATGATTTTTAAGCGCCCGATCGACGAAATTCGTGATTTTTACACGTCCGATCGACAAAATTTATGATTTTTGCGCTCCCAAATGACGAAATTCATGATTTTTGCACTTCCAAATGACGATATTTATGATTTTTACGCACCCAATCGACGATATTCATGATTTTTACGCACCTGATCGACGATATTCATGATTTTTACGCGCCCGATTGACGAAATTTAAATTTTTTTCCAAAACTAATTGGCAAAATAAGCAGTTCCTGAATTTCTAGAGATCTTGACCCGCTGGCCACAGATTGTGCATGTGTAATGCATATCATGTTGTGGGTTATTTAGTGCATAAACATACCTATTTTATTATTGTAAGACCTTAATTCTAGACAAATATATATATATTTTAAATGTACTTATATAGTTGAAAGAGTGTTGTCCTTTAAATATTAAAGGTGCCCCTAAAAATTAAAAAAAGTGCCCTGAAGAATGTAAAAGTGCCCTTTCCTCATCAGCAGCACCCT